>JARJEI010000011.1:0-1200000 GCA_029955415.1 Lottia scabra | reverse complement strand
CACATATAACCTTTATTTTTTTTATACATCTTTGGAATTTCCATATGCTCAGCTATCCGATGTGTTGAAACAATTGTGTGAAATAGAAAATAATCTCCCATCTGAACAAAAAAGAGAAAAAAATAGAGTTTTGCTCACGAAAAAATCAAAATGAAATGAGTTTTCCGTCCTACTTTTCTGCACCTTTTAGGCTAATGAGCTACCACGCTTAAATGAACCAAAGAACGAGATTTTTATCATCCTACTTACCAGATATATAACTGACAGTACCAGAGTTTGCAGGAACTATAACTCTTCCAGTTCGACCTTTAGATTTCGCACAACAACAGATCAGTGTTATCAATATTCCGATGAATATTAATACGCCAAAAACACCACCGACAATCGATCCAATATATCTGAAGAAACAAAAAAGAGTAAATATCCTTAGATTAACACTTAAATTTGTATCTTCGTGAGCCCGAACATCCCAAGGCACTCCCATAGCCGTAGGGGCCAACGACTAAACAGGGGGCAGACCGACTTATTGCCCGAATTTTAAAGATATGTTGCCCTATTTTGGGAATTTTTTAAAAGGGTGGGGGGGGGGGGGGGTCTGGTTCATCTTGCCGCTTGAATAACTTGTGATTTTTTATCGATTGATAGAGCAGCTAAAGGCATGAGGAAAAATATATGGCATACATTGGGTAAATCTATGGCAGAAACTATGATGTTAATAGTATACAGAATGTAAGTAATTTACCCTGTAAACCTATAGTTATGATAACAATAACATCTATAGTATCATATCTTTATCATATCACTTACCCTGTAAATACCAAGGGTGTGGATTTAGGAGGTGAGGGACACATCCCCCTTGAACTCAGAATAGGGGTGGCGAAAGGGTCTCAGTATGATAACTATGACAACAATAGTAACTTTGGGTACAAAAGTTATCATATCAATTATCATATCACTTACCCTGAAGACCCATAACTATGATACCAAGAGTAACTGTAGGTATCATATCAATTATCATATCACTTACCCTGAAGACCCATAACTATGATAACAAGAGTAACTGTAGGTATCATATCAATTATCATATCACTTACCCTGAAGACCCATAACTATGATAACAATAGTAACTGTAGGTATCATATCAATTATCATATCACTTACCCTGAAGACCCATAACTATGATAACAAGAGTAACTGTAGGTATCATATCAATTATCGTATCACTTACCCTGAAGACCCATAACTATGATAACAAGAGTAACTGTAGGTATCATATCAATTATCATATCACTTACCCTGAAGACCCATAACTATGATAACAAGAGTAACTGTAGATATCATATCAATTATCATATCACTTACCCTGAAGACCCATAACTATGATAACAAGAGTAACTGTAGATATCATATCAATTATCGTTTCACTTACCCTGAAGACCCATAATTATGATAACAAGAGTAACTGTAGGTATCATATCAATTATCGTATCACTTACCCTGAAGACCCATAACTATGATAACAAGAGTAACTGTAGGTATCATATAAATTATCGTATCACTTACCCTGAAGACCCATAATTATGATAACAAGAGTAACTGTAGGTATCATATCAATTATCATATCACTTACCCTGAAGACCCATAACTATGATAACAAGAGTAACTGTAGGTATCATATCAATTATCGTATCACTTACCCTGAAGACCCATAACTATGATAACAAGAGTAACTGTAGGTATCATATCAATTATCATATCACTTACCCTGAAGACCCATAATTATGATAACAAGAGTAACTGTAGGTATCATATCAATTATCATATCACTTACCCTGAAGACCCATAATTATGATAACAAGAGTAACTGTAGGTATCATATCAATTATCATATCACTTACCCTGAAGACCCATAATTATGATAACAAGAGTAACTGTAGATATCATATCAATTATCGTTTCACTTACCCTGAAGACCCATAACTATGATAACAAGAGTAACTGTAGGTATCATATCAATTATCATATCACTTACCCTGAAGACCCATAACTATGATAACAAGAGTAACTGTAGGTATCATATCAATTATCATATCACTTACCCTGAAGACCCATAACTATGATAACAAGAGTAACTGTAGGTATCATATCAATTATCATATCACTTACCCTGAAGACCCATAACTATGATAACAAGAGTAACTGTAGGTATCATATCAATTATCATATCACTTACCCTGAAGACCCATAACTATGATAACAATAGTAACTGTAGGTATCATATCAATTATCATATCACTTACCCTGAAGACCCATAACTATGATAACAAGAGTAACTGTAGGTATCATATCAATTATCGTATCACTTACCCTGAAGACCCATAACTATGATAACAAGAGTAACTGTAGGTATCATATCAATTATCGTATCACTTACCCTGAAGACCCATAACTATGATAACAAGAGTAACTGTAGATATCATATCAATTATCATATCACTTACCCTGAAGACCCATAACTATGATAACAAGAGTAACTGTAGTTATCATATCAATTATCATATCACTTACCCTGAAGACCCATAACTATGATAACAAGAGTAACTGTAGGTATCATATCAATTATCGTATCACTTACCCTGAAGAGCCATAACTATGATAACAAGAGTAACTGTAGGTATCATATAAATTATCGTATCACTTACCCTGAAAACCCATAATTATGATAACAAGAGTAACTGTAGGTATCATATCAATTATCGTTTCACTTACCCTGAAGACCCATAACTATGATAACAATAGTAACTGTAGGTATCATATCAATTATCGTATCACTTACCCTGAAGACCCATAATTATGATAACAAGAGTAACTGTAGGTATCATATCAATTATCGTATCACTTACCCTGAAGACCCATAACTATGATAACAAGAGTAACTGTAGGTATCATATCAATTATCATATCACTTACCCTGAAGACCCATAATTATGATAACAAGAGTAACTGTAGGTATCATATCAATTATCATTTTACTTACCCTGAAGACCCATAATTATGATAACAAGAGTAACTGTAGGTATCATAACAATTATCATATCACTTACCCTGAAGACCCATAATTATGATAACAAGAGTAACTGTAGGTATCATATCAATTATCATATCACTTACCCTGAAGACCCATAATTATGATAACAAGGGTAACTGTAGATATCATATCAATTATCGTTTCACTTACCCTGAAGACCCATAACTATGATAACAAGAGTAACTGTAGGTATCATATCAATTATCATATCACTTACCCTGAAGACCCATAACTATGATAACAAGAGTAACTGTAGGTATCATATCAATTATCATATCACTTACCCTGAAGACCCATAATTATGATAACAAGAGTAACTGTAGGTATCATATCAATTATCATATCACTTACCCTGAAGACCCATAACTATGATACCAAGAGTAACTGTAGGTATCATATCAATTATCATATCACTTACCCTGAAGACCCATAACTATGATAACAAGAGTAACTGTAGGTATCATATCAATTATCATATCACTTACCCTGAAGACCCATAACTATGATAACAAGAGTAACTGTAGGTATCATATCAATTATCGTATCACTTACCCTGAAGACCCATAACTATGATAACAAGAGTAACTGTAGGTATCATATAAATTATCGTATCACTTACCCTGAAGACCCATAATTATGATAACAAGAGTAACTGTACGTATCATATCAATTATCGTTTCACTTACCCTGAAGACCCATAATTATGATAACAAGAGTAACTGTAGGTATCACATCAATTATCGTTTCACTTACCCTGAAGACCCATAACTATGATAACAATAGTAACTGTAGGTATCATATCAATTATCGTATCACTTACCCTGAAGACCCATAATTATGATAACAAGAGTAACTGTAGGTATCATATCAATTATCGTATCACTTACCCTGAAGACCCATAACTATGATAACAAGAGTAACTGTAGGTATCATATCAATTATCATATCACTTACCCTGAAGACCCATAATTATGATAACAAGAGTAACTGTAGGTATCATATCAATTATCATTTTACTTACCCTGAAGACCCATAATTATGATAACAAGAGTAACTGTAGGTATCATAACAATTATCATATCACTTACCCTGAAGACACATAATTAGGATAACAAGAGTAACTGTAGGTATCATATCAATTATCATATCACTTACTCTAAAGACTCATTATAATTATGATAACAAGAGTAACTGTAGGTATCATATCAATTATCATATCACTTACCCTGAAGACCCATAACTATGATAACAAGAGTAACTGTAGGTATCATATCAATTATCATATCACTTACCCTGAAGACCCATAACTATGATAACAAGAGTAACTGTAGGTATCATATCAATTATCATATCACTTACCCTGAAGACCCATAACTATGATAACAAGCGTAACTGTAGGTATCATATCAATTATCATATCACTTACTCTGAAGACTCATTATAACTATGATAACAAGAGTAACTGTAGGTATCATATCAATTATCATATCACTTACCCTGAAGACCCATAACTATGATAACAAGAGTAACTGTAGGTATCATATCAATTATCATATCACTTACCCTGAAGACCCATAACTATGATACCAAGAGTAACTGTAGGTATCATATCAATTATCATATCACTTACTCTGAAGACTCATTATAACTATGATAACAAGAGTAACTGTAGGTATCATATCAATTATCATATCACTTACCCTGAAGACCCATAACTATGATACCAAGAGTAACTGTAGGTATCATAACAATTATCGTTTCACTTACCATGAAGACCCATAACTATGATAACAATAGTAACTGTAGGTATCATATCAATTATCGTTTCACTTACCCTGAAGACCCATAATTATGATAACAAGAGTAACTGTAGGTATCATATCAATTATCGTTTCACTTACCCTGAAGACCCATAACTATGATAACAAGAGTAACTGTAGGTATATCAATTATCATATCACTTACCCTGAAGACCCATAACTATGATACCAAGAGCAACTATTGGAATAGAAGTTATCATATCACTTACCCTGTAGATCCAGAATAATAATAATAATAACGATATGAATAGTAGTTGTAATTGTAATAATATGTGTAGTATCTATATGCTCTGTAGGTATAAATACCGTCGCTATCTGAAAGTAAAATATAATCGAATTTTACGAACTTTTTCTATATATCTTACAAAACCATTCAATTGTTATTTAGGACTATGATCTGGTGAATTTAACGTAGGCCCTACTTCTTTTTTTCTGCAACTATTATGTGCTAATGAAAACCAGAAACGCAATACTGAAATGTCCAATACAAGTTGCTTTGCCAGGACAGCCGCATTGGCATACTGTTTTTACATCTGACTAGGTATTATTCGTGTTATTCTCTGGGCAGACCCATTTTTAACAAACAACATGTTAACTGGTTTGGAAAAATAACGAAGGCTACATTTGATCTAACATGCAGTACTGACATCATGAGTGTTCTCCAAATCAATATAGGCGTACGGGAGGATTTGAAACTGGGGGTGCGGGAGAGATTTGTGCCCGAATTCTACTGAACGCGGACGTCGCCCGACTACGAGAAGCGCTGAAGGCGCGAGCCCGTTGAAGGGGGGAGGGAGGTCCTCCCCCAGAAAATTTTAAAAATCTACATTCGATCTGTTGCATTCTGACTTCTGAGACATAATTGGGGGTTGATTATTGGACGAGGGGGATGAGAAAAAAACATGAAATATGCTCACAATGTCGGAATTCGTGCACAAAAGTGATTATGAAGGGTTACTAATTTGATACTCCATGAGAATATTCATCAAAAACGATTTCATTTCGTGCTTGATGATGACCTTGACGATCTCCATGAATCCTAAAGTGCCCGAACAACCAAGGTAAATAACACCAGCCCACAAGGCTTCCACACGAATATCTCGATATTCGGGTATTTTGCTTCAATAGAATCTAGGGATTCGGGCAGGAATCGGTTCCCGGCAATATTAGTGGGTATTTTTCTAAAAAAAAAAACCAAGAAGACCCGGGAACTTTCAGTGCCCGAATATAATCGAGCCGAAAATTTTGGGGGTGGGGGGGGGCATCGCCTCCCTGCTCCCCCCTCCCGTACGCCTATGCAAATCAATAAAGTATAATGTCCATCAGGAAAATAATAATTAAAAAGGATTATAGCGGGGGGATTTGAAGTTGATGTTTACTTGTTAAACTGTAGATTAATAGATCACCGATTTCACAATCAACATTCCGATACAATAGATTTTGAAAATATAACATTTGTCTTACCTTCAAATAAAAAGGTAGCAAGAACTGCTAAAATTTCGCCCAACATTTTGGTTGATGGACAACGATGAATTTCTTTAATTTAAGACGTAAATTCTAATTAAATGTCCTCGCCTTTTCAAAATCAAAACAAATTTTGGCAAAAAATCAGATCAGGGGTTATCGCACCCTAAACCTATTGGTGTTCTTTCGCATGACGTTTCACTCTAAAGAAAATTTTAGGGGCCTTCTGTTAAAATGTCCCAACCCTCTCTGTATTATTATTCAAATAGGCAATAACACAGACCGTGGTGCACGGTAATAGCTATTAAAATAAACTATACGTACAAATCAACTTTCGACCAACGCAATATTTAATGAATCCATTTGAAAACTCGATCCTTTGTCTTAAACATTTAATGATAAAGAGATAAATATGAAAATACAAGAATTTGAAGGTTAACTTAAAGCGATACAAAAATTAAGTTCTCAAACTTGGTCAATAGGAGTATATATTCATCAACGATGTCCAAATTATACAAACAGAATGCAAAAAAAAAAAAAACCATGAAACTATGTAAATTTCCATATAATAACAGGTTATAATTGATGAACGCCTTAATTGGATTAAGGTTTTTTTTTAATTATTGCATATAAACATTGTTTTCTGGATTTATCAGATTATTTAGGTAATCTTTTGTTTAGTTATGACACCTGGCAAGTCCCTTGATGAATATAAACTCCAATTGACCAAATTTAAAATTTTTAATTTTTTGTTCATTCTAAGACGTTGTATTCCTTTAAAGGTCGATTTGTTATACTTTCTTAATTCAAATCAAGAAAACGATACAAAAACTTTGCATTACATAATTTTTTGCGATTTTTCAGACACTGCACGGTGTGCTAAATGTCTCTACTATAGGTGATTTAATTCGACTATAGATCTATAATCAAATTGTATGTCACTGTTGTAATAGTATCCCTTGGTGACAACGTAAACAGTCTATTTTGTGTGTCAACATAATGTTTATTATTGGTACAATCTAATTAACATTAGATTACATTTAGTTTCGGTTATTTTTTGAGTGTCGACTCCATGTAATCTAATTACTTATATAAGGCGAGCATCTTCTGATGGCGAAGATTTCAGCCAATCATAACTACCTTCAAGATCGCGGGTCTATGCATTGATATGCATTATGGGAAGACGAAACAGAAAATAAAGCGACACAGCAGTCCAAATTATGACGTAACACAAAGTATTCAAATATAAAGGTTGTTCTGATTGGCGGAGGTATGGCACGTGCTATAAATAGCTTATTCGTCACCAGAAGATGCTCGCCTTTTAAAAGTGGTTAGATTACATGGAGTCGAAACTCAAAAAATAACCGAAACAAAATGTAATCTAATTTTAATTAGATTGTTATTGGTGTAAGTTACTTCCTAAAGATTGCAATTTTTTTAAAGGTCGCTGGACAGCCTTAACTATATAAAAATAATCCTGCATTATATTATAATATCAACTATAAAAACAAATTGTTTTCAGAATCAAAGCTGAAATGGGAATTAAGTTATTGGGGCGCGGGCCAGTTGCTCTGTACTTGATACACCCTATTTGTTCCGTGACAGTACGACGAGGTCTACCTAGGGTGCGCATTGGGACCTTGTTCCTTAGGTGGTTGGTACGGTGGTGGTGGGTCGTTTGGGTTCCCCTGTTGTGGTGGCTGATTTGGGTACCCTTGTTGTGGTGGCTGATTTGGGTACCCTTGTTGTGTGGGTTGATTGGGGTAATGTTGAGGGTAGACTCCCTGGTTTGGGTATGGTTGAGGTACTGCTCCTGGTAGATAGAGGGGATTAGAGTAATGGTAAAAAGATGGTGCCATGGGACCCACATTTGTCTGGTATGACACGGTTGGTTGGCCTAAAATAGAATAACAAGATGTACTCAGCACAATATCACAATATCATTGAAAATAAATAACATAATGTTCATTTCATTGTATCTATTCACAAACTTGTTTATATGCTCAGTTGCACAGGTACATGGGGACAGGATAGCCTATTTTGGTGCTTCATGAGTCTTGAGTACCCCAAATATTCCCCATGCATTATAATTTTATTTTCTTGAAAAACGCTTATTAACCTTGTGTATTTCATGGAAATAGTGCAGATTTACTGAAAATTCCAATGTTTGCCGGTCGACTGTTGGTCAAAATAGGCTTTCCTGTCCCCATGTAGGCTACATGTGCTCAGTTAGTGTCGATATGTTGAAATATCCTTACCAAAAAACAGAGAAAAAACAGTCTAGTTCATGAAAAACTTCAAGTTATTTCGAACAATCGTTTGAAGTTGCCTAAATTTGCAACTCGTATATGGACCAGTGAAGGAGATTTTTATTATCCTACTTACCAGATATATAACTGACATTGTTTGAAGGAACTATAACTCTTCTAGTTTGAGTTTTAGATTTCACACAACAACAGATCAGCGTTATCACTAATACTATAAGGAATATTGAGCCGAAAACACCGCCGACAATCGCACCAATATAACTGGAAATATTAGATTGAATAGTTAAAGAGGCACAGGCTTCATTTTCGTGGGTCGATTTTTCCAAGTCTCAGAAACGGGGACTTTTTTTAGCTCAGCAATTTAGTACTGGTTATCACAACTCACCATTGAAATTTCAGTCTTCAAATCCATGTGCATCCATAATTATTAGCATTTGAAAGTTATAATGCCCTACTACACATTATCGATACTATGCAATATATAGAAAAGTCATCTATAGAAATAGAAGGAGAAATGTCTAATTTAAGATATATTTGAAGGAAATATGCAATTTTCGTACATTTCTAGTGCTTCTGAAGGATACTTAAGTATATTCAAGACCCAAATCAACCAATAAAAATGAAGACTGGTCCCCTGTAATATTCTTAAACCCTAGATCTATTTTGTATTTTATACTATAATACCTATACTCGAGAGCCCGTTATATTGCAGATTACTCTATTGGAGAGGGGGAAGTGAGGGTTTAAGTTCATGTTGCTGATTGGAGAGCAACTGGATTTTCAATAATTGCTAATAGTGCAGCGTTAAGCATGGGGAAGATGAAACCAATCATTGGTTTTGGGCTTTGGCCTATCTACCGCAGCGACCACTGAAAACAATTTGCCATCAGTTCATATTGTTTTGCATTATTGCAGTGCTGTATGCGTTTTTGTTAACGTCTAATCAGGGGCCTTATTCTCAAAAACTTAACTTAGATGATTTTAATGTTCTAGTCATCTGATTGGTCAATCACTAAAATTGATTTTAAATTTAGTCTTATTATCCAATCAGATTCTTAAAATCTGGAGCTTATCTAAGTTAAGTTTTCGAGAATAAGGCCCCAGGCCCGTAGGAAGCAATTTCATAATATAAGAGAGGGGGTGGGGGCAAATTGTGCAAAAAAAGGGTGATTTTGCGGAATTCAATGCATTAAGAAGGGTATGACTGCCGATATCATTGAGGGGGTGGGGGGAGGCCCTTGACCCTCCCCCTATACCTACAGTACTGTGTAATTTTCGTTCGTTTGACATGTTGGGTATATCTATGGCAGTAACCCTACAGTAACTATATCAATAGAAGTTATCATATTACTTACGCCGTAGATCCATAATAAGAACTTTTAACATTACCATAGTAACTATAGAGAAAAAAAAAACATTTTTTTACAGGGATAATGATTTCGATATCTCCAATATTGCCCTTGGTCAAACTTTTTAATATAATGATTATTTGTAAAGAACAATGCTCTAAGCGACAATGCAATAAAAATTAGAAATAGGAACTGATATTATATCACTTACCCTGAAGATCCAGAATAATAATAATAATCATTATAATAATAACTACTTTTTAAGTCATTATAAAGATTTTTAGCATCATCAAAGTCTGAAGGAAAATCATAACCCCCTCCACCTGAAATATATTAAAAATGGAATTTAACGACGTACCATTGCATATCTTACAAATGACAAATAAATTGAATTATAAGAACTACGTAGTGGAATGGATTTTTACGTTCTACCTTTTCGCCATGCAGTAAGCAGGATACAGGATTTGACGTTAGGGGGGCGCAGAATAAAATTTCGCCGAGCGGAGCGAGTCGAAAAATTTTTTGAGGTTAAAATAATCAAAGTTATTGAAATATTCTTCTAGAATGGGTGCAATGTAGATAGATATCTTGCCAAGCGAAGTGTGGCGAGAAACATTTGTGGTAAAATTGTGCGGACAACCCATGCTTTGCAAATTAAATGGGGGCGCCCGCCCGCCACGCCCCCGTCTAAATCCGCCCCTGGTAAGGATTTCTTGAGCAACACTTGATAAAAAAAAGATATGCATAATCTCCATTGGCCAAATAACTATCAGAAAGTTAGGGTGTGAAACTGAAGCCTTGGGCGGTTCGGTCTGACTGGTAGGTCGCGATGGTAACCTGGAATGAACGTCTTTGAGTATGTTACTGAAATATTTTATAGAAAAGCGACTACAAACAGCTTAGACCTTTCAGTCTGGGATCCGATGGAAAAAGTAACATTTGTCTTACCTTCAATCAAAATGGTCGCAAGAACAATCAAAATTTGGCCAAACATTTTGAGAATGGTCAATGATGAATTTGTTAAGGTCCTTAATCAAACTTAATGTTCTAGTCTTTAATAATCAAAATACAATTTGACACAAAATAATATCAAGTGTTATTACACCTAGTTGTTAGAGTCTATTGGTGTGCTTCCGCTTGCAGATATCGGGGCCCACCCCCTCCCTTTGTGTTACTTACGTCATTAATTAAATGGCCAATGATTTCCAGCCTTCTAGTGAACCAATTGTTATGCCATTATACACCAGGAAGTTGCTTATAGCTATCAAAATGAGCTTTACTTAGCCTACAAAGCCACTTTCAACCATTGCTTTATTTTCAATTTAAATATCGATATATTTGTCTTACAAATTAAGACGGAGATGATGAATATGAAAAATCAGGGATTGTAACCTTTTATTTATTGCTTAATATGGATATTTATTTTTGCAGGGCTCTTTTGCATAGTGTGCGAAATGTGTTTTCTACTTCGGTTAATTCAATTAGATCTATAGACCTATAAACAAATTGTATGTCACATGTAATAGTATCCCTTGGTGACGTTTACAATGGCTGTTTATTTCTTAGTCTAAGCATAGAAATGTAGATAGGGAATAATAACACAAGATTTATGCTTGGCGCTCATGCGTTGAATTGAAGGTATGCCCATAACTTCCGGTTTCTGCAAGAAGTTATATTAATTTAAAAGCCATGATAAATGCGATTTAATTCGAACGGAACATCCAATCTCTCTGCGACAGTATCACTTAGAGTCAACTAGTCCTAGAGGAGAAACTAGGTCAACCATAAATTGAAACAGAAGTTCAATAGACGATGAGTAGACTAAGACTTCCAGTCTTATACATTTCTATGGTCTAAGTGGAAAAAGTGGTATTTCAAGTCAGAAGATAGTGGACCACAGCCATATACGCCCACCACGGCATGCGAATGGTAAAACAAAAAAGTCTTGAATTTAATCAGAAGCAAACTAAACTTTTTCAAACCTTTCGATTTAGGTCCAATAACATCCATTTTAAGTTTGATCAAAATCGGTTGAAAACTAAGAGAGTAATAGCATTTTCAAACTTTTGGGGCAAGGGCAATAAATGTACTTCTAACAGGCGAAAATAGCTCAAATTCGAACTTGATCTTCGTTTCATTAATATGTATACACATACCGAATTTCATTTGATTCCAGTTTTGATCTAGTTTTTAGAGCGTTTACAAGTAAATGTTGGCGGACGGACGGGGTGACCACAATATACGCCCACATAGAGAGATGTGGTCGTTTTAAAAATGGGGGTATTAATGAATAGACTTACATAGAAGTGCATGAATAGCATAGCAATAAAGACGAATTTCAAACTGTATTCATTATCGTTAAAAACTCATATAATAGGTATTTCATTTCGTGTTTTTGTCCATGAATTAAATGTCTTTATTATGTTATTGCGAGGAGTCATTTTAAAAACTGTGCCTTTGTTAAATTTGTATATATAATATATATAATTTTATAACTATAGTAGAATGGCGTTATTATAGAATGGATTAAATTTTAGAACTACATGTACAATAGAAATGAAATGAATGGAGTTTTACGTCCTACTTTTCTGCACCTATATGGGCTAATTGGGGACGGGCAAACACCATGCAGTGTGCAATGAGGGAAATTTTGCCAGCACAGCGGCATTAGCCTGCTCTTATTGTCCCATCCGAACGACTAGACGCTTTCTCCATGTTAACCCCTCAGACCTGCATCACTGACAGGGGGAAACCGGGTTGAAAAATCCGGAGGTATCATCTCGACCCATGCCGGGATGGAACCCTGGACCTTCAGGTTAGTGAGCAAGCGTCTAACTCACTGAGCCACCGCGGTTCCCATGGTAGAAAAGCGTTGTCAGAATTGAATGGATTGAATTTACACTATAGAAGTAGGTCATATAGGGCTGTTGGAATAGCATGAGTTACATTTTAGAACTATAGTAGTATAGCATTGTTGAAATGACATGAACTCAATTTTAGAACTATAGTAGTATAGTGTTGTTAAAATAGAATGGATTAAATTTTAGAACTATAGTAGTATAGTGTTGTTAAAATAGAATGGATTAAATTTTAGAACTATAGTAGTATAGCGTTGTTAAAATAGAATGGATTAAATTTTAGAACTATAGTAGTATAGCATTGTTGAAATGACATGAACTCAATTTTAGAACTATAGTAGTATAGCGTTGTTAAAATAGAATGGATTAAATTTTAAAACTGTAGTAGTATAGTGTTGTTAAAATAGAATGGATTAAATTTTAAAACTGTAGTAGTATAGTGTTGTTAAAATAGAATGGATTAAATTTTAGAACTATAATAGTATAGTGTTGTTAAAATAGAATGGATTAAATTTTAGAACTATAGTAGTATAGTGTTGTTAAGGGTTGTTGTTGGGCTATTTCACGTTAAGAAAAAATGGAATAAGTATATGAAATAATGATTTCTTGAGACTTGTTGAGCATTTGTTGATGATTTGGGGTCCTTCTCGATAGTTTAAGGTTGATTTCATGTCAATCAGATTTTTTTTAATGAGTTGACAGCCCTTTCAAACATGTCATAAAAATTGGACATTTCAAACCTTTGATACAAGTTTAAAAAAATGTGAATGGATCAATCTACATCAAACTTGGCATAAAAGTAGACAATTACATTGTCGAGAAACGTACAGAGCGATTTTCCAAAAAAAATTATTATTTTGGTGGTTACCATGGAAATACGAAAATTTACGAAAATTTATTTGTTGGTACGGCAAACATTTTCCAGGGGCCAAACTGATTAGAATTTTCGAAAAAACTCTCTGTACGTTTCATCATTATTGAATAAGCTTTCAATCAAGACCAAGATCGTAATTTTCCAATAAAAAATGGCTGAGAAATCTTGTATCAACCGGGACACATTTTGCTACTTTTTCCTCATTTTTTAGCAAAAACTAACGAAATACCTAATTTCTTTTCGTTTTTTTTCATTCTATATAGTTTACAAATGAAGAAATAATAATTATCTACAATCTGAGCCCAAAAATAATAAGTAATTCTCAAAAATTCCATCTTGTGTTTTTTTTCTCGAACGCTAGCCCAATCAACACCCTTAAAATAGAATGGATTAAATTTTAGAACTATAGTAGTATAGCGTTTTTAAAATCGAATGGATTAAATTTTAGAACTATAGTAGTATAGTGTTGTTAAAATAGAATGGATTAAATTTTAGAACTATAGTAGTATAGCGTTGTTAAAATAGCATGGATTGAATTTTAGAACTATAGTAGTATAGTGTTGTTAGAATAGAATGGATTAAATTTTAGAACTATAGTAGTATAACGTTGTTAAAATAGAATGGATTAAATTTTAGAACTATAGTAGTTTAGTGTTGTTAAAATAGAATGGATTAAATTTTAGAACTATAGTAGTTTAGCGTTGTTAAAATAGAATGGATTAAATTTTAGAACTATAGTAGTATAGTGTTGTTAAAATAGAATGGATTAAATTTTAGAACTATAATAGTATAGCGTTGTTAAAATAGAATGGATTAAATTTTAGAACTATAATAGTATAGCGTTGTTAAAATAACATGGATTAAATTTTAGAACTATAGTAGTATAACGTTGTTAAAATAGAATGGATTAAATTTTAGAACTATAGTAGTATAGCGTTGTTAAAATAACATGGATTAAATTTTAGAACTATAGTAGAATAGCATTGTTAAAATAGAATGGATTAAATTTTAGAACTATAGTAGTATAGTGTTGTTAAAATAGAATGGATTAAATTTTAGAACTATAGTAGTATAGCATTGTTAAAATAGAATGGATTAAATTTTAGAACTATAATAGTATAGTGTTGTTAAAATAGCATGGATTAAATTTTAGAACTATAGTAGTATAGCGTTGTTAAAATAGAATGGATTAAATTTTAGAACTATATTAGTATAGCATTGTTAAAATAGAATGGATTAAATTTTAGAACTATAGTAGAATAGCATTGTTAAAATAGAATGGATTAAATTTTAGAACTATAGTAGAATAGCGTTGATAAAATAGAATGGATTAAATTTTAGAACTATAGTAGTATAGCATTGACATAATAGCATGAACTAAATTTTAGAGCTATTAAGTAGAAGAGCATTATTAGAATGAAAAAAAAAAAATAAATTTTCAAACTTGGTCAATAGGAGTATAATTCATCAGGGGACAAACCTAGTGGCATAAATATAAAACAGATTACCTAAATAATCTGATAAATCCAGAAAATTATGTTTGAATACATAATTGATAAATGCCTTAATCTAATTTAAGACATTTATCAATAATAATCTGTAATTGTATGGAAAATTACATAGTTTTATTGGTTTATTTGATTCTGTGTGTATACTTTGGACACTGTTGATGAATATATACTCTTATTGACCAAGTTTGAGAACTTAATTTTTTTGTTTATTCTTAGACGTAGTATCGCTTTAATACATTGCTTACGATTACTTCCAAGACAATTGGAGAAAAGACCCTAGTTACAGCTCTTAAATTTAACCAAGGTAAAATTAATAAATATATAACTTGGTAACAAATTTATTTCCAACAATTTCTATGGCAGATTTTATACAAATATTATTTTGATTACAGAGTAATATAATATATACAATTTATAATTCATTCATACATTCAATCATATTGTACTAACAAAAATATAGTCTTTCAATGTTTTAGTATTAGATATAAATGGAAAGGAGTTTTACATCTTCTGTACATGAATGAAATGTTACTGTAAGAAAAAAAAAGAAACATCTATGTTTTACAAGAATAACTATATAGCTGGTCTTTGGCCAAACCTCTTGGCATTGATCTTTCCAGGATTATCCGTACTCATTCACAGCTGGGTTGACTGGAATTATGAGTGAAGATGACTTGACTTATTCAAGTTTATCGAATTTCACACCCTGATCGAGAACCGAGCTCTCAAACATAACGTCTACCATTTCCTCCTATCCAAGCAAATGACATGTTTGTAAAGAGCGATGCACTAACCACTGTGCTATAGAAATGAAGGATTCTTGCCAAAACTGTGACTCTAAGGCCCTGTATCCTTAGGATGATCCCTTGTGGCGTGTTCCCTTGTGACCTTGTGGCGCACCACAAGGCGATTTAACCATTGTTTTATTAGTACCCTTTCCCATAGGTTGTACCCATTGACTTGTCACCTCGTGCACTGCACGTGTGACCTTGTGGCCGGGAACATAAACAATGAACTTGTCCATTATTTTTCAACTGGACACAAGGGAACAGGCCACAAGGAACACGCCAAAGGGAACAGCCTATGGATACAGGGCCTAATACATATGAGATTAACTTCAAATCATAGAATATTGTCAATGAGATTAACTGTCAAATCATTAAAATATTGTCAATGAGATTAACTGTCAATCATTAAAATATTGTCAAACACAAGATCTGTGATAAATCAAATCCATGATCCAGGGACAGAAAAATTAGCACTAATAATTCCAACACAGAAATCAAATATTTGTAGATAACTTAATAGATATACAAATAACAGAACAAATTTTCACATGTTATATAATGTGAACTCAATGTTGTTTAATTATAAACTCAATGTTGTTTAATTATAAACTCAATGTTGTTTAATTATAAACTCAATGTTGTTTAATTATAAACTCAATGTTGTTTAATTATAAACTCAATGTTGTTTAATTATAAACTCAATGTTGTTTAATTATAAACTCAATGTTGTTTAAATATAAACTCAATGTTGTTTAATTATAAACTCAATGTTGTTTAATTATAAACTCAATGTTGTTTAACAATTATAAACTATCCTGGAAGTATATCATCAGTATATACAACATTTGAATATAACAACATTTGGAGGTAGAAACAGACTAAATACAACATTTGTATGCAGATAGAATCCAAATACAGCATGTGGATGAATATAGAGACAAATACAGCATTATATGTATATACAGGTCATTTAAAATATTTGTATGCTATATAATACAATATTTCCACTTAACAAGGATTAATATTTCCACTTTTGGGAAATGTCCACAAACTTCTGATTTATTCTTTATTCCTATAGCTGTTGTTGTTACCAAAATGGACACCTTTAAATAAAAGATAAACTTTAAGAATATGAGGGTTTTAATAACACAAAATTTCAATTCAGTCAGATCTAGATGGTCTGTTTCAAATCAAATTTAAACCTAGAATTTGTCCCTATAAGAAATCTAGTCTGCTTTTATTGCTTTGGATAGTCTTCTTATTTCTTTCTTTTTTAGGGGGCGATTATAAAAGTTTCCTTACTGATTTCAAGTAACTGCATCATGCAAGTAATAAAATTGTTCACAAAATGATACATCCTCGAAAATACAGACAAATTTGCCTAATTTTTTTAATTTGGCACAATAAATATATTTTTACTTTTGTAGTTTTTTTTTTGGTATGTGTTCTAAAGTCCCTCACACGTTAATGTATAGCAATTAAGTATGCAACTTTTGCAAAGTGTACACTGAACTTATCAGTGTATATGCTGACATATTCTGATGCTCTACGTGAGAGGGCCTTAAGCACAGAAGAATAGAATATACAGCTCAACTTTCAGCCCTGTAATATAAAATACCTACCATCCTATATAACATTGACACAAGTTCTCATGTGTTCAACTGTAATATAAAATACCTACAATCCTATATAACTTTGACACAAGTTTTCATGTGTTCAACTGTAATATAAAATACCTACCATCCTATATAACATTGACACAAGTTTTCATGTGTTCAACTGTAATATAAAATACCTACCATCCTATATAACATTGACACAAGTTCTCATGTGTTCAACTGTAATATAAAATTCCTACCATCCCATTCAACTGTAATATAAAATACCTACCATCCTATATAACATTGACACAAGTTTTCATGTGTTCAACTGTAATATAAAATACCTACCATCCTATATAACATTGACACAAGTTTTCATGTGTTCAACTGTAATATAAAATACCTACCATCCTATATAACATTGACACAAGTTTTCATGTGTTCAACTGTAATATAAAATACCTACCATCCTATAAAACATTGACACAAGTTTTCATGTGTTCAACTGTAATATAAAATACCTACCATCCTATATAACATTGACACAAGTTTTCATGTGTTCATCTGTAATATAAAATACCTACCATCCTATATAACATTGACACAAGTTTTCATGTGTTCAACTGTAATATAAAATACCTACCATCCTATATAACATTGACACAAGTTTTCATGTGTTCAACTGTAATATAAAATACCTACCATCCTATATAACATTGACACAAGTTTTCATGTATTCAACTGTAATATAAAATACCTACCATCCTATATAACATTGACACAAGTTTTCATGTGTTCAACTGTAATATAAAATACCTACCATCCTATATAACATTGACACAAGTTTTCATGTGTCGTAGCTTGTTTTATTAACAGTTCAACTTGATTCTTTACATTCATAGGTTCTTCACCTCCAAAATCACGACCTAAAATAATCATCACATTACTTATTAACACCACAATCAAATGAAATGAAATGAGTTTTACGTCCTACTTTTCTACACCTATATGAGGACGGGCAAACGCCATGCAGTGTACAATGAGGGAAATTTTTGCCAGGACAGCGGCATTAGCCTGCTCTTATTTTCGATTTCCAACTGTCGAGGGATCTTTAACGTGCACAGCCAATAGCACAAGGGGCCTCTGTTTATTGTCCCATCCGAACATCTAGACGCTTTTCCATGTCTGCCCCTCCAACCTGCATCACTGACAGGGGGAAACCGGGTTGAAAAATCCGAAGGTATCATCTCGACCCATGCGAATCCACAATCAAAATATAAAAAATTTTTTATAACATAAGGGAACTTATAGCAATGTTTTGTACCATACAATTTTCAGATGAATGTTTGTGGTTCTTGCAATTAAAACATTTAGTTTTAGTGAAATTGCAAGAATCACAGATGTTCGACTGAAAATCTGAAAGGTAAATGCTTTAAGTGACCTGGGGCCTTATTCTCGAAAACTTAACTTATAATGATTTTAGTATTCTAGTCATCTGATTGGACAATCACTAAAATTGATTTTAAATATAGCTTTATTATCCAATCAGATAACTGTATTTCTTAAAATCTGGATTTTATTTAAGTTAAGTTTTCGAGAATAAGGCCCCTGGATACATGTAAAAATTAAAAAAAAAACAATTCATTCCCTTTTTTTTTTAAGGTTTTTACACTTTATATTTACTTAAGATAACAGGTGGGTACTTTTTTATATTGAAATCTTACCCCTCAAACTTAACATGTGGTGTCCTAGCAACATAAGCCCACTTCCCTGATGAATTTTTAACATATAAAGATTGTCAAAGATGTTGATTTAATCAAGCAAACAAAATTTCATAAATTCTGGCATAGATTCTGACATAGATTCTGACATAGATTCTGGGGGGGTTTCAGATTCAGGCAATTTTAAAGCGATACTACGTCTTGGTGGTTATGGTGAAGACAAAATGAAAACAAATTCAAATATGTTATTTGCTCTGATATTGAATTTTTTTTACATGCTATTTTGTTCGAGGCAGTACTTGTACAATTTTTGTTCGATGACTTTCATATTTTCAGGGTTTAGCAAACACATGTTGAAGTAAATTTGTAAGAATTTTGAAAGAGATCAGCTCATCAGCAGCTGAGATACTATTGGTCAAAGTTGGGGACGTTTTTTTTGAGACACCCGATATACTCTTATTGACCAAATTTGAGAACTTAATAGAAGTCAGATAATTATTATAAAGATAGTGGACCACGGCCATATACACCTAACGATAATCAGGATAAAACTAAACTATCTGAAACCTTTTGATTTAGGTCCAATAACTTGCATTTTTAGTTTCATCAAAATTGGTTGAAAACTAAGATAGTAATAGCGTATTCAAGACTTTGAGGCAAGGGCAATAACTCTGCTACTAACGGTCGAAAATAGCTCAAATTCAAACTTGATCTTTGTTTTCTGAATATGTATATACATACCGAATTTCATTGATTCCATCAAAAATTCTAGTTTTTAAAGCGTTACAAGCAATTGATGTTGATAGAAGCACTTACTGTATAGAGGTTAAAGGGCAAAAACTCCTCAAAACTGATGAAAGAGGCCTAAATCTTGAAAAAGCTTTAATTTTTATCAGGAGTAAACTAAACTTTCTCAAACCTTTCGATTTAGGTCCATAACATCCATTTTAAGTTTCATCAAAATCGGTTGAAAACTAAGAGAGTAATAGCATATTCAAGATTTGGGGCAAGGGCAATAACTCTGCTTCTAACAGTCGTAAAGAGCTCAAATTCGAACTTGATCTTCGTTTTATGAATATGTATACACATATCAAATTTCATTTGATTCCGTCAAAAACTCTAGTTTTTAGAGCGTTTACGAGGAAATGTTGACAGACGGACCGACGGACAGGGGTGCAGACAATATACGTCCTCATAGAGAGATGAGGGCGTATAAAAACAAGGTCTACCAACCAGTCAGTTTATCTCGAACTCTATTTATAATATCAATAGCCTTTTTATTTAAAACTTCAAGTGGTACATTATCACCTCCTACAACAGTTAAATTGTATATCAAATTAAAATAAATCAGAGTATGAAAACTTTTGGGCAGTGCCAATCTGATGACCTTGATATCAGCATCAATCTGATGGCCTTGACAGCAGCATCAATCTTATGGCCTTGATAGCAGAGTCAATCTTATGACCTTGATAGCCATGTCAATCTCGCGACCTTGATAACAGTGTCAATCTTGTGGCCTTGATAGAAGCAACAATCGTATGGCCTTGATAGCAGAAACAATCATATGGCCTTGATAGCAGCATCAATCTGATGACCTTGATAGCAGCAACAATCGTATGGCCTTGATAGCAGCATCAATCTGATGACCTTGATAGCAGCAACAATCTTATGGCCTTGATAGCAACAACAATCTTATGGCCTTGATAGCAGCATCAATCTGATGACCTTGATAGCAGCAACAATCATATGGCCTTGATAGTAATGACAATTTTATGACCTTGATAGCAGCATCAATCTTATGGCCTTGATAGCAGCATCAATCTGATGACCTTGATAGCAGCAACAATCTCATGGCCTTGATAACAGTGTCAATCTTGTGGCCTTGATAGCAGCATCAGTCTTATGGCCTTGATAACTGCAAGAATCATATGGCCTTGATAGCAGCATCCAGCTTATGACCTTGACAGCAGCCTCAATCTAATGGCCTTGATAATTACATCAATCTAATGGCCTTGGCAGCAGCCTCAATCTTACAGCCTTGACAGCAGCCTTAATCTAATGGCCTTGATAGCAATGACAATTTTATGACTTTGATAGTCATGTCAATCTCGCAACCTTGATAAAAGCATCAATCTTATGGCCTTGATAGCAGCATCAATCTTATGGCCTTGATAGCAGAGTCAATCTTATGGCCTTGATAGCAGCGTAATTCTAATGGCCTTGATAGCAGCGTAATTCTAATGGCCTTGATAGCAGCGTAATTCTAATGGCCTTGATAGCAGCAACAATCTTATGGCCTTGATAGCAGCATCAATCTTGTGGCCTTGCTGCCAAGGCCAATTTATGCAACTAGTTGTGGAATTTTATTCTATTCACCTGCAGCTTTTATTGAGTCTGGAACTGATTTTTTACTGGTCGATTGAGACAAATCAACACTTTCTAGCAGGTCTCCTGAAATATAACCAGTAACAAGTAAATTATTGTTAAGTTTTAGTAAGTATTAAAGTTAATTGATTGTTAACTTGAAAATAATTAGATGGTGTCAAAATATGACTAAAATTGAAACAGAAAATATAGTCTAATAATTGATAATCCATGTTTAGAGTTTAGTTTTCTAAACATTTATGAGCACCATTTCAATTTTGTGGTTCTAAATATGCTTGTATCACAGAAGACCTTTGCGGGTGATTTGCTATAGAAAACCTCTTTACAACCCCAGGTATATTGTGTTTGGTCATAGGGGGCTGAAAGCTGACATTTGTCTGACAATGGAACAGGTCATGGTATCCAAGCATAGGCGTACGTGCTGGGGGTGCAGGCTAGTGATTTTCATGAAGGAAATTTAAAAAAAAAAAAAAATCGTTCGGAAATGATGTGATCATGCAGATGCAGGAAGTTTTTGGAATTAGAGGTTGGGAGGGAGTCGACTTGTCGGGAAATATATTTCGTTGTCGGGCAAGTTAGCATTAGTTGTCGGGCAAATTGGTTTTGCCCCCCCGCTCAACTAATGCCCTGTACGCCTATGTATCCAAGTTTTCTATGTATAGGTTTGGATTTCATGGCATCTTACATTTCAATTTGGAGATTATCAGACGCATATAGGCACAGGTAAAGATTTATACATATAACAGAAAGACAAACCTTGTTCTTGACTGCCAGCGTAAGAATCAGAACGATTTGGTTTAGTTTTAGGTTTTATGGTAGCTAAAATGAACAACACAACAACTAAACACTCACAAAACAAAGAGTTTATTTCGTGTATAAATTTGAAAAATAAAATAGGCTAAATGTTTATACTGAGACCCTTAGGCGTAATTTTGAAAAGGGGGGGGGGGGGCTTTATAGTATTCTAATTTTCATAATCTTAATGAAAAAAGAAAATGAAATGAATGGAGTTTTACGTCCTGCTTTTCTGAACCTTTATGGGCTAATTGATGACGGGCAAACACCATGCAGTGTACAATGAGGGAAATTTGGCCAGGGCAGGGGCATTAAACTACTCTTATTTTTGATTTCCAACTGTCGAGGGATCTTTTACGTGCACAGCCTATAGCACACAGGGCCTCGGTTTATTGGTAAACAACTTAGATTGTTTAAAACGTTGTGTGTAATAAAACTAAGGAGTAGTATACCATAAAATTGTGTTCCGTTATTTAAAGTGATCTCTACCCCTAAATGTCGCTTAAGGATTAAACAACTTAACTTACAATGTAGACATATAAAAGTTAATGTTTCAATCTAGACTGCTGATGTACAGTTATTACCAATATTAATTTTAATTCTGAAAAGCGATATGCTAAGCCAAAACTATGCTCTTGCAACAATCAATGTTGACATTGGTATTTTATGTAGGC
This sequence comes from Lottia scabra, assembly GCA_029955415.1. NCBI lineage: Eukaryota > Metazoa > Mollusca > Gastropoda > Lottiidae > Lottia > Lottia scabra. The sequence goes on along the minus strand of JARJEI010000011.1, from coordinate 1,176,805 downwards.
CTACTATGTGGAAATCATACTCACCATCTACTAGCCTCCAATTTAATAGAGGATCATATACAAAAGCTTCAAGTACAGCCATTAAACTGTCTTTATGTTCACGTAATACTTCCATTACTGATTGACATGTCATCTGATAGTTTCCTTCTATACCAGTTACCTATAATTAACAAGAACATAAGCCAGCTGGATACTTTTTATGACATTACACTGCATTACCTCTTCCAATATCTACTTGCCCCTCTGAACAATCAGGTTTGGCTTCAGCTACACAAAATCCTAACTTTAAAGGGATTGTAAAGAGGTTTTCTGACTTTGTATGTGTATCAGAGATACTGATAGCATCAATTTGCGCCATTCCAATTTCTATTCCGACTTCTGTGGTTTTTGCAATTCCACTTAAACTAACGTGTTTTATGACGTCACTACCAGTGATCTACCGGAGGCTACTATTGATATCTATGCAGATCACTGTCAGTGACATCATGAAATGCGTTAGTTTAAGTGGAATTGCAAGAACCACAGACATCGGAATGGAAATTGGAATGGCGCAAATTGATGCTATCAGTGTCCCCGATACACATACAAAGTTTAGAAAATCACTTTACAATCCCTTTAAGATGATTTTAGAGTTCCAATAATCGATATAATTTTACTAGATTTTATATTTGATAAACTTCTGTGAAACTTGCCACTGTTCTGTATTGTTATAAATATCAAGGATCACAAACCTCCATGGCATTTATCAGCATCCTCGTTAAACGGAATGGTATTTTTTCAGGAAATTTTTCTCGAACCATAGCCACTTCAAAACAATCACCAAAATCAATATGGATAATCTTTCCACTCATTCTGTCTAACATTAGATTAGAGGGATGTCTGGAATCAAATATTATTTAACTAGTTATAAACCACTTTTTTCATTAAAATGATGATGTCATAGTATCCAATCAGAGGCACTGTTTCAATAATATGAACTATGAAGTAATTTTTTATTTCAACCAATCATATCCGCCGTTTCCAACCAATCAAAACAATAGATCAGCTAAAGTAATGTCATCGTGCATTCAAACCATTTCAATGGATTTGACAAATTGGTTGATTTTATTGAGCTTTGAGGGTTGTGATGCACACACTGAAAATTCAGCTTGTAAAACTTCTGTTAAAAAATAACCCTTTCAACCCGACAAGCCGGTATACCGGCCCATCCTTGCGTTATATATATATATACCCGACAAGCCCGTAAACCGTCCGTTGTCAAGCGATGTCATATAATGTTAAAGTAATACGTTTTAAGAAATATTGCTGGGAGCTCAGAGTATATGACGTTTTAGCCAAAATAACGTCAGGGTTCATTGGGTTAATATACCCCTAGAACTTCTATTCAAAGAGGATCTTAGTTTAACAGTACCTACCATTCTGATCAACAGAGAAATTCTACCTACAGAGATATTACTCTGACCTATTGACGAACCATGTTTTAAATAGTGCACGCGTAGAAATTTTTCTCTCGGAGATCAGAAGTGAGACGAAACAACTTTATGTTTCAAGACACCATGCAAACCAATTTTATATAAACACATATGAAGAGAATGTATTTTATTTGATCCATACTAAGTGAATAAGAATAAAAATTTAAGTAGACTAATGTTAGTGAGGTCGAAACAACACATAATGGTGCGAAATGTCTTTAATCGTCTTTCCGGTTTCTAGTCTCGTAACTCAAAAACGCCTCCGCTATTAAAAAGAGTTCTGTACTGCAACTTCTTCAGTAAATACACACTGTTATATTTCGGAATGTTTTTAGCATTTAAAAACATTTGATATCCTATAGACGTTATGATATTAAATTTGATGCATACTTTATCGTTCAACGAATATCGTTGGCGTCATGGCTGGTGATTAGGTTCGTGTCTTTATCTGCGACACATACGGAGCTAGGAAAGATGCAAAGTTTCGTATGAGTACCTACCTATCTCCTAAACCAAGAACATATCCCACCATAGACATTGTAGCTAGTGATCTTGTATAGTTTGTTCTTCTATCAAACCAAACTTCAGAACTAGGGCTTTTATTCCACAGTATTTTAGCTAAATCATCACCTTGTGTATGCTCTAGAGCATGTTCAAATACTTCCACTTTCTGCATCAGTGTTAAATGATCATAATCTGGAGCCATCTGAAAATAAAAATGAAAATAATATCTGGCGAATCTTCATCAGTTTTGATCTGCCAATGTTTTCTGATACAATGAATTTAAAGTTCTGAAAATGTCATATTCTTGAAAAATAACATTTACAATTTACAAGTTTTTAGCATTGCTATTTCTAAATGTATAAGTACAAACTTGTTCGCAGTTTCTAGCACACAAAGCCTTAGATAGTGTTTTTTCTAGTCAGCCCTCCCAATCTGCATTACTGACAGAAGAGAAACCCGTTAAGAAAACTCCAAACAAATTGAACCCTGGACCTCTTAATAGCAAGGAAGAATCAAACTCACAAAACCACCTCAGCTTACCAACCAACAATTGTAATATTGTTACCAGGGCCGCGGAGGGGGGTCTGGGGTGCCTTGGGGACCCCCCACTTTTTGTCAGTTTATTTGTTTCTATTTTTTCATCAAAATATTTTTGTCATTTTTAAAATTTTTTTTTTTAAATTTCCGAAATCTGAAAATAGAGTGGCCGAAATCTGAGGAGTTTTTGTGGTGGGGTTGAGGGCGAGAGGTGGATTTTGAAAATTTACAACCAAGGGCCCCCCCCCTCAAAAATGCTCCGCGGCCCCCGGTTACATATATCTCCTTAGAAAACCTGACATTACCCCAAGGTAAAAATTGACTTACCCTCAACATGAGTCTATGTTCTATATTTAACAGTATTTTTTTCTTCTCTCTATAATCTCGTATTAGTGAATGTAAGGTATCACAATGGGGTACCCACCCAATTAAACCAGAATTAGTTGATAATGGTATAGCAGAAAATCTTGTGATCCTGTAAATAAATGATAACATACATAATGTTATTGCCAACAAAATAACCTGTTTGGGCAAACACCATGCAGTGTGCAATGATGGAAATTTTGACGAGACAAATGAATTAATCAACCATATTTCAATTGTCAATAATAATAATAATAAACTCTTTATTTCACATGGGTCAGAATTAGGCTCAATACCATAAGTGATACGGTCCTGTCTCACACCCAGCCCATGGGGACAAACATAGATACAATATACAACATATAGACACCAAAAAAAAAAAAAAAAAAAAAAATTAATGTACAGAGTTTGATGATTTAGAGATCAAGTACATGACCACAGACTAGTGGATATTTTTTTTAAGATATACAATATAGTAAAAAAAATGACATACGTGAGATTACGCCGGAAAGTATTTTGATTATTACGTAATAAAGAATTAACCAATCCAAACAGCTGCATAACTCGTTCATCTTGACGTAAATCTTCATGTCCTTTCAACAAAAACTGGTATTCCTTACCATCACTTCCTGTAACATAAACAATTGTTATTTGTTATTGTTAGGACTGAGTCAAGTCATCTTTGCAAAGTTAGGGTATTAGAGGAGCTCCCTTAAACAATTTAATATTAAGAAGGACATTTCTTAAAAGAATAACACCAAAATAAAGGCATTCAAGGCAGACTGTAACCAACAGGACTTTATTCACTAGTATACAATCCTATCAAATCACTTCACCAGTGTCAAACAAGAATAGTGTCTAAAGATGTCAAGGTATTAGATGGAGTTTGTAATACCTTGACTATCTTGATAGTGAAGATTTGCCAGTATTTCCTGAAAAATACTGAAAAATGTTGAACTAGAAAATACTGAAATGCCGAAAGGTATAGTTAAAGGGATTGTAAAGACGTTTTTTAAACTTTGTATGTGTATCGGGGACACTGATAGCATCAATTTGCGACATTCCAATTTCCATTCCGACGTCTGTGGTTCTTGTAATTCTATTAAATCTAACGCGTTTTATGACGTCACTAATAGTGATCTACCGGAAGCTACTGTTGATATCTATGCAGATCACTATTAGTGACGTCATAAAACGCATTAGTTTTAGTGGAATTGCAAGAACCACAGACTTCGGAATGGAAATTGAAATGGCTCAAATTGATGCTATCAGTGTCCCCGATACACACATAGTTTAAAAAACCTCTTTTCCATCCCTTTAATGTGAATCTATGTCAATGTGATATCTTGAAAATAATAGATGATGATTTAACTGTTGACCCTGAACTAATGATGATTGCATCATAACAAATTACTTACCATAAATACTCAGTTTCCTTGGTCTTTGTTTAGAAGTTATAACTTGTAAAGAACTTTTAACACGTTTAATTTTGACTACAGGTTGATTGGGTTGGTAGGTTCCTGGTACAGCTAGTTCTAAATCTTGACATTGAAGCAGTTTACGTGACACATACTGTAGCTCTAAAGACGTTAACTGAAATGAAATGAAATGGAGTTTTACGTCCTGCTTTTCAGCACCTGTATGGGCTAATTCAGGACGAAGACAAAGATAGTGGACCATGGCCATATACGCCTAACGAAAAAGCCTTAAATTTAATCAAGAGAAAACTAAACTTTCTCAAACCTTTCAGTTTAGGTCCAATAACATCCATTTTAAGTTTCTTAAAAATTGGTTGAAAACTAAGAGAGTAATAGGATATTGAAGACTTTGGGGCAAGGGCAATAACTCTGCTTGTAACGATCGAAAATAGCTCAAATTCGAACTTGATCTTTGTTTTCTGAATGTGTATACACATATCAAATTTCATTTGATTCCGTCAAAAACTCTAGTTTTTAGAGCGTTTACGAGCAAATGTTGACGGACGGACGGACGGACGGACAGACAGGGGTGCCGACAATATACGTCCTCATAGAGAGATGAGGGCGTATAAAAACTGAAAGATAGGATCTGTGTTATGTCTTACTTTTCTGCACTGTTTTGGCATGCCGAGGACAAGAAAATACCATACAGTGTGCTATGAGGTACATTTTGCCAGGACAGTAGGACAGCCTACTCATTTCTTTATTGTTAACTATCAAGAAATCCTGAACAGGCAAAGTCTCTCAGATTATTATCCCATCTGAATGAAAAGAACTCATCTTAAAGTGGAATATTCAGCAATTTCAAGGATTCATTTGGGATTCATTATTTTGTTTTCCTTTATGAGCACAGTAACCAAACTCAATGAACAGGAGCTACAAATGTTATTTTAGAAATTTCACTAACCTGGGGAAGTTGTTTAGAGATACGTCTAAATACATGATAATATAGATCCCAAGCTTGAGTCAAATCTTTTACGTTACCAGATCGTTGATATTTCTTACACCAATCTTGAGCTTGTATTAAATCATGGCCATACGCCTACAAAAATAACCAAAATAAATGACGTCAAATTACTGAAACAGGGTTACTTAAAATTTCTTTTAGAAAATTTTATGGTCGTGGACTATGCTTACTCTTTTCGAAACACCTGATGGTACTTCTCGTATGGGAATTCCACTACTATATAATATAATCATTGCACCCGATTTTGTCATGCTCTGGACGAGATTTTTGATTAACGGAATTGATTTGCTTGTACGGATTTTTATTATCACAAGCATCAATTTGATCATCCATAGGCGTTTTGGTGGGCCAATTCGCTGAGGTAGTATGATTTGGTGCAATTTGGTTTAGATTAGCAGTGGTCCACAAATGCAAAATGTAAATCGTCAATTTGGCAATATGGCTGCCTCAGCTGACAACCAATGAAAGACCGCTATTTTGATTACATTAGCTACTTCAACATGCTGTCATCTTAAAAAATAGCGATGGCCATCGTAATACGCCCACTTTTGTATTGGCAGCTAATTTATCCGGGAGGTTAACAAGTGTTATCAGTAAATGAAAGAGCAGTAAGTTGCAAATACTTTGTTTATAAAAACGTATAGTCGTAATGGATGCTAAATCAGTAGGGCATTAATTGTCAATAAAATAGCAAGTAAGCTTACCCTTGTAGCTAATACAGTTGTTAGACTTCTTACTATCAATTCACTCAATAAAATAGCTTGCAAGGTTACCCTTATAGCTGACTCAGTATTATATTTTAACCAGGGGGTTAGATACCCAACTAAATTCACTCAATAAAATAGCATGTAAGGTTACCCTTATAGCTGACTCAGTATTATATTTTAACCAGGGGGTTTGATACCCAACTAAATTCACTCAATAAAATAGCATGTAAGGTTACCCTTATAGCTAACTCAGTATTATATTTTAACCAGGGGGTTAGATACCCAACTAAATTTACTCAATAAAATAGCATGTAAGGTTACCCTTATAGCTAACTCAGTATTATATTTTTACCAGGGGGTTAGATACCCAACTAAATTCACTCAATAAAATAGCATGCAAGGTTACCCTTATAGCTAACTTAGTATTATATTTTAACCAGGGGGTTTGATACCCAACTAAATTCACTCAATAAAATAGCATGTAAGGTTACCCTTATAGTTAACTCAGTATTATATTTTAACCAGGGGGTTAGATACCCAACTAAATTCACTCAATAAAATAGCATGTAAGGTTACCCTTATAGCTAACTCAGTATTATATTTTTACCAGGGGGTTAGATACCCAACTAAATTCACTCAATAAAATAGCTTGCAAGGTTACCCTTATAGCTAACTTAGTATTATATTTTAACCAGGGGGTTTGATACCCAACTAAATTCACTCAATAAAATAGCATGTAAGGTTACCCTTATAGCTAACTCAGTATTATATTTTTACCAGGGGGTTAGATACCCAACTAAATTCACTCAATAAAATAGCATGTAAGGTTACCCTTATAGCTAACTCAGTATTATATTTTTACCAGGGGGTTAGATACCCAACTAAATTCACTCAATAAAATAGCATGTAAGGTTACCCTTATAGCTAACTCAGTATTATATTTTTACCAGGGGGTTAGATACCCAACTAAATTCACTCAAAAAAATAGCATGTAAGGTTACCCTTATAGCTAACTCCTAACTCAGTATTATATTTTAACCAGGGGGTTAGATACCCAACTAAATTCACTCAATAAAATAGCATGTAAGGTTACCCTTATAGCTAACTCAGTATTATATTTAAACCAGGAGGTTTGATACCCAACTAAATTCACTCAATAAAATAGCATGTAAGGTTACCCTTATAGCTAACTCAGTATTATATTTTAACCAGGGGTTTAGATACCCAACTAAATTCACTCAATAAAATAGCATGTAAGGTTACCCTTATAGCTAACTCAGTATTATATTTTAACCAGGGGGTTTGATACCCAACTAAATTCACTCAATAAAATAGCATGTAAGGTTACCCTTATAGCTAACTCAGTATTATATTTTAACCAGGGGGTTAGATACCCAACTAAATTCACTCAATAAAATAGCATGTAAGGTTACCCTTATAGCTAACTCAGTATTATATTTTTACCAGGGGGTTAGATACCCAACTAAATTCACTCAATAAAATAGCATGTAAGGTTACCCTTATAGCTAACTCAGTATTATATTTTTACCAGGGGGTTAGATACCCAACTAAATTCACTCAATAAAATAGCATGTAAGGTTACCCTTATAGCTAACTTAGTATTATATTTTAACCAGGGGGTTAGATACCCAACTAAATTCACTCAATAAAATAGCATGTAAGGTTACCCTTATAGCTGACATAATCTCACAATAAAACCAGATCACTTTTAATTAAGTAATAAGAGTTGATTTTTATCACAGTAAAATAGCCTCCACATCACCCCTTTTAGCTATACCAGTCCTCGCCTTCTCTCTCAAGTCATCAGTGTAAGTACAACATTGGTTGAAGTGTTCAAAATTTCTGCATGATTTGTATTGTTGGTATTAAGATTTGCTCACTTTCTCGGTATGTCCATGTTTATTGCACAAGATGTACAAAACTTTGTTCACTTGTAAAGTGAAGTTGAGGTAAGATGAGCCTACTTCAGGCTTTTAGCTTCCAGGTAGAGAAGTCATAATAATTGAGACATGTTAAATATAATATGTAGTACTTGTCTATTAATGGGGACCAAAATATAGCTAGAGTTGTAATCAATACTCTCAAAAAAATAATTTTCTTTGTCTCATCTAAACCAATGGTGAGGGTAAGTTGATCCAACCTTGAAGATAAAATGAGCCATGTTTTTTAATTGAATAATTCTCTTAATCAAACTAATCAAAATATACCCTCTTTGGGAGCCAAGTCTGAATGAAATGACATATCTATGCAAACCACAAAGACCACTAAAATAAGCAATTGTGGCAAAAAAAATGAATGCTATGTAGATTATGTATTACGTAAAATACAAATAAAATTTCTATTAAGAAAAATCTAATAAAATATTACAAAAGTAGTTGTTGATATGTGTTTGCAACATTGGGATTAGGTTGCAGTATTTCCCAATTGGTTAAGATGTCCTATGGCTCATATCATATTTCCCTACATAAGATATGATCTTTTTATCCCATACCCTACCATACAGTTTTTGATTGTGTATCAAAGAAGGAACTTCTATTTTTAATCAATAATACACTGTCTTAAAATGAAGAGAAAATTATAATGTTACTATTAATTGTAAAAGACTTAAAATTCTAGATCATGATAATCTTATTGAAAATTGAAAAATAATTTAACACATTAACCTTAAATTGAGACCATAAAAAAAAACATTTAATTGTTGATGTCACAAACAATTTTAGAAATCGGCAAGCAGTTTAGATATTATATCCTACTAATAAAGGGGTGGCTCATCTTAACTCTGACTGGTCTTACCTCTTGGCTCATCTTACCTCATCTTCCCTCTTAGTGCCTATTCCTAGGAATAAGATCTCTTTTCACAGTTCAATAGCCTCCACAACTTCCTCTCTCAAATTAACATTTTTGATTGAATATTCATTCAAACCCAAAATTTTTAATTAAATTATATATTCTCTGACGGTACTGACTGATTTGTCGTTCACTCACTCTCAAACAATGTCCTTGGAGAACTCTTTCTGCATTTATACATACAAAAACTCCACAATCATAACCATTTGACTGTATAGTTGCTTCATGTGAATATATCAGTTTCCACTTGGATGGAATATCTTCCATGGTGACAAGCATCTCTCTGATTTTCTTCATACATTTGTTCCCAGTATCTTTATGTTTCAGGGAATCATAGTATTTTATGGTTTTACTCCTTACAAATACAACAACAAGGCTCCAATGACCTGGTGTATGTATTGGTATAACAATTTTATCATGTCTCAATAGATTTCTCGGTGAATAAATATCGACAGCATTCTCCATATTTACTTTCATTCTCTCATAAGCAAAGGTATCGAGTACAATTACATCATTACCAAGTTCAATTTCATCCCTTTCCATTATCTTTAAATAGAAGTTGATGACATTGTCATTCAACCAATTCTGTCCAGCAACAGAACTTAGATCGTGTTCAGTTACAGAGTAACCAAACCCTCTACATACTACACGGTGGTCAATAACTGAAATTGCCATACCATCTTTGTTAATTTTATTTTCTGCCACCATATTTTTTTGAGTAAGCTTATGTTTGCTTACATTTTTTTTCGCTCTAGCTGGCTTTGCTTCAAATAATCTTCTGGTGCTATCAAGAAGTGTTGGAAAGGGTTTTTCACAGTCAGGTTTATTTCCAGGTGTAGATTTTTTAGATACATCTCGTTTCACAATTGATGAACTTATCATTGCATATATTATCTTATGATCAGAGTAATAATTCTCTATAGTCCCAGTTAAAATGTGTTCATTACACACATCACTATATATCAAATCTATAGCAGTTCCTGCATCTGTTGTTGGTTCAGTTATATACTGATTCATGTCAATGAACTGCAAATTCATCTTCTTATAATTCTCACTCTCAATTTGCACATTAAAGTCTCCAAGGATTAGAGTTAATTCACAGACTACATTCAATTTAGCATTTTTTATTGCAGATGTTAGATCTGCCAATGATTTTTTAGGAGGCTTATATAATCCCAACACACAAATTTTCTTACCAACATTTTCTAGCTGAATTGTTAAATTTACACGACTAATTTCAATTCCGTTAAAATTTACAGATTCAACTTTCACATCTCTACTTTTAATATTCTCAGTTTTCACATATACAGCCATTCCATGATGACTTTTGTTTCTTTCTGTATATGCATCATTCCTGAGCAAGGTAAAACCTTCTATCTCGTACTGTTCACTGTTCTTTAATTTTAGTCTTGTTTCAGACAAAATAATCAAAGAAGCCTTTGTCAAAACTTGATGACATTTTACATCTTCAATGTACTTTTGTAATGATCTGACATTATGGTACATAACAACAAATTGATCTTGAGAATCAACAATATGATCAAACCTCTCTATTTCTAGTTTTCTATCATTTCTCAAAGACTTCATTTCATCTTTCACCTCGTCATTCACTTTTATTTTAGTTTCTGCAAAATTAATAATATGGAGACCATCCAAAGTTTTCACTCTACTCAAGCCAACATAATGTACATGTGGTGTTTTTCTGCCATCAAAATCAACTACTACTTCATCCAATGTATCTCCTTGAGATCTATGGACTGTTTTTGCAGCTGAAGGTCTTAGAGGTACTTGTGTTCTCATTAACTCAGCACTTTTAAATTTCCCAATACGTATTTGTCTTGATACTGGTTGGATTGGCGTCCAAGAGGCTGATACATTTGAATGATACAATTTTTTCAAATCACTTCTAGTTTTTTGACCAATTATCTCATTTCTAAACTCAACCCAGACAACACTTCCGATAGCATTTCTCTTATTTTGTAATTCAATGAATTTAACAGTCCCATCTGCACCATTCGTCAATCCATCTTCAGTTCTTACATTCAGACAGACTTCACATTTCATTCCAATCACTAGTTGAAGTGCAGTGTGCAATTGCATGGTTTTTCTTGGATCTTCAGGGACATTTGCCAATAAAGCTTTTGCCACTGCTTGAGCTTCTGAACCTACAACACTGTCTTTTGCTTTGATTACATATTTTTGACCAGCCATTTGGTCAAATACCCTCTCATTGAAGTTCTGCATTTTTGCATTGCTTAGGAAAAGATGTTGGGCATTATATGGATAATCTTCTGCATCTTTTTTTATGACTCGACTCTTCAAAATTTTCATGTCTTGTTCTCTTTCCTCATTATTTGCATAGAAACCTTCACGAAAACGATTGAGTATTTCTGCAAACTTTTTACTCTCTTTTTGTCTCATTATTTCTGTTAGCTCATACATTTTAAAGTGATCCATCCACAGGTTGCTAGCAAGGGGGCCATAACCTTTACTTAAACTTTGGAAGACATATCCATCACAAACTGGTTTCAGTTGAAATAGATCTCCTACTGCTATCACATTAACTCCACCAAATGGTAAGCCACATCCCATCACATCTATCAATCGCTTATTTATGAAGTTCAGCAAAGCATTCCCAACCATTGAAATTTCATCAATAAATATCACTCTCAGTCCTCCAAGACTTGCACGAAGAGTGTTTAGTCTGCTGCAATCCAATGGACGATATTCAAGTCCCTGGTTAATAGGAACCTTGAGTGCACTGTGGATTGTATTTCCTTTGATATTATAAGCAGCTTTCCCAGTAGGTGCTAAAAGCAATTGTCGTAAAATCTGATAATCATCTCCAGCTTTTGTTTTGTAGTATCTCAGTAAACTTTGGTATAGAGCTGTGGTAACAAAGCTCTTTCCAACACCAGCACCTCCACTAAGAAATCTAAATATTTGTCTCTCAGTAGTTTTTAACTCATGTAAAGTGTCATAAACAAACTCCATCTGTTCACTATTCAGGGATCTCATAAGTGCTCTATACTCATCTTCAGGCATTTCATATAGCTTGATTTCGTCATCCTCATTACTCTTTGGTACACCTAAATCAGTAGATATATCATAGTCAAACTTCACATGTTCTTTCTTTTTCAAAAGTGCATCCATTTCGATATTTTCTTCATCTTCATCTTCTCTATCAACTTGTTGAGTCAAAGGGGCTTGTTCATCCCAAGCATCTTCATTTGCTTGCCCCTCTGATTCAGCTAATATTGCTGCATCTAACTCATATCTATTATTTTCATATTCCTTTTGGAGGGCTGCTATTTCTTCTTTACATTTCTCATACCTCTCAGCAAAAGTTTCTTCATTCCCAAGTAATTCAATTTGCTCATTTCTCCAGCAGGTATATAGCATCAGTAATTCTCTATAGTGCTTTTCTGCATCTTTGTCCACATTAAAGTTAACATATCGAATAACTCTTGGTATTTTTCGTTTAGTTGTTTTCTCATTCTTTTCATCAGTTGTCTCATCATTATCAGAATTGTGGTCATCCACATTTTCTTTTAATGTATCACAGTCAATAGTTTTGGAACGTGGTTTGTAACTATTTTTCTTGTCATAATATGCCACATACTCAGCCAAGCTCACCTTTTCTAATTTTTTAGGTCGTTTTTGATATCTTTCTATCATGTTGCTTGACTGAATATCCTCATCTTCATCTTCCATTTCATCTAAAATATCTTTTGATTTCAGTAAACGTACACGGTCATTTGGTGGAGAAGTATTGATGAATACAACCTCTCTCGATGCTTTTCTCATAGGCAATTGAAGAATTATGTATACTGCTTCCTGTGCACTGATTTCCACATTATTCAAAAATTTATTGCCAATTACTTTCACTTGTTCTCGTACTCCATAGTTGCCATTTCTAACTTCCTGGCAGGCTTTTCTCAAAATATCACTTATTCCTCTCTGTGATTTTGCAACATACGATGCAATATACATTGCACATGCATAAACATCTAACACATATTGGATATCCAGGTTTGCTTGCCAACATAGCAGTAATTCAGCATTATATGCATTAACTCTCAATTCTAAAGGTGATCTTTTTAAAAATACAGTGGGATGAGCAATAGATGATCTTATTGCTAAAATATATTCTTCATGACTTAAATTAATTTTTTTCATGAATTCTTCGTACGATATATCTTCTCCCTCAATCATATCATCCATGACTACTTTCATCTTACTGTAGTTGCTCTTCTGTTTTTGTACTTCAACCTCAGTAAGAGTTGATTCAAGAGGCTCTAATATCACTGTTTTCATCATAGGAGGTTTGGGGAATCCAAATCTACACATTTTTCTATTTTTTCGTTTGCAAGTGTGAGAGTGTCTATGCGTTTGATAGGCAATCAATTTCTTTAAATCCTCATTATCAGTATTTTTACTGCAGGTAATTTTACTGTCAATAAATTCAACAATATCATCAATAGTACTCTCTCCATACACAGGTGCATCATTAACCCAAAGCAAAGTATGAATATGGGGAGAACCTCTGTGTTGAAACTCTACTCTGTAAAAAAAGTCAGTGACTTTCCCTATTGGAGAATTCTCTCTTTTCAGAACATCTTTGAATAACAGTCCAACTTGGTAATCGAACTGCCTCGTACATGTTACTGGATCAGAAGCAACAAGTCTGCACTTTGTTTCCCAATCCATATTCTCAATTTCCTCATCAGAATAATTTCGTCCATCTTGAACCTTGCCAAGTATTCTTAGCAAATGTTTCCATCTAGTTTCAGCAGCTGAAAAACTACAGAAATATGTAGCTGGCCCCAATTGTCGAATCATGGCAAATAAATCACTCTTTGCTTTCTTAAAGTATGGTGGAGATCCTCTCAGCGTTTTTAACATCATATATCCTTCATCAAAATGAACTAAATTCTCAATCGTTCCTGGCAATCGTAGATCCCCAGCTGTTAAGTTCTTTCCTTCAGTTTTATTTTTCCGTAATGCAATTTGTGCATTCCCTATTATGGTTTTCATTTGCAGCTTTTTTAATTTGAAAAATATATTATCAATACAATTAGCTGCTCTTCTATCATCTCGTCTCAGTTCTGATTTACAGATTTCACTATAAAATACTTTAGCCGTCCTCTCTTCAACTGGCATACGGGCATTACCAAAGAATATGTTTGGAAATGCCAATTCTTCAGAATTCTTATCCATGAATATGCTCATTGGAATATTGCCTTCTCCAGGGGCAAAACAATGAACTTTCTCCTTCTCATTATCCTCTATGAAATCAGGTGATGTTAGTAACGTATCTTTAGATTTTGACACCTCTTCATCACCTTCTTCCTCACTCCATAAATCTTCATCATCACATAGTTTACTCTTAACAGTAGTAGTATTTGAGTCCTCACAATCATGTTTTACATCCACCAAGTCCAGGTTTTCATCATCTGAATGGTCTGATGTATGATCTCTATCAACAGTGGGATCCCTACTAAGGTCTTCATTCCAATTTCTATTGAAACATATACCCTCTTTTTTAAATAATTTTCCATTTTTCTCCAGCCATTCAGCAGCTTCAGTGATTTTATAAGGTCTGATGTTCTCAGTCATAACAGCATGGTTATACTTTAGTTGTCGTTTTAATTGGGCAGCTATAGTCATGGTATCATCAGTAGCTCTCGGTAGCATGTTCACAGTGCTTATCACATTAGCTGGAACATTGACCACATTTCCTCTTATTTTTTTTTGTTTACCTCGTGGAGCTGCATACACTTTCATAAATGGTATTCTCGGTGACAGAAGCCTCCATTCTAATGGATATAGATCAAGGTGATCAGGTCTCTCAGGAAAAATCATTCCATTAGAAATTGCACATGGAGGCATTCTATTCTTCTTAATGTATTTTTCACATGTGGTACATATCCATGTGTTGATCTCATCTGTGAGACAGGTATTCGCAGTATCGTTAATGTTTTTCAAATTGATTGAACTCTTCACACTGTGCTTGAACCATAATTGGTGACAACTATCACATGAATATACAGGTCCATTCTCTATTTTCTTATGGAAGTCTTTTATTAAAAGTTCAGTCTCCATTAGTTTATCTTCAGCACGTCTTATTTTTTTAGCAACCTTATCTCGCTCTTTTTCATCTTCTCTGTATTCAGGTTCACTTCTTTTTTCTCTTCTGGCAGAAACATCTCGTATCTTTTCACCTGCTCTGTATTCAGGTTCATTTCTTTTTTCCCTTTTAGCAGAAACATCACGTATCTTTTCACCTGCTCTGTATTCAGGTTCATTTCTTTTCTCTATTTTAGCTGGAGTTTCTCTCTGATTTTGTTTAGCTTTGTATTCAGGTTCATTTCTTTTCTCCCTTTTAGCAGAAACATCACGTATCTTTTCACCTGCTCTGTATTCAGGTTCATTTCTTTTCTCTCTTTTAGCTGGAGTTTCTCTCTGATTTTGTTTAGCTTTGTAATCAGCTTTATTTCTTTTTTCTCTTTTAGCAGAAACATCACGTATCTTTTCACCTGCTCTGTATTCAGGTTCATTTCTTTTATCCCTTTTAGCAGAAACATCACGTATCTTTTCACCTGCTCTGTATTCAGGTTCATTTCTTTTCTCTCTTTTAGCTGGAGTTTCTCTCTGATTTTGTTTAGCTTTGTAATCAGCTTTATTTCTTTTTTCTCGTCTAGCAGAAACATCACGTATCTTTTCACCTGCTCTGTATTCAGGCTGTTTTCTTTTTTCCCTTTTAGCAGAAACATCTTGTATCTTTTCACCTGCTCTGTATTCAGGTTCATTTCTTTTCTCTCTTTTAGCTGGAGTTTCTCTCTGATTTTGTTTAGCTTTGTAATCAGCTTTATTTCTTGTTTCTCGTCTAGCAGAAACATCACGTATCTTTTCACCTGCTCTGTATTCAGGTTGTTTTCTTTTTTCTCGTCTAGCAGAAACATCTCGTATCTTTTCACATTCTCTGTATTCAGGCTTACTCCTTTTTTCTCTTTTATTTAGTAAGGTTTTCAAATTTTCTGTTTGTCGAAAATCTTCTTCGAAACGTCTTTTCTTTTTATAATTTTTCCAGTATTCAGTTCTGCAACTAATATTACTATCGACAGTCAATGACTCGCTCAACATTTTCAGTTTTTTTGTTCGAGTTTGTTTCTTTTGAAACTCAAAATAGTTATGTAGGTTTGATGTCAATTTGTTTTCCACAATCTCAGTTTTGTTAATTTTCTCACTAACAAAATTGTTAAAGTTCTCAGTTTCCATTGAGATATTACTATCATTTAATTTCTCAGTTGTGATATTGCTATCTCTCAAATTCTCCGTTTCCATTGTGATATTGCTATCACTCAAATTCTCAGTTTCCATTGTGATATTGCTATCTCTCAAATTCTCAGTTTCCATTGTGATATTGCTATCACTCAAATTCTCAGTTTCCATTGTGATATTGCTATCACTCAAATTCTCAGTTTCCATTGTGATATTGCTATCACTCAAATTCTCAGTTTCCATTGTGATATTGCTATCACTCAAATTCTCAGTTTCCATTGTGATATTGCTATCACTCAAATTCTCAGTTTCCATTGTGATATTGCTATCACATCGTCGTCTCTTCATATACTCTTTTTTCTTCTTCCTTTTTGTATCTTGACTTTTCTTCTTTGTTTTAGGCATGTCTTTATATTATCTGGAAAAAAGAAGAAAATTAATATTTGATTTTAAAGATATGCTCTGAAAATAACTACAAAATGATCGAAGATGATGTTTGATTCATGTAGTAAATGCACAGACAATAAGGTTATCATTTATGTACTTTCATTGAAAATAAAAAAATATCAAAAAATTTAACTATTTCTACACATGTGTGTTGAATAGGAATTTTTTTAAAATCAAAATAACCCAATCATCTGTCCAGTTACTGCTAGATTGACATTTGCCATCTAGACATTCAACTCATTCAAAAGTATGCTAAATTAGGTCCTGATGTATGTGTACATATCAGAAGATAATTTAATTGATTTCCTCCTCTAAAATTTAAATTGATAAATTTTGAAAAATTGGTCATGATTTAAAGCAATAGTCTTGATTTGAAGATTCATCGAAGATTATTTTGGTCTTCAATAGATCTTTCATCATCTCAGTATTAAAATTTAGTTTTATTGTTGTAAAAGAGCCCAAGACTCATCTCTCTCAATAAAGTGTCATCTTCTGTCCTTTTACATTTTCCTTGATTTAAAATCTTCGTAGGTTTATGTTTTCTGGAAATAAACAAATAATTAGTCACTGAAATAGGAACATTCTTGGGTGATTACGAACCATCACAGCAAGTTCAATCCAAATCCATTAAGAAATCAGCTCTCTATAATGTCCACAACTTTGAAAGTGTTACTACTATAAAATTAACGTGTTTTAAAGGGAAATAACTCATAAAATATGTTTTCGATGTTTTTGATATTCAATAGGGTTTATTCTAATGTCAATACAAACACTCATACCAAGTTTCATCAAAATCCATCAAGAAACCAGCTCTCTATGGTGTCCACAACATATTTTCAAAAGCAAGGGCAATAACCCAGGAAATATTTTTCGATTCGTCTGATTTTCAATAGGGTTCATCCTTGGGTGATTATAAACATTCACAGCAAGTTTCATAAAAATCCACCAAGAAACCAGCTCTCTAACGTGTCCACAACTTTGAGAGTGTAACGGCTGAAAAATTAAAGTGTTTTAAAGAACAAGGGCAATTACCCATAAATTGTTTTTCAATGTTTCTGATATTCAATAGGGTTTATCCTAATGTCAATACAAACACTCATACCAAGTTTCATCAAAATCCATCAAGAAACCAGCTCTCTATGGTGTCCACAACATATTTTCAAAAGCAAGGGCAATAACCCAGGAAATATTTTTCGATTCGTCTGATTTTCAATAGGGTTCATCCTTGGGTGATTATAAACATTCACAGCAAGTTTCATAAAAATCCACCAAGAAACCAGCTCTCTAACGTGTCCACAACTTTGAGAGTGTAACGGCTGAAAAATTAATGTTTTAAAGAACAAGGGCAATAACTCATAAAATATTTTTTTGATGTTTCTCATATTCAATAGGGTTTATCCTAATGTCAATAAAAACACTCATACCAAGTTTCATCAAAATCCATCAAGAAACCAGCTCTCTATGGTGTCCACAAAATATTTTCAAAAGCAAGGGCAATAACCCATGAAATATTTTTCAATTCGTCTGATTTTCAATAGGGTTCATCCTTGGGTGATAACAAACACTCACAGCAAGTTTCATCAAAATCCATCAAGAAACCAGCTCTCTATCGTGTCCACAACAATTGTGGACAGACAGACAGACGGACAGACAGACGGACAGACAGACGGACAGACGGACAGACAGACAGACAGGGGCGACTACAATATACGCCCACATTAATGTGTGGGCGTATAAAAAGCCTAATAGAATCGCCTAGTCACCTCCTATTATAACACCTCATATTATTTGTTTTATCGCATTATTTTAGATAGCACATGCCTCACATAAGCTTGAATCATAAGACATTTGTGAGTGTGAAAACAGATTGAAAATTTGAATGGTGCAAATTAATGCTATAAGATTCCCAGATATACATACAAAACATTGAAAACTTCTTTCTTTAACATCCCTTTAAATCAATTAACTACTTTTATTAAAGAAAATACAAGTGGTTGCCTAGCAATATACGCCCACTTACACTACATAAATTGTCAATATATCAAGGAATGTTACTATCTTAATTTTTGTTGGATGGTGTTCAGATTTGAATTTATCCAATATCTTGTTAATATAAAGCATCTAATTTCATAACTAAAGATAGTGGACCACGGCCATATACGCCTAACGAAAAAGTCGAAAAAGGAAAAAACTAAACTTTCTCAAACCTTTCGATATAGATCCAATAACATCCATTTTAAGTTTCATCAAAATCGGTTGAAAACTAAGAGAGTAATAGCATATTTAAGATTTGGGGCAAGGGCAATAACTCTGCTTGTAACTATCGAAAATAGCTCAAATTCGAACTTGATCTTTGTTTTCTGATTATATGAACACATATCAAATTTAATTTGATTCTGTCAAAAACTCTAGTTTTTAGAGCGTTTACAAGGAAATGTTGATGGACGGACCGACGGATTTGAGGCAAGGGCAATAACTCTGCTTCTAACGATCGAAAATAGCTCAAATTCGAACTTGATCTTCGTTTTATGAATATGTATACACATATCAAATTTCATTTGATTCCGTCAAAAACTCCAGGTTTTTAGAGCGTTTACAAGCAAATGTTGATGGTCGGACCGACGGATTTGGGGCAAGGGCAATAACTCTGCTTCTAACGATCGAAAATAGCTCAAATTCGAACTTGATCTTCGTTTTATGAATATGTATACACATATCAAATTTCATTTGATTCCGTCAAAAACTCTAGTTTTTAGAGCGTTTACGAGCAAATGTTGACGGACGGACGGACCGACGGACGGACCGACGGACGGACGGACCGACGGACGGACGGACCGACGGACGGACGGACAGGGGTGACTACAATATACGTCCTCATAGAGAGATGAGGGCGTATAATAAAACTCCGTAAATATTTGTTGAATCGATCCGGAATACAAACTTGTCCAAGATTTTAAGGATATTATCCTACACACAAAATTCTATTCAAATCAAACCAAAACTGTGGTCTCTATTGCGTTCACAAGCCATTTTCAACACATTTTGGGTGTTAAACTCCGTGAATTTTTGTCGAATCGAACCCAAATTCGAACTTGTCCGAGATCTTATGAATATAATCCTACATATAAAATTTTATTCAAATCAACCAAAACTGTGGTCTCTATCGCGTTCAAAAGCCATTTTTAACATATTTTGGGTGTAAAACTCTGTGAATTTTAGTCAAATCAAACCCAAATTTGATCTTATGAATATAATCCTACATACAAAATTTTATTCAAATCCAACCAAAACTGTGGTCTCTATTGCGTTCACAAGCCAATTGTGGACAGACGGACGGACGGACGGCGACGGCAATATACGACCACATTTCAATGGGGGCGTATAAAAAGGGCAATAACTCCCAAGTCCTATATTGAAACAAATAGAAATCACAACCCACCTGATTAAAAGATGTTTCTTTCAATGTGTGACAACCTTTATCTAACATAGCGTGTAGTGGTTCAAGCGTGGCAAACATTCCAGCTATATTTCTCTCTCCAAAATATAATCTGGAAGCGTCTTCCAAACCCTCGTGCCATAATTCATGCCAGAGTATAGCGACACGAATGAGCTCTTCAGATACCTGTAACACATAAAAATATCTTTAATCCCTTTAAGAAATGCAGAAATTCAAATTTTGATTAGTACAGCTAAATTGAAGATATTAGACCACAGCCATATACGCCTAATGAAAAAGCCTTAAATTTAATCAGGAGTAAACTAAACGTTCTCAAACCTTTCGATTTAGGTCCAATAACATCCATTTTAAGTTTCATCAAAATCAGTTGAAAACTAAGAGAGTAATAGCATATTCAAGACTTTGGGGCAAGGGCAATAACTCTGCTTCTAATGATCGAAAATAGCTCAAATTCGAACTTGATCTTCTTTTTATGAATATATATACACATATCAAATTTCATTTGATTCCATCAAAAACTCTAGTTTTTAGAGCGTTTACGAGCAAATGATGACAGACAGGGAGACCGAGAGGGGTGCCGACAATATACGTCCTCATAGAGAGATGAGGGCGTATAAAAATTCCAACCAAGTAAATGAAATGCTAAATGTTTTTGAGAAACTGATCCCTTGCCAATTCTTGCAAAATAAATTTCACTTATGGTTTCAGTTCAAAATTTAAAAGAAGTTAATACCACTATATAAGTTGCATGTTGCATGGCACAAAAATAAATCTAGTCGAGACTGGAGAAACCCCCTACATTTCTATTGAACCCTCCTTACATGAATACTTGGTATCCTCTATTAATATTAACTGTATTTAAGCTGAGGAAAAGCTCATTCACAAAAGAGAGGTGATTTTTTTATATAGCCTTTCATATTATATCCAGTCTTCCAAGATCGAACAGCATTTACATTTTTACTACTTAAAGCGATACTACGTCTTAGAATGAACAAAAAAATAAGTTCTCAAACTTGGTCAATAAGAGTATATATTCATCGACAGTGTCCAAAGTATACAAACAGAATTAAATAAACCCATAAAACTATGTAATTTTCCATACAATTACAGATTATTATTGATAAATATCTTAAATTGGATTAAGACATTTATCAATTATTGTATTTAAACATAGTTTTCTGGATTTATCAGAATATTTAGGTAATCTGTTTTATAGTTATGCCACTAGGTTTGTCCCCTGATGAATAGATACTCCTATTGACCAAGTTTGAAAATTTAATTTTTTTGTTCATTCTAAAACGTAGTACCGCTTTAAAGATTGGCAAAAGAAATGCTTAAAATTGATCAAATATATTTTTCAGGAAATGTTAGTTATTTAACTTTGTAATACCTGTTAATAGAACAAAACTTACTAAATTAGCTTGTTGTACTAGGGTACTGTTTCGTTCACTCATAGAACGTAGTATTTTATCAGCAGCTGACTGCCGAGCTGGTACATTTGATTTAGCTGCTACAGTTAATGGGTATATTAAAGCCTGTAATTATATATATGTATCAGTTATATCTAAGCTGAATGCTACTTCTAATAAAGACATTATAATTAGGTCAAATCTTCTTGATATTTGGAAATCATAAATTTTGGTCAACCAATTAGAAAAATGCAAGAAACTTGAAGTTCAAAAGTCAATTATAATGATAGATAATAAAACCATCTTTACAATCCTTTAAAATTAACGTTTAAGAAAAGAAAACCTACCTGAGGATGAGCTTTTCCAATATCTATGAGTAACTGATGAATTAAACGTCCCACTAGATTTCTAGGTGTATCAATTCTAGCTATCAATTGAGGAATCACCTATTTCAAAATATAATTAATTATGAGAATTTGAGTAAAAAGCTGACAGAGCTTAATAGGGTGTGTTAAATGATTATTTTTCTTACAAGCTGATATATATTTCAGTTAAGGAACAGCAGATACTTCCAACTGTTGCATTGTTTTAATAGCTGATTTTTTCTTTATATTAAGTTTGAAGCTGATTAGAGCTTAATTTCAAATAACCAAAATTCTTATTATATTAAATCCTGGGTTTTCAACCTGGGGGACGCGTCCCACCTGTGGGACATTTGACGATTTTGAGTGGGACGCGGGCTCGTCCCAATTCCCTAAGAAAATGTTTCTTTTTGTATGATTTTCCCAGATACAACTTTTTAAACTGCATAAATATAACATTTTTATTTCATTAATCTTTGTCGACGAGACAACTGAAGGTTGTCGACTAATCGACTCTTCGTATATCTCTGTTGTAGGTGAATGTGAAAAAAGCTGGGGACGCGTGTCCGAACCAAATCAAAATAAGGGACGCCACCCAAAAAAGGTTGAAAACCCAGGTATTAAATGAACATTCAGTTCTACTGAAATTGTGACTAAAGACTATCTGTCAATTTCTTCATGACCTATCTGTACCTCTGTGGCAGAAGTCAAACCTCCCTTATTAATCAAGTTAAGGTTTTGTAAAACACAGTACCTGTAACCAATTATCTATCTCTATTGTTTTAATTCCTTCTACTAAAGCATCATAAACTTCTGTCCATTGACCAAAATCAAACCATAATGTTAACAACCTACAAACAAATACAAGTCCATATAACATATAAGTAACCTTAACATCAAAACATCCAGCTTCTTTGTTGGACTATATCTTTGTGTATTTGCCCAACTATATCTTTGTATGACAATATCATTATATCTTTGTTTGACTGTACCACTGTATGACTTTTATCATCTGCATCATTGTATGACAATATGATTTGTTTGACTATATAATTGTATGACTATATCATTGTATGACTATATCAGTGTATCTTTGTTTGACTATATAATTGTATGACAATATCAGTGTATCTTTGTTTCACTATATAATTGTTTGACTATATCATGGTATGACAATATCATTGTATATTTCTTTGACTATATCATTGTATGACAATGTCATTGTATGACTATATCATTGTATGACAATATCAGTGTATCTTTGTTTGACTATATAATTGTATGACAATATCATTGTATGGCAATATCAGTGTATATTTCTTCGACTATATCATTGTATGACAATATCATTGTATGACAATATCATTGTATGACAATATCATTGTATGACTATATCAGTGTATTTTTGTTTGACTATATAATTGTATGACAATATCATTGTATGACAATATCAGTGTATATTTCTTTGACTATATCATTGTATGACAATATCTTTGTATTTTTGTTTGACTATATCATGGTATGACAATATCATTGTATATTTCTTTGACTATATCATTGTATGACAATATCATAGTATGACTATATCATTGTATGACAATATCAGTGTATCTTTGTTTGACTATATAATTGTATGACAATATCAGTGTATATTTCTTTGACTATATCATTGTATGACAATATCATTGTATGACTATATCAGTGTATCTTTGTTTGACTATATAATTGTATGACTATATCATGGTATGACAATATCATTGTATATTTCTTTGACTATATCATGGTATGACAATATCATTGTATATTTGTTTGACTATATTATTGTATGACAAATAGGGCTGCAACGATTCCTGAAGTGGCGATTCGATACGCTAAACGATACACATTCGACGATTCGATTTATTGCGATTACAAATCGCGATTCTTGAGTTTGAAATCGGAAAGAAAAGAAAACCTTTAATCATTACCATTTTAACACATTTTTGACATAATTTTCGTAACAAATTTAAATGCTTAAGATCATCATCATTAATAACAAAGATTCAAGATGATATAAAACAAATTGATACATAAAAAGCAATTTTCTAACATTTCAATACGACATAAATTATAAAATGCGTGAGGAATTCTTGTTCTCAGTCAATAAAAGAGTTTATTAAATGAATCAAAATCGGGGCCGATGAATCGCGATTATTTTTTTCTTACACGATGCATCGATAAAGAGGAACGAATCGCGATTCATCGATTCTACGATGAATCGTTGCAGCCCTAATGACAAATCATCATATCTTTGTTTGACTATATCATTGTATCTTTGCTCTGTTATATCTTTATTTGGCAATATCATTGTATCTTTGATCAGTTATATTTTTGCTTGACCAAATTTTGGCTCAGCTATGTTTTCTATCTTTTCTAGACTATATCTTTTATACATTGCTTGACTAAAGATAACATAATTTACCGTAGTGTATCTTGTAAACTATTCTGACTAGATAAAGCAATAGATTTGAAGAATGCTGTCACTGCTGGAACACAATATTTATGAATCTTTGCTGTATTCTGAAAAACAAAATAAAATTCTTCATAATCTACAAAAATATTAAAACAGGACCAGAAACATGTTGTTACTCAGAATTTCATGAGTAGTGAAACCAATTTAGCATGTTTCCATACTGAAGTTTGATAGAACTTGTTCTCATGTATAAACTTTCACTAAACTGGCCAAATTTCCCTCATTGCACACTGCACATACTTGTTCCTATTAGGCCAAACAGGCATGGAAGAGTACCGATAACTAAATTTCATTTTATTTCAAGCCTTGGAAATTTTTGTAACTTACTGACTCTGGTTTTGGTGAAATGACTAATTCCATCAATGGTCTGGAAATGGCGCCGGGGTCAGCTGACATTGGTGTAGTACCAGATTTACCCAGACTTTGTTCTTTTTGTTTATAAAACAACACACATTCATAATTCATTAATGCCCATGCATGCCATGCCTACAAAATATTCAAATTCAAAAATCAAAATACCAAATAAAATTTGTAAAAAAAAATGTACAGGTTTGATTGATGAGAGCATGTCTCCTTAAAGGAATATTTCCTCTTAGAATACACTTGTCCTACGGCTAATTTTTGTGTTTTATAGTGACCATTGGGTAAATAAGTATGCATCTGACACTTTTTCAACTTTGAAAAAGCAACCATAAAACTATATTCAGATTTAAAAAACAAAGTGAGCAAGCGATGAATCCGGTTAATTTGGAAAAATAAGTGTCTGGTTAATCAACGCTAAACAGGGAAAGAAAATCCATCAATGCGCAAGCGCAAGATGGCAGTCTTTTTCCTGTGTGAACCACAGGGGTTCGTAGTTATTTTTTTTTCAGAAGGGAGGACACTAATTTTGGGGGTCAAAATTAAAATAGAAATTCAAAGAAGAAAGATGCCTAATTTCTATTTAAATTTTGACCCCAAAATTAGTATCTTCCATTCTCAATTCTCTTATTACCGTATATAACATTATTTAAAAAAATATATAACTACGAGCCCCTGTGGTTTAAACCAAAGAGAGTTACTTCCCCTTAAAGATTACCAGACACAACAATTTGATTTTTTGTTGAATCCAGATTCAACAATTAATCATTAATAATTTAATTTTGTGGATTTAACGGATTCTAGAGGGATTCTGGTGTATATTTATGACACAAGGTAAGTCCAGTGATGGATATATACTGTTATTGGCCAAGTTTTGGTGAAATTAGAATTTTAGGTTCATTCTAAGAGGCAGTATTCCTTTAAAGGAATACTGCCTCTTAGAATGAACCTAAAATTCTAATTTCACCAAAACTTGGCCAATAACAGTATATATCCATCACTGGACTTACCTTGTGTCATAAATATACATCAGAATCCCTCTAGAATCCGTTAAATCCACAAAATTAAATTATCAATGATTAATTGTTGAATCTGGATTCAACAAAAAATCAAATTGTTGTGTCTGGTAATCTTTAAGGGGAAGTAACTCTGTTTAAACCACAGGGGCTCGTAGTTATATATTTTTTTAAATAATGTTATATACGGTAATAAGAGAATTGAGAATGGAAGATACTAATTTTGGGGTCAAAATTTAAATAGAAATTAGGCATCTTTCTTCTTTGAATTTCTATTTTAATTTTGAACCACAAAATTAGTGTCCTCCCTTCTGAAAAAAATATAACTACGAACCCCTGTGGTTCACACAGGAAAAAGACTGCCATCTTGCGCTTGCGCATTGATGGATTTTCTTTCCCTGTTTAGCGTTGATTAACCAGACACTTATTTTTCCAAATTAACCGGATTCATCGCTTGCTCACTTTGTTTTTTAAATCTGAATATAGTTTTATGGTTGCTTTTTCAAAGTTGAAAAAGTGTCAGATGCATACTTATTTACCCAATGGTCACTATAAAACACAAAAATTAGCTGTAGGACAAGTGTATTCTAAGAGGAAATATTCCTTTAAGAAGATTGTAAAGAGGTTTTCTAAACTTTGTATGTGTATCATGAACATTGATAGCATCAATTTGTGCCATTCTAATTTCCATTGCAACGTATGTGGGTCTTGCAAATTCCACTAAAACGTGTTTTATGACGTCACTGACAGTGATCTACTGGAAGCTAACATTGATATCTATGCAAATCACTGTCAGTGATATCATAAAATGCGTTAGTTTGAGTGGAATTGCAAGAACCACAGACGTCGAAAAAAGTATATTTGTATTAGATAATAAATTTATCAAAATCATTTCCAGAGTGACATCATGTGTTCTGGAAGTGTGATTTTTCACTGCATTTCTAATGAAAGCTAAAATGTCAAATACATTTGCAAAATGAGCCCCAAACAAACAAGAGGCATCCTACCTTATACCAATTTTTATCGTTTTGTGTAGCTAGATGATAATGTTCTAAAATCTGAGGTATAGATTCTTCTTTAATACCCATCAAATCTTTCGCCCAATCACCAAGATGGCGGTGACATCTGAAACAAGTCCAAATATCAAATTAAACTAACATCTTGTAAAAATGACTCTCAGATCATTAAGTTGAAAATCATTAGGCTAAGATCTGTTTTGATTACTACTACATTCATCAGGTCAGCTGTTATGGAAAATCTGGACAGTTTCAGAAAAACCATAGCCACCTACAAGCATAGGCGTACAGGGCGTTAGTTGAGCAGGGGGGGGGGGGGGGGGGCAAAACCAATTTGCCCGACAACCAATTTGCCCGACAACTAATGCTAACTTGCCTGACAACGAAATATATATACCCGACAAGTCGACCCCCACCCAACCCCTAATTCCAAAAACTTCTCGCCATCTGTCTGATCATATCATTTCCGAGCAATTTTATTTTTTAAAATTTCCGTCATAAAAATCACTGGGGGTTCATTTGCATTCCCTGCACCCCCCCCCCCACCCCGCCCATATGCATATCCCTACAGGTAACTAATTAATGGTTATGAATGGAACGAATCCTTGTCTTTTGTGCCTCTTTATTTTAGCGTCTTATGTAAGATGTGTCAGTTGGTTGCATTCAGGGATTGTATATAAGTCCATTCGCTGGTGTCATAAGCAAAGCGGCTGCAAAAAATCAGTGCTGGATGCTGGCCTGGATTTGACAAACTTTTTCAAAGTGAATGCCTGGTTCTGTGACACCCTACTTTTTGAGTACCGTATAATTCCGAATATAATGGGCACCCATGTATAATGGGCACCCATTCCTTACCCCGTCAAAATCAGGAAAAATCCTCAAAATTTATTTCACCATGTATAGTGCGCACCCTTTTCAGGGTAAAAATGTGCGCATTATATTCGGAATTATACGGTATTCTTGTCATCCCTTCTTGGCATCATGGACCCTAAAAATACTTGTAGAAACATACATATTGGACTCATATTTACAACTTACTCATGTTCCTTCAGCAACGTTAGACATTTGCATTATCTACCGTTGCTGGATTGACGGGGTTTTCTCGTCATTATCAACTAATAACCTCGTTTTAAAAACACTATACGTCACATTCAATTTATGACCGTTGAGACTCGATTATCACAAGGTAAATTTGCTACAAGAAATTTGACGTCTGGTCATTCGAAAGTTTTCCCGCAATAATTTGTTACAAGGAATATAACTGGTCGAAAATAATCGCTCGACCAATCAAAGTTAATGACGAGAAAATCTTATCATGATAGCAACGGATTAATGTAATGAAATGAAATGATAGCCGTTGCTAAAGGAACATGCAACTTACTTAGCTTGTAGTTTAATTTTCTCATTGAGTGATATATTAAGTGTTTTAGATTGGAGTGATTTACTGGTGAATACTTGTAACTTGTCATAGGCATCATTCTACAATACAATACATAGGCATCATTCTACAATACAATACATAGGCATCATTCTACAATACAATATATCACATATAACTATAATACGTCAGCTGTTTTAATGACCTGAAGGTCCAAAAGCAATTACAATATAGGTAGAGATAATACTTTCAGCCTTTTCAACATTGTTCCCTCAGTCAGTGATGCACGTTGGAGGAGCTGACATTGACAAAGCTTCAAGTCATATGGATTAGAAAAACAATGGCACAATAAACCAAGGCTCTGTATATCCAATATCGCCCCCT
This sequence comes from Lottia scabra, assembly GCA_029955415.1. Taxonomy (NCBI): domain Eukaryota; kingdom Metazoa; phylum Mollusca; class Gastropoda; family Lottiidae; genus Lottia; species Lottia scabra. The sequence goes on along the minus strand of JARJEI010000011.1, from coordinate 1,148,284 downwards.
TCCCACTTTCAAAAGGGCCGAAATAGGAAGGAGCGAAATGGGTAGAGGCAAAGTAAGAAAGAACGAAATGAACCAGGGGCGAACTGAAAAAGAGGTGAAATGGGAAAGGGACTAACTGGGAAGGGGCGAAATGGGAAGGGCGATATAAAAATTACGCTGAAGGGAAACTCACCCTTTGGTTATTCTTCCACATATGTTTGAGGTAAGCGAATGTAACATGTGGGTATGTTGTGGGTATAGGTCGTTGGTCAGTCGATGGATCCATTCCTAATAAGATGACTAGTGTCTTATGAGAAAGTGCCTGAAAATACAAACCGATAGTTTAAGGCATTTAGAAGAGCAGTTAATTCCATATGGATTTTTTAATATAACTTTTGGAAAAATTTAGCTGAGGTGAAATGTAGCTGTACATTGCTTTATAAAAACTTTGAGCCTTACGAAAATCAAAAAAAGTGAGAAGATCATTTCTAAGACAAAATATATGTGTAAAAAGAAAACTTTTCTCACCATGCGACTGTTTTTACGACAAAGACTTGCGTATTTCAACCAGGTCATTCTATCTTCTGATGGTGTAATAACTAAAGATCGTACTTGTAATATCTTCTGCCAATCTTCAACATTCTGCTGGCAACCCTGCAATTTTAAAGAAATAGGAGTTTAACATCCTACTCATCTTATCAAACTTTTGAAAAAAAGGCAAGGATATGGAGTATGCAATGAGGGAAATTTTACCATGAGATATTTATATTTTTTACTCTTTTAGAGGGTCCATTGGAAAATAAACACTTTCAAGCCAATCCAGTGTACAATGAGAAAAATGACATACATTTGCAATTAAATAAAAAGGATTTCCAGTGCTTCTGCCATCACTTATGCAGTGTGCAATGAGGAAAAGAGGTTTTGGTTGACAGATTTTCCGATTTCAGCCTGGATCAAATTCAAAGCCTAATTTAGTGAATAAATAAATAAATTATTTTAAATAACCTTGAGTCTATTCCACCAGTTTAATCTTATAGCTTCTCGTCTTTCTGGTACTAGTTTATATTGTATTATCTCTTCTAATTCAGCCAACATCTGTACATTAACCATTGCCTAGTAAAATAACAAATATACTCATTAAGATGTTTGGTGTTTGTTTTTGCAACATGAAACTCAATCTAATTGAATTTTCGTTTCGGTTATTTTTTGAGTGCCGACTCCATGTAATCCAATCACTTTTATAAGGCGAGCCCTACTTTAAACCACAAGTAATAAATGAAATTTGTTTACGTGTGTTTCTCTTTGACATTATTTTATGAAGTGACAGATTACACAGATAATCTGTTGTATAATTATGACAAAGAGTAAGTCTCTTATTGACCAAGTTTCGGAATTTAAATGTTCAGTGTAAGAGGTAGTATTCCTTTAAATTATCTTACCCCATAAGCTCTGTTATAACTTTCACCAATCATAGCTGTTAACTCAGTATCTAATATATCTCTTGCTTTATCAATACACTAAAAATACAAAATCAAATGAAATTGGGTTTTACAACCTATTAGTGTGAAAGCAGGGTATATTTAACCCTTTGAACCCTGAGCACCCCCGTGGTTCGTGACCATATCCCCAGCCTTCCCAATGAAAAACGTCAAAATTTGCAAATGTTTATTTCACCTCTAATATGACTTTTATTGTGTTGATTTGTGTATAAATACATAAGTAATGTCAAAATAATGTTTATACCTTCATTTTATGCTTCATTTTACGCTTCGGTTTACTGCCACTGACGTCCGAATGCATTATAAAGATTTCTTCAAATTCAAAGGGTTTGTTTTTTTTACGTAATAATCCACTAAAAACTATTTTTTTCCGATAATTTTTATGTTTTACTGGGGGCTGCCATTTGCAATTTGATACTTATCGCCGATTGGTTGAATTACACACGTGACCTTTTGTTATTATAAATAGTAAACAAAGCCACATGTTTAGATCCCAAAATATCGGTCTAACGATGAGTAGAGAAAAATGGTTCAGACTGGTAAACTGGGACTATGGGTTCAAAGGGTTAAGAAGTGGAGAGCCTACTCAAATTTGATTTGCAAATGACAAGAGATTTTTTATGTGCTCTGGCCACAACAAAGTTCAGATCACATTAGCATGCTTAAAGTGTGAGACCATGTAACATAATATTTAGCACAAAAACAAACTCTGGAAGCTAACCCTCATTTCCAAAGCTATCTGTCCTGATGATGATTGTGTATTTGAAATATGTTAAAGATATGTTGCATACCTGTTGTGCCTGTTTAAAATCATCAGAATGCAGGGCGAATACAGCACGATAAAACGCTCCATCATAACTAGTTCTTGGTATTAAACACATATACTGTTCCATACTATTCCAGTTACCTAAACAACACGTTAGAAGATAAAAAATTGGTAAGAAAAACAAATGATAATGGCCAGGACTGAGGCAATTCAATTATTCAACATTTTGATATCAATTTATTCTGCATTGATTACTAGCCTTGCAAATATGCAATAAACTGACATATTTATTCTATGTGCTATGTCATATGTTAATTTTTATGGTTTGAAAAGTTACAAATGTCAGATTGGAAGGGTCAAATCAGTTTCTCAGCTGAATACAACTAGACTAGACAAGTGGTTGCCTAGCAATATACGCCCACTTACACTACATAAATTGTCAATATATCAAGGAATGTTACTATCTTAATTTTTGTTGGATGGTGTTCAGATTTGAATTCATCCAATATCTTGTTAATATAAAGCATCTAATTTCATAACTAATAAAACTCCGTAAATATTTGTCGAATCGATCCGGAATTCAAACTTGTCCAAGATTTTATGGTTATTATCCTACTCACAAAAGTTTATTAAATTCCTACCACAACTGTGGTCTCTATCATGTTCACAAGCCATTTTTAACACATTTTGGGTGTAAAACTCCGTGAATTTTAGTCAAATCAAACTCAAATTCGAACTTGTCCGAGATCTTATGAATATAATCCTACATACAAAATTTTATTCAAATCCAACCAAAACTGTGGACTCGATCGCGTTCACAAGCCATTTTTAACGTATTATGGGTGTAAAACTCCATTAATTTTTGTCGAATCGAACCCAAATTCAAACTTGTCCAAGATCTTTTGCATATTATCCTACACATAAAATTGTATTCAAATTCAAGCAAAACTGTGGTCTCTATTGCGTTCACAAGCCATTTTTAACACATTTTGGGTGTAAAACTCCATGAATTTTTGTCAATTCGAACTTGTCCGAGATCTTATGAATATAATCCTACATAATTTTTTTTATTCAAATCCAACCAAAACTGTGGTCTCTATCGCGTTCACAAGCCATTTTTAACATATTTTGGGTGTAAAACTCCGTGAATTTTAGTCGAATCAGACCCAAATTCGAACTTGTCCGAGATCTTTTGAATATAATCCTACATACAAAATTTTATTCAAATCCAACCAAAACTGTGGTCTCTATCGCGTTCACAAGCCAATTGTGGACAGATGGACCTACGGACCGACCAACAGACGGACGGACGGACGGACAGGGGCGACGGCAAAATACGACCACATTTCAATTTTTGTTTTTTTAATTGTATTGGTTCCCTGAGGAAGTGTGTTTATATACACATGAAACGTTGGAGAAATAAATGGTTTTATGTTGACAGAAGTTTAATTTTTTAAAGCCTCACATTTCAATGTGGGCGTATAAAAAACCTTCATGTAAAAATACAAACCTAAACCCCAAGCAGATGCTGAAGCCATTCTGGCCATTTTAGTTCTACATTTATCATTGGCTGTGGACCATTTATCACAAGCTAAAGAGTGCAGATTTCCCCTGAAATATTCATGTCACTATTGTTATTGAAAAACTAACCAAACCAAACAAATAGAAAATATCAAAATTGTGCAAATATTGTGAGAGATACACAGTCTAATTAAAATCAGACCCTAATTTCGTTTCGTTCGTTTTTTTTAAATCCGGTTTTTTAACCACTACATTAGGGTCTGAGAACGAGACGCTGTAACAGCCGTTCACGTTAACTTTGACCTAACCTTGATAAAAATGACCTAATAAACTAGTCTACAGCACTTAGGATCTTATTGGTTAAAACAAAGGTCATTAAGATTAGGTCAAAGTTAACGTGAACGGCTGTTACAGCGTCTCGTTCTCAAATCCTAATGTAGTGGTTAAAAAAACGGATTTAAAATTAAGATTTTAATTAGACTGAGAGATACACATACAAAGACAAGAAAACCTTGGTTGATAAACCTTATTCACGCCTACACAAATAACGTCAACCATTTGATAAAATATGATGTCAAATGAATGAAAAGAAATATGACGTCTCTAATCACCTGCTAAAAAATGGGCTAAAAAACTGCCTTTTTGGCCCTTTTCTCGGAAGTATGCGAAGAAACACTTCATCTGAAAGTATTTTTAAATAGCTTTAAATATTCCATGTGATTAGTTTTGAGCTAGTGGGATTGAAGATGGGGTTATAGATTTTAATGCAGTGACAAGATGTTGCTTTTGCGTTATGAGCCTCGATATGGATCCAAGATGGCCGACGTGTAAATAAGGTCTTTTAAGTCAAAAAGATTTTTGCTCTTTCATTTTGCAATTCAAACTTACCACTGTCCTAGTGCCTCTAGACATCTCATTTTACCCAACAGGATAGAATCTTCATCTGGGTGTAACTTTTCTTTTTCTTCATAAGCTTTCAAAGCATGATCCCATTCATGTAGTTTCTCATACCAGTTTTCACGAACCCTCTGTAATACCACAAAAAAATTTTGTATGGAAGCATTTTAACCGAATAACTCTCAAAGTCTGCTACAAACAAAAATCAACTGGATCCTCCCTAAACAAGCTTAAGTTCTGTACTCCAGTCGGTTGTACAGGGGCGTAGCGTACGGGGGGGTGTGGGGGGGTGTCACACCCCCCCACTTTTGATGACCTTGTCGGTAAAACGCGGTATCGGTCGGTAAAAGACTGGACCTGTCGGTAAAACTGATTGGTTAACCAAGAGACCATAAAAGGTGATTTTTACTAAACTTGTCGGTTAATCGAGGTCGATAAAAACTGTAATGGCTGGAGCCGTCGGTAAAAACCGATTGGTTAACCGACAGAGATAAAATCTTGTTATCGGTAAAATGTTTATATCCATTAAAGGTGATTTTTACTGAATTTGTCGGTTAAGCGAGGAATAGGTCGTTAAAAACTGTAATGGCTGGACCTGTCGGTAAAACCGATTGGTTAACCTACAGAGATAAAATCTTGTTATCGGTAAAATGTTGATATCCATTAAAGGTGATTTTTACTGAACTTGTCGGTTAAACGAGGAATAGGTCGTTAAAACTGTAATGGCTGGACCTGTCGGTAAAACCGATTGGTTAACCGACAAAGATAAAATCTTGTTATCGGTAAAATGTTGATATCCATTAAAGGTGATTTTACTGAACTTGTCGGTTAAACGAGGAATAGGTCGTTAAAAACTGTAATGGCTGGACCTGTCGGTAAAACCGATTGGTTAACCGAGAGATTTAAAACCTTGTTATCGGTAAAATGTTGATATCCATTAAAGGTGATTTTTACTGAACTTGTCGGTTAAACGAGGAATAGGTCGTTAAAAACTGTAATGGCTGGACCTGTCGGTAAAACTGATTGGTTAACCGAGATAGTTAAAACCTTGTTATCGGTAAAATGTTGATATCCATGAAAGGTGATGTATTACTGAACTTGTCGGTTAAACGAGGAATAGGTCGTTAAAAACTGTAATGGCTGGACCTGTCGGTAAAACCGATTGGTTAACCGAGAGAGTTAAAACCTTGTTATCGGTAAAATGTTGATATCCATGAAAGGTGATGTATTACTGAACTTGTCGGTTAAACGAGGAATAGGTCGTTAAAAACTGTAATGGCTGGACCTGTCGGTAAAACCGATTGGTTAACCGAGAGAGTTAAAACCTTGTTATCGGTAAAATGTTGATATCCATGAAAGGTGATGTATTACTGAACTTGTCGGTTAAACGAGGAATAGGTCGTTAAAAACTGTAATGGCTGGACCTGTCGGTAAAACCGATTGGTTAACCGAGATAGTTAAAACCTTGTTATCGGTAAAATGTTGATATCCATTAAAGGTGATTTTTACTGAACTTGTCGGTTAAACGAGGAATAGGTCGTTAAAAACTGTAATGGCTGGACCTGTCGGTAAAACTAGTTGGTTAACCGAAAGAGTTTTTTAGTGAATAGATACTTATGTGTGTAATTATGAAAATGGTGTTTATGTGCAAATAATTATATAAAGATTAAAACACGAAGCTATAACGATTGAACTAGATGTGCGAAATCTTTTCGAAAAGGCATCAAAATGCAAGGAACTTTGACCTTAATTTCCAAAATTTTGTTAGGGCATAATCCCTCCAACGAGATCAGGAAAGGCCTCAGATGCAAGGAAGTTAATTCCATTTTTCAAGATTTCCATAGGGTTTAGTCCGTCCAAATCGCTTGCTGTTCGGAAAGGCCTGATTGCAAGGAAATCAAATCAAATTTTCTTATGATACAATGCCCCAAACCGTATTCACTAGATATGCGAATTCTGTTCGAAGAGGCATCAGATGCAAGGAACTCGGACCTAATTTTCAAAATTTTGTTGGAGTAGGCCTACAATGCCTCCAAACTCTCTTCAAATGTGAGGTCGTTCTTTAAGAGAATTCTGTTCGGAAAGGCATAAGATGCAAGGAACTCAGACCTAATTTTCAAAATTTTCTTGGAGTAAGCCTACAGTGCGTCCAAACCCTCTTTAAATGTGAGGCTGTTCTCTAAGAGAATTCTGTTCGGAAAGGCATCAGACGCAAGGAACTCGGACCTAATTTTCAAAATTTTCTTGGAGTAGGCCTACAATGCCTCCAAACCCTCTTCAAATGTGAGGTCGTTCTCTAAGAGAATATTCTGTTTGGAAAGGCAGCACATGCAAGGAAATCAACCTGATTTTCAAAATTTTCTTAGGGTGCAAACCCCTTCAAATCTAAGCCCCTCTCTCCCCCCCCCCCCCTCCATTTGCTTTTTACAGCCATGTGTATATATATGATTTAGTGCCAGTTGGGTTTTTGTCCTCTGAAAACCACGTGTTCGTCGGTAAAACATGGACCTTACACCCCCCCAGTCAAATCGGTCACGCTACGCCCCTGCGGTTGTATAATGATTTTGCCATCTCAATTTTATGAATTCATAATCTACATTGTCTGGGAAGATTTTGTTTAGCTCTAGATCACTCTAGAATTTTCACAAGGGTTCACTGCGCGTGACAATATAATGCAAATATTAACAAATAATCTTTTCTTGAAAGAGTTGATGGTTATCATGACATATCCTAGCATGGAGAAAACAGTGTAAAATATTTCTTACCAAATCATTGCTGTGTTTTTTAGCATAAGACAATACTCCAGCAGCAGCTTCAGAATGTTGTAGTTTATTGTTGATACTGAAAGGAAACAAATGTCACTATATCTGTATGCCTTAAAGGGATTATAAAGAGGTTTTCTAAACTTTGTATGTGCATCGGGTACACTGATAGCAACAATTTGCGCCATTCCAATTTTCTAAACTTTGTATGTGTATTGGATCGGGGACACTGATAGCATCAATTTGCGCCATTCCAATTTCCATTCCAACATCTGTGGTTCTTGCAATTATAAAACGTGTTAGTTTTGGAAATTGGAATGGCACAAATTGATGCTATCAGTGTCCCCAATACACATACAAAGTCTAGAAAATCACATTACAATCCCTTTAAGAATATAGTCATCTCATTTTAAGATCCTAACCAAAAATTTGATTATCTTTAGCAATTTGGATCATAAAGCACAAGTTAAGAAACTCAGTTGCTTTGATCCCTCCTCCCACTTCTTTTTCCCTTTCCCTAACTATTTGCCAATTTAAGCTTAAATTTGTGCACCATACACCCCAATATAAGGTATCTATCTTACCTAATAAGTGCATCTAAAATTTCTGTTTTATCATCCTTGTTATTGTGAAACTGTTCTTCTTTATAATGTAGAGCTTTAGCATAGGCTCTACATGTCATTGCTCTGTCTCCTAGTAAACTACTGTCTAATGGTAGAGGGCCCTAAAAATAACATAAATGTATAAAAGTGCTTGCTCTATAAGTCACATGTGATATATTCTGAACCGGCAAAGTCTTGGCTATTTCAAAGAGATACTAAGTTATTACACGTAAGAGAGAATTCAGACTCAAATTTAATCAATTGTTCATCAAACAAGGATAAGTTGCAAACATCAAAGGGAAAGGATGGCAATGTAATCAAAATCTTGTAGGTTTGCTAATACAATGCAGTAGGACCTGTACTGTGCTAGTTAAAGGGATTGTAAAGAGGTTTTCTAGCCTTTTTATGTGGACGAAAGACACTTCCAACATCTATTTCGTACATACAAAATATTCATTGGGTGCCCGTGGTTCCTGTTATTCCAGAAAGAAAAACAGGAAGTGACGTCACAATCTTGGAAAAAATCGGACTGGATGATCAGGTACAGGGCATTATAAATACATGTTGTCACAACGCTATGACTTATATGATATCGCTGTAACAACATTTATCTAATAACGTCATATCGTTGTAACAACATGTATTTATAATGCCCTGTACCTGATCATCCAGTCCGATTTTTTCCAAGATTGTGACGTCACTTCCTGTTTTTCTTTCTGGAATAACAGGAACCACGGGCACCCAATGAATATTTTGTATGTACGAAATAGATGTTGGAAGTGTCCTTCGTCCACATAAAAAGGCTAGAAAACCTCTTTACAATCCCTTTAATATCAATTTTCTATTTAATTCTTATAGAAGAAGTAATAATGTTGATGTTACATAATGCATGTAATAATAACTTATGTTTGCACATCTGATAGTATTCTTGATCCAAAATCTGGCATAGTTCAGGGTGATCAAACAGCTATAAATCTCAGGTTTGGGTTACCGAGAAAAAAGTGTGAAGACCAATAGAAAGAGATCAGTTTTAAACAAGATAGTGGACCACAGCCAAATACGCCTAACGAAAAAGTCTTAAATTTAATCAGGATAAAACTAAACTTTCTCAAACCTTTTGATTTAGATCTAATAACATTCATTTTAAGTTTCATCAAAATAGGTTGAAAACTAAGAGAGTAATAGCATATTTAAGATTTGGGGCAAGGGCAATAACTCTGCTTCTAACGATCAAAAATAGCTCAAATTCGAACTTGATCTTTGTTTTATGAATATGTATACACATATCAAATTTAATTTGATTCTGTCAAAAACGTTTTTAGAGCGTTTACGAGCAAATGTTGATGGACAGACCGACAGATTTGGGGCAAGGGCAATAACTCTGCTTCTAACAATTGAAAATAGCTCAAATTCGAACTTGATCTGCGTTTCATGAATATGTATACACATATCAAATTTCATTTGATTCCGTCAAAAACTTTAGTTTTTAGAGCGTTTACGAGCAAATGTGGATGGACAGACAGACAGGGGTGCCGACAATATACGTCCTCATAGAGAGATGAATTAAAAAATAATTTGTAATTTAGTTCTTCCCCTGAAGAAGTCAAAACTTTTTTGACGAAACGTTGGGTAATAAAGGATGGTATTTGATGTCAATTTTATTTTTTTATTATTTAATTCACCAAGTTCATTATACATCAAATGAATCGCTGTACTACTAGTGGTATTTGTGATCCCATCAGAAAGTCTTCTGTGATTGGTTATTGCTGCCTGCTTTTTCTCTTTGGAATCACCTCATAGAGAGATGAGGGCGTATAAAAATGAAACAAACCTTGTCACAATGCTCCATAAATTCAGCTAAATTCAGTAGAGTTTGAGTTATTTCAGTAATTTCTTGTGAATTTAGGGCCTGTTTTAATCTGTCAATCAGTTCATCTTGTTGACACTCTGTTAATTCAGTCCAACATGAGACAAATGCTGCGTTAAACAGGTCTCTGAAAAAATATAACATCACAAAACTCAATGAGAATGCCTGTCTATAATTTTAACTAAGCAAAAAGATAAAATTGGACAGTCAATAGAGAAGGTTGTTGCATTTTTAAAACAGGCAAATCTGTATTTTAATTTTTAATCATTGTTTTATGATATATTTTTTGGTTTTAATACCACTTTGTGGTGTAGTACTCTGATATAGTTTTTAATTTTGTTCTTTCTGTGATAATGTTTTAGTTTTATCTATTTTATGTTTGTTTTACTGTTTTAGTTTTGTTTTGACATGTTTATTTTTTATCGTGTTCTGGAGCTATATAGCCCATTAGGTGCTGGTGCTCCTTAATACATTTCATTTATTTTCATTTTCATTTGGATAGTCAATAAGTCATAATATGATCTAGAATAGTTCATGCTTCCTTTTAAGTCAGAGTTGCTTGCCCTGTATAGAATGTAAAGAGATTGCCTAGAAATTAATATATAACAAGGCTAAAATTAACTAGCCTTGCAAATATAAAAGAAGTGCTGAAACTGAAAGATAACTGAAATTTTTATTCTATTGTGCACTGAATTATAGTGGTGAATTGGAAATGAAATGAATGGAGTTTTACGTCCTACTTTTCTGCACCTGTAAGTGCTTATGAGGACGGGCAAATACCATGCAATGTGCAATGGGGGAAATTTTGCCAGGACAGCGGCATTAACCTACTCTTATTTTTTATTTCCAACTTTCGGGGGATATTTAATGTGCACAGCCTGTAGTACAGGGAGCATTGGTTTATTGTTCTATCCCAATGACTTTTTCATATCAGCCCCTCTGACAACTAAAGCGGTGACACTGTTAGCATCAATTTGCGCAATTCCAATTTCCATTCCGCAACGACCAAATGACTGACGCGTTTTATGACGTCACTGACAGTGATCTACCGGAAGCTACTATTGATATCTATGCAGATTACTGTCAGTAACGTCATAAAAGCGTTAGTTTTAGTGGAATTGCAAGAACCACAAACGTCGGAATGGTCGGAATGGAAATTAGAATGGCGCAAATTGATGCTAACAGTGTCCCTTTAAGTGGAAACTCTCAATTGAATAAGGTTAACTCTGTGATCTAAGACAACTTTACCTAGCTAATGGGTTATATGTCTGAGCTAGAGCCCAGCATGATCTTAAAGCAGGGGAAGACGACTCTTTCAACAAGGCAATAGATAATTTACGTAGCCATTCCATCCAATCTTCTTTAGATACACGTCTACCTGCTGCCAACGCCTAGAAAATATCACAAATATTACATGTATACTGCATACAATATACAGTGGGCAATGGGGGGAAATCTTGCTCTCATGGCCTCTGTTTATTGTCCTATCCCAACACTTTTTTTTAAATGATGTTGTGACAGAACCACAGACATTGTTTTGACCTACCAGTATTCCAATTTCCATTGCCCAGGTAAGTGCAAAATCCAACGAGCAAAACCCTTGACCTATTCCAATTTCCACTGCCCAGGTAAGTGCAAAATCCAACGAGCAAAACCCTTGACCTATTCCAATTTCCATTGCCCAGGTAAGTGTAAAATCCAATGAGCAAAAACCTTGACCTACCGGTATTCCAATTTCCATTGCCCAGGTAAGTGCAAAATCCAACGAGCAAAACCCTTGACCTATTCCAATTTCCATTGTCCAGGTAAGTGCAAAATTCAGCACAGCCATTCCAAAACCAAACCCAACAATAAAGAATCACTCACTTTTTTCAAATGATCATATTTTACACTGAGTTTTTTGATGGCTGCCGTGTCATTAGAGGCTGTCTCAGCTATTTTATTGGCTTTACTTCGATTCCTACGATGTTTCATTGTATGCATATCTAAATCTTCATCAGATATGGTTGTACCCTGAAATATACATAATAATATACTGATATTAACCCTAACTTTATACAGTTTAACAAAGAATGTGTTGAAGCTTTTATTTAAGCAATAAACTGTTACCCTATGGCTATATGGCCGTATATCAGGACACAGGTTGGCTGCAAAATTGAACGAATGTGCACTAGCGCATTTATGATAAATTTTGCAGCCAACCTGTGTCCTGATATACGACCATACACATTGCGTGATAACCGCCATACGAATTAACATTAGGTCAATAGGAAAACATCTTAGCAAATGTATATATATTATTGAATGTAATCTTTACATTTGCATGGTTACATTGAACAAACAGTGGTCATGAGTTCTAATTTCAGACAGGAAACTTTGAATAAGTCATTTTTGACCAGAAGCGAAAACTGAAAAAAAATCATCTGGAGAGGATCCATCCCGTTACATGTTTAAAGGGGACCAGTCTTCATTTTTATTGGTTGATTTGGGTCTTGATTATACTTAAGTATCCTTCAGAAGCACTAGAAATGTACGAAAATTGCATATTTCCTTCAAATATATCTTAAATTAGACATTTCTCCTTCTATTTCTATAGATGACTTTCCTATATATTGCATAGTATCGCTAAATGTAGTAGGGCATTATAACTTTCAAATGCTAATAATTATGGATGCACATGGATTTGAAGACTCAAATTTCAATGGTGAGTTGTGATAACCAGTACTAAATTGCTGAGCTAAAAAAGTCCCTGTTTCTCAGACTTGGAAAAGTAGACCCACGAAAATGAAGCCTGTGCCCCTTTAACAATCTAAGTCATTCCTTACATATTTTTTAATTAAACTGAAATTGTGCAGTTCTTACCCGTAATAATTTGGTCATTAGAACACTGTAACGTTGATGGCTAATTCTCTGTTTATGTAATACTTTATTCATCATGGGTACAAATATCATAAACTTATGTCCCAGTTGAACAACCAAAGCGCAGAGTGTATTCATTGCTGTACCATGTAAGGCTGGAGTAGAGTCTAGTATCCTAGCTAGAGGATGGATTAGTTTAGAAGCGTAATCTGTTAAATCTAGATTATCTGTTAATCTATCTATTGTCTCTAATGATAACCTGAAAAAATACAGATTATAGTGGAATATGTGCCAATTTACTTAGTGTACGGTATTTTGAAATATCCTACCGTGTTTTTAAACATCGATCTATTGGTATCGCATTTTGATCAACGGTAATTTCAAATCTTTTCTTTCCGTGTTTTTAAACATCGATCTATTGGTATCGCATTTTGATCAACAGTAATTTCAAATCTTTTCTTTCTGTGTTTTTAAAGAGATTAAGCTTTATATGATTGAAAAATACTCACTTTCTCACTGTCAATGGTATTTCTGGAGAATCAAAGAGTTTAATAACAGGTGGTAAGAGTAAGTGAAGATAATCATCTAAATTAGCTCCAAATAACTGCAGGGCATCTAATAACTGAAAAATAAAAAATTCATAGAAAACAGCATATCTATGTGCATTCAAATGAAGACTATTCCTCAACATTTATATATGAGATTAAATGAAGTTTTACATTTAATCCTTCTGGGGCCTTGTTCTTGAAAACTTATAATGATTTTAGCTTTCCAGTCATCTGAATGGTCAATCATTAAAATTGATTTTAAATATAGCTTTATTATCCAATGAGATTACTGTCGATTTTAAAATCTGGATTTTATCTTAGTTAAGTTTTTGAGAATAAGGCCCCTGGTGTTATAAGTGTAATAATTTTGCCCGGGACAGCAGCATTAGTCTATTCTTTTCAGATTTGTTATTGTTGAGTAATCTATAATGTACATTGGGTAATGTCAAATCTCGTGTAAGCGTTCTGTGTTAGTGTTAACATGAATTAAACACAACATTTAAACTCATTTTTCGTGTTAATATAGTACTTTTAGGGAGCGAACACGCAAAACCAGTATATATATCTTTTACATAATTAAGTGTTTCAATATCAATCAAATAAGGTAATATTTGTATTTGACCCAGTCTAAATTCTGTACTAACACCAGTGTTAACACTAACACGGAATTGGACCTCACCCACTGTCTGTAGCACACAAGGGAATATTTTATTTTCCATACATCCAACGATTAAACGCTTTTCCATCAGAAAAAATATATAAATATCAAAATACAGGCAACAAACTAACCTCTGCAGTAACAACTCTATCTGAGCTAGTATCGTGCATGAATACTCGTAACATCTGAGGTATAATCTGAGGAAGATAGACTCTGAACTCAGTTCCTAGGGCTCCTACAATGTGTTCTATTAATCGTATTATTGTACTCTGCATGGTGCTGCTTGGTGTCCAGAATTCCTGAAATTGCAAAGAATAATCTTTGAAGGTTAAAATCTTATGATATCATTTGCTTTGTAACATAAGGAAAATTTCAGTTTTTATTGGGCTGTAGTGGATTAGACTTTGTACAGTCTTTTTTTGGTGGCAGTTCTTGAAAAATACTGTATCTTAATTTGTCCATTTATGTGCGAAACAAAATAATAGAACTGGAAAAATTGTCACAAACTTGGTTACATGATCCAGTTCTTGTTACAATTCTTGTAATACAAGGGTATATCTCCTGGACATTTTTATAAACAATTGTCCTTTCCAAATTTACATCTTAAATTGGCATCAACTTCATCTTAAATGTTTGGATGTGAAATTAACAGAGAAACTGCTTACCTTTACAATAGCAAAGATGTCCTCTAAATATTGTTTAATATGTTGTTTGACTACTGATATTATAGCTCCTAGTTGTTGAAACAAATACTGAAAAAGAAAATTTGTAAATTTGTTGTATGTTCCTCGAACATCTTATAGTTTATATAAATCAAATTGATTGAAAGATATTTTTTGTGAAACTGGAACAAGGAAGGCTTAAATGTACTCATCAGAAGTCTTTTTCAGGCATCTCATCAGTTCTTTTAACCCTTTGAACCCTAACGTAATTTTCGCTAAAACGTCATAAACCCTGAGCTCCCAGCAATATTTCTTAAAGTGTATTACGTTAACGTTGTATGACGTCACTTGACAACGGCCGGTTTACCGGCTTGTCGGGTATATATCACGTAACGATTGAGCCGGTATACCGGCTCTTCGGGTTCAAAGGGTTAAGGGAGATAACTTTCAATATACTGATAGCTTTAAGACCACAATTTTGCAATATGACCTAGCAATGTATTTGTGCAAATCAAGGACAATAACCTTCTGAGAATGTGAGTCAAAATACTGATAAAGTATATATTAAGGATAAGCACAAAGCAAATGGAATGAAATGAAACTGAGCTTTACGGCCTACTCTTCTGCATTTGTTGGTCTCAGGATCAGCAATTGTCATTTAGTGTGTGCCCTGAGGACAATTTGTCTAAACAGTAGCATTTTTTACTTCCAACTGTCCAGGAATCTTAATGGTTTAATGTCCCATCCCTAGCATGTCAGCCCTTCCAACTTGCATCACGGAAACTAGGTAAAAAAATCTGATATTTCGTCATTAGATTTGATTGAAACCTAGACCTCAGCAGAGCTCAACATTAACTTTTTAAGTCACTTGTCATGTCGGGCAAGTAACATCCAAAATCTACTTGCCCGAAAAGAAAGTTACTTGCCACATTATTAAATGTATAGAAACAGTGTTATAAACACTAGACACTTTGACATTTTTTATAAACATAAACTCAAGTTCAACTCATTTTCAATCTTTGGCGGTGCTTTCAGAGCTGTATAAAAACTTTCGCAATTTCCCGCTGTTAGCATTCGGAGATGAAGACCGGAAGAAAATGACAACAGAAAATTCGGGGCACGAAGGATTTATAATGTTTAACGACAAGATAAATATCTCATCGTGGAAATTTTTACTTGCCACGTCGGGCCAGTGCTGAGTACATTTCACTTGCCCGACAGTGAAATTTACTTGCCATTTCCAGCTGGGCAAGCGTTAGTGTTGAGTCTTGGACATCAGGTAAGTGAAAGTGGCTCACTAAGAGCAAGAGAAAGAGTAAAACAACATACCTCTCTGAAAGTAGGTTCAGCATTACGTATAACAGTAAGGAAAGATGGTATGACTTGTGGTATATATGGTACACACTTGATGCGTAATGATTTAAAGATGAAGGTAGTAGCCTGTACCACCATGGTATGATGTTCAGATAGCGATAGATCACGTAATATCTTCATTAAATTAGCTACAGTAATAGCAGGATAGAACTCTTCTAATGTTGATGTAGCACTCATACTCGCTAGCATTTCACTGGTGTTCAAATCTAAAAAAAGAACAGTTCAATGATCAATTCAAACTTCTGAACAACTATAGACCTTATTCACGCCTCGCTTTTACCGCTTAAAAACCAAGGTTCATAACGCAAATGACGTCAACCCATTCATAAAATACGACGTCAAATGAATGAAAGAATATGACGTCACTAAACACCATATCAACTGCGAGAAAACGGTCTAAAACTTCCTTTTTTGCCCCTTTTCTCAGAAATATGTGAAGAAACAATTCATCTGAAAATATTTTTAAATAACTTGATTAATTCCAATTTTAACAATGTAAAATTTGATTAGGTTTGAGTTAGTGGGACTTGATAAGGTTTCATTAAAGACCTCAAGGTGGTGATTTTTCTGAAGTGGCAAGACGCTGTTTTTTTTTCTTGCGTTATGCGCCTCGATATGGATTCAAGATGGCCGACGCATGAACAAGGTCTATAAAGATAGCAATTAAATGCAAATCCACTTTTGGTAGACTTAGAAATGAAAGTTATACATTCTAGTTTTCTGCTCAACTTTGCACTGAGCTATGAAATATGCTATGATTTTTCAAAGATACCAGCATGAATGATCTGGATTTGCATTTGTTGCAGGATGTGGAGGGCCAACTAGGTACAAGAAAATAAAGAGCCCACTAAGGGTTAACAAACCAATCCTTATTGCATTCCTTAAGCTTAACGCAGACGAGGAACATTTCTGACGACGAACAGAAACATAGGACAAATATTTTTGTTTTCCGTTTTCCGCAGATGACGAACATAACCCCGCAGACGAACAAACTTTTAGCTCGAACAATGCCCCACTTGTGTCATGTGGTCTGGCTTCGATCGCTGGTTGGTCCTTCGTTGATGAAAGTTCGGTGCTAATGTTTGTCGTTAACACAGACTGCGAACAATTTTGAAAAATCAAACATTCATGAACACAAACATTTTTTTTCGTGTTTCTGTAATACGCAGACGACGAAAAAAATGCTTGAAACTATTTTTTTTATGATTGTTCGCCTTAAATGTTCCTCGTCTTCATTATCGCAATATATATTTAAAACACTAGACTAAATACCTACCTTGATTACTGTCTCCATTGGTTTTATTATCAGATTTACTGATAGCTGATTCTCTCTCGGAGATTTGACCAATGTTCATTTTATGTTTGTGTGGATCAAGGGCTCCAATCAACCCAAGAACTCGGATCACCTGCAATACATTTACATGTTATTGAAATTGAAATAAACTAGACTTTTTAATCTAATTTAACTATACCGTATATTTCCGAATATAATGCGCACCCATGTATAATGCGCACCCCTTCCTTAACCCATCAAAATTGTGAAAAATTCATTTACCCATGTATAGTGCGCAACCCTTGTTGACGAAAAAATTGAAGTTGGCATAATACAGACACCAAATATACGGTATATACTGGGTAACTTAAAACAGGCCATCTCAAATGACGCCCCCGTTATGCTTGCTAAGCTCTATTTGGCCCTTATATTTTTTTCATAGAATACATTTGACCCATTACAAAAATTAATTGAGAAGGTCTGCTTTTAAAATAATTTTCCATCTTAACTGTGCTGTGTGAAATATGGGAATTTAATCCTTGAGGGTCAATAGGGGGCCTGATGACAATAATATATCTGGAACATGTGTAAGGATGATTACCAACCTCTCGTCTGATACCTGGTGTTTGTTCTGTTTTTAAGAAATTCAGTAAAACCTCTAATAATGTAGGATATTTTTGATATGGTACGACAACACAACCTGTAGTTTCTATCAATTGGCCTAATGTCCACAGTGAAATCTGCAATAAACAGTTAAAGAGACACTTATAGCATCAACTTGCATCATTCCAATTTTCAATCAGATGTGTGTGGTTCAGAAATTCCACTTAAACTTAAGTTTGATAACATAAAAAATTGTGAAGGTCTTCGGTGATACAAGTATATTTTGTGAATTGTTAAGTCCTATAACACTTAAGGGTATTGATTGGGCTAGCGTTCGAGAAAAAAAACACGAGATGGAATTTTCGCGAATTACTTATTATTTTTGGGCTCAGATTGTAGATAATTATTATTACTTTATTTGAAAACTATATAGAATGAAAGAAACCGAAAAAAAATTAGGTATTTCGTTAGTTTTTGCTAAAAAATTAGGAAAAAGTAGCAAAATGTGTCCCGGTTGGTACAAGATTTCTCAGCCATTTTTTATTGGAAAATTACGATCTTGGTCTTGATTGAAAGCTTATTCAATAAGGATGAAACGTACAGAGAGTTTTTTCGAAAATTCTAATCAGCTTGGCCCCTGGAAAATGTTTGCCATACCTATGTTTAAATTTTCGTATTTCCATGGTAACCACCAAAATAATATTTTTTTTTTGAAAATCGCTCTGTACGTTTCTCGGCAATGTAATTGTCTACATTTATGCCAAGTTTGATGTAGATTGATCCATTCACATTTTTTTAAACTTGTATCAAAGGTTTGAAATGTCCAATTTTTATGACATGTTTGAAAGGGCTGTCAAATCATTAAAAAAAAATCTGATTGACATGAAATCAACCTTAAACTATCGAGAAGGACCCCAAATCATCAACAAATGCACAACAAGTCTCAAGAAATCATTATTTCATATACTTATTCCATTTTTTCATAACGTGAAATAGCCCAATTAACACCCTTAAGTTACTTGATGTCCCTGATACACATACAAAATACAGAAAACCTCTTTACAATCCTTAAAAATAAAGAAATTTAAGTTGCGGTTTCCCAAATTTTATATGTGCATTGGTAACACTGTTAACATCTAATTGATCCAACTCAATTTTCAGCTGACTAACCTCTCGTTTCTGTATAGATGTAGAATCTTGTAACATGTCTAGAATAATGGGTAATAATTCATCCATCCATTTCTTCATTTCTGTTCCACTCACCTAAACAAACATGTACAAAATATATAAACAGGGATTCCCAAAGAATACAAAATTTGATATTTGAAAATTAGCATCTCAAATTTAAAAAAAAAAAAAATAATCAAATCTTAAAGCGATACAACCTCTTAGAATGAACAAAAAAATTAAGTTCTCAAACTTGGTCAATAAGAGTATTATATTCATCAACAATGTCCAAAGTATACAAACAGAATCAAATAAACCCATAAAACTATGTAATTTTCCATACAATTACATATTATTGATAAATACCTTAAATTGGATTAAGGCATTTATCAATTATTGTATATAAACATTGTTTTCTGGATTTATCAGATTATTCAGGTACGGTAAGTAATCTGTTGTGTAGTTATGTCACTAGGCAAGTCCCTTGATGAATATAAACTCCTATTTTGACCAAATTTGAAAATTTAGATTTTTTGTTAATTCTAAGAGGTTGTATTCCTTTAAGTTTATTTATATTGCCTTTGAAAATCACTTTTGAATTTTTCAGACATTACATATATTCAAACCCATATCTTTTAATTCTAGCAAAAGACAATCCAACTTGATTGAGCTACTCCACTCTCACTTTAAGCAGTTTAATTGTTTAGTAAATCTATTTCTATGGCTCACACTTACCAAAGCTTGTTCTCCAATAGCTGTCAGAACACTGATAGTAACATTGGGATTTGGGTCCGGATTCTTTAACTTAGGAATCAACACCTTTACACAAAAAAAAAGAGTTTTATATCCTAATTTTCAATACTTTTTGGCTTACACATGTACGATTTTCTTTTTCTTTCTATTGGCCTATCCATTGAAATATAATAGACTGGAAGTCTTAGTCTACTGATCGTCTATTGAACTTCTGTTTCAATTTATGATTGACCTAGTTTCTCGACTGGCAACAAGTTGACTCTAAGTAATGCTGTGGCAGAGAGACTGGATATTCCAAGCTAATTAGATTGTTATTAACATGCCTTTTAAATAATATGACTTCTTGTAGAAACCGGAAGTTAATTGCATCTCCGAAAGTCAACGTATGTGTGCCAAGCATAAATCTTATGTTATCATTCCCTACCTTTCAGTTCTATGGCCTATCCTACTTATCTGTATCTATAACATTGGACATTTTAATTTTATATATTTTACTAGGCAACTGAACAATAGCAATTCAATGCAGTCTACAATGAAGTAAATTCTAATAATATTTCAACACAAATGATACTGACCTTTAAAATGGGTTCCATATAAGGTCTTATCAACCTAGCAGCATTAGCAACTAAATGTCCCAATAACCTAGCAGCTTGTTCTTTATTTCTACCTATACCACTATATTCTAACTCGGTTAAAATCTGAATAAATAAATATATATCTGGACATGATTGAATACCGAATTTTATAAATTCATTTGTTTATTTTTCAGTGAAATTGAAAAAAATGAAATGGAGTTTTACGTCCTACTTTTCTGTACCTGTATGGGCTAATTGAGGACAATCAAACACCATGCAGTGTGCAATGAGGGAAATTTTGCCAGGACAGCGGCATTAGTCTGCTCTTATTTTCGATTTCCAACTGTCGAGGGATCTTTAGCGTACACAGCCAATAAAGCACACAGGACCTCGGTTTATTGTCCCATTCAAACGACTAGACACTTTAAGTGAAATTTAAGAACATGAATATCATGCAATGTGGAATAAGGCACATTATCCTTTTACCATCAGAACTGTAATTTTCAAAATATACAGACATCTTAAAGAAAATCCTAAAAACTTTTGTATTTAATGAATCTTGAGTATTACTTCAAGAGCGCAATAGAAACTGAAAAGTAATGTTGTGCTATATAAGTGAATAAATATTATTATTATTATTATTCCAATTTCCAATGTCAATTTAATGATACATTAACCAAGTAATTATTCTCAAGAGAGACATTTCAATTACATGTATGAGGCTTTTAGAATTTAATTAACAGTTTCATTAACTTATCGGACCTACCTGAATCAAAACTTTACGCAAAGATGGCATGATATAAGCTGGATTTTTACTAGACAACCTTCCTATCATACAAATAGCTCGTTCTCGGATTTCAAAAGCCTCATCGTTCAAGGCTACGAACAAAGCACTGACGTTTTCAGCTTGTGCTAGGTGGGGATCAAATCTTTCATCCAGTGAGTCCAACACACATAATCTTATATCAGGATCTACAAAATATATAGTTTAATATGGTATCCATTTAAAATGGTTGTAAAGAGACAGCTTATTTATGCATTTCTGTGCCTGTGCAAAGCATGGGTTGTCCCCACCGTTTTACCTCAAATGTTTCTCGCCACACTTCGTTTGGCAAGATATCTATCTACATTGCACCCCCTCTAAAAGAATATTTCAATAACTTTGATTATTTTAACCTCAAATAATTTTATTCTGCGCCCCCCTAACGTCAAATCCTTTATCTGCCCCTGCTAATGGCTTTAATTTGCATTATTTCAATTCTAAAGGGCTTTGCAATTTATTCAATAAAAGCTTAGTTTTGACATCTGACTAAAACTTGAATGTTGTAAATTGATGTATTCTCGTGTGGCATATTATTCCCAAGAGTCACTGAAGCAGACATTTCAGACCTACTTTTCAGGAGAGGGATCACATGCACAGTCTGTAGAATTGTTGGATCATTCCATAGATTAAGGATGTTTTTCAAGTCAACTCTTCAAACGAAAAATTAAAAAAAAATAACCAATCAACAAACCTGAATCTGTAATACCAACAACTAACAATTTATTTAATACGTCTGCTACAGTTGTCATGGCAGCCATACTAACTTGTTCTTGATTGGTTGATAATAGCTGAAATATAATCAGTGGAATAAATAATTTACTGTTTAAAACAACATATTCCTTGCCACCATACAGTTTGCCATGAGGGAAAATTTGCATGAGCCTACTCTTATTTTCTTAATCGTACACAGCCTTATACACACAGGGTCTTGGTTTATTGTCCCATCTGTATGAATAGATGCTTTTTTCCATGTCAGCCCCTCCGATCTGCATCACGGGTTGAAAAATCCAAAGGTATCATCTCATGCCCATGCCAGGATTGAACCCAGACATTCGGGTTAGTGAGCAAGCATCAAACTCACTGAGCCACCGCGACTTCCAAGTAATATAAAGTCTGAAATGTTATGGAACCTTTGTTTACATAAAGCCAATGCAAGTGTTGCTAGTCAATAACCAAAGAAAAATAAATGATAACGTACCACTAATAAAGGTGTTAACAAGCCAGCACAAGTTTGTACAGCTTCTAGTCGCACCTCTTTATGTTCACTAGACAGATACTGGTCAGCACAGTGTCGTACAAACTGTGTCAGAGAGTGACCTGTAATAATATAACACAACACAAACATAACACAATATAAACATGACACAAAATATTTCAATCACAGTAATAAGTGTAGATATAATGATTTTAAGATTATCTGCAAAATAATTCTTATTCGAAACCATTGACTATGAGCAATTGACTTATCAAAACATTGAGAAATCACATAAGGACAAAATTAGTAGCAAGATTTTTGTGAAGCAGAACTAAGATTACCTGTCTTGATAACCAATGACTTCTGTAATAATTTGAATTTAATATCTCCCTTAAATACTTAACTAAAATCATTGTCCATATAATGAATTTTGAAATAAAACAAACACAATTTGTAATTGAATTCTTACCTTCAAAATCAAAGCTACCTAGAGTTCTTAAAGCTAGTGTGATTCCTGTTACATCATGTGATTCTGTTAGTATTCCTCCAGATGCTGAAATGGATGAAATTAGATGGAGTTCTGCATATGGACTATTGAAAACTGGCAATACCATTCAGTGTGAATGAGGGAAGCACAGATCAGTTGATAAAGATGATAAAGCCCAGTAGCAGAATTGAGGGGTAAAGGGGCCTCACATATATCTTATAAAAAATCTGAATCGCAAAGAAACGAATTAGTAAATTCTATGAATTAGATATCAATGAATACCAAGAATAATGCAGACCATATCAAATGAATTTTATATGAAAGTATTCATATGACTTATGAAACATTCAACTCAAGATTATTGAACGACAAAAATATTTGTCACAAAAAGTGGTGGGGACCAACCCATTGCAATCTGCACCCATGGGTCATGGTGCAATCAGGGAAGTGCCATTAAAGCGGCAATAAGCATTCTTCCTCCAGATGGGTTGAGATAGGTTCGTGTTATTTTTAGCCTTACATTACCTGTGGGTGGGAGAGGTGATGCTGGTGTTTTGGGGGCACCAGGATGTTTTAAAGATCTACCCATTAATATCATTGACAAGCTCTTCAATAAACCATCTTGTATTTCTTTCTTTAACTGTGGTATCTGTTTAGCTATGTCTCTTAATGCAGCTGTTAAAGCAGGGCTGAAAATAAAATGAAATGGAGTTTTAAATCTTACTTAAGACAGAACTGAAAATGAAATAGAGCTACTAGGGTTGAGTCCAATAATTGAACTACCCGTAATCAAATTTCATAATCGATTAAAAATTCATGGTCAAATTTTCTTTTAATATTATCTGCTACACGCTTATCAGAAAAGTCACGACCCATTTTATCATGATAATCATACAAAATTCTGGACATTACTTCAGTTTCTAGGAGAGGGGTAATATAGGCTCAGCCTGTTCCCCAATCCTTTTCTTAATGTATTGGATATTTTATGAATAAAATATTGTTTACAAAAAAACCCAAAAAAACTTCAGTTTCATTTGTCTTCGATACCTGATATTGATAAATAACAAACATTCAGGTACAAAAACGTACACAAACATATGAAGATAAGAAGATTTCCCAATTAAAATATTTCGATTATTAATCGATTATTGATCGGTTACCTGCCTTCGATAATCGATCTCAATTTGGTTATCGATACCCAGCCCTAAGAGCTACAATGTGCAAATCAATGCTATCAGTGTCACTTATATTGAGTGTCCCAATAAAAACTACCCCAAGTTTGACAAGTAGTATCTCAGATATTGGTAAACTGATGTCTGAAGATGTAAACGGTTGATATTGGTGGTTGATTTAGTGAAATGAAATGAAATGAGTAGATTTTTACGTCCTGCTTTTCTGTACCTATATGGGCTAATTGAGGACGGCAAACGCCATGCAGTATGCAATGAAGGAAATTTTGCCCGGACAGCGGCATTAGCCTGCTCTTATTTTCGATTTCCAACTGTCGAGGGATCTTTAACGTGCACAGCAACTTTTTCCATTTCAGCCCCTCCGACCTGCATCACTGACAAGGGGAAACGGGGTTGAAAAATCTGAACGTAGTCGATTTAGTGAAGGCACATTGAACACGGGCTGAAATATGTAGTTGCTCCGATATTAAATTTTTTGACATGCTATTTTGTTCACAAGGCAGTACTTGTACATTTTTTATTTGATAACTCTCATATTTTCAGTGTCTGACAAGGAAATGTTGAAGTAGAAAAGATCAGTTTGTCAACAGCTGAGATAATGACCGTCAAACTTTGGGGCGTTTTTCTTTAGAACATTCAATGTTAGGAAAAATGTTAAGAAAACCTCCCTACAATCCCTTTCAAGAGAAAAAAATACATACCTAAGTCCAGTTGCCAGCATGGAATCTAATAAATCACGTATATCTCTAGTCATATTGGACCCGACAGCCCTGGCCAACATACTGATACACGTAAATACAGCAGGATCAACAACAAAATTACGATGTTTTCTAAAACACAAACAGAAGTTTAATGGTCACTATGTGTGGTCTTAAGTCCGTGGTTCTCACCGATTTTTTCCCGCGACCCCATTTCCACCATCGGGCGTCTTGTTGCGACCCCATGCCAAACCCTTTTAGTCACAAAGCAACCATTTACCTATAATTTAATCTAAAAATGTACTTATATATTAGTACCATTAATAAAGTATTATGCCAGCATCATTATCTGTGCATTATCTTGCACGAACTTGTAATTTGTAACTTTCGTAAACAATAGTTTTCATAGAAAAAAAAAAGAAAATCTTGCTAGATTGAATATAGCCACTGATTCAAGGCAATGCTACAGAATAATAGATTGAAAAAAAAAAACAATCAGGAAATTGACCCCGCGACCCCAGCGGCCCCAAGTCGGTCCCGCGACCCCACTTGGGGTCGCGACCCCGCATTTGAGAACCATGGTCTTAAGTGTTATCTTCTTTGAGAAATAAAAGTAAAGCATTCGTGAAGATGATGTCTGAATTTCACTGAATATGCTTTAAAGATGACATTACAGTGGGTTTATATGGGTCTTGAACATTAGTAAATAGATTTCAGAAGATTAAAAACCAATATCACATAATTATTTCAAATACATAAATATCATTTCTATATATGGAAGTCCCAGGTTGCCATTTTCACTTTCAAATGTGAATAATTAAGGATACACATGGACTTGAAGGCTCAAATTTTAAAGGTGAGTTGTAAGCACTTCAAATTCATGTTTCAAAGCCCAAGGTTGAATTGATCAAATGGATTGTAAATGTGCTTCTTTATTGTCCCTTTTCTAAAAAAGAAGACAGTGGACCACGGCCATATACGCCTTACGTAAAAGCCTTAAATTTAATCAGGATAAAACTAAACTGTCTCAAACCTTTCGATTTAGGTCCAATAACATCCATTATAAGTTTCAAAAAAATTGGTTGAAAACTAAGAGAGTAATAGCATATTCAAGATTTGGGGCAAGGGCAATATAACTCTAACGATCGAAAATACCTCAAATTCGAACTTGATCTTCGTTTTATGAATATGTATACACATATCAAATTTGATTCTGTCAAAAACTCTAGTTTTTAGAGCATTTAGGAGCAAATGTTGACGGACGGACGGACAGGAGTGCTGACAATATACGTCCTCATAGAGAGATGAGGGCGTATAAAAATTGGCACATATTATTTCATCTTTTGATTTAAAAGAATTAAGTTTCTTACTTGGAAGAGATATCTTTAGGTGGCAGTGAAGCTCGAATAATTTCCATGATTCTGGGTAAGAGTCGGAAAATTTCTTCATTTACTGATATAGCCAGTAAACCTATAGCTTGAAATGCCTGGGTCCTATCTTTATCTCTTTTTAAAATCACCAGTAGAAAGTTTATAGTATCCACCAAATATCTGTAAAAAAAAATATTAAAAGATGAGGCACTGCTCTGAATGGGCAAACTTTTCGAAAGTCTGTAAATGGCATTTCATGTCTCAACAGGTATCACATTAAAAAAGAAAGAAAGAAACATCTATATTTTACAAGGACAACAACTTTGGTTCCGTGCGGATCCTTTCTCCCAGATGGTCCTTGGCCAAACCTCTTGGCATTGATCTTTCCCGGATTATCCGTACCCAGTTACAGCTGGGTGAACTGGAATTATGAGTGAAGATAACTTATTCCAAGTCATCGGACTTTGACACCTTGATCGAGAACCGAACTCTCAAATATGACAACCTTCATTTCCTCGTATCCAAGCAATATTATAGGATAAATAGAAAAAATGTAGCACTTTGTCTTCATGATTCAATGATTTTTTAATACTACTGTTCATTTTCAGATTAAAACAGAAGAAAATAACTAGTAATATTTAGTTATATGGGTGAACATGTTTGTCTGAATGCCTCGTATGCAGTTATAAATATGCAATGCCAATATTGCAGCATGTACAATATATAAATACAGCATAAAAGATATATTTAGTTATATGGTTGTACATGTTTGTCTGAATGCTTCGTATGCAGTTATAAAAATGCAATGCCAATATTGCAGCATGTACAATATATAAATACAGCATAAAAGATATATTTAGTTATATGGTTGTACATGTTTGTCTGAATGCCTCGTATGCAGTTATAAATATGCAATGCCAATATTGCAGCATGTACAATATATAAATACAGCATAAAAGATATATTTAGTTATATGGTTGTACATGTTTGTCTGAATGCCCAGTATACAGTTATAAAAATGCAATGCCAATATCCCAGCATGTACAATATATAAAGACAGTATAAAAGATATATTTAGTTATATGGTTGTACATGTTTGTCTGAATGCCCAGTATACAGTTATAAAAATGCAATGCCAATATCCCAGCATGTACAATATATAAAGACAGTATAAAAGATATTACATACATGCTATATAAAGAAAACTTACATTCTAGAGAAAACAGTAGGATTAAATGATGCTAGTCTAGGTAACACCATCAACATGGTTGTTTGTATAAAACCACTTTTACTTCCACGATGTCTCAACACCAAATTACACACCTTTAAATTTAAATTCAATTAAAGAGACTTAGCACAATGTTAAAACATTTGGAAATCCTTGATAAATATTCATAGATATACAATTCTGATATTTTTTTTCAATAACCTGATAACAAACTTTGTCTCTTTTACTACATGTATTAAAAAATTTCAACAATGAAGTGTAATTCTATGGATAATAAATTATGGAGATTAAAGAGAGATTCTGTATTATTATCGGCATTTTTTTTAAATCAGACCCTAATTTCGTTTTGCTTGATTTTTTAAATCCGGTTTTGTAAACACTACATTAGGGTCTGAGAACCACGTGCGATAGAAAGTATCTACGTGCACTCTGACCTTACCTTGATAAAAGTGACCTGATAAACTAGTCTACAGCACTGAGGAATCCTAGAATGCACCTATTGTTCATAAAACCAGAGTTAACGTAGACACTTTCTATCGCACGTGGTTCTCAGACCCTAATGTAGTGTTTAAAGAAATTGGATTAAAAAAAACAAACGAAACGAAATTAGAGTCTGATTTTAATTAGACAGTATAGTTGGGAATTTCTATTTTATTTTCTTCTAAAAGTAACTCTTAAACATACCTTATCAAAATTATTATTGATCAACATTTTACAGGTTTTACTTTCATAAAGATTATTTCTTGGTGGTAAATTACGGTATCCTGTAGTACCAGTACGTATTGTCATTAGTAACGCCTTAGATTTATTCTGAATATGATGATAGGTTCCATGGTGATGACTTTTTGATTTACTTCCATACAGTTCCTAAAATTACAATTTTTACATTTGACGAGTTATAAAATCCCAAAAATGAAATGAAATGGAGTTTTATGTCCTGCTTTCCTGCACCTGTATGGGCTAATGAGGACGGGCAATCGCCATGCAGTGTGCAATGAGGGAAATTTTGACAGGACTGCGGCATTAGCCTACTGTTGATGGATCTTTAATGTGCAGAGCCAATAACACACAGGGCCTCGGTTTATTGTCCCATCCTAACGACTAGACACTTTTTCAATATCAGCCCCTCCGACCTGCATCACTGACAATGGGAAACCAAGTATAAAATCCAAAAAGATAAATATATCCAAATACATATGTATCAAAAGATCATCAATTTCTTTAGGTAGCATAAATGAATAAGTGTAAACCTACCCTGAGACTGGATTCATGTATATTCTGCTGATTAGTTATCTCTTCCATTTCAACTCGTGCTTTCTGAAAATTGTATAGATTTTTAATTTTATTTACTTTATTAGATAGTAGATCTAGATATCTATATCTGATAAATTCCGATAATATCTTCATCATCATATATAACTAATGGGTAATCTACTACAACAGCTGCTGCCTTTCAACAAAATGTACAGTAAATTGGGAATGTTGTCGCTTGTAGAACTCTCTTGCAAGTTCATACTAACACTAAGACATCATTAGTGATACCAGGGCTGTTGATTTATTTTTTTACCAATCGGACATTTTTCAACGTCAAGTGAAATCTTAATTTGACAACAGTTTCCAATAAATATTTTTCAAGTGGAATACCATTTATATATTGACATGGGAGTTGACAATAGGCCAAATATGTCCATTAAAAGTGCCAGTTTGCCACCATTTCGGGTCATTTATAATATTGACAATATCAGAGTAGCAAAATTAATTTTGTATATAAATTTTTCATCACCTCAAGTTCCGTGCTCACCATTTTTGCTTGGTCAACATTTTTCACCCCTGCCTTTATAAAACCCTTTATTGCTTTTCCTGGTGATTACCATCACTGACTATGAATTAGCATATCTCCTACATATTTTCCAAAAGTTTCCTATCACATTGTCACATAATGAAACCTCTTTAACAGATCCCCAATTCCATAAATACATCGTTTTTTGATGTAAACAAGCAAAGTTTTAAGACTGCCATTGATTTCCAGATAGAGAGATAATTTATGAATGTAACTTCAAGGGAGGTAACTGGTGAACACAAAATACAACTTTCTAAATAGGTCAAAGTTTCAATGTCCGATTCTAATGTAAACAAATGTACCGGTAGTAGATTAATGAATTGATTATTAATTGATCACTTGTAACAGGTAATTAAGGGATTATCAGATAATTAGATTAGTATTTATGTCCTTCTATTACTCTACACTGATTGATGGCATGGTATCTTATCAGTGAGTTGTCATCAAATCTGGCATTTTGACTAGCATGGAAAAACACGTAGTGGGTAGCCTATACTTGATGTCCGATTGACCCTTGACCCAGGCGGACATTTGAATGGGTCAAACGGACATGTCCGGAATATAGAGCCAAATCAACAGCCCTGAGTGATACCTATACATGAGAATGCCAAGAAGTATATGACAGTTCCAACTTTTTTGTTGAATTTAAACTAAATGTTACCATTAATTTCGATTCTGAAAAGTGATATGACTGGAGGCCAGTACCCCATAGCAAACAATGAAAATGTTTTTGAGATTAAATATAACATGAGCCCACCTCTCCTTCCACATTACTACAGCGTAACAGTTCATTTATAATCAACAGGGAACCATGCATCCAATCATCTCTGGTCATTTTACGTTCTCTTAGTGTAGCATCATCAGCTACTTTCTGAGACTCGTCAAAACATTGCTGAAAATAAATAATAAGCTTGATTAATTACTAAAACATTATCAATAAAAAATGTTCTATAACAGTCTGATTCCAATCATAATATACGGTAGTGTAACATATATTCGTGGACATAAGGATTTATTTCCGAATAACGTTAAAATTTAAAGATAGTGGACCACGGCCATATACGCCTAACGAAAAAGTCGAAAAAGGAAAAAATTTAATCAGGAGAAAACTAAACTTTCTCAAACCTTTCGATTTAGGTCCAATAACATCCATTTTAAGTTTCATCAAAATCGGTTGAAAACTAAGAGAGTAATAGCATATTTAAGATTTGGGGCAAGGGCAATAACTCTGCTTGTAACGATTGAAAATAGCTCAAATTCGAACTTGATCTTCGTTTTCTGAATATATATACACATATCAAATTTCATTTGATTCCGTCAAAAACTCTAGTTATACGCCCTCATCTCTCTATGAGGACGTATATTGTCGGCACCCCTGTCCGTCCGTCCGTCCGTCCGTCCGTCCGTCCGTCCGTCAACATTTGCTCGTAAACGCTCTAAAAACTAGAGTTTTTGCCGGAATCAAATGAAATTTGATATGTGTATACATATTCATAAAACGAAGATCAAGTTCGAATTTGAGCTATTTTCGATCGTTAGAAACAGAGTTATTGCCCTTGCCACAAATCTGTCGTTCTGTCAGTCAACATTTGCTTGTAAACGCTCTAAAAACTAGAGTTTTTGACAGAATCAAATGAAATTTGATATGTGTATACATATTCATAAAACGAAGATCAAGTTCGAATTTGAGCTATTTTCGGTCGTTAGAAGCAGAGTTATTGCCCTTGCCCCAAATCTTGAATATGCTATTACTCTCTTAGTTTTCAACCGATTTTGATGAAACTTAAAATGGATGTTATTGGGCCTAAATCGAAAGGTTTGAGAAAGTTTAATTTTATCCCGATTAAATTTTTCGTTAGGCGTATATGGCCGTGGTCCACTATCTTTTTTAGAGCGTTTACAAGGAAATGTTGATGGACGGACCGATGGATTTGGGGCAAGGGCAATAACTCTGCTTCTAACGATCGAAAATAGCTCAAATTCGAACTTGATCTTCATTTTATGAATATGTATACACATATCAAATTTCATTTGATTCCGTCAAAAACTCTAGTTTTTAGAGCGTTTACAAGCAAATGTTGATGGGCGGGCCGACGGATTTGGGGCAAGGGCAATAACTCTGCTTCTAACGATCGAAAATAGCTCAAATTCGAACTTGATCTTCATTTTATGAATATGTATACACATATCAAATTTCATTTGATTCCGTCAATAACTCTAGTTTTTAGAGCGTTTACGAGCAAATGTTGACGGACGGACGGACGGACGGACGGACGGACGGACGGACGGACGGACGGACGGACGGACGGACGGACAGGGGTGACTACAATATACGACCTCATAGAGAGATGAGGGCGTATAAAAACGGAAATATTCATTTTCTGCCTGAAATGTTTCTTCAGATATTCAATAAAATAATAAATGTTTGTTTGTTTCTTTTTTCTTTATGGATTCCTTGTTTTGACCAATATTTCAAGTGTTAAAAACGCGACAAAATTTGCTGACTACGTCACATACATTCGTGGATCAAGTTCGATCTATAAATAGCTTGTTGTATGGAAGCCCAGTGATGACCAAATCATAAAGATCTATTTTTTAAATGTTTTCGAAAAACTTTTCCTAAAAATTTCCCATGACAAGCCGCATTTCATCTAGGATTGTTTTTTCCAAGCAGCTGGATCAAGAAAACATTGTCCGCGATTAATCACTTTTTTCATCGGCCCGATTGTCGCCCTGAAATGCATCAAATCGCCCTCTTTTTAATAATGCAAAAATACGGCCGATCAAACAAAAAAGGGATCGAGTCCATTCGTGTACGTATTATCATAATTTAAAAAATCCTTGGTCATTAAACATTCCTTATTACACTTTTAAAGAATTTTTGATGTAGCCAATTTTATCACTAAAATGTTTTGAAACCGCATAAGGTTATGGCCCTCTTTGCGTACCATATATTTTTTCTGACGAAATGGAATCCCCTGATTTGTCACGTGACTTTGTTTACTAGAATAAGTTGAACCTGAGGAAACCAAGAATTCAGATTTTTTGGTTTGGAATATTGGAAATTCTGCCGATAAAAAATTGTGGAAAATGTTATTAACTGAAATGCGTAATTTTTCATTTGTTAGATATGAATAAATTTATTTTTATTTTTTTGACACGGCTAATTTCATTCTGCAGGTTGACGTAGTTGGGATATCCTATATTTATCAAAATATGCAAATGAAGTTGTCAGGCGAAGTCGCGCATGTGAATTATTTACGATTTTTGGAATTCCACGAACTTATGTGTTAATTCACAATATTACACACCTTTATACACTTTAATCACCAGTCAATATTAATATGACTTCCCATTGTCACTAGTAAACATCAAGTAACTTCAAGCGTCCCTAGATACTGACTAACTTCCTGTTATGGCCCCCACTTCCTGTCAACCAATATTGAAGGTCTGACTAAACACCATAATGTACCATGTTGTACAAAGTCACCAATATAATGTGGGTGTGTCTAAACACCATAAAGTCAACAATCTCCCCCTCACTAAATTAACACATATACAGTTCTGTAACTCAAACTTTTATAACGTTGTCCACCACCAGTTAATTCAGAATACCAATTTATATACACCATATATATTACAGAAAGTTACACAATGCACATATTAAGTTTCTTCTAATTTCCAGACGCCATTATTCAAGTTCTTAATCAACTGGAAACTAGATGCACCGCGTTTTGTCAAACAGTTAGCTAATTGCAATTTTGTATTAGACCAGAATACATTCTTAATTTGTTCCCGTTCAATAAGTTCTTTAATAACTGATATTTCCAATCTTAAACGTTTGTCAATTGTACACTTAGTAGATAGAATTGATTCGTACAAAGATTTGTTGTCGATTACACAAGTAATAGGAAGTCCTAAAGATGTAGTGGGATTATTGTAAACTAATTCCATGAATAAAGTTGACAGAAACACAGCATTGTCTATACCATCTGTTAAAGCCAACGTTTCTCCTGCAAAAGTACTTCTAACTGCTCGTCGTATCTTTTTAGACTGCCAACATAAGGGTGAGAATTTACCATCTACCCCCTTTAAAATAATGAAATGTCCACCCTGACTTCCACCATCTGGCAAGTTACCTAACGAGACATCACTGAAAACTACTAATTCTAAATCCTTATCCTCTCCTAATTGTTGAAAACTCAGACACACAGATTCTGACTTCAATTTTCCAATCAACTTATTAATCTCAAATAAATTCTGTATAGAAGCTTTATTAACAGTAGCTGCAAATTTACTCACATCAAACATTATATCCGGCCTACTCTGTCTTGCAACCCATAAAATTTGACCAATCTTCGAACGATAAATCTTTAAATATTCATCAGTTAATTTATCAGATCTATCTAATGTCTTATCTATATTAATAGGCTTTAGATTATCAATATAAGAGTCCTGATTCAACCATATAGCATTATTTTCAAACTTTATTTCAATACCAACATATCTGAAAGCCTCAACTTCTTCAGTACCAATCTGAAAAGTCTCTCTAATTTTGGTTACCACCTTCTTTTGAAATTCGGATGTACCACCCCACACAAAATCATCAACATGACTGGCTAAGATTCCTTGAAGCTCACCATTATCATACCAATAAAAGACAGCTGGGTCAACACAAGACATTTTTCCACCAATAGCCATCATAACATCTCTCACTCTTTTATACCAATACAAAGAAGCATCAGCTAATCCATAAGCACATTTCTTCAATTTCCATTTTACATTTGATGAAAGATTAGCTTCTTTTGGAGGATTGATAAAAATGTCTCTTGATAGTTCTGAACCTTGTAAAAACGCAGTTTTGATATCCATCGAGTGTGGGATCCATTGTCTGTGTGCAAAGATACTCAAAACAACCCTCAAGGCTTCAGTAGAGCATGTAGGAGAATCTTTGGGTAAATTATCATGATCAATTTCTTCAAAACCTCTGACGACTAATCTGGCTTTAGGTCTCAAACCTTCTTGACGTTGTTTTATTGTACATATCCACTTTACAGAAATACACTTTTGACCAGTGTTTTCAACTTCAATATAGACACCATTTCGTTTCCAGCTTTCTAGTTCATCTAATTTAGCACTACTAAAATCAACATTATCATCAACAACCATATTTTCTTCAACATTACCATTGTTGGTATTTTCTGGAGGCTGTAACTGTAAATCATCAACATCTTCTAAATTAATAGAAAGTTCTCTGCCAGTCAGAACATCAGGTTGCAAATATCTAATGTTGTACCAGTATTTATTCTTGCCAGTTGCTTTTCCAGCTCTTCCCATAATTTCTGCTGTTATTTCATCACCATTTTCTTCATGACTGAACTTAATGACCTGACCAGTCTTAAATGAAAAATCAGAAATATCAGGATCAACGTTACTAGGCTCAATTGGGGCAGAAATATCAGGATCAACGTTACTAGGCTCAATTGGGACAGGCAAAGGGTTCTCATCATCATCATCATCACATACCAGTTTGTCTGGTTGAGTATTTACAGGGAGAGGTAATGTTTTAGAAGCACTGTTCCCTGAATTAACCTTTGATAAACGACATTGATGAACTCTGACACATGAGCTGCCATGCTTCACAAAAACAACAACACCATCATTACCAATAACAGTGGCAGGACCTTTCCACTCATCTGAAGCTGGCCTTTTATAATAAACTTTCTCACCTGTGATGAATTGCTCACTTGTTGGTCTGGTATTCTTTCTCAATGCTCTTCTTATCTTTTCAGAACATTCCGATTCAGTAAAAGCCTGTCTTGCTTCATGTAAAGCTGAAATATGTTTACCAACCATAACACTTCTGGTACAACCTTCTAAAGCTGGTGGCAAATCTACCAAAATAGATGGCAAATTTGGAGACTGACCAAATACCAGTTGATATGGACTAAAACCATGGTTATTTATTAAAGAGTTTTTTGCCATCAAAGACCATGCTAATCCTATCTCCCAGCTACATTTATTGTCAGCACAGACCTTCTTCAGAATTTCAGTGAGAGTTTTATTGTGACGTTCAAGAAGACCATTTGACCATGGGCTGTATCCTGCAGTTGTCTTCAACTCTATATTCAAATTTTCAGCCATGTCCTGAATTTCTTTGTTACAAAATTCTCCACCATTATCCCTGTAAAGTTTCTTAGGTGCACCATGAACACTAACCCAGAACAAAAGGAAACTGTTCACAATAACTGATGACTGTTTAGACTTCACTATACATGCAGCACTAAATCTAGTAAATTCATCTATAATGTGTAAATACCAAACACTAGGACCCAGTTCATGTAAATCAACTGCGACATTATCAACGAAATTATGTGACTGGACTGTATTTAATTGTCGCAAAAGATTAACCTTGGAAATTTTGAGACAAAAGTTTTCATTAGGCAGAATATCTTTACTATCTTTGAAAGGATCTGAGAATGAAATTACACTATCTTGAAAGGATCTGAGAATGAAATTACACTATCTTGAAAGGATCTGAGAATGAAATTACACTATCTTGAAAGGATCTGAGAATGAAATTACACTATATTGAAAGGATCTGAGAATGAAATTACACTATCTTGAAAGGATCTGAGAATGAAATTACACTATCTTGAAAGGATCTGAGAATGAAATTATAATTTCAATAATATGAACACATCCACAGATAAGTGACATGTATTGGACCGACCATGGAATTTTGACAAAGCCTTTATAACATTACATTATTTAGTGAATAAATCTGTACTTACCTTATACCACTGTGATCTCTGAGTCTCCTTTGTTTCTCGTTGTGATGTGACGGTAAGAGCAGCTTGTAATGCCGAGACTGCAGCTTCTCTAACTGACGGCTAAAATAAACAGAATACAGTCGTCAGTAATTTCGTAATGTCCATGTCCATTTAACAATATTTACATATACGGTATAATACAGAATATAATGCGCAACCATGTATAATGCGCACCCCTTCCTTACCCCATCAAAATCGGGAAAAATTCATTTACCCATGTATAGTGTGCACCCCTTGTTGACGAAAAAATTAAAGTTGGCATAACACAGACACCAAAATAGTGAGTGATAAAAAATCAAATTTCACGTATCTACCTTACTTTGACTAAAATGGATTTTTATTAAAAATACAGGCTTTATTTTTGCTCTAATAAACCTTAATAAACATTTCAATTATTCTCATTCACTCTCAAACATAACTAATACGTCTACTGAACTTCTCTCAGACCACAATTACATCACTAGCAGACGTGCGTTTGAAGGCACAAATTGTAAAAAATTTCAAAGCTTGCACTTTGTGATGTCTGATCTCCAATCAAAAGCAATTCTAATTACTACTAACCTTCAAGTCTCTTATGGCATCAAATATACAGTCAAAAAATTGCTGAACTTGTTGAAAAAAGAATGTTGGCGTGTTCACTGCTAGTTCTTTTAACACCAGGACCTGAAAAGATTCAGTGTAGAATAAATGGAAATGTTATGTATTTTTCTCATCCTTTAAAGGGCCATTCTGCTTTTTTGAAAAAAGTTTCCATTATAAAAAAAATCGCAAATGCTACCTGAGAGTATTTTTAAAGTATGCTTATTGTATCTCTATATCTTCTTGATTACACTGAATTTGGTTTTAAAGGGTTAATTACAAACAGGGAGTACTTATTGTTAATTAAGCAATTTGACCTAGTTTTGGTGTTTGCCCTTTAAATGGCTCAATATTTCTAGCTGAAACCTTTTAAATGCACAAGAGGGACATTTCTCTACAATAAGGCGTTTATTTTACTAAAATCCGTTCAGTAGTTTTCTATCAGCGTCCAAAAAACATAACACACTTAAAAACCTTACGTAAGGTTTTTAAAATTTTTAGCATGTTTTTAGCGTTTAAAAATTAACAGCTGGATTTTTTTAATTAAAACTTTCAGATACATTAAGGGGCACATAGTTACATATTTTGGTGTAAAGTTTTCACAAATTTGAGCAACAAAATGTTTTGACCTAAAAGACTGTCCCTTTAAACTAGAACTTTTTGAAAATAAGAATCCAAAATATTGTCGTTTGACTCATTTAGAATTTCAATCAAGTGTAGAAAAGATCAGATCTCAAGTATGATCAAAAATAAAATTTGAAAGAAATTTCGACTTACAGCAGCCATTCTCTTTCCTTCATTGCGTTCCTCAGACAACCATTCCAAGGCTCTTTTCACCTCAAACTCAATATATTCTGCAGCATGAGTTCCTGAAAGTAATGCCAGGTTACCAACAGCCATGGCAGCCATCTCCAT
Source organism: Lottia scabra (assembly GCA_029955415.1). Taxonomy (NCBI): domain Eukaryota; kingdom Metazoa; phylum Mollusca; class Gastropoda; family Lottiidae; genus Lottia; species Lottia scabra. Next base: position 1,110,761 of record JARJEI010000011.1, on the reverse strand, counting down.
AACACTGACTTCATTTGAAGGAAGTAGATTGCGTAAATAATTTGTGAATCTTGTCACTCTGGTTGATGTGTTTCCTACATCTACTCCACTTAATGTAGCTAGAAAGAATAGAAATAAATATCTTATTAACAGTCAAACAAACATGAGCATATTTATGGATATTCGTTGAAAACTTTTTCAAAATTGGTTAAAACAGGCCTTCTCAATTAATTTTTGTAAAGGGCCAAATGCATTTCATGAGAAAAATATAAGGGGCAAATAAAGTTTAGCTAGCATAGCAGAAGTGGTCACTCTTTATGGCCATTTGGTCTTTGGGCCGCCATTTGAAAATGCCTGGTTAAGACCTTAAACAACAAACCTTTTAAAAGGTAAATGAAATGAAATGGAGGTTAACATCTCTGGGAACCACTATGGGCTAATGAGGACATACATGTTATGCTGTGGCAAAAAGACCATTTTGCTTTTGGGCCATTTTGGTCAGGTATCAAGTTGACAATAACTCATTAACAAACCTATAGCAAGAATTCCTCCCTTCTTTTCATTCAAATCAGAACTGGATACCATTTCAAAAATATGATGATTGAATTCATCCATGAAGGCTGTGTGTTCCTCCACAGGCATCTCTCTAAGCTCTGTACTGACAAAATGGTGTAACTCATTGACAGTCTTATTCCTAACTTCTTCATTTCGATTTTTTAGTCCAGCCACAAACTGGAGCAACATCTGTGTTGTTGTAGACATTTTGGATATATACTGGTATACCCGTCTATCTGACTATTTATGGATAGATTTTCAATTCAGATTCATTTCTTGATTAATATCTGAAATATAAATGAAATTTTGCATCTTGGGTTAGGCTACAGAAGACATGCAGTACCATCTACCATGCAATGTGTGATGAGGTTAATCGCAGATTCAACTTTTTCCCAGTTTATCTTGGCAAATGATGTATCTTGGGACTGTTGACTTATTTCTTTGTATGTAGAGTCTGGATTCAGTCTGTATAGGAAGTTAACCAGTGTGATGACTGTTGACAGCCGCCCAGTCAAAGACAGATTAATTACTCTCTGGCCACATTGATTAAGGTCTGAATTGAATTTTTTCTCTCATGTCACAAATATTCAAAATATGATTATCAATTGCATGTCATGTGTCTAAGAATGCCTTTGGGTCCATGAAAATATGGTTTGAAAATTTTCAAAATGAAATAAATACACTTTCCTCCTAGAAATTTCATGTGAAAATGACCTACATTTTTGACTGAAATTTCCCCTCTGTAAAATCATGTTTCCAAATAAATATTTTTTTTAAAGTTGTCATTTTCATCAACCCAAAGACAATCTAAGACTCTCACAACTAATTTTGGATTAATATATCAATTTATTAAAAAATAATGGGCAAAACGCGAATCTGAGCTCATCGTGGCCAGAGAGTAAGTACGGTAATTTTTAGTAAATTAAGTATATTTTTAACTAGACTTGTAAATCAATCCTGTGATTTATTAATATAACTAGGTGTTGACATCAATGGACTTTGAAGTGCATATATGTGTAACTATACATTGAGTAAAAAAGTTGATAATTTTAACCCACAGCATGTTCATGACAGACCACAAGCATGTGTATAAAATCAGTCTGCAGACTATCCAATAAATTAATTTTTTTTTTTTTTTTTTTGGTGTCTATATGTTGTATATTGTATCTATGTTTGTCCCCATGGGCTGGGTGTGAGACAGGACCGTTACCACTCGTGGTATTGGGCCTAATTCTGACCCATGTAAAATAAAGAGTTTATTATTATTATTATTATTATTATTATAATATTCCAATGCCAATATCATGGTCGACAAGCACCAGATTGGCAGATATAACAATATTTGATTAGAGTTCAGTCTGAACTGAATTAGATTAGCGGTATAGCTCATTTAGTTTCCTGACAGAGTAGGGAACCCTTCCTTTTATCTTGGATTAAGTAAATTATGAAGTTTGAACTTGGTAGCTTAAATAAATGTCAAATGTTGTCTGAGACTGACTGAGTTTGGAGTGGCAGAAAAAGAGGAAAGGTAAACATGTGAATTTCATGTGAAATATCTTTCATATTTACACGATTCTTAGTGACATCTTTTGTGATAAGAAAAGTAAAGAATAAGATGAAATAAAGCAGTTAGATATAATATCGAAATACCAACTGTCAAACATATAAAACAAAAAAGAATCTTTCGATCGTGCAACAATATTATTAAATTACCAGGCGGCCATTGCTGGTCACGTGATCAAAGATAATAATGTTTGCGCATAAAATCTACTAAAGGACTACTACTTTCCTTAAAAAACTAGTTTTATATTAAAAGGTAAAATGTTGCACTTCTAAATTGATATGGGCCTTGAAGCATGATTGTTATTTAATAAATTAGTGTTTTGTTCCATTTTTTCCATAAAAAGAAGAAAAGTACAGTACTATAATTTACACGTTACCGGTACATTTAATAACTTCCGGTCAAAGATATTTATTTTCTGAAAAATGAATTATTTGTAAATAAAATCATCTGAAACCACATATTTTCCAAAACATTTGATCAATAATTAAGACAAGATTCCACCGTAGTTAGAGCCATGAAAAGAAATGGAAATGTAGGCGAAAAGAACAACAAAACACAAGAAACTCAAACATCTGTCTTGGAAAATGGTGCTCCAGTATCCAAACCAAGTCTAAATGTAAACAAACCACAGACTACCAACCAAAATAACAGACTTTCTCTGACTATACGACAAAAATTAAATTTACAGGCAAAGCAATATTTTGTGGCTCTGCGTCCATGGTCATTCTCAGCTTCAGTGATTCCGGTTGCCTTGGGTTGTGTTTTAGCATACAAAACTACTGGTGAATTCTCTGTCACAGTATTTGTTCTGACTCTTATAACTGCCCTATCAGTCCATGCTGCAGGGAATTTAGTCAACACTTATTTTGATTATTTTCATGGAATTGACAGTAAAAAGAGTGATGATAGAACATTAGTTGATAACATATTATCACCCAATGATGTGGCATGGTTGGGTGGAGTGTTTTATGTTGTGGGTTGTTTTGGATTTTTGTGTTTGACCTTTACCTCTCCAAGTAAAATGGAACATCTGGCACTGATATATTTTGGAGGATTATCAGGAAGTTTTTTATACACTGGTGGACTTGGTCTAAAATACATCGCAATGGGAGATCTGTTAATCTTTTTAACGTTTGGTCCAGTAACGATTCTGTTCTCATTTTTAAGTCAAACTGGACAGTTGTCACTCATGTGTATCTGTTATGCCATTCCATTGGCTCTCAACACAGAAGCCATCTTACATAGTAACAATACAAGAGATATGGAATGTGATAAAAAGGCAGGAATAGTGACGTTAGCCATATTATTGGGACATACTGGATCATATTGGTTGTTTTCTCTCCTTTTATTTATTCCTTATCTAATGTTTATATTACTGGCAATTCACTGTACAAAATGGATGTTTCTACCTGCATGTTCCGTATTTTTAGCTTTTAGATATGAGAAAATGTTCCGAAGAGGAGAGTTGTTTTATTTGCCAAAACATATTGCTAAGTTAAATCTAGTCATGGGCTTGCTGTATGTTGTTGCTTGTTTATGTGCTTCTAAAGAAGATTTACCCAAACTGTTATGAGGATATAATGTTTCTTTAAATAAGGATTCCGATTGATCATGACATGGCACTTGTTTGGCTTAAAATCTGAATCTCAATTTTTGCAGTGATCATGATATTTCTTGGTGCCAAATTCAACACTAACAACAGATTCAAAAGTATGTGTACTGAATGATTTGGAAATTTATATTATGGATACAAATATTAACATCAGAAAACTACATAACAGTTTTAGATTTGTCATTGTCATAGAAGTTAACATATTGAATTATTTTTGGATTCTAATATTTTTAATTCACAGTGCATTGAGTGCAATAAGACAGTTTAAATACATTTGCTTAAATACCAATTAATTTATGTTTTCATGTTGTTTTAATGTAAAAATTGATGTGTTGAACTTGATTAAGGGTACTAGTAGGCTCTTTAGTTAAAGGAATTTGTAAATAAGAGTATGTTCTATTTATTAGGCTATTTATCTGGTGTCATAAATATACAACATATTACCTGTATTATCTGATAAATTCAGAAAACTACCTTATATATAATTATTGAAAAATTATTACAAAACATTTTAACCTGTAATTTTATGGGTTATTTTTAGATTGTTTGTATACTTTTGACACCGTTGATGAATATACCCTGGTCAAGTTTTGAGAACTTTGGTTCATTTTAAGAGGTGGTATCGCTTTAAACTTGTACAAGTTTGATTGATAGTTGATCCCATGACCTATGCTCATTGGTTTAACATATCCGCATCTTTTTTGTGCTGTGATAAGTCAATATTCTTTCACAATCCTAATTTCAGTTTGTGAAACCACCTCTCCAAAGTTAACACATCTGCCGAAACCACAAGAGTTCACATCTTTTTCTGTACCTTTTTAACCCAATTAGGTTCAGAAACTCTATTTTTATCAACTGTCTCATACTCCGTTTATCTTTGTTTTGAAGTAAAATGTTTGCAGAAAGAAAATTATGTTGTGTTGTGAGAAAGTGAATGTATGTTGTAGAATCAGGATTAAATTATTTTTGAATTCAAATTGTTTTATTTAGACACTATAGAGAATTGATCAAGACCAAATAACCCCATACTGTTTTTCAATTTGCAATACCATGTTGCTGTGATGTAGTTCTTTGGGCTTTTTGTCCCGTTTTGAGGTAACATCTAAGGTTTTGATAAGAGAAAGATGCCATGATTTTGTTTTTAGGGATTCTAGCTATATAAATTAAGTGTATTGAATCCAAAGCCATCCTTGCATCTAAAGCTGCCTTGCTTACATAAAGAAGCAATACTGTTTTGTAACATAGACAGTGAACTTCTTAACAAATCACATAATGTTCGACACATAAGCAAAGCAATAAATTATTTCATTTTCAAACAGTTTTCTTAGAAAAACTACAGTACTACTACTAAAAAATGTTTTTCTTGGCTCTATGTAAGTATAGTCTAGGTAGCATGATTGTTCATGATTAAAATCAAAGAATGGACATTTAGGAAAGAAAAATAGATTTATTTACGATCAATGAAATTTAATGAAAAATTAATACACACAAATTCAATTTTGAGAATAAATGTACAGTGTTTTGAAATTGTTTCTAGATTCTGATGTAAAATTTGTTTACACATGCATTTTAATAGGTCAAACTTTGGATGCACATGCATATTAAATAGGTCAATTTAGGATGCACATACATAATAAATAAGTCATTTTCACATAATAAATATAGCACTATGAAATATATACAATAAAGAGTTTATGAATTATCATATGATAAGTAACTTTAGCTTTCAAAAGGTACAAAGCTTTATTCACTGAAAACATCAATACACTCCACAACTTTGTCCTAGAAAAGCTTCATTACGTAACCAATGTCCATACCACTTAAGTATATGATGAACGAATTATCAAAATACCATTTCTCCTGTAGAATTCAAAATCTCTTCACCATATAAATCTATTTTTCTTTCATTTCTTCTAAAACACCCTAAAATAGGGGAAATAAGATAAATTAGGTTTTGGTGAATGCGTTGCCAAGTAACAGTAAATTTTGCCTCCCGGATGTCCAAAACTTTCATCAAATTTAAATTAAATGTTTTTTTGCAATGGATATGAAGAGATTTTGATATCCTCAAAGGTGCATTATATCAATAGTTATATTAATAAATTTGACTTTGCATTTATGGATATAACCAACCTAGCTGGGTTCCATTTTACAAAAATTCTTACAATTTTATGTGAAACATGGCATTGTTTCTTAATAAATTCAGTCTGCAAGTGTGACATGGCAAAAATCTACTTAACTGAAATATGTACAAATACAAAATAAGACAAACAATATTATACAGAAAAAATTTCAGATTGTACATTTATGGAATATTTACAAATTTTCTCTTGGGGTTATTGGTATTAAATACCCTTATCACAATCCTTTCATTCAAACTGTTCAATTTATGTTAATTTTATTTTAATCAATATCTTAAAGGGATTGTAAAGTGATTTTATAAACTTTGTATGTGTATAGGGCACACTGACATTCCATTCTGACATTACACTAAAACCAACGCGTTTTATGACGTCTGACAGTGATCTACCAGACGCTTCTGATATCTATACAGATCACCCTCAGTGACGTCATAAAACGCATTAGTTATAGTGAAATTGCAAGAACCACAGATGTCAGAATTGAAATTGGAATGGGACGAATTGATGCAATCAATGTCCCCTATATACATACAAAGTTTAGAAGATAGCTTGCCAGGCAAGGTAACATACGCCCACTTCAGCAAATTTAAATATCTGAAAAAGTTGATTGCACCATCGCACTTATTTGAGCTGATAATTTAGATGAATCAATTCGAATGAAAGCTCTAGCCTCTATCATGTACACAAGTTAATTTTAACGTTTTTTCACTAAGTCAAGGGCGATAAATCATAAACAGACGTCAAGAAACGTACAATTCTCGAATTTATCCGAGTTATTATCAAGATGAATACACATACCAAGTTCATTTTAACGTTTTTTTTCACTAAGTCAAGGGCAATAACTCATAAACCAATGATTGGAATCGCGCAATTGTCAAAATTATCCGATTTATTATTAAGATGAAGATACATACCAAGTCAATTTAAACGTTTTTTCAAGGGCAATAACTCATAAACAGACAACTGGAATTGTGCCATTTTCAAACTCATTTGAGATATTATCAAGATGAATAAACATACCAAGTTTCATTCAAATCGGATAAAAACTCTAGCTTAAAGAAATCGGATAAAAAGTGTACCTTCTATTGCGTACACAAGTTAATTTTAACGTTTTTTCACTAAGTCAAGGGCAATAACTCATAAACTGACGACTGGAATTGCGCCATTTTAGAACTCATCCGAGATATTATCAAGATGAATACACATACCAAGTTTCATTCAAATCGGATAAAAACTCTAGCTTCTATCGCGTACACAAGAAATTGTTGACGGACGGACCGACGGACAGGGGTGACGGCAATATACGTCCACATTTTCATTCATGTGGGCGTATAAAAACCACTTAACAATCCCTTTACGGCAAAGCCATGTTTAGTCCTTGGAATAGATTACATGTACATGTACTACCAAATATAGAATGTCAATGCCTGAAGTGCAACTTTGAAATTCAGATGTGTGTCACCAATAAAGCAACAACTATAGTAGCACTGACAGATAGCCCAAGAGATAAAGGAACAAGATTGGTTGGTTTCTTGTCCCTTTCTTGCTTTTGAACTTGTCCTTTATATGGAATAAACACAGGCTGTATGACAGGCTCTGAAACTTCTTGTAGAGTTTCAGGGGTGCTCTTTTGAGTGGCAGGGCGTGGATTTGGTTTTTGGAAACTTCCGTGTGTGTCCATCTTTTCAATTTTAGGACTTTTCTGAATGTCTTTTGCAATGGATTCAACTGCCTTAATATTATTTTGAGATTTGATGCAAGACTTTGAAGTAAGTTGTTCAGTCTTTGGACCGATTGCTTTATCTAGCAGCACTATCTTATTTAAACAGTTTTCCTTGGAGACCATGAAAGCTTCTAATAAAGGTTCCTCTACAGGTTTCCTATCATTAGGTGAATGTGATTCCAGTGTTTCATGCACTTTCTGTTTTGCAGGTAGTCTTAGATTGAGATTTTCATCCAGATTCTGTTTGAAGAGAAAGTTGACAAGGTTCAAGGTCAGCCAATGAGAACGGAGTAAAGTTTTTAATTGTGCAAAATTATTGTGTGGATTGATAGTCGAAAACTGAAAGGTACAGAAATTTAATCCACCTTTAAATTCAGGCTTTGTCATTGTTATTTAATCTTTCAGATCAGTTTTGATATTCCAATGTTGAACACAAAAGATTTTAATTGCAGTCACTGAATTTTGTGAGAAAAAGGTGGCCAAATCCTTACTTAAATGTTTCTGTTAGGATCTAAAAATCAAATAGCTATACTACAGTAGCCTACATGATTTTCCAGCAGAGAAACCCAAGACAACTCTTGACAGAAAAGAGATAATTTGACTTATTTTTCCATTTCATACTCAAAATTTGAAAATGACAACATACCTTACACGATACCAGATGAATCTGGCCAGAATTCACATAATTCTTCTTTTTATTCTGTTTCTTGACATTGATTAAACTCCAAGTTGTCTAGAAAAAAAAAAAATTTTCATTAGTAATGTTATGGTTTATCACTTAATTCGTAGTTTTTTTCATATTCTTCACTGTTCAACATCCAATTAGTCATTTGTCCATCATTTCTCAACCCGAATTGTTACTGAAAGAAAATTATGTTTTGTCCCAAAGTTTGTCACCAATTACCTAAACAGCTGTCCAGAGTCCAATCAATTGAAATTAGATTACATTTCGTTTTGGTTATTTGTTGATTGTCGACTCCATGTAGGCCTAATCTAACCACTTTTATAACGCAAGCATCTTCTGATGACAAATAAGCTATTTATAACATGTGCCACACCGTCGCCAATCAGAACAACGTTTATATTTGAATATTTTGTATTACTTTCATAATTTGGACTGCTGTGTGGCTTTACTTTCTTTTTCGTTTTCCCACAATGCATATCAATGCATAGACGCAAGATCTTGAAAGTAGTTTTTGATTGGCTGAAATTTTTGTTACCAGAAGATGCTTGCCTTATATAAGTGGTTAGATTACATGAGTCGACACTCAAAAAATTACCAAAACTAGAATGGCTAAATATATACTGATATTACTGACCTCATGTTTTGAAGCTTTCAGTATTTCCTCCAAAGTTACTATAGCCTCACCCACAAAATCATCAGAAACAGCATCATCTTTATCAAGAACAGTGATCTGAAATAATGTCATCATGAACAGTATATCTGAAATAATGTCATCATGAACAGTTATCTGAAATATTGTCATGAACAGTTATCTTAAATAATGTCATCAAGAACAGTGATCTGAAATAATGTCATCATGAACAGTATATCTGAAATAATGTCATCATGAACAGTTATCTGAAATATTGTCATGAACAGTTATCTGAAATAATGTCATCATGAACAGTTATCTGAAATATTGTCATGAACAGTTATCTGAAATAATGTCACCATGAACAGTATATCTGAAATATTGTCATCATGAACTGTTATCTGAAATATTGTCATGAACAGTTATCTGAAATAATGTCATCATGAACAGTTATCTGAAATATTGTCATGAACAGATATCTGAAATAATGTCACCATGAACAGTATATCTGAAATATTGTCATCATGAACAGTTATCTGAAATATTGTCATGAACAGTGATCTGAAATATTGTCATCAAGAACAGTTATCTGAAATATTGTCATCATGAACAGTTATCTGAAATATTGTCATCATGAACAGTATCTGAAATATTGTCATGAACAGTGATCTGAAATATTGTCATCATGAACAGTGATCTGAAATATTGTCATGAACAGTGATCTGAAATAATGTCATCATGAACAGTGATCTGAAATATTGTCATCATGACCAGTTATCTGAAATATATTGTCATCATGACCAGTTATCTGAAAAAGTCATCATGACCAGTTATCTGAAATATATTGTCATCATGACCAGTTATCTGAAATATTGTCATCATGACCAGTTATCTGAAATATTGTCATCATGACCAGTTATCTGAAATATATTGTCATTATGACCAGTTATCTAAAATATATTGTCATCATGGCCAGTTATCTGAAATATATTGTCATCATGGCCAGTTATCTGAAATATATTGTCATGACCAGTTATCTGAAATATATTGTCATCATGACCAGTTATCTGAAATATATTGTCATCATGGCCAGTTATCTGAAATATATTGTCATCATGACCAGTTATCTGAAATATATTGTCATCATGACCAGTTATCTGAAATATTGTCATCATGACCAGTTATCTGAAAAAGTCATCATGACCAGTTATCTGAAAAAGTCATCATGACCAGTTATCTGAAATATATTGTCATCATGACCAGTTATCTGAAATATATTGTCATCATGACTAGTTATCTGAAATATTGTCATCATGACCAGTTATCTGAAATATTGTCATCATGACCAGTTATCTGAAATATTGTCATCATGAACAGTTATCTGAAATAATGTCATCATGAACAGTTATCTTAAATAATGTCATCATGACCAGTTATCTGAAATATTGTCATCATGGCCAGTTATCTGAAATATTGTCATCATGACCAGTTATCTGAAATATATTGTCATCATGACCAGTTATCTGAAAAAGTCATCATGACCAGTTATCTGAAATATATTGTCATCATGACCAGTTATCTGAAATATTGTCATCATGACCAGTTATCTGAAATATTGTCATCATGACCAGTTATCTGAAATATTGTCATCATGACCATTTATCTGAAATATATTGTCATCATGACCAGTTATCTGAAATATATTGTCATCATGACCAGTTATCTGAAATATTGTCATCATGAACAGTTATCTGAAATATTGTCATGAACAGTTATCTGAAATAATGTCATCATGAACAGTATATCTGAAATAATGTCATCATGACCAGTATATCTGAAATATATTGTCATCATGACCAGTTATCTGAAATATTGTCACCATGATCAGTTTATCTCAAATAATGTCATCATGAACAGTATATCTGAAATATTGTCATCATGAACAGTTTATCTGAAATATTGTCATGAACACTTATCTGAAATATTGTCATCATGAACAGTGATCTGAAATATTGTCATCATGACCAGTATCTGAAATATTGTCATGAACAGTGATCTGAAATATTGTCATGAACAGTTTAGTTATCTGAAATAATGTCATCATGAAAAGTGTCTGGAATAATGTCATGAACAAAGATGTATTTAGGGCACAAATTGTGCAATCTTGGAAGTTACCATCACTTAATAAGTTACCCTTTTCAGATAAGCAGTCCTAATCCTTCTGATGATCATTGCACATCCATTTTACAATACTGAGGGGTGCCTATTTTACATGGTTGTGCACCATCTTACCTTAATTTGTTTAGACTTGTCTCCATTCCACAGTGATAAGAGAGGGATGTTGAATGGCTTCCATTGGGGGTCACTGCAGTTCAGTATGGTCTACAAAAAATTAGATTTAAAATATAAATATTTGGAAACAAATGGCAGTTGGGGTGTCAGACAGCACAAGATATATATTCTGGACACAGGATTCGATTATGAAATACTTTCTCTTTATAATGGATATACTTTGTATGTATATAAAACAAAGTAGGTTATGCAGCAAGAAAGTTGTTATAATAAATAAGTTTTTACCTCAGTTTTATAAAGTTGTTATAATAAATAAGTTTTTACCTCAGTTTTATAAAGTTGTTATAATAAAAAAATTTTTACCTCAGTTTTATAAAGTTGTTATAATAAATAAGTTTTTACCTCAGTTTTATAAAGTTGTTATAATAAATAAGTTTTTACCTCAGTTTTATAAAGTTGTTATAATAAATAAGTTTTTACCTCAGTTTTATAAAGTTGTTATAATAAATAAGTTTTTACCTCAGTTTTATAAAGTTGTTATAATAAAAAAGTTTTTACCTCAGTTTTATAAAGTTGTTATAATAAATAAGTTTTTACCTCAGTTTTATAAAGTTGTTATAATAAAAAAGTTTTTACCTCAGTTTTATAAAGTTGTTATAATAAAAATGTTTTTACCTCAGTTTTATAAAGTTGTTATAATAAAAAAGTTTTTACCTCAGTTTTATAAAGTTGTTATAATAAAAAAGTTTTTACCTCAGTTTTATAAAGTTGTTATAATAAAAAAGTTTTTACCTCAGTTTTATAAAGTTGTTATAATAAATAAGTTTTTACCTCAGTTTTATAAAGTTGTTATAATAAAAAAGTTTTTACCTCAGTTTTATAAAGTTGTTATAATAAAAAAGTTTTTACCTCAGTTTTATAAAGTTGTTATAATAAAAAAGTTTTTACCTCAGTTTTATAAAGTTGTTATAATAAAAAAGTTTGTACCTCAGTTTTATAAAGTTGTTATAATAAGTAAGTTTTTACCTCAGTTTTATAAAGTTGTTATAATAAATAAGTTTTTACCTCAGTTTTATAAAGTTGTTATAATAAATAAGTTTTTACCTCAGTTTTATAAAGTTGTTATAATAAATAAGTTTTTACCTCAGTTTTATAAAGTTGTTATAATAAAAATGTTTTTACCTCAGTTTTATAAAGTTGTTATAATAAATAAGTTTTTACCTCAGTTTTATAAAGTTGTTATAATAAATAAGTTTTTACCTCAGTTTTATAAAGTTGTTAAAATAAAAAAGTTTTTACCTCAGTTTTATAAAGTTGTTATAATAAAAATGTTTTTACCTCAGTTTTATAAAGTTGTTATAATAAATAAGTTTTTACCTCAGTTTTATAAAGTTGTTATAATAAATAAGTTTTTACCTCAGTTTTATAAAGTTGTTATAATAAATAAGTTTTTACCTCAGTTTTATAAAGTTGTTATAATAAATAAGTTTTTACCTCAGTTTTATAAAGTTGTTATAATAAATAAGTTTTTACCTCAGTTTTATAAAGTTGTTATAATAAATAAGTTTTTACCTCAGTTTTATAAAGTTGTTAAAATAAAAAAGTTTTTACCTCAGTTTTATAAAGTTGTTGCCATTTACCATCATTACCTTGTTTATTTAGAGTTAAATAAGGGTCAGATTTTCCAATGATGTCCTGAAGAATATTCATTTTTAGTTTACTTGTGCAATATAAGGGATCAAAAAATTATCAGGTACAGGGCATTTTAAATACATGTTGTTACAACAATATCATATAAGTCATAGTGTTGTGACAACATGTATTTATAATGCCCTGTACCTGATCATCCATTCTGACTTATTTCAAGACACAGACGTCACTTCCCGTTTTTCTTTCTGGAATAACAGGAACCACGGGCACCGAAAGAGAATTTTGAATGCACAAAATAGATGTTTAAAGTGTCTTTCATACACACAAAAAGGCTAGATAACCTCTTTCGAATCCCTTTAAGTTACCTAGCCAAGTAACTTATAGCTTCTATCTGCACAGTCCATAATATTGTATTTGTAATAATAATCAGTCATTTTTGCTTTAAAACTTAATATACATCTTGATGGAAATTACAATCTTATAACCTTTCACCTAAACACCTGAATTCCTTTAGTGTATGATCAACTGTGACCTATTTTTGAATATCATAGATGCATGTTCAATCTGTTTTGTACAATAATTTAACTCCTGTCCATGGATTGTTATCAGAAACTTACCTTACTATCAAGTTTGCTAGCTTTAAACGTCAATTGAACATAGTCTTTATTATCTTCAGTTTTTATTTGTATATTCTACAACAGAAATTAAATGATACTACTGAAAACAATATCATAAAATACCATGCAGAGTACCAATCTAATTAAAATTAGATTACATTTCGTTTCGTTTATTTTCTGAGTGTCGACTCCATGTAATCTAAATACTTGCATAAGGAGGTCATCTTTAAGTGACGAAAATTTCAGCCAATAAAAACTACCTTCAAGATCGCGGGTCTATGCATTGATATGCATTGTGGGAAAATTATGACGCAATACAAAATATTCAAATATAAACGGTGTTCTGATTGGCAGAGGGGTGGCACGTGCTATAAATAGCTTATTCGTAACCAGAAGATGACTTCCTTATACAAGTCTTTAGATTACATGGAGTTGACAATCAAAAAGTAACCGAAATGAAATGTAATTTTAATTAGATTGGCAGAGTACAAGATTAATTACAAAGTTTTCTTTCAGAAAAAACTAAACTAATTTACTTTTTACGCAAAGATTGATCAACCAGGCAAAGAGAATGCTAATAATCACTCTCCGTCAAATATTAGTGACTGAAAGTGGGAGTCCGATCAAAATATATGGATAATGCATATCAAGTTTGATTTTGGAAGTTCTTTTATACTGCAGTTTCAAATTCTTTTGAATTACCTTACCTTTGGCTTTGTTTTCCCATCGTTCTGAAAAAAAGACATTAAACTTTTTAAAAAACCACATAATGTATTTTTTTTTTAGCCTATAACAGTTTTGATTCAACAAAGAAACATGGGGAGAATTTTTACATTTTTAGTGTAGGTCGTAGAGATATAAAAGTCTGAAGAAATAATTTACCTGCTGCCCTTGTTTTAAAATAGATTTCTGAAAGAAAAAAAAATCATATTTTCATCAAATTAGTTCCAACATTTACAAGTGTGTGGCTGCCATAGTGGGGCATAAAACACACGCTCAAAACAAGCTAAGCATTTTTGCCACCAATCGTACATATGTCGGTCATTCTCGCTACGCCTGACAATAACCTCGTATGCAGCTAGCCGATAAAGCGCACTACTTTCAAATTGACTTCTGACTAGTCTCTGACAACCAGACATTTTTTGTCTACGAAATATAATGTACAAGGGAGGTAACTAGCATGCGCTGAGGAACTATTTTTTATCACGTATTCTACTGCGGCCAAATAATCTTAGAAGGTTTTCTTCTATCTGCATACAAGGTTATTGTTAGACAATGGCTGACGTATATACGATTGTTTTGCCACCATAATTTCAAGAAATATGACCAAAATCAAAAATTGATGTATTCAGTTCCAATCAATACTCAAACTGACAAATCAAAAGAACAAAATATATTGGGAAGACTATACTTACCGTATCAGCAGATTTAGATTTTGAGGGGGTCGTCGACTTCACAGTAATTGGAGTACTCTGAAAAGAAATTATATCAGAAACTTATCAGTCTAATTAAAATCAGACCCTAATTTCCTTTCGTTCGTTTTTTTTTTCAATCTGGTTTTTTAACCACTACATTAGGGTCTGAGAACGAGACGCTGTAACAGCCGTTCACGTTAACTTTGACCTAACCTTGATAAAAATGACCTAATAAACTAGTCTACAGCACTTAGGAATCCTAAAATGCACCTATTGTTCAAGAACAAAATCCCAGCGCAGGAGAGGGCAAAGATCTGATTGGTTAAAACAAAGGTCATTAAGGTTATGTCAAAGTTAACATGAACGGCTGTAACAGCGTCTCGTTCTCAGACCCTAATGTAGTGGTTAAAAAACCGGATTTAAAAAAAACGAACGAAACGAAATTAGGGTCTGATTTTAATTAGACTGAGAAACTTATAACAGTCACTGTTTTCACTCTTTATTTAAATCACTTTAAAATGCTTTTAAAATCACTTTAAAATGCTTTTAAAATGTTCAGGGTTATAAAAAAGTATCTGGTTAACCCTTTCAACCTTAAAAGCCGGCATACCAGCTTAATCGCATCACGCGATATATACCTGACAAGCCAGAAAACCTGCCGCTATCAAGTGACGTCATACAATGTTAACGTTGAAGTGAAGTTTTAGCCAAAATAAAGTCAGGGTTCAAAGGGTTAAGGCTACATTTTGGCCTAAGTAATGACTAGATTTTAGTAACAACGTTATGAGTTCGGTACTGAAAACACTAGCGGTTTCTAAAACAAGACGACGCAACCCAACTCTCCTGGTTCCTAAACCTACCTTATTTCTAGGTGGTAAAGGTTCGTGAGGAGTTGTAGAAACATGGTGATCCTCATCACTTTCAGTTTCACCTTCCAAATATTCATCACTATCTGTAGATTCTACTCCTGGCTGCAACAAAAAATTGAGGCCATATGAAATAAAATCTTTTAAATATTTATATGGGCAGTAATCACCAGAACATAACCTTAAATATTTAATTTAAAGGGCCATTCTGCTTTTTTAAAAAAAATTCCATTATCAAAAAAATCGCAAATGCTACCTGAGAGTATTTTTAAAGTATGCTTATTGTATCTCTATATCTTCTTGATCAAACTGAATTTGGTTTTAAAGGGTTAATTACAAACAGGGAGTACTTATTGTTAATTAAGCAATTTGACCTAGTTTTGGTGTTTACCCTTTAAATGGCTCAATATTTCTAGCTGAAACCTTTTAAATACACAAAAGGGACATTTTTTCTACAATTAGGCCTTTATTTTACTCAAATCCGTTCAGTAGTTTCCTATCAGCGTCCAAAAAAACATAACACACTTAAAAACCTTACGCAAGGTTTTTAAAAATTTTAGCATGTTTTTAGCGTTTAAAAAGTAACGGCCTTTATGAACTTCAACATTACAGTATATTTAAAGGAGAATGTTCAGTATTTTCAATGATCAATCTGGGACTGGAATTTATGTAAATAAACTTCAGATTTACTTGAACTGCCCAAAAATTACACAATCCCTTCAATTATACCCGTACCTTAACAGTTACCTTTCATTTTCTGTACATATAAGTGTTTACTATAAAAGGCATAGTCTTACTAAACGATGAGTTGTATTTTTGACTTTCAAAAGCTTTGAATACAATTATGAATACAAGCCAGGGGATTTTAAGGTTTAAATCTTAAGGGAGAGTTTGTGACTTTTTTATGGACAAGATTAGCTAAAAATTCCAGACTCTAAGACTAAAGGTTTTTTGGTCGAACGGTTAGTGAAGATACTTTGTACGTTTATCGGGGACACTGATAGCATCAATTTGCGCCATTCCAATTTCCATTCCGACGTCTGTGGTTCTTGCAATTCCACTAAAACTAAAACGTTTTATGACGTCACTAATAGTGATCTACCAGAAGCTACTATTGATATAATTCTATGCAGATCACTAATAGTGACATCATAAATCGTGTTAGTTTTAGTGGAATTGCAAGAACAACAGATGTCGGAATGGAAATTGGAATGGTGCAAATTGATGCTATCAGTGTCCCTGATACACATGCAAAGTTTAGAAAACCTCTTTACAATCCCTTTAAGAAGGGAAAAAAATCATCACATTAGGTGACGTTATTCCATACCTCATAATCTGGGTCTTCGTCACTCATATATTGTGATAAATCTAGTTTACGTAGGTGATCTAGATATGAGGGTTCGTCAGGGCTAGAAGAAGAGTCGTCGTCAGAAACAATATCATCATATTTACGTTTATGTTCGCCTTCATCAGATTTATTTGGGCTCAAATCTGAAATAATTCAAGTTTTTTGTTAAATCACAGGAATAAAATGAATTCTCTTTCATGAATTCACTGACTTACAATTTCTAAATACAGCCATTTAAAGTGATAACATTTGCCAGGACAAATTCAAATTTTTTATTTTTTTGCCAGACTGAGGATGCTTTTTCATATAGGACACCTATACCACTTATTTGTGATTGATATATACTCTCGCCCAATAGAATAATTTGTAATTTGGGTTTAGATTTGCTGTTTTGATTTTAAGTATTTTTTTAATTTACATACTGTACCTTTCAGACTAGGATCAATGTTTTTCAGAAAACTTCGTGTGCTGAAGAATGGCAGAATCTTATCCAAATGAAGAAAACTGATAACACGCTTGCTCCAGGATTTAATAGTTGATCTTTGAACACGTTTTCTTGGTGATACCTGAAAAATACAAGTTTTACAATGAGCAACCGGACTTAAGATTATATGCTAAGTAAATGTCGCACCAAAATTAACAGCACCCCCTCCCCCATTAGAAAAAAGATAGCTTGCCAGGCAAGGTAATATACGCCCACTGGCAGCTTTGTTTGAAAAAGAACATTTGGCAGAAAATAGCAACCATCAAATATTCAACCTGTAGTCATAGGCCTACATTTCATTCAGAACTTAAATTAAGTGTCGTCCAAATATTTTTTTTCTCGATTTCATCAAGGGTTAATCTAATCGAAAAAGAATTGTGCCTTCTAGAGTATTTACAAACTAAAAATCAACGCGTTTTAAAGAACAAGGGCAATAATTTATATTATTTCATCCTTGGGTGATAATAAGCAATTTCAGTAAGTTTCGTCAAAATCCATAAAGAATTGTGACTTGTAGAGTGTTAACAAGCTAAGAATCGAACGCGTTTTGAAGAACAAGGGCAATAATTCATGTTAAATATTTTTCGATTCTTTTGATTTTCAATAGGGTTCATCCTTGAGTGATAATAAGCAATTTCAGTAAGTTTCATCAAAATCCGTAAAGAATTGTGACTTGTAGAGTGTTAACAAGCTAAAAATCGAAGTGTTTTAAAGAACAAGGGCAATAATTCATATTAAATATTTTGCGATTCTTTTGATTTTCAATAAGGTTTATCCTTGGGTGATAATAAACAATTTCAGCAAGTTTCGTCAAAATCCATAAAGAATTGTGACCTGTAGAGTGTTAACAAGCTCAAAATCGAACGCGTTTTAAAGAACAAGGGCAATAATTCATATTAAATATGTTGCGATTCTTTTGATTTTCAATAGGGTTTATTCTTGGGTGATAATAAACAATTTCAGCAAGTTTCGTCAAAATCCATAAAGAATTGTGACCTGTAGAGTGTTAACAGGCTCAAAATCGAACGCGTTTTAAAGAACAAGGGCAATAATTCATATTAAATATTTTACGATTCTTTTGATTTTCAATAGGGTTCATCCTTGGGTGATAATAAACAATTTCAGCAAGTTTCGTCAAAATCCGTAAAGAATTGTGACCTGTAGAGTGTTAACAAGCTCAAAATCGAACGCTTTTTAAAGAACAAGGGCAATAATTCATATTAAATATTTTGCGATTCTTTTGATTTTCAATAGGGTTCATCCTTGGGTGACAATAAACAATTTCAGCAAGTTTCGTCAAAATCTGTAAAGAATTGTGACCTGTATAGTGTTAACGAGCAATTGTGGACGGACGGACCGACGGACCGACGGACATGGGTGACGGCAATATACGCTACACATTTCATGTGGGCGTATAAAAAGACGTTGCATCATGTTACTTAAGCACAGAGCCCGAGATGCCAACATCTTCAAAGGCCTTTCTAATCATATCAGTAGTCCTACCTCCAAAAATGAAATTATATAACACCAAGCCAAACGGTCTCCGTGAAAGTTACGCTGGCGCTCTGCAACATATCACGGTAATGAACGGCGGCCATTTGACCGGACTACATCAATGTTATCACGTAATCTCGTGATTCTGGTAGTTCAAACATCAGAGACGGGTCATTCGAGGCTACAAGTATTTGTAAACAAGTAACACGAAAACAAACAGATATGTATTTAAAAATGATGATAAAATGCGTAAATGGTGAACGGATAGTCACTACGTAGCATTAAATGCACGAGCAGGTGTCAGAAAATTCCTCCACAGATTCTATTGCTATGAACTATATCTATGTCGCGACGTTACAAGCAAGTGGTAAAGCGTCAAAGTAAAGAGTCTCGCGCATGAAAACACAACGAAAAACACCATTCATTACCGAGACAGATTATGGTTTACGGAAACTGCCGAGGATTGCCGATTGACACCAAGCTAGTCCTAAATTAGTGAAAATGCTACTGTAGGCTTTCCAGGAGCTCTAGCAGCCTATATATCCATATCCACTTGTAACTACCAGAATAAGAAGTGCATGTCTTTGTTTTTGCATTATGCCTATTTCCCGTTGCGGCGTTCAGGTATAACCGGGTTCCATGATTGACGTCGTGTAACCACGGAAATAACGGGAGGAAATGACGTCATTGTTAGTTTGGATGTTCGCTTAGTTTTTCTACCTATGTCAAAAAATTGTTAAAAAAACCGCAGTGTTAGTGTGTTTTTTTATGTGAAAGAACTGTACGGAATAAAAGTTTGTTAACTTTATGTGCTGAGTTAATGTTCCTGAATACAATACGCAGTGTTAACGCATTGACACCACTAGACGCGAATACAGGGTGTGCCCAAATTGGGGAAACCTGAAGCAGTGCTCCTAGATGAAAGACATAAAGGCCAATTTGGAGATCACATGTAGCATTAAACCAAATAAATACTAAACTTTACCTTGCGTCTGTTTCTGATCTCAGCAACTTTTTCAGGAGAGAGGCCATTTTGTTTCCGTGTTTTTTCAGCAGCATCAGCCAGTAGAATGTGAATCCATAAATGTAAAGTTTGCAGGAATCTTGTCTAAAATGAACAACAATGGCTTACAGTATAGACATTGTAAAGATAGCTTGCCAGGCAAGGTAATATACGCCCACTGGCAGCTTTATTTGAAAAAGAACATTTGGCAGAAAATAGCAACCAACAAATATTCAACCTGTAGTCATAGGCCTACATTTCATTCAGAACTTAAATTAAGTGTCGTCCAAACATTTTTTTCTCGATTTCATCAAGGGTTAAGCATTCATCAAGTTTAGTCAAAATCCGTCTCTGTTTATGAGCTAAAAACTAAAACCTATTTTGAACAAGAAGGGCAATATAAAATATTTTTTTGATTTTCGATAGGGTTTATCGTGTAATAATAAACTATTTCAATAGGTTTCATTAAAATCTAATAGAAAAAGAATTGTGCCTTCTAGAGTATTTACAAACTAAAAATCAACGCGTTTTAAAGAACAAGGGCAATAATTTATATTAAATATTTTTTGATTCTTTTGATTTTCAATAGGGTTCATCCGTGGGTGATAATAAACAATTTCAGTAAGTTTCGTCAAATTCTGTAAAAAATTGTGACTTGCATAGTGTTAACAAGCTAAAAATCGAACGCGTTTTAAAGAACAAGGGCAATAATTCATATTAAATATTTTTCGATTCTTTTGATTTTCAATAGGGTTCATCCTTGGGTGATAATAAGCAATTTCAGTAAGTTTCATCAAAATCCGTAAAGAATTGTGACTTGTAGAGTGTTAACAAGCTAAGAATCGAACGCGTTTTGAAGAACAAGGGCAATAATTCATGTTAAATATTTTTCGATTCTTTTGATTTTCAATAGGGTTCATCCATGGGTGATAATAAACAATTTCAGCAAGTTTTGTTAAAATCCGTAAAGAATTGTGACTTGTAGAGTGTTAACAAGCTAAAAATCAAACACGTTTCAAAGAACAAGGGCAATAATTCATATTAAGTATTTTTCGATCTTTTCGATTTTCAATAGGGTTCATCCTTGTGTGATAATAAACAATTTCAGCAAGTTTCGTCAAAATCCATAAAGAATTGTGACCTGTAGAGTGTTAACAAGCTCAAAATCGAACGCGTTTTAAAGAACAAGGGCAATAATTCATATCAAATATTTTGCGATTCTTTTGATTTTCAATAGGGTTCATCCTTGGGTGATAATAAACAATTTCAGCAAGTTTCGTTAAAATCCATAAAGAATTGTGACCTGTAGAGTGTTAACAAGCAATTGTGGACGGACGGACCGACGGACATGGGTGACGGCAATATACGCTCCACATTTCATGTGGGCGTATAAAAATGAAAGCCATCTCTTTATGTGGCCAGCAATTAATTTAACCCGAACGATATATCCCTGGTTATTTTGCAACAAACAATAAGTACTGGGTATCCAAGTTATCCAAATATTAAAATTTTACACTCACCATTATTTCAACTGGTAAAACAACTGTATAACCAATTATTGAAGAATTTCCATTTCGGTCATTTGCCTTTATCTGAAACATATCACAAAAGTGAAATATTCACAAGTAATACAAAGTGAAATGAAACATTAACCATTTTTCAAAACAAAAAAATTTCCTGTTTTGACATTCAGATGTTTGATATTGATGTGCAAAGATGTATGTAATCTGACAGACAATTAAAAGCACCCCTAATTTATAAATTGAGCTCTTCCAATCATAAATATAAGTATCAAACTGATAGAAGAAATTTGTATTAGGGTGAATTAAGACGAGTCTCAATGAAAGCACTGGCCTAGGTCACAGAGTAATTGATATTGATTATAATGTGAAAAATAAGCTGTTAGTAATGAATACTGAATTAAAAAATCAAACACACATATCCACTCAAGTAGATACAAAATAAAAAAATAGTACTGTATATACTGGTACCAGACCTAAATTTTATCTGAAATGTATTTCCTGAAATATAACTTAGAAATTGATTAATGATAAAATATCGGCTTCTAGGATAAGGGGGCAAGTCTTCCGTGAACGAGAAAATTGCTCAAATTTTGGTTTCTTTTGTAAGCTACAACTAAACGTTTTGTAAATACATGGGGAAATTCATTTTGTAGTTTAGAATAATGACGTTTGACTATTATGGAGGCGTTGGTAGCTGTAGAATTAAATTTCGTTACAAAGGGGATCATCTGATTATCATGTTGAATATTTAGTCCATTTGGCATTACAGTCTGTAGTTGGTCGATCCAGTAACTTTCGCGTTGTAGACGTCTAAGCTTAGGTTTGATACTTGGTGACGATGGAACTGCTTCTATCGGCATGATGAGAAGGTCATCAATGGAATGATCGGGAAGGTTAAAATGATTCGCAATTGGTCTATTTTTGGCATGCACTATATCATAGCGATGCCCATTAAATCGTGTTCGGAGCGCGTTTTGAGTCTCGCCAACATACTGTAAATCGCATTTTTTACAAGAAATTAGGTATATGATATTCTGATCTCCGCAAGAAAGTTGGTTATTCATCGCAAATACTTTTCCGTTTCTTTTATTTTTGAAAAAATGAGTAGTATGTATGTGTTCACACGTGCGACACGTAGAACCTCCACATGGAAATGAACCGAATCCAATAAAAGGGGGAGGGGGGTCATTTATTTTTAAAATATCTGAAAGCGTATCGTTTTTAATTTTCCGAAGAAATCGTTTGGAATAGCCCCTCTCCCTTAATTTGTCAAAAACTAGTTTACATGCGGATTCAAAATCGGCATGTTGAGTACAAATTCTATAAAATCGTAGAATTTGTGATTTAATTATTCCAAAAAATGTGTGCTTCGGATGGAACGAGCTTTTGAATAAAAGTTGGTGTGTATCGGTTTCCTTGAAATATACTTTGATATCTAATTTTTTACTTGAAAGAAAGTCATCGCCTTTGAACACCGTAGTGTCCAAGAAATCCATGCTGTATTCGCTAATATTTGCTGTCAATTTCACAGAAGGGTGGTGGTTATTTAAAATTTCGAAATATTCCCAAAATTGTTCTAGAGTATCTGACCAAATGATAAAAATATCGTCAAGAAATCTTCCATAAAATAAAGGTTCAAACGGTGAGATGTTTGCTATCTCCCTCTCCCACTCAGCCATAAAAATGTTCGCATAACTAGGGGGCAAATCGTTTGCCCATAGCCGTTCCAGATTTTTGTAAATAAATTTTTCCATTAAAAAAGAAGTCATTACGCGTTAAACATAGTTCAAGTAAATCTAAAATCTCTTTATCGGGTCGATCAGAGCATGGGTTTCGATCAAAGGCCTTGCGGACGGCGTCTAGACCAACATTGTTATCAATGTTGGTATACATACTGGCTACGTCTAATGAAATAAAAAAAGAGTTTTCAGGAATGTCTAATTTCTTAATTTTTTCGACAAAATCGGTTGTATCTTTCAGGTAAGAAGGGTGTTTACATGCCAATGGCAGCAAGAAGTGATCGATATATTCGGAAACTCGGTATGATTCACTAGAACAATCAGAAATGATTGGTCTACCTTTCGGAATTTTGTTGGCAACGGACCACTCGGTTTCAGGATTTTTATGAATTTTCGGAAGCGAGTAAATGTGTCGTTGGCGAGACTCGGTAGTCGCGGAAAGATAGTCAAATTGTTTTTCTGAAATAAACTTCTTGTTTGCCAAATTTTTTAGAATTAAGTTTATTTCCTTCGCAGTTTCCACAAAAATTGGTTTGTCAAGTTCGCGATAATGATTCGGATTATTCAACTGTTTTTCAATTTCAAAAATATAGTCAACGCGATTTTGTATGACGCAGCAACTGCCTTTGTCACTTTTCCTAATGATGTGTGGAAGAATTCACCTGAAAATCAGGGGTATAATAGACACAATACATACAGGACTGTGAAGAGTGCCAACACAATTGCATTTTTTGGTTAATTTCTAAAGTTACAACTTTTGCAAATTGAGAGTTCCAAAAAGTGAAAACCGCCATTGTCTGCAGGTTTTAATTCTGAGACTAGGGCTGCAACGATTCATCGTAGAATCGATGAATCGCGATTCGTTCCTCCTTATCGATGCATCGTGTAAGAAAAAAATAATCGCGATTCATCGGCCCCGATTTTGATTCATTTAATTAAAGGGATAGTAAGCTTTATAAGGATATCCGAATTTTCCAATAAATAGACAATTAAATATTACCCTAGAGCGATAAAATTTCACAAATTCTTAAACAGAATAAAGTTTTTAGCGATTTTCGGCCGAAATTCACTTTTTATGGAAGCCGCCATTGATGACGTTATGGTTCGTGATTATGTGAGATGATGACGTCACGTCGTAGATAGAAAGGTAAACAAAGCATGGCCGACATTCAGCCAGCCGATCGTTTTGAGACACAAAGACTAGGGTTTGCAGTGAAAGACCGTCCAAAGACAATGGCACATAAAAAAGATGATCGCCTCATGAATCCGACTTAATTTTACTGTGGATTTTAAACTTTATTGTCGCTGAGTTTCTGAGTGTCGAAAGTGTGTTTGTTGTGTAGCGTGAAAAACGAGCTGATCAACCTGCGTATGGCTTTCCGAGACTATAAAATAAGTTCATGTAGACTCTCATTTTAAAAAAAAACGTGCGTTTCATCAGGATTATGCCTGCAAATGTCCATGCAAGAATAAATCAAGTTTTTCCTGCAACATTTACAAAGAAATAAGACGAATGAAAATTAAATGACCCAGCCATGCCGCGTGTAAAATAACTTGTACCGTCTTGTTTTTTTTGTTTCATTCAAGAACAAACTGACTTGAAAATCAAGACTACTAAAGGAATTATATCAGAAAGGATCTGGACAATCAAGATACAAATAAAGCTGGAAATCTAGAACTGACGGTACAGGTGTAAACAAAAGACGAAGTAAGCCTTTCGACTACCACTCAACGGCAGGTTTTCTGACTAGTCTTTCGACATGATTTGAAGATGAATTCAAAACAAACAAATTCCCGATTTCATACATGCTTCATAGGATTGAATTCATCAAAGTAATAACTAGCTTTCTGTGCAGCCTGCCATAAATCAAAGTGAGTTTACCTTCACCATACGGCTGTATTTTTCATGCCCTCATTGCCAATCATCGTGTTGACATTTTATTACGACGTGACGTTCTATCTACGACCTGACGTCATGTCACGTGACGCGTCAAGCAAATATGGCGGCCTCCATGATTTGTAATTTATTGACTTTAAATTGTGATATTAGACGAAGTAAAGTACGAACATCAATAAAAACTTTTGGAACATGTTTATTTTATTCTAGTCTATCACAAATTTACAAAGCTTACTATCCCTTTAACTCTTTTATTGACTGAGAACAAGAAATCCTCACGCATTTTATAATTTATTTCGTATCGAAATTGCTTTTTATGTATCAATTTGTTTATTATCATCTTAAATCTTTGTTTTTAATGATGATGATCTTAAGCATATAAATTTGTTACGAAAATTATGTCAAAAATGTTTTAAAATGTTATTGACTAAAGGTTTTCTTTTCTTTCCGATTTCAAACTCAAGAATCGCGATTTGTAATCGCAATAAATCGAATCGTTGAATGTGTATCGTTTAGCGTATCGAATCGCCACTTCAGGAATCGTTGCAGCCCTATCTGAGACGTCTCATTAGCACAATAAAAATAATTTTTACCTTTTTATCTGGACTTCTATTGGAATGTAGTCGTTCTTTAGATTTTGGTTTTGGTTTGGGAGAATGATTGGTGACATAGTAAACAGAAGATAGGATTTTGTCAGAAACATTAGACGCTGCTCCAACACCCCATACTGCCACTTTCCCAGGTGGCGTCTGCAAAATTATCTGAGTTTTCTTTAGACTCCAGTCACAAATATTACTCTTTGTCTTGCGATATATCTGAAAGCAAGAAAAGATTCGGAATCTTAAAACAATTCAGGTTTTCCGAATCTTAAATGAAAATGAAATGAATAGAGTTTTACATCCTATTTTTCTGCAAATTGAGGACAGGCTAACGCCATGCAGTGTGCAATGAGGGAAATTTTGCCAGGACAGCATTAGCCTGCTCTTATTTTCGATTTCCAACTGTCGAGGGATCTTTAACGTACACTGCCAATAGCACACGGAGCCTTTTGCTTTATTGTCCCATTCAAACGACTACCGGTATACACTTTTCCATGTCAGCCCCTCCGACCTGCATCACTGACAGGCGGAAATTTCTAAATCTTATTAGGCCTATGTATTAGGGACACTGATAGAATCCATTGGCAGCATTCCAATTTTCAGGGGTTTGAAAATGTTCAATAAATGCATTTTGCAAGTAAAAACCCTGCTTGACACTATGTGTTTTGGATACCCTCCGCAAGTCAGCTCTCCAATACCATTCCAGCCAGTTGGAATAACAAATGAAATATGTCTTGACAGGATATAAGTTATAACAAAGCAAACTTACATTTTTAGGAGACTTTCTAATTATTGGGTAGTTTTCTTTCAGTCTCTTAAAATAATCCAAAGCAGTTGTTTCTAGTTCAGCTGGAAGAGATATTTTCTAAATTTCAGACAAAAATAGGCTAAATTGCATCAAAACAAAAAATTGACCCTATTAATTTCCTTCGTTCAGATATGCCCTAAGAGTGAGATAACACATTTCAATATCCGATCTGTGGAACCAGGTAAGAACAGTGTTGAAAGAATGTTAACAGATACAAAGAAATAATGTGCATGAATAAATCCAAAATGACAAAGTAGGCTGGAAGTGTGAGCAGTACGGTACTGCCCTTTAACAGCAAGTCATATTTTACAGTGAAGTTAAAGGGACAGTCTGAATTTTTTCTAGGTCAAAATTTTTTTTTTTCTTAAATTTGTGAAAACTATATTCTATAATGTGTAGAAATGTGCCATGTATCTGAAAGTTTAAACTAAAAAAATCCAGCCGTTTATTTTTAAAAGCTAAAAACATGCCAAAATATTTAAGGTAAGGTTTTTAAGTTTGTTATGCTTTTTGAATGCTGTTAGAAAATTACTGAACGGATTTGAGTAAAATAAATGCCTAATTGTAGAGAAATGAATCTACAATGTATTCTAAAAGTTTCAGCTAGAAATTTTGAGCACTTTTTAAGACACACCCTATTCTACTACGTATACGGTCATCGGTAAACCTTGACCGTATAAATTGTCTTCTATGCAAACACTGTCGGTACTCTGTCTACACTCCTACGACAAGGTTTATGGTCAAATTGTGAGCAAACTATAAGTTGAAATCGGCATATTTTGCACTTTTTGAATAGACCAACATATCCACACTAAAGTCCATTAAAGTCAGCACCTAGTTCTGTTTATTAATTACAAATTTTAGATCGATCGGCAGTTAGGGTCAATTTGACATTTTTTCTTCAGTAGCGCGATAATGGAGTTGTGAAATTTGATTGGCTGTTGTTTATTATGTGTGCGCTGTGATTGGTTGACTTGGACTGTTCCAGCTATTGACTTCTAGCACAAGTCAAGCTGGACTCTGTATACGTAGTAATCAGAGTCCAGGGCTGGACTAAGAGATACAATAAGCATACCTTGAATTACTTTCAGGTAACATTTGCCACGTTTTTGTTTATGAACACTTTTTTCGAAAAAGGCAGAATGGCCCTTTAAACATGCAGATGATAAGATCTTTAATTCATTAAGAGCTTGAGAATCTGTACAAAGTGTATTTCCTTGACAGGCTCAGACTCCATCATTTTCAAATTTTTCTCCATTAAGTTTAATTAAATAATTCTTTGAGTTCTTCCCCTGCTCTTTCAGACAATGATTAATTGAAAAATCACTGTTTGGTGGAAAAAAAAGCAAATGTTACAAAATTGAAAACAACTCACCGGGACTGCCAAACAAGTTGACAACATGGCCTCCAACATAGCTACACCCATTCTCTACAGCATTCAAACCATACTGCAATACACTGTTCCGGCCCTTTACATTGCTATAAACATCACACAAGCTAGACACCGCGGGCAAGTTCTTCAGTTCTGATTTTAGACCTCTTCTTTTCTTAAAATCTTGAACCTCCTTGGCCATGACGATGAAATCAACGCCAAGTCTTCTAACCAGTTGATGCACGTGCGCGTAGACGAGTGTATTCTATCGACTAACGTCAAGTGGCAATCTCAGGCTTCCGGTCGTTGAATTCTTTAGGAATATTCCATTTTTATCAAAAGGGATGTTGTCGATTCCGAAATGAAAATATCATCACTTACTTTATCTGTACAGATCAAGGTTAATGGTTAATTTGCACGTGCATTTCTTTGGAATTTGTACATTGAAAAAAATGTGTGCATCAATCTGACCTCAGATGAAATGAAACCTTAAATTCCTCCCTTCCCACATTTAAAAAGAAAAGAATCTCTCCCATTTTGTGTTCCACTTGATTAACAAGTGCAACGATTTTAAAAAGTGAAAACGACTCATTAATCAAATAAGGCACGTGCATATTGTTTCGGGATTATCCAGGAAGTAAGTTAGTGAGCTGTAGTGAATACCAATGACTGGTTAGGGTATTTGGCTGCGAAGGACGTAGATTTCAAGAAGAACGCTAGAAACTGCGGTTGATCTTAGAAACAGACTAGGTAACTTTTTAACATATTAGGCCTACATATTATATAATATGTCTATTTTCTACACAGACTTATAAAATATATATATCAATTGGTGTATATCCATTTGAATGCCTGTCAACCTGTAAACGCCCACATGTCAATGTAGGTGAAAGTATATGTTTGTCCTGTATTATAAGGACTTTGTTGACAAAATTAGTCACATTGCACACAGGTCAGGTCAAGTACAATCTAATTAAAATTAGATTACATTTCGTTTCGGTTCTTGTTTGATTGTCAACTCCATGTAATCTAAAGACTTGTATAAGGAGGTCATCTTCTGGTTACGAATAAGCTATTTATAGCACATGCCACCCTCTGCCAATCAGAACACCGTTTATATTTGAATATTTTGTATTGCGTCATAATTTTCCCACAATGCATAGACCCGCGATCTTGAAGGTAGTTTTTGATTGGCTGAAATTTTCGTCACTTGAAGATGACCTCCTTATGCAAGTCTTTAGATTACATGGAGTCGATACTCAAAAAATAACCGATTTTAATTAGATTGGGTCAAGTAGGCCTACCTACATAATCACCTTATCATTTCATATCAATTACAGTTACAAATTAAAAGTAACGCTTTTTGATATCTTTAATTTCTTAATATAGCCTAAAGAGATTCAGTCTGAAAAAGCAGTAAAATGGCTGACCAGAGTCACAGAAAGAGCAAAGCCATGATTGGTGGAATGAGTGGGAAATTTCCTCAATCAGAAAACCTACAGGTAATAGGCAAACAAATTCTTTTCTTTTTTTGCTGCCCTTAGATGTTGGAGATTTTGTTGCTCACTGAGTTAAAGGGGAAGGTTCAACATTTTTGAGGGTCGATTTGAGTCTTGAACATATGTAAATATGCTTCAGAAGTATTAGAACTTCACAAAAATCGCAAAATCCCTTCAATTATATCCCTACTTAACCATTTATCTTTCATTTTCTGTATATGTGTTTTGACATGATTTCAGGCATAGTATTACAAAACGATGAGTCATATTTTTTACTTTCAAACGCTCATAATTATGGCTACACAGGGATTTGAAGGCTTAAATTTCGAGGGAGAATTGTGAACATTATTATGGATTAGAACATTCCAGGTTCTGGGACAAAAGATTTATTGGTCGAACAGTTAGTGAACATATTCCTTTAAGACGCTTGCCTTTTAACCTGAAGGACCCAGGATCTGAACTCAATTTTCCCCCTTTTATGCAGGTTGGAGGGGCAAACATGGAAAAGTGTTTAGTGGTGGGAAAGTAAGCTTTAGGAGTAGTAAAAAAGTTTCCTCGACTCTGGAAATAAGAGTAGGCTTAGGCTGCTGTCCTGGCAAGGATCCTCTCATTACACATTATTAACCCAATTGTTGCAGAAAAGCAGGATGTAAGACTTCATTTCATTTGCCTTTTGATATTCCATTTTTGTATATTTATCTTTTTTTTTTCACCTTCATTATTGTATGCCCTGGATGTCTTGTGTAATTTCAATCTTTATTTCCTATTTTGTATATCATGTTTTTTCATAACAGGAATTTTGGGAGAATCTTGAAAGTGGTAAAGATATGATTGGACCAACAAGATGGCCGAAAGGATTGTATGATTTACCACCTAGAACAGGCTGTTTTAAGAATTTACATCAGTTTGATGCTGAATTTTTTGATCTGATAGATATTGAGGTGAACAAAGTTATTTCATCTGAACTTCTAGTCCGAAACGTGCTGACTCTTTCCCCAGCCTTTGATAGATATTTGGACAGATATGGCTAGGGGAGAGTCAGAAAAACTAGGCCCCAAAAACTTGCGATTTTCTGCACCTCCGCGGAGGTTTTGTGGCCTAGTTTTTCTGACTC
Organism: Lottia scabra; assembly: GCA_029955415.1. Lineage (NCBI taxonomy): Eukaryota > Metazoa > Mollusca > Gastropoda > Lottiidae > Lottia > Lottia scabra. The sequence continues at coordinate 1,080,151 of JARJEI010000011.1, read as the reverse complement.
TCTCCCAGCCATATCTGTCCAAATAGCTATCAAAGGCTGGGGAAAGAGTCAGCAAGTTTCAGACTACTGAACTTAACTCCCAAAAAATAGTTCTGAATTTGTTCACATGTCACACACCACTAGAGAGTGTTACCTTTAATAATAAAAATCCGTAGGCTACAAGCAAAACAATTCCGTTAATCAAAAATCTTGTCCAGAGCATGACAAATTCAGGTGCCTTACGAGAAGTACCATCAGGTGTTTCGAAAAGAGTAAGCATGGTCTGTTTCGCGCACAACAACTTTTTTTTTTTATCTTGTAAGTTTCGCACAACAAACTACCACTACACTACAAAGGTCAAGATCATGAGGTGCAACGAGATCCATTCATGCCTGACTAAAGCTGCATTGACAGGATACCAAATAGCACCTGGACACCACCATGCCAGTAGTCCATGCTCCTGAAAAGGTTATTGCCCCTACCCAGAAAAATTAATATTCAATGTTTATGTAAGATTTAAAAAGTGAACAGTATAACTCTTGCTGTTTTATTCTCTTGATCATTTGTAACACATTTTTTGTTGTTATATAACTGCATATTACTTGCAGGAATGTGAAGAGTCAAATGAACTGTTGAGATTTCTACTGGAAGTTATTTATGAATGTTTGGTGGATTCTGGGTTGAAATTAAAGACATTCCAAACAGAAAGGACTGGATGTTACATTGCCTATTCTTTCAGCGATACAGACGCCATACAGACTAGCCTGGACATAGAGGCTAATAAAAGTAAGTTTTGAAAAGAGTAAATTTCAGCTTTTCATGCTATTATGCTCCTTGCAGGCACATGTTTCTGGTAAACCAAACTCGCCAGGACAGTTTTGGAAATGGTATTTAATTTCAGTTTGACATTTGTTGACATTATTTGAATTTTGTCCCTTTCAGTTAACAGTGGACCATCAATATTAAGTTCTGTAGTCCGCCATTTTGGTTTGACTGGTCCTGCTATCACCATAGATACGGCTTGTAGTTCCAGTCTATCTGTATTAAACAGAGCTGTACGAGATTTAACACAGAATCAATGTAGATATGCTATTGTTGCTGGTAAGTTTATTTCATAACCAGAAACATTTAGTTCAATATTCCTTTCTACTGGTCCTTGGTGGAGCCACGGTGGCTCAGTGAGTTAGACGCTTGCTCACTAACCTGAAGGTCCAGGGTTCAATCCCGGCATGGGTCGAGATGATACCTTCAGATTTTTCAACCCGGTTTCCCCTTGTCAGTGATGCGGGTCGGAGGGGCTGACATGGAAAAAGTGTCTAGTCGTTCGGATGGGACAATAAACCGAGGTCCCGTATGCTATTGGCTGTGCACGTTAAAGATCCCTCGACAGTTGGAAATCAAAAATAAGAGCAGGCTAATGCCGCTGTCCTGGCAAAATTTCCCTCATTACACACTGCATGGCGTTTGCCCATCCTCAATGAGCCCATATAGGTGCAGAAAAGTAGGATGTGAAACTCCATTCATTTCATTCATTTCATCTACTGGTCCTTGATCAAACCTCTTTACATTTTTTGGAACATCTGTAGAGCTACAAATTTTATGTTTGGTCGACTAAATGAGAAAATTTATGGTTATTTGAATAGGGGGTTTAGTTTAGGGGGATCTGCGGTCTCATTTGGCCGCTCATTTGCCCATGAGAATCAGATGGGCATTGGAGTAGAGACCAAAGAAATACATTAATGTATACGAGATCCCCTAGCTGCCTATTCTGCCCCTTACCATTTGTGATGATAATTTCTGATATTTGTATAATAATATAGGTACATCTATAATTGATAATCCCAATGCCAGTCTGAGATTTCTAAGACTAAATATGTCATAATAATTAATAATATTTGTATAATAATATAGGTACATCTATAATTGATAATCCCAATGCCAGTCTGAGATTTCTAAGACTAAATATGTCATAATAATTAATAATATTTGTATAATAATATAGGTACATCTATAATTGATAATCCCAATGCCAGTCTGAGATTTCTAAGACTAAATATGTTGAGTCCTGATGGAACTAGCAATGTATTTGATAAAGGTGCCAATGGTTATGTTCGAGCTGATGGAATGGGGGCCATTTTACTTGCAAGGTATTCAGATTGACTTTTACGTTTCTCATTCTCCTAAAAATTTTGGAGTTTCTGAGTTAACAAACACATTCATATAATGCTTTGTACAACATCACCAAAAGCATTCTCATGAAAGGGGTTGAAGGCTTAATTACCAATATTTAGAATAAGAAATTTGAAGCAATACTACGTCTTAGAATAAACAAAAAAAATAAATTTTCAAACTTGGTCAATAGGAGTATATATTCATCAGGGGACAAACCTAGTGGCATAACTATAAAACAGATTACCTAAATAATAAATCCAGAAAACTATGTTTAAATACAATAATTAATAAATGCCTTAATCCTAATTAAGGCATTTATCAATAATAATCTGTAATTGTATGGAAAATTACATAGTTTTATGGGTTTATTTGATTCTGTTTGTATACTTTGGACATTGTTGAAGAATATATTCTCCTATTGACCAAGTTTGAGAACTTAATTTTTTTGTTCATTCTAAGAGATTGTATCACTTTTAGATGGCACATATGTCTTATGGTCTTCCGATTTACCTCAGGAACATTTGGGGTCATTTGGATGATAATATAAGGCATGGTAAAGGTGTCTGGTGTCAAGAGTGTATTGATTAAGCCCAACGCAGACGAGGAACATTTCTGTCGACGAACAGAAACATCGGACAAATATTTTTGTTTTCCGTTATCCGCAGACGAACGAATTTTTAGCTCGAACAATACGCCAGCGCCACGGAAAATCACATGACCTCAAAATTGCTCCGTCCATTTTGAGTGTCATGTGGTCTGGCTTCCATCGCTGATTGGACTTTCGTCGATTAATGTTCGGTGCTAACGTTCGTCGTTAACGCAGACGGCAAACAATGAATTGTTAGGGAGACGAACAATTTTAAAAAATCAAACATGTTTGATTTCACGAACAATTCTCGCGAACATTTTTGTTCGTGTTTCTGTAATCCGCAGACGACGAAAAAAATGATCGAAACAATTTTTTTTTACGATTGTTCGCCTAAAATGTTCGTCGTCTGCGTTAGGCTTTATACATGGCATTATCTTAATTACTGAGAAATTATTATTGTAGAAATGAAGAAGATTTAGCCAGAATATATGCCTCGATTGTTAATGTAGGGGTGAATTGTGATGGCTATAAAGTTGAAGGCAAGTACATTTTATTTATAGTTTAACAAGCGTATCTTGGTCTCGGAAAAATAACTTTTAAGCTATTCTGTAACAATGTCAACAGCTCTCCCTCGAAATTTAAGCCTTTTGAAAGTGAAAAGTATAGCTTGTACTTAAAGGGATTTTAAAGCGTATTCCTAAACTTTGTATGTGTATCGGGGACACTGATGGCATCAATTTGCGCCATTCCAATTTCCATTCCGATGTCTGTGGTTCTTGCAATTCCACTAAAACTAACGCGTTTTATGACGTCACTGTCATCTAAAGGAAGCTTCTATTGATGTTTATTCATATCACTGACAGTTTCGTCATAAAACGCGTTAGTTTTAGTGGAATTGCAAGAACCACAGATGCGGAATTGGAATGGCGCAAATTAATGCCATCAATGTCCCAAATACACATACAAAGTTTAGAAATATGCTTTACAATCCATTTAAGTGAGACTATGACATTTATTATATATATAGAAATAGAAAGTGACATTGTTAGTTTGAGGTATATTTTAAAGGATTAGGTATGAGTTTTTCATGTAGTTTCATAATTCCTAAAGAGAATTTACATATTACTTGATGCCAGAGTGTAATTGCCTTTAAATTGCTTTCTTTTCTTTCTCAGGAATAACATACCCCAGTTCCCAGTCACAGGCCAACTTACTTACCTCACTTTACCATGATATTTCCACCAATCAGATTGCTTATGTGGAGGCTCACGGAACTGGCACGCAGGTTGGTCTATAAATTTGTTAAAATAGATTATATTATGTGGGGGCATAAAGCAACTGGGAGCTTGGGATAAAATCACAAAAAGTTTTAAAACTTTGCGTTGAATTGCAGGAGAATCAAACATTGCAATAAGCTCAGACTACTTAAAATTCTTAAAGGGGTTGTAAAGTGTATTTCTAAACTTTTAATGTGTATTGAGGACACTGATAGAATCAATTTGCGCCATTCCAATTTCCATTCCGACATCTTTTGTTCGTGCAATTCCACTAAATCTAATGCGTTTTACAACGTTTCTAATAGTGATCTGCATAGATAATAATAATAACTTCTGTTAGATCAAGATAAGTAGATGATGTCATAAAACGCGTTAGTTTTAGTGGAATTGGGAAAATTAATGCTATCAGTGTGCCCGATACACATAAAAAGTTTAAATAACCTCTTTACAATCCCTTTTAGTGGCACCAGCAGAGGTACATTGTGTAGTACTTTATACAAAAATGAAATATATGAACTGGTATTACAGGCTGGAGACAAGAATGAAGCCCAGTCTTTAGGAACAGTTCTTAGTGAAGGTAGATCTTCGCCTCTATTAGTTGGATCAGTTAAAAGTAATATGGGACATGGTGAGGCAGTTGCTGGTAAGTTGAATCATTCAAGATATTGTTAAAGGGATTGTAAAGAGGTTTTCTAAACTTTGTATGTGTATCGGGGACACTGATAACATCAATTTGCGCCATTCGAAGTTCCATTCTGACGTCTGTGTTTCTTGCAATTCCACTAAAACTAATGCGTTTTATGACGTCATTAATATATAGTGATCTGCATAGATATCAATATTTTTTTCAGATTTTTGGACGTCACATCTGTGAATGTCTTCTGTGAGCATATTTTGGGATTTGTGCGGCCATCAAACACTAAAGGCATTTTTACGTTAAATCTGATTCGATTACCCCAATCAATGTGACGTCACAAAACGAATCCGAATTTGTCACGTCAAAATAATACAATATAAGGGTGTAAAACCATTTATTCCAATCTTAGAAACGTAATAAACATTTAAGACGCCATTACTAAAGCGGAAGTTAAAAAAGTAATTATGCTCCAGAGTTGATTTATTCGATTAACGTATATCGATTCGATTAGCTGCTACAACAAATGCTCTGATTACCATAATGAAATTTGATTTGATGCTGGATAAATGGTTTTTAGACCAAATCGAATCAGATTAACCCAGGATAAATACGGCTTTAGTTGAAGTAAAATTGCTGGAACCATAGAGGTTCAATGTTCCCAATGTACCAATGTACATTGACTTTTTGAAAATAAACCTCTTTACAATCCTTTAAAGCAATACAACCTCTTAGAATGAACAAAAAAATTAAGTTCTCAAACTTGGTCAATAGGAGTATATTCATTAACAGTGTCCATAGTATACAAACAGAATCAAATAAACCCATAAAACTATGTAATTTTCCATACAATTACAGATTATTATTGATAAATGCCTTAAATTGGATTAAGGCATTTATCAATTATTGTATTTACCGGTAAACATAGTTGTCTGGATTTATCAGATTATTTAGGTAATCTGTTGTATAGTTATGCCACTAGGTTTGTCCCCTGATGAATATATACTCCTATTGACCAAGTTAAATAATTAAAATTGTTTGCTCTTTCTAAGACGTATCGCTTTAAACTACAAAACTGGATGCACCTTATTAGAAGATTTTTTTCTGCTGCAGAATTTTTTGTTGTTGAAAATGAAGTCATTAGCAACATGTGGTACAATTCATTTTGACCAGAAAATTTAAAATGTGGTTCCATATTTTTAGGATTAGCTGGAATAATAAAATGTCTACTATCAATCCATCATGGAAGAATACCTGGTAATTTAAATTATAAAATTCCCAATCCAGAAATACCACAGTTACATAATGGACAAATACAGGTGGTAGATAAAACTATGGATTTACCAGGTAGAGTTTGAATTTTCTCTGGCAATTTTCTCTTTTTTTGAATAAAAAATCTTGGCACATTTAGTTCGTTCGGATGGAACAATAAACCGAGGTCCTGTGTGCTAATGGCTGTGCACGTTAAAGATCCCTCGACAGTTGGAAATCGAAAATAAGAGCAGGCTAATGCCGCTGTCCTGGCAAAATTTCTCTCATTGCACACTGCATGACGTTTGCCCGTCCTCAATTAGCTCATATAGGTGCAGAAAAAGTGGATGTAAAACTCCATTCATTTCATTTTGATATGAAAATAAGTATTTTTAGTAGAGATAGGATAATCATTTCCGACCTTCTATGCTGAAAACTGTTGCAATTAAAAATACCGGTATGGATAATCTTCTACACAAAATTCACCTCATTACACACTGCATGATGTTGCCTGTATTCAATATTGTGCTGAAGACTAGGATGCTTTATTCCATTTTATTATTTTTCCAGATGGTCTGATAGGAGTAAATAGTTTTGGATTTGGAGGAGTAAACGGTCATGTTGTTTTACAACCATATAAAAAGAAACATGGCTGTAAAAAAGGTTAGAAATTTTATTTATTTAAAAAAAAGAAGGCTAAAGCTTGCCAACAGAGAGAATTGCCTAAGAAGGTCATCAAACTTACACATGCTAACTGAGATTAGAGCCTACTAACTCCATTATTTCGTTTGTGATGCAAATGACGTATAGACTCCAACCTCATTACAGAGATATAGTCCCAGAACTTGGAACTTTTAACTAATCTAATCCATAATAATGTTCACAACTCTCCCTCGAAATTTAAGCTTTCAAATCCCCATGTATCCATAGATATCAGCGTTTGAATGTCAAAAATATGACTTCTTTTAGTAAGACTATGACTTATATAGAAATACATACAGAAAATGAAAGATAACTGTTAAGGTACGGGTATAATTGAAGGGATTGTGCGTTTATTGAGCAGTTCCAGTAAATCTGAAGGCTATTTACATAAATTCAAGGCCCAAATCGATCCTCGAAAATGCTGAAAATTGACCATTAACATTTTATCTCTATTTCAGATCATGATATTTCCCTAGTTACGTTCACTGCTCGTACTCGGTCTGTAATGGAGGAAGTTTTAACGTTTATTAAAAACAACTGTAACTATCATTGTCTGATGAACTTTATCAACAATTCACAACTATCATCAGAAGTTTGCAATCCATTCCGAGCTTTTCTTAATCTCACTTCATTGAAAGGTTGGTTAAACGTTTTCTTTCTTATGATTGAAAACTGTTTAAAATGTCACAAAGCAGTCCGAGCTTTTAAAGTTTTTTGGGGGTTTTTATTCATGATTAAGGGATTCACAATCAATTTACCTAAAGTTTTCAACACCTTTGGTTTAAAGTTTGACTTGGATTAAAGGGATTTTCTTTTTTATGATGTCACTGACGGTGATCTGCATTGATATCAATAGAAGCTTCCGGTAGCTTATGTTAGTTTTAGTAGAATTGCAAGAACCACAGACGTTGGAATGGAAATTGGAATGGCGCAAATTGATGCTACCAGTGTCCCCGATACACATGAAAAGTTTTGAAAATCACTTTACAATCTCTTTAAGGTTTTGATCCAATCAGTAAAGGAATGTTTTTCATACTTTACTCATACTTTTGGTTATGTCAGATTTTTCTCATTGCATACTGCATGGTATTGTTCATCTTCTAGCTCAATAAAGCTGCAATCTTTATTAATCATTTTTTTACAGAAGGCTATGAAGTTCATGAGGATCTAGAAGAGGAAAGAGGCAGTGTATGCTTACTAATAGATATACCTTGGTTTAAGGCACCAATATCTCTAGCTCAGGATCAGTTGAAGGTAACTTTAACACATTTTAATATCAACTAATATCCACTGTAGTATATTTTAATTTGAACATTTTTTTTTCAAAGCAATCATTTAAATTGTTAAGCACTATACCTAAGAATAAATACCGTATACTGAACAGATAAAGAAACATTGCAAAACACAGACTGAATACTGAAAAAACTACAGAATTATAATAAGAACACAACTGGTATTGTCAGTGTAATTTCATACACTTAACGTTAAAAAAATAACATTTATGTAGAAAAATAACAATTTTGATCATGCACGACTTTGCTCAAAAAGATCTAAAAATGCGATGTTTCTTTATCTGTTCAGTAGGCTTTATATTGAATTATTTTCAGTTATTGAAGAAAATCAGTAAAGAAGACAAATGGTTGAATGATTTGACTGAAAATCAAGCAAGTTGTAAAATTAAATTGGCTTTAGGTAGGTGGAAGTTTTAATTTTGACTCAGCTGTAAATGGGCAGGGGCCATCTTGTGGAAAAGGGGTTTCTTATAATTTTACACAGGGAATGTCTAGTACTGTAAAACCCTTGACAATTCTGTAGGGGCCATAGTGGGTGAGGTCAAATTCTGTGTTGGTGTTAACACTGGTGTTAATACAGAATTTGGACTGGGTAAATGCAAATACATGTATTACCTTATTTGATTGATATTGAAACACTTAATTATGTAAAAGATATACTGGTTTCGCGTGTTCACTCCCAAAAAGTACTAAACTAATGCTCAAAAGAAAGTACCCACCTATATATTTTGCATTAAAATCAACAAAAGTAAAAATTAAGTGATAAAACCACTGTGATGCATCTCACACACGGTCAACTCAATGCTTTATGTGAAAAAATTACGAAAAAAGTGAACGCATCAAGCAAACGGTGCTAAAAACAAAAAGCGACAAATTCTGATGTTGCACGAAATACACATGAATGAGGGCGGTATAAACCAGCTTACTGGACACGTAAGCAACAGAGGCGCAAAAAAAGTACAAAAAAGCATGCCACGTTTGAGCCAGATTGAAACAGAGAGAGCTGCGGAGATAGTGCAACAAGGAGCAAACAGCCCCTTGATTGCAAGAATCCTCGGCTGCAACATCAAAAGCAGCGTTTGAAGCAGCGTTTGAAGCACACAGGCAGTACATCAGACAAGCCTAGGAGTGACCGACTACGTGTCACAACACCAGTTGAGGACTGCAACATTCATCAGGAACATTCATTCGTGAAATCATTTTGTTCCTGCAACGTCAATGGCACCAGCGACATTGGGGCACCATATCAGCTGACACTCAGTGTCCTGGCGACTAAGGGAACGTTATATTGGAGCATATTGACCCAACTGCAGAGTGCATTCGACACCGACGTCCACGATTAACATGGGCCTGGAGAACTTGGCAATGCCAGATACGTGATTAGCAACGCCCTCAGTGCGATTCCATCACTTATTGTACTGTTCTTCACATAAAGTTATGTGGTGACCGTTTTCAGATGCATCACAGTGGTTTTAACTCTTTATTATTGGCTTTTGAAAATTTAACTGTTATATGAAAAAATGGGTACTTTCTTTTGAGCATTAGTTTATATTAACACGGAAAATAAGTTCGAATGTTGTGTAAAATTCATGTTAACACTAACACGGAACGCTAACACGAGATTTGACCATACCTAATGGCTCAGTGAATTAGACGTTTGCTCGCTAACCTGAAGGTCGGGTTCAATCCCGGCATGAGTCGAGTTGTTTGGATAGTACAATAAACCGAGGTCCTATGTGTTAGTGTCTGTGCCTGTTAAAGATCCCTTGGCAGTTGGAAATCAAAAATAAGATAAAATTTCCCTCATTACACACTGCATGGCATTTGCCCAACCTCAGTCCAAACAGGTGCAGAATATTTTTTATTCATTTTCATTTTGGGTGATCCGTAACGAAAGATCATAACTTGACATGAAATAATTTAATTTATAAACAGGTCTGATCAAGGCATTAAGAACATGTAAGATAGAGAGTAAGAAAGTTATTGGTAGTGGTCTAGGTGAAATAATGGCTGCCAACGTTGATGGTTGTATTAATGAAGACCAATGTTTTGAAATAACTAACATTATATCTGACTGTATAACTCAATGTGATAAACGTAAGTTAAAGCGATACAACCTCTTAGAATGAACAAAATAATTATGTTCTCAAACTTGGTCAATAAGAGTATATATTCATCAACGATGTCCAAAGTATACAAACGGAATAAAAAAAACCCATTCGATATAGTAACAGGTTATAATTGATAAACGCCTTATATTTGATTAAGGGTTTTTCAATTATTGTATATAAACATATAATAGTTTTTCTGGATTTATCAGATTATTTAGGTAATCTGTTTTATAGTTATGACACCAGGTAAGTCCGTTGATGAATATAAACTCCTATTGACCAAATTTGAACATTTTGATTTTTTGTTCATTCTAAAAGTTTGTCAGTCTAATTAAAATCAGACCTTAATTTCGTTCGTTCGTTTTTTTTTAAATCCGGTTTTTTAACCACTACATTTGGGTCTGAGAACCAGGCGCGGCAACAGCCGTTCACGTTAACTTTGACCTAACCTTAATGACCTTTGTTTAAACCAATCAGATCTTTGCCCTCTCCCGCGCTGGGATTTTGTTCACGAACAATAGGTACATTCTAGGATTCCTAAGTGCTGTAGACTAGTTTATCAGGTCATGTTTATCAAAGTAAGGTCAAAGTTAACGTGAACGGCTGTTGCCGCGCCTGGTTCTCAGACCCTAATGTAGTTGTTAAAAAACCGGATTTAAACAAAACGAACGAAATTAGGGTCTGATTTTAATTAGACTGAAAGTTTGTATTCCTTTAAGTTTCTGTCGAAAAAATTTTCCTCTTTATTGCTTTTGGTTTCTTTCAGAGAATATTTCTAATGTCATGGCCTTTATTTTCAGTTTTGGGGAGCCATAGTGGCTCAGTGAGTAAGTTTGCTTGTTAACCTTAGTGCCCAGGAATTAATTACAATATAGGTTCAATTTTTTCAAACTTGTTCTCCTTGTCAATGTTATTGGTGACAAGGAAATAGTGTTTAGTTGTTTTGATTGGACAATAAATCAAAACTGTATTACAGACTGGGGACTTTTAACGATCACTCAACAGTCGGAAATCAAAATTATAACTCTCCTGTCGAAATTGTCGTTCGGATGGGACAATAAACCAAGGTCCCGTATACTATTGGCTGTGCACGTTAAAGATCCCTTGACAGTTGGAAATCGAAAATAAGAGCAGGCTAATTCCGCTGTCCTGGCAAAATTTCCCTCATTGCACACTGCATGGTGTTTGTCCGTCCTCAATTAGCCCATATAGGTGCAGAAAAGTAGGACGTAAAACTCAATTCATTTCATTTTTTTTCCTATCAAAATTATACACAGCATTATTTTTCAGATTATCCATTCTACAAGTTACATATATCTTTAAATATGGTCTATCAACTTGGTGGTAAGGTTAAAATTGTATCTATAAATAAAGCTGATGAAATTATTGTCATGGTAACAGCAGACGGCAAAGAGAAAGTTAATCAGATACTGAAAAATATTCATATGAAAGGTTGGTTTTCATTTCCTGAAATTAAATGTAGAAAGCAAGGGTGGTTCTGGGAAATTGCTTGCTGGCTAACTGAGTTGCATTTTAGCAAGATACTTGGTCCAACCTCCTAGTTCCATACTCAACATTTGGAAATAATAATTTAAGTAGGCCTTGAAATATATCTTGTTGCCTGATTTTGCCGCCATCTTAATTAGCCCAATAGAAGTTGATTTAATTTCTGAAATTTTAAAGTAATTTTTTCAGGTGGAGTTCACAAATATATTGGAAATTTTCCTCCTGTTTTTACTCCACTGTTTCAACCGTTTATTAAAGACCTAGAGGAAAAACTAGATTCTGTTTTTACTCAAACCAAATTAAAGTAAGATTTCAAGATTCCTGTTCTTCAACAGCTGGAAAATGATAATAAGAGTAGGCTTTTGCTACTGATCTAGAAAAATTTACCTCATTGCACACTGCATGGTGCTTGACCCTCCTCATTGCACTAAGTAGGATGTGAAATTTTTTCTGTTATTAATACTCAAAAGCTCAATCATTTGAATGTAGACTTAATTTAAAAAGCAATGCCCATTTTCTGTAGGCTACCCATTAGATTTGTTGATGGAACCACATTGCATAATTTCTCTTTCTTAAGAGTATTTTAATTTTTATTTCCAGATCTAGTAAATTCCTTGCCGGCAGTTGCTATTTGCCACTCACTGATAAAGATCTTCCTAGTTGTAAAGTGGATGCTAAATATTTCACTGCCATGTTGACTAAACCATGTAACATACATCGTTTGATAGACTCACTGCCAGTAAATACCACTATTGTTGATATCTGTGTAATATCTGACTGTACTCACAGTAATAATAATGTCAATTTAGACCAGTATTCCAGAGTTCACTGTTCACCATCAACATTGATCAATTCTCTAGGATATATACATTGTAAAGGTATGTTGTTGATCAATTCTCTAGGATATATACATTGTAAAGGTATGTGGTTGATCAATTCTCTAGGATATACATTGTAAAGGTATGTGGTCGATCAATTCACTAGGATATACATTGTAAAGGTATGTGGTTGATCAATTCTCTAGGATATACATTGTAAAGGTATGTGGTTGATCAATTCTCTAGGATATATACATTGTAAAGGTATGTGGTTGATCAATTCTCTAGGATATATACATTGTAAAGGTATGTGGTCGATTAATTCTCTAGGATATACATTGCAAAGGTATGTGGTTGATCAATTCTCTAGGATATATACATTGTAAAGGTATGTGGTTGATCAATTCTCTAGGATATATACACTGTAAAGGTATGTGGTTGATCAATTCTCTAGGATATTTACACTGTAAAGGTATGTGGTTGATCAATTCTCTAGGATATATGCATTGTAAAGGTATGTGGTTGATCAATTCTCTAGGATATATACATTGTAAAGGTATGTGGTTGATCAATTCTCTAGGATATATACATTGTAAAGGTATGTGGTTGATCAATTCTCTAGGATATATACATTGTAAAGGTATGTGGTTGATCAATTCTCTAGGATATTTACATTGTAAAGGTATGTGGTTGATCAATTCTCTAGGATATATACACTGTAAAGGTATGTGGTTGATCAATTCTCTAGGATATTTACACTGTAAAGGTATGTGGTTGATCAATTCTCTAGGATATATGCATTGTAAAGGTATGTGGTTGATCAATTCTCTAGGATATATACATTGTAAAGGTATGTGGTTGATCAATTCTCTAGGATATATACATTGTAAAGGTATGTGGTTGATCAATTCTCTAGGATATATACACTGTAAAGGTATGTGGTTGATCAATTCTCTAGGATATTTACACTGTAAAGGTATGTGGTTGATCAATTCTCTAGGATATATGCATTGTAAAGGTATGTGGTTGATCAATTCTCTAGGATATATACATTGTAAAGGTATGTGGTTGATCAATTCTCTAGGATATATACATTGTAAAGGTATGTGGTTGATCAATTCTCTAGGATATATACATTGTAAAGGTATGTGGTTGATCAATTCTCTAGGATATATACATTGTAAAGGTATGTGGTTGATCAATTCTCTAGGATATATACATTGTAAAGGTATGTGGTTGATCAATTCTCTAGGATATATACATTGTAAAGGTATGTGGTTGATCAATTCTCTAGGATATATACATTGTAAAAGTATGTGGTCGATCAATTCTCTAGGATATATACATTGTAAAGGTATGTGGTTGATCAATTCTCTAGGATATATACATTGTAAAGGTATGTGGTTGATCAATTCTCTAGGATATATACATTGTAAAGGTATGTGGTTGATCAATTCTCTAGGATATATACACTGTAAAGGTATGTGGTTGATCAATTCTCTAGGATATTTACACTGTAAAGGTATGTGGTTGATCAATTCTCTAGGATATATGCATTGTAAAGGTATGTGGTTGATCAATTCTCTAGGATATATACATTGTAAAGGTATGTGGTTGATCAATTCTCTAGGATATATACATTGTAAAGGTATGTGGTTGATCAATTCTCTAGGATATATACACTGTAAAGGTATGTGGTTGATCAATTCTCTAGGATATTTACACTGTAAAGGTATGTGGTTGATCAATTCTCTAGGATATATGCATTGTAAAGGTATGTGGTTGATCAATTCTCTAGGATATATACATTGTAAAGGTATGTGGTTGATCAATTCTCTAGGATATATACATTGTAAAGGTATGTGGTTGATCAATTCTCTAGGATATATACATTGTAAAGGTATGTGGTTGATCAATTCTCTAGGATATATACATTGTAAAGGTATGTGGTTGATCAATTCTCTAGGATATATACATTGTAAAGGTATGTGGTTGATCAATTCTCTAGGATATATACATTGTAAAGGTATGTGGTTGATCAATTCTCTAGGATATATACATTGTAAAGGTATGTGGTTGATCAATTCTCTAGGATATATACATTGTAAAAGTATGTGGTCGATCAATTCTCTAGGATATATACATTGTAAAGGTATGTGGTTGATCAATTCTCTAGGATATATACATTGTAAAGGTATGTGGTTGATCAATTCTCTAGGATATATACATTGTAAAGGTATGTGGTTGATCAATTCTCTAGGATATATACATTGTAAAGGTATGTGGTTGATCAATTCTCTAGGATGTATACATTGTAAAGGTATGTGGTTGATCAATTCTCTAGGATGTATACATTGTAAAGGTATGTGGTTGATCAATTCTCTAGGATATATACATTGTAAAGGTATGTGGTTGATCAATTCTCTAGGATATATACATTGTAAAGGTATGTGGTCGATCAATTCTCTAGGATATATACATTGTAAAGGTATGTGGTTGATCAATTCTCTAGGATATATTCATTGTAAAGGTATGTGGTCGATCAATTCTCTAGGATATATACATTGTAAAGGTATGTGGTTTGATCAATTCTCTAGGATATATACATTGTAAAGGTATGTGGTTTGATCAATTCTCTAGGATATATACATTGTAAAGGTATGTGGTTGATCAATTCTCTAGGATATATACATTGTAAAGGTATGTGGTTGATCAATTCTCTAGGATATATACATTGTAAAGGTATGTGGTTGATCAATTCTCTAGGATATATACATTGTAAAGGTATGTGGTTGATCAATTCTCTAGGATATATACATTGTAAAGGTATGTGGTTGATCAATTCTCTAGGGTATATACATTGTAAAGGTATGTGGTTGATCAATTCTCTAGGATGTATACATTGTAAAGGTATGTGGTTGATCAATTCTCTAGGATATATACATTGTAAAGGTATGTGGTTGATCAATTCTCTAGGATCTATACATTGTAAAGGTATGTGGTCGATCAATTCTCTAGGATATATACATTGTAAAGGTATGTGGTCGATCAATTCTCTAGGATATATACATTGTAAAGGTATGTGGTTGATCAATTCTCTAGGATATATGTATAGGATAAACTCCGAAAACGCGCCAATAGTTTTGACCTATATGAAGTCGGAGGCCGATAGGCCGACGACTTTATATAGGTCAAAACTATTGGCGTGTTTGAGGAGTTTATCCTACTTAAACCTAAATTTGATTATTGGCGCCCTATACATTGAGCACGTATCATACCTATTGGCGTCCTAGATAGCTTTATCACGTGCATTTTACTATTGACGTCATATTATTAAAGCTCACATACGCATTCGAATTTTAGTCGAGTGATAACAACGAAACCATTCTGATGTTTTGTTCAATTTTATGAAAATCATATGTTTCTAAGGTGAGTCCTGTTAATAGTTAATAACAATTTTAAACATAAATGTGTGAAAATAAATTGAGAAATGAAATGTGGTTTTTATGTTCCATGCGGTGTACAATAAGAGAAATTTTGCCAGAACAGCAGCATTTTTTGATTATTTTCGATTTTCATCTATCGATGGTTTTAAACGTGTGCAACTTGTAGTACATGGTGCTTCGATTTATTGTCCTGTTACAACTATACACTAGACGCTTTTTCCATGTCCGCCCTCAGTCCTGCATTACCGAAAGGGAACCGGTTGAATAACGAGATTTTGCATCTGATTAAGTGTATTTTTTTAATGTGGGTAAAAAAAAAAGCAATCAGTTGTGCGCCAAAAGATAGGTTTGTAGATCAAGTCCCAGTCAATCTGCAATACGTGAAACATTTAAATATGTTTATGATTTAATTAATTTTCAGACCGAAATCGTACAAAACCCAATGAGGCATTCTGAACAAGACGATCTCTTAGTGCCACTACACAGTGTGATTATGGAATAGAGGGACAGTTATCAGCCGAAAGAACAGGCCACAGATCGACTGCCATACCTTGGTAAATATTCTTTTGTTAAGGGGGGTGCACACATACATGTCATTAGTCAAACAATTCCATAAGCCTATTAACCGTAAATCTTAAATTTGAATGAAAAAAAGCTTTTCTAAATTTTGTATGTGTATCGGGGACACTTTGAACTATTTCTATTCAGTTTGTGGTACCAGTAATTCCATTTGATTACGTCATCAAACGCTAATTGCTGGAACCAAAATTGGAATGGTTCAAACTGGTGCTATCAGTGTCAATATTGTTAACAAATGATGTGTTCTTGTCACTATAATACCACTTGGTAATCGAAGAGTTCGGACAATTTATGTCTGAAAAACACGCCAAATTTCCTTTTTGTCATCTTAATAATATCTGTTTTGCATGCATTCCATTTCAGATACAATAGAACCATTGCTAGACTATTGAAAGTCGTAGATGAGTATTCAGGGGGAAAAGGCTAAACAATCCGAAGGAGAGGTGATTATGATGAAGAACTGCAAATTGATAAAACTGAACCCGTGAAACTGACTATTATTGACCGCAATTATATATTGTTTTGAGAATAAAAGTGTTGTTTGGTACAGGGTTGTGATGCACTATTGGAGTCCTAAATACACTATTGGAGCCCTAATTTTACTATTGGCGTCCAAATGTAACTATTGGAGTGCTAATTAAACTATTGGCGTCTAAAGTATGATCACCACTCATACTATTGGAGAGCAATTTTGGTTTAAACATTGTAAAGGTATGTGGTTGATCAATTCTCTAGGATATATTCATTGTAAAGGTATGTGGTTGATCAATTCTCTAGGATATATACATTGTAAAGGTATGTGGTTGATCAATTCTCTAGGATATATTCATTGTAAAGGTATGTGCTTTAATTACAAATCATACCCATAGCAAGTAAAGGTATGTGGTTGATCAATTCTCTAGGATATATACATTGTAAAGGTATGTGGTTGATCAATTCTCTAGGATATATACATTGTAAAGGTATGTGGTTGATCAATTCTCTAGGATCTATACATTGTAAAGGTATGTGGTTGATCAATTCTCTAGGATATATTCATTGTAAAGGTATGTGCTTTAATTACAAATCATACCCATAGCAAGTAAAGGTATGTGGTTGATCAATTCACTAGGATATATACATTGTAAAGGTATGTGGTTGATCAATTCTCTAGGATATATACATTGTAAAGGTATGTGGTTGATCAATTCTCTAGGATATATACATTGTAAAGGTATGTGGTTGATCAATTCTCTAGGATCTATACATTGTAAAGGTATGTGGTTGATCAATTCTCTAGGATATATTCATTGTAAAGGTATGTGCTTTAATTACAAATCATACCCATAGCAAGTAAAGGTATGTGGTTGATCAATTCACTAGGATATATACATTGTAAAGGTATGTGGTTGATCAATTCTCTAGGATATATACATTGTAAAGGTATGTGGTTGATCAATTCTCTAGGATATATACATTGTAAAGGTATGTGGTCGATCAATTCTCTAGGATATATACATTGTAAAGGTATGTGGTTGATCAATTCTCTAGGATATATTCATTGTAAAGGTATGTGCTTTAATTACAAATCATACCCGTAGCAAGGGGGGAACAAACCGCCCTTAAAAACAAATAAGCACTGTTAAAGTAGACGTTCTATTTGAATTCTAATTGTTAAAGTTGTGTTTGATTGCTTTGCGAGTCCATATAACCCCCCCCCCCCCTTTAAATTCCTTGCTACGGGCCTGCAGAATTTGCTGAAAGTTATGCAATATGTTTTTTGGACAATATTTATGTTAAATTTATTTAAATTCAATATGAAATTGATTGCAGAACAGGCTTCACGTATTTGACCTCACTCAAAAAAATGACATACTTTGTTAAATAATTTTAGATTTTCTTATTTCAAGGTATTGAAATTGATTTGAAAGACGTAAACGACCAATGTGATAGTCTACCATTAGATTGTAAAACGCCACCTACCTGTAATTTGATTGGATGGGATCATTCAGTAAAACATAAAGTATTTGATTGGTTCTATTACTCGGCACAAGGTATGTAAGATTCTTGCAAATTTGCCCAGCATTATTAGATTTTATCGTTATTCATGCAATCTGAAAGATTACTGGCGGCCTTATTGTACTTTAATATACTTGTCTATCCTGGTAAAAATTTATAACTTATTGTTGCCACTATTCATTGGGCCAATTTTATTATGCAATCCAGCGTCCGGATTTTCTCTCCCAACAATCCAGATAAAAAACGTAAATAGATAACAAATAGAGAATTAAGCTGGAGGAGATGCTTTGCAGTTTGCTTTTCATAAGTCGAAGCAATTACGTCATTGACCTAATCTATTATGTTTTCCCAACAATCGGGATAAAACTTCTATTTACTACGGTGTTGAGGCAGCCATTTTGTAATGTCATCTCTCCGCGATCGCCTATCGCACAGTTCAACAGAATGGAGAGAATGAACTCTCCTAAAGCAGTCACGTGATGGATAATAGATTAGAAATGGGTCCATTATTAATAATCAAGCTATAGGATGTAAAATAGGAATGTAAAAATAAGTTTTGGATTTTGACAGTTAAAGATGAGAAAGAAGAGAGTGAAGAATATTCATTTTCTGTTGATCATGGATCATTGATAGAATCGTTATTAATATATCACGTGTGGCAGGCAGCACTGAGAAAATCAGGGGTATGTTAATCTTGATAATTCCACATATTATATAATGTTAGGCTCCAATTTAACTGCCTCATGATCATTATATTCAGAGTTATTGTCCTTTTATGGTAGGGCTTTATTTCAGCAATATGGGCCCCGATTGTTAAACATGTAGTTATTTTAACAATGCTGTTATATTTAACCATTGTTTAAATAATGTAACGATGCATTACATAATTAAAGGTTAAAAATGTGTTGTCCAACTTCAATTTTGGTGCTATATGCACTAAAAAGAGTTCTTGCCCTTGAGACAAAAATCGGGAGATAGGGGTAAAAAAGCAGGAGACTTTATCAAAGCGTGTAAATTCAAGAAATTTCAAGAAATGAGCACTTTTGACAGCATTATGCGATATATAAATAAGAATGTGATTTTGATGATCGTAAATGTAAGTAATGTAGGTTATTTAACCGTTTATAGAATCACTGCCCTTTACATGTTTGAAATCCAGTATTTTGATTTTGGTGAATTTTTAGATAGAAGCTAACAAATCTTTCAAGATGACATTTTATGGTGGAGATCCAAAGATTTTGTGTTCAGGACTATGTAGTGTGGCGGATGTATTTATTTTACCAGGCAGTAAACAGTTTGCTCTGTCAGCTTGTGGTATGAAAACATCTTTTCTCATTATTTTTAGAAGAAGTTTTTTTCTAAAGTGTTTTTGACCTCGGTGCTGAAAGTGGTTCAAAATTCATTGCCAATATAATAGAGTACAAATTTTTGCGGTAAAAAAAGTAAATCATGGCCTGCTTGCACCTTAGAAAAACTCTGGGGGTGTCGCTTAAACCAAAAAAGGGAGCTAATGAGAGACGCTTGCTCGCTAACCTGAAGGATGGTTCAGATGGGACAATAAACCGAGGTCCTGTCTGCTATTGGCTGTCCACGTTAAAGTTCCATCGACAGTTGGAAATCGTAATAGGAGCAGGCTAATTCCGCTGTCCT
This sequence comes from Lottia scabra, assembly GCA_029955415.1. Lineage (NCBI taxonomy): Eukaryota > Metazoa > Mollusca > Gastropoda > Lottiidae > Lottia > Lottia scabra. Next base: position 1,060,147 of record JARJEI010000011.1, on the reverse strand, counting down.
GGCAAAATTTCCCTCATTGCACACTGCATGGCGTTTGCCCGTCCTCAATAAGCCCATAAAGGTGCAGAAAAGTAGGACGTAAAACTCCATTCATTTCATTTCATTTCCCTCATTGTACACTGCATGATTTGTCTGTCTTCATAATTCCAATATGGTTGAAAACAAGTTTCTTGTTCGTCTGCTTCTTATATTCTTATAGATTGTAAGAGTGGTAACTGTGCTCATATTGTATATGGAGTTTATGAGATTTCTGATGAAATTGAAGTACCCATAATTCCTTCCTTGGATGTTGACATCAACCAAAATGTATCTAAAAGTGATGGGTAAGGAAGTACTACCTCTGGGTAGAACATAAATTGAAAATTCTCAAATTTATCCAAATATATGTCTATGTATTTATCAGTGGAGTTACCTGGTGCCAAAATCTGTGTAATTTGATAAATCAAAAAAAAAACTAAGATTTTTTAAATGTTTCATATATTATGTATCAGTGACACAGTTGACATTGAGTTGCACCTTCCAATTTTCAATCAGACGTCTGTGGTTCCAGCCATTCGTATTATACTACTGTTTGAGATCAAAACTTGCTACAGTCTTCTATGATACAAACATATTCTGCGATATTTGACCTCATGAAACTCTTAGTTTTTTGTTGATTTGCTGAAACCAAGAACACCTTGGGGCAATTGAAGTTACTTGTGTCTTGAGTCAACATGGCCAATATTTGATGTTTATATTAACAGTGATGAAGGTGAATGTTTTAAGGCGACATGGCTAATATTTGATGTTTATTTTAACAGTGATGAAGGTGAATGTTTTGAGATGACATGGCTAATATTTGATGTTTATATTAACAGTGATGAAGGTGAATGTTTCGAGTCGACATGGCTAATATTTGATGTTTATTTTAACAGTGATGAAGGTGAATGTTTTGAGGCGACATGGCTAATATTTGATGTTTATTTTAACAGTGATGAAGGTGAATGTTTTGAGATGACATGGCTAATATTTGATGTTTATTTTAACAGTGATGAAGGTGAATGTTTTGAGATGACATGGCTAATATTTGATGTTCATTTTAACAGTGATGAAGGTGAATGTTTTGGGTTGACATGGCTAATATTTAATGTTCATTTTAACAGTGATGAAGGTGAATGTTTTGAGTCGACATGGCTAATATTTGATGTTCATTTTAACAGTGATGAAGGTGAATGTTTTAAGGCGACATGGCTAATATTTGATGTTTATTTTAACAGTGATGAAGGTGAATGTTTTGAGATGACATGGCTAATATTTGATGTTTATTTTAACAGTGATGAAGGTGAATGTTTTGAGATGACATGGCTAATATTTGATGTTTATATTAACAGTGATGAAGGTGAATGTTTCGAGTCGACATGGCTAATATTTGATGTTTATTTTAACAGTGATGAAGGTGAATGTTTTGAGGCGACATGGCTAATATTTGATGTTTATTTTAACAGTGATGAAGGTGAATGTTTTGAGATGACATGGCTAATATTTGATGTTCATTTTAACAGTGATGAAGGTGAATGTTTTGAGATTACATGGCTAATATTTGATGTTCATTTTAACAGTGATGAAGGTGAATGTTTTGAGATGACATGGCTAATATTTGATGTTTATTTTAACAGTGATGAAGGTGAATGTTTTAAGGCGACATGGCTAATATTTGATGTTTATTTTAACAGTGATGAAGGTGAATGTTTTGAGATGACATGGCTAATATTTGATGTTTATATTAACAGTGATGAAGGTGAATGTTTCGAGTCGACATGGCTAATATTTGATGTTTATTTTAACAGTGATGAAGGTGAATGTTTCGAGTCGACATGGCTAATATTTGATGTTTATTTTAACAGTGATGAAGGTGAATGTTTTGAGGCGACATGGCTAATATTTGATATTTATTTTAACAGTGATGAAGGTGAATGTTTTTAGTTGACATGGCTAATATTTGATATTTATTTTAACAGTGATGAAGGTGAATGTTTTGGGTCGACATGGCTAATATTTGATGTTTATTTTAACAGTGATGAAGGTGATTGAGTTGACATGGCTAATATTTGATATTTATTTTAACAGTGATGAAGGTGAATGTTTTGAGTTGACATGGCTAATATTTGATGTTTATTTTAGCAGTGATGAAGGTGATTGAGTTGACATGGCTAATATTTGATGTTTATTTTAATAGTGATGAAGGTGAATGTTTTGGGTTGACATGGCTAATATTTGATGTTTATTTTAACAGTGATGAAGGTGAATGTTTTGAGTCGACATGGCTAATATTTGATATTTATTTTAATAGTGATGAAGGTGAATGTTTTGAGTCGACATGGCTAATATTTGATGTTTATTTTAACAGTGATGAAGGTGAATGTTTTGAGTCGACATGGCTAATAAAAATATTTGATGTTTATTTTAACAGTGACATGGCTAATATTTGATGTGTATTTTAACAGTGATGAAGGTGAATGTTTTTAGTTGACATGGCTAATATTTAATGTTTATTTTAAAAGTGATGAAGGTGAATGTTTTGAGATTACATGGCTAATATTTGATGTTCATTTTAACAGTGATGAAGGTGAATGTTTTGAGTCGACATGGCTAATATTTGATGTGTATTTTAACAGTGATGAAGGTGATTGAGTTGACATGGCTACTATTTGATGTTTATTTTAATAGTGATGAAGGTGAATGTTTTGAGTTGACATGGCTAATATTTGATGTTTATTTTAATAGTGATGAAGGTGAATGTTTATGTCTACATGGCTAATATTTGATGTTTATTTTAATAGTGATGAAGGTGAATGTTTTGAGATGACATGGCTAATATTTGATGTTTATATTAACAGTGATGAAGGTGAATGTTTTGAGTTTACATGGCTAATATTTAATGTTCATTTTAACAGTGATGAAGGTGAATGTTTTGAGATGACATGGCTAATATGTGATGTTTATTTTAACAGTGATGAAGGTGAATGTTTTGGGTTGACATGGCTAATATTTAATGTTCATTTTAACAGTGATGAAGGTGAATGTTTTGAGTCGACATGGCTAATATTTGATGTTCATTTTAACAGTGATGAAGGTGAATGTTTTGAGTTGACATGGCTAATATTTGATGTTTATTTTAACAGTGATGAAGGTGAATGTTTTTAGTTGACATGGCTAATATTTGATATTTATTTTAACAGTGATGAAGGTGATTGAGTTGACATGGCTAATATTTGATATTTATTTTAACAGTGATGAAGGTGAATGTTTTGAGTTGACATGGCTAATATTTGATATTTATTTTAACAGTGATGAAGGTGAATGTTTTGAGACGACATGGCTAATATTTGATATTTATTTTAACAGTGATGAAGGTGAATGTTTTGAGTTGACATGGCTAATATTTGATATTTATTTTAACAGTGATGAAGGTGAATGTTTTGAGAAGACATGGCTAATATTTGATGTTTATTTTAGCAGTGATGAAGGTGATTGAGTTGACATGGCTAATATTTGATGTTTATTTTAATAGTGATGAAGGTGAATGTTTTGGGTTGACATGGCTAATATTTGATGTTTATTTTAACAGTGATGAAGGTGAATGTTTTGAGTCGACATGGCTAATATTTGATATTTATTTTAATAGTGATGAAGGTGAATGTTTTGAGTCGACATGGCTAATATTTGATGTTTATTTTAACAGTGATGAAGGTGAATGTTTTGAGTCGACATGGCTAATAAAAATATTTGATGTTTATTTTAACAGTGATGAAGGTGAATGATTTGAGTCGACATGGCTAATATTTAATGTTTATTTTAACAGTGATGAAGGTGAATGTTTTGAGACGACATGGCTAATATTTGATGTTTATTTTAACAGTGATGAAGGTGAATGTTTTGAGTCGACATTGCTAATATTTGATGTTTATTTTAACAGTGATGAAGGTGAATGTTTTGAGTCAACATGGCTAATATTTGGTGTTTATTTTAACAGTGATGAAGGTGAATGTTTTGAGACGACATGGCTAATATTTGATGTTTATTTTAACAGTGATGAAGGTGAATGTTTTGAGTCGACATTGCTAATATTTGATGTTTATTTTAACAGTGATGAAGGTGAATGTTTTGAGTCAACATGGCTAATATTTGGTGTTTATTTTAACAGTGATGAAGGTGAATGTTTTGAGATGACATGGCTAATATGTGATGTTTATTTTAACAGTGATGAAGGTGAATGTTTTGGGTTGACATGGCTAATATTTAATGTTCATTTTAACAGTGATGAAGGTGAATGTTTTGAGTCGACATGGCTAATATTTGATGTTCATTTTAACAGTGATGAAGGTGAATGTTTTGAGTTGACATGGCTAATATTTGATGTTTATTTTAACAGTGATGAAGGTGAATGTTTTTAGTTGACATGGCTAATATTTGATATTTATTTTAACAGTGATGAAGGTGATTGAGTTGACATGGCTAATATTTGATATTTATTTTAACAGTGATGAAGGTGAATGTTTTGAGTTGACATGGCTAATATTTGATATTTATTTTAACAGTGATGAAGGTGAATGTTTTGAGACGACATGGCTAATATTTGATATTTATTTTAACAGTGATGAAGGTGAATGTTTTGAGTTGACATGGCTAATATTTGATATTTATTTTAACAGTGATGAAGGTGAATGTTTTGAGAAGACATGGCTAATATTTGATGTTTATTTTAGCAGTGATGAAGGTGATTGAGTTGACATGGCTAATATTTGATGTTTATTTTAATAGTGATGAAGGTGAATGTTTTGGGTTGACATGGCTAATATTTGATGTTTATTTTAACAGTGATGAAGGTGAATGTTTTGAGTCGACATGGCTAATATTTGATATTTATTTTAATAGTGATGAAGGTGAATGTTTTGAGTCGACATGGCTAATATTTGATGTTTATTTTAACAGTGATGAAGGTGAATGTTTTGAGTCGACATGGCTAATAAAAATATTTGATGTTTATTTTAACAGTGATGAAGGTGAATGATTTGAGTCGACATGGCTAATATTTAATGTTTATTTTAACAGTGATGAAGGTGAATGTTTTGAGACGACATGGCTAATATTTGATGTTTATTTTAACAGTGATGAAGGTGAATGTTTTGAGTCGACATTGCTAATATTTGATGTTTATTTTAACAGTGATGAAGGTGAATGTTTTGAGTCAACATGGCTAATATTTGGTGTTTATTTTAACAGTGATGAAGGTGAATGTTTTGAGACGACATGGCTAATATTTGATGTTTATTTTAACAGTGATGAAGGTGAATGTTTTGAGTCGACATTGCTAATATTTGATGTTTATTTTAACAGTGATGAAGGTGAATGTTTTGAGTCAACATGGCTAATATTTGGTGTTTATTTTAACAGTGATGAAGGTGAATGTTTTGAGATGACATGGCTAATATGTGATGTTTATTTTAATAGTGATGAAGGTGATTGAGTCGACATGACTAATATTTGATGTTTATTTTAATAGTGATGAAGGTGAATGTTTTGAGATTACATGGCTAATATTTGATGTTTATTTTAATAGTGATGAAGGTGAATGTTTTGAGTTGACATGGCTAATATTTGATGTTTATTTCAACAGTGATGAAGGTGAATGTTTTGAATCGACAAGGCTAATATTTGATGTTTATTTTAACAGTGATGAAGGTGAATGTTTTGAGTTGACATGGCTAATATTTGATGTTTATTTTAACAGTGATGAAGGTGAATGTTTTGAGTTGACAAGGCTAATAATTGATGTTTATTTTAACAGTGATGAAGGTGAATGTTTAGATACAGAAGTAATGTGGGAAGATAACTGGCTAGAGTTTTTTGACAGTGTACTAGATTTCAGTCTATTAGATGAAGCATACATATCATCAGTTTTTATTGATATGAATCGACACAGGAAGGAAGTCAGTGAATGTCCTAATGTCTTCACAGTTCATGAAACATCTTCAGGTGAGTTAATTTGATTGAATATATAATATAAATTCTCAGACTTTGCCAATAAGAGTAAATATTAATTAGAATCTTTATAATCTGATAAATCCATATAAAATTTCCTAATCGATTTAAATTCATAATCAAATTTTCTTTTAATATTATCTGCTACACGCTTATCGGAGAAGTCACGACCCATTTTATCATGATAATCATACAAAATTCTGAACATTACTTCAGTCTTCGATACCTGATATTGATAAATAACAAACATTCAGGTACAAAAACGTACACAAACATATAAAGATTAGAAGATTTCCCAATTAAAATATTTCGATTATTGATCGATAACCTGCCTTCGATAATCGATCTCAATTTGGTAATCTATACCCAGCCCTAATAGTGTGCATTTCAGATATGACTGGAAAATGATCAACCCTGCATTTTAGTATTTAAAATCAACTCATTATATTGATTGCAAAAGGCTGTAAATTGGGGCACTTTGAATCTCTTAATCAGACGTACCTGGTAAATCAGACCAAATCACTTTTTAGCCATGATGCAAAAAATGTTACATTTTGAAAACATTTTGGAGCTCCTACAGTAAAAAACATTCTGATTCATTTTTTCAGGAATCTGTAAGGCTGGAGGATTTGCTGTTCAGTTTGACTTGGGTCGAGAAGTTCTTAATGAATGGAGAAGTATTGAAATGAACCCTGATTTCGAAATACCAGATACAATGATTGATGCTTTATCAGTGTGTGAAATATCACATGGTAAAAGATGTCTGGCATATTCTGGACTATCATCAGATAAAGAACACATTTCAGGTCTTGTAGCCATTGAAGGTATGTATTGAAGCAGACGACACTCCTGTCCTGATGGAGCTTTTTTTTTGTCAAATTCAAAATTTAGAATACTCTTATAATTTCTCCACAAGTTTGAATTAGATGGCTCTACATTTTTTTCGAGCATGGAACACATATTCAAGGGCGTAGATTTAGGGGACATGTTCCCCCCCCCCCCCCTTGAACTCAGAAGGGAGGAACGAAAGGGTCTCGGTCCCCCCCATAATTTGATCCATTTTTTTTCTCTAGGGCAAAGACTGAGAACCTGATGTTTGGGCTTGCGGTTGCGGCACTTCGCGACGTACTAAGCCTCTACAACCATGCTGGTTGATCCCCCCCCCCCCCCTAAAGTTTTGGACAAATCCATGCCCTTGCACAAATTAAACCCTATTCCATTTTGGGCCTTTTGACTGGTTGATTCCATGAATCCTTAGTCAGAAGAACTCAAGAATTGCGCATCACTAAAAATGTTACTATAACTTAGTAAATTTTCTCATTACACACTGCTAAGTGTCTGCCCAAACTAGTTTTCATTTAAAATGATTTTTTTTTTTCAGATGGGAGATATGGTCATCAGAGTTTAAAACTGGCGTCAAAGTTGCCTCATTTGGAAGTGTTATTTCCATATACTATAGCGTATTATATTATACATGATGTATTAGATTTAAAACCAGGTCAATCAGTACTCTTTCTACCTCCTTTAGGTAAGTTTTCATCCACAGTTTGAAAGCATTGAAAATAATCGCATAAGTGACAATCTTTGCACCCAGGTCTAAAAGCATTATTAATTTACCCATTACATGGAACAAGATCAAGATAAATTCCTTTTATGTCAATAAATCGATGATTTCTTATAAAACTCTGCAATTGTTTCAGTTCACCTTTTGACTCAATGAGGTTCATCTGACATAGGGATGGGGGATTATATTTGACAGTTGCAAAAGATATGCCTTCAACTAAGTTCTTAATTACTGTGTCTTGGGCAGACAATAACCCAAGGTACAATGCTTTCACAGGCTGTACCTGTATATGTAAAGAATGCTTGATGTTTGAAAATAAACAGCCAAATGCATAGCTATTCCATCCATCATTAACCCAGTCTAATTAAAATCAGACCCTAATTTCGTTACAATAGTTATTTTAAAATCCTGTTTTTTAAACACTACATTAGGGTCTGAGAACCACATGCGATAGAAAGTATTTACGTGCCCTTTGACCTTACCTTGATAAAAAATGACCTGATAAACTAGTCTACAGCACTAAGGAATCCTTGAATGCACCTATTGTTCGCGAACAAAATCCCAGCGCGGGAGAGGGCAAAGATCTGATTGGTTAAAACCAGAATTAACATAGACACTTTCTATCGCATGTGGTTCTCAGACCCTAATGTAGTGTTTACAAAACCAGATTTAAAAAACCAAACGAAACGAAATTGGGGTCTGATTTTAATTAGACTGTCATTAAACCAAATTATAGCGGATTAAAATTATTTAAAATTTGACATGATTCTATTTAATTTCTTTATTTACAGTTGGTGTTAATTTGATAATGATTTGGATGGCAGTGAGTTTAAAATGTCAGGTATTTGTGGCGTCAATTCCAGAAGAATCTACCAAATTTCTGTTGGAACTGTATCCTGATATTATTGTGGTTCCCATCAACAATCCTATGTTTATTATTAAACGTAAAACACAGGGCAAGGGCTGTAACTCTTGTATATCATTAGCTGATCCTCTCTCATCCAGACAACTGCGTAAGTTCGTATTTTGAAAACTGATGCTTTCTTTTAAAAAGTGCATGGGCCAAGATGATGCCTTCGGATTTTTCAACCCGGTTTCCCCGGTCAGTGATGCAGTTCGAAGAGAAAAAGCGTATAGGCTAGTCGTTCGGATGGGACAATAAACCGAGGTCCTGTGTGCTACTGGCTGTGCACGTTAAAGATCCCTCGGCAGTTGGAAATCGAAAATTAGAGCAGGCTAATGCCGCTGTCCTGGCAAAATTTCAATCCACACTACATGGCGTTTGCCCGTCCTCAATTATCCCTTATAGGTGCAGAAAAGTAGGACGTAAAACTCCATTCATTTCATTTCTTTTAAAACGTATTTCTGTTGTAAATCAGGATGATAAATCTGTCAATTAATTTTACCTCATAGGCTTTGTTTCCATTGAACATGGTGGTTGTGGGTTTTAATCTCAGTTGATGTGTGAATACAACTGGTCCTTGGCCAAAATTCTGAAAATTGATTTGTTCCAAATTATCCTTACCTATTTAGAGCTGGATTAACTGGAACTACTTTTGACACCCTGATCAAGATTAAAACTCTCAACCACATTAACCATCATTTGCTCTTCACCAAAAATGGATTTTTTTTTAAAGAATATTTCTCCAACCGATTGATATCTTCTTCCAGCATTAGACAAAGTGAACGAGTGGTTGTCTGATCATGGTAAATTTGTGGTTATGGGAAATGCTTTGGCTCATGGTAAATCTATGGGGATGGCCATCTTTCTTCGTAATGTGACTGTATCAGTGTGTGAACCAATACAAGCTATAGTCAAACTTCTTCAATATTCCCCTAAACAGAGAAAACATATGGCACAGGGTCTTGATGATCTAGACTTTAGAAAGGTATGTCCAGGAAAATATTCATGGTGCTGTCAAACACCTTTCAGTAGACTCTTCTAACAGAACCTGTTGTCAATCAACAGCTGATTTTCAATAACTTCAAGCAAATGTGACTGTCAGCCCCGTCGTCTGGAATGAATTTGTGATGGGGTCCCAGGTTCTATGTGCAAGTGGAGAGACAGGTTTACCCATGCCATTTTGTAATCTAGAAACCAAGAGCACAGTTTGGACGATTCTGAGGTGCCAAAATCCTCATCAAACATTCCTCTTTTTGGTTTTGTAAGAAGCTTGCAGGGGCCTTATTCTATCTTGCCGGGTCCCAGTCCCCACGGACCCCCCACGACCGGGCTGGTGACTGTGCAACCATATATGGGATAATGTATGAAAACAAAACATTTTTTTTCCAGTTATTCTTGTATTACTATCAAAAACTGGATACAGATCTCTGTTCGGAAATGTCCCTAGTCAGTTCTATGCCAACTATTTAGCAATCCTCATCTACATTAGCAGAATTAGGTTCCAAATATTGCCATACGGCCCACCGTGATCGTATTGTATTGTTTTTAGATCACGGCCTTGAATGGGAGCTTGCCGTCTGGATAATCGAAGCTAATTCTCTGGACTACTTTTACTACGTCATATTTCACGTGATATATTGCTCACGTGATAGTACAAAATGGCCGAAACACCGAAAAAAAAACAGGCTTTCGCTTTAGCGAAGAAACCGCAAATAAATGTATTTTCTGATACAGTCCCGTCCAGATTATAAAATTTCCAGCTGTTTTTCTTTTAATTCAAAGCTGACATCAAGCATTTTCTTCGCATTTTCTAACCTAGTGAGAAAAATATTAACTTTGTCTGCCATCTTTGATAGTCTCGATTGTCCAAAAGTTTTGAAAAGGAAACTTCAGCAGTTTGAGATGGTTTAATTTAAGTGGTTCAGTCTCGACTTTTTGTTGCACGATTTTCCAAATGTAATACTGTTTTTCTTAACTTTGAATTTATCCTAAAAATGTTTTATTTTTCAGCTGAGTTCCATTATACATAAAGAATTTTGCTACCCAATAACTCGAGGATTTGATTTCTCAGTCTCCATCAACTTGGCTAGTCTGGTTGACCTTGCAGAAGAACCAGGGTTAAAGGTCGAAAGTTTGAATAAGGCCTTGACCCCAGCAGATGTCAAACAGCTTGAGGAATTACAGGATATATTGTCTTTTACACCCCAGGTCAGTTTCATTCAGGGCCTGTGTCCATATAAAATTGTGACTGGAGGGGAATTGAAAATATTTTACCTACAACCAAAACGGTTGTTTGGACGCTCTTGCCTTTTTTATTGCACTACATTTTTGGCTTGGACCCGTCTAAAAATATTTTGCTGGTTACCCGGTAATATAAAGGTCTTGGCATAGGTAAAAATAATGCTTTAAAATTTTTCATCCAATGTAAAATAGATATATTAAAATTTCTTTGCATTTATCTATGGTGTTAAATAAACCCAACATAAACTCCATTTCATTTTATTTTAGAATTTTTTTCAGAATTTAAAGGGATTATAAAGAGGTTTTCTAAACTTTGCATATGTATCGGGGACACTGATAGCATCAATTTGAGCCATTCCAATTTCCATTCCGACGTCTGGTTCTTGCAATTCCACTAAAACTAACATGTTTTATGACGTCACTGACAGTGATCTACCTGAAGCTACTGATATCTATGCAGAAATTTCTTATATTACAGGAATATTCTCTGGCTCAAGATGTCACTGATCAAGTTCCCAACGTGTCCCGGGATGATAGATTTAACAATGCTTTAATAGAATCTAGATTTAACACAAGTGATCTTCTAACACCGAGCAAACTCTGCTCACCTTCTATGAATCAAACACCTAAACCTGAGGCACATATCCGTGTTATCTCTATATCGCAGACGCCTTACAAATCAGCAGCCTGGTTGAAAACTCCCACAAACATCTGTAGTACCTCTACACCACGATTAACAGTTGAAATCAAAGTTACGCCAGCACAATTACAAGAATCTGGCATAGCGTCAGAACTTCAGAATGATTTTAATCTGACGCCATTATCCAGTAGATGGGACAGACGGTCATCCATTGGATGGGGATCTCCAGCGTTGTCAAGAGTTCGTGGAAGGTCACGAAGCAGCCTCAGTGAATTAGATAAAAATGAATTGTCCTTGAATAACTCTGGTTATCTGAAAAAAGACAAACCCAGAATGAAATCGTAAGTTGTTTTGTTTAGATTTTATGACTACATTGTTCAGGTGCCGTTCAAAATTTTGATCTGTTTTTACCTTGCATACAGGTTAATCTCTTAGGGCTGCAGCTTTGGCTCAATGAATTAGATATATGCTTACTAGCATGTTGGCTGACATAAAAAAGCCGCTTGTCTTTCCAATGGCATCCAGCATAGGTTTAAGTGCTCAGATATTTGAAAATTAAGCATTACACGCACATGTGTCATGGTATTTTGACCTCTGAACTTCTGAGGTCATGTCAAAGCTGGCTTAACTTTTATGTCCGTCTGAACACTCACCGAAAAAAACAAAAACCAGACTCAAAGAACGGTTGGAAGTTAAGCTGCCTTAAAGTGGCACAGGCTTCATTTTCGTGGGTCGATCTTTCCAAGTCTCAGAAACAGGGACTTTTTTAGTTCAGCAATTTAGTACTGGTTATCACAACTCACCATTGAAATTTGAGTCTTCAAATCCATGTGCATCCATAATTATTAGCATTTGAATATTATAATGCCCTACTACACATTAGCGATACTATGCAATATATAGAACAGTCATCTATAGAAATAGAAGGAGAAATGTCTAATTTAAGATATATTTGAAGGAAATATGCAATTTTCGTACATTTCTAGTGCCTCTGAAGGATATTTGAGTATATTCAAGACCCAAATCAACCAATAAAAATGAAGACTGGTCCCCTTTAACTTTATATGTCTGATGGAACTATTAGTTCCAAAAGTGTCTTCTTTTGAGGTTGATAATGGCTTTCTTTCAAATGGCTTTTAAATGTTATTTTCAGTTTAACAGTGAATACGAATACCGTAGATCTAGTAATAGTAGGACCACCTCGAACTCCCCGTACACCACGAACAACTGAAGTATTAAAGGGCCGATTTATACCAACTATTGTCCCACTCAATGATAAAAAGGGGACAACACCTTTATTTCTAGTTCATCCTATAACAGGTTTGTTTTATTGCTGGTTTTTGTCAATTATGTCACAATAAAATACTTCATGGGCCACTATATGATATATTTCTTTGTACGTAAAGGGCCATTCTGCTTTTTTGAAAAAAGTTTCCATTGTCAGCTAGAAATATTGAGCCATTTAAAGGGCAAACACCAAAACTAGGTCAAATTGCATAATTAACAATAAGTACTCCCTGATTCAGTTTGATCAAGAAGATATAGAGATACAATATTAAGCATACTTTAAAAACACTCTCAGGTAGCATTAAATTTGCGATTTTTTTGACAATGGAATCTTTTTTCAAAAAAGCAGAATGGCACTTTAAAGGAATGGAAAGAGGTTTTCAAAATTATTATGTGTATTGGGGATAGCATCAATTTGCAGAAATCTGCGGTTTCAGCAATTCCACTTAAACATAAGTGTTTAATGACATAACACTGGCAAAGTTCTGTGAAATGCATATCAAACACTTAGATTTAGTAGAATTGAAGGAACCACAGACGTCTAATTGAAATTGGAATGGTGAAAATTGATGCTATCAGTATCCTGATACAAGTACAAAATTGTAAAAACCTCTTTAGAATCCCTTTAATAGTAATTTATTGTTGAAAATATTACTGTTGCCAAGAATGGAACTTTTCATACATTTTGATGTCACATGTTAAAAGACTATGTGTAATTGAAGAAATAATATATTTGTTGTTGTATATTTGAAGGTGGTATAGATGTATTTAAACCACTAGTAATATATATTTGTTGTTGTATATTTGTAGATGGTATATATGTATTTAAACCACTAGCAATATATATTTGTTGTTGTATATTTGTAGGTGGTATAGATGTATTTAAACCACTAGCAATATATATTTGTTGTTGTATATTTGTAGGTGGTATAGATGTATTTAAACCACTAGTAATATATATTTGTTGTTGTATATTTGTAGGTGGTATAGATGTATTTAAACCACTAGCAATATATATTTGTTGTTGTATATTTGAAGGTGGTATAGATGTATTTAAACCACTAGTAATATATATTTGTTGTTGTATATTTGTAGATGGTATATATGTATTTAAACCACTAGCAATATATATTTGTTGTTGTATATTTGTAGGTGGTATAGATGTATTTAAACCACTAGTAATATATATTTGTTGTTGTATATTTGTAGGTGGTATAGATGTATTTAAACCACTAACAATATAATATATTTGTTGTTGTATATTTGTAGGTGGTATAGATGTATTTAAACCACTAGTAATATATATGTTGTTGTATATTTGTAGGTGGTATAGATGTATTTAAACCACTAACAATATAATATATTTGTTGTTGTATATTTGTAGGTGGTATAGATGTATTTAAACCACTAGTAATATATATGTTGTTGTATATTTGTAGGTGGTATAGATGTATTTAAACCACTAGCAATATAATATATTTGTTGTTGTATATTTGTAGGTGGTATAGATGTATTTAAACCACTGGCAGAGTTATGTGAATTTCCTATATTTGGTATACAGAGAACCTCTAATACACCAGAATCTTCTATTTATAGTATAGCTAGGTAGGTTAATACTGTCTTTGTAGGTCACATTCTTAGGGAACTGCAGTGGTTCTGCTAATCTGAAATTTGCTGGCATGGGTCAAGATGATACCTTCAGATTTTTTAATCTGTTTTCCCCCAGTCAGTGATGCAGACTCTCTGACATGAGTCTAGTTGTTCCGATTGGACAATAAAAAGATGCCCCATTGAAAAAACAAGTAAGCTGTACATAGCATTATCATATTTTATCCCCTTCAGTCTGAACAGGTACAGAAAAGTAGGAGTCAAAACTTCCATTTCATTTCCCTTTTTTGAATGTAGTGCCATGTCATCTGACTCATGTGCCTTGAAAGGGATTGTAAAGAGGTTTTTTAAACTTAGTATGTGTATCGAGGACACTGATAGCATCAATTTGTGCCATTCCAATTTCCATTCTGACGTCTGTGGTTCTTGCAATTCCACTAAAACTAACACGTCACTAATAGTGATAGATATCAATAGTAGCTTCCGGTAGATCACTATTAGTGATGTCATAAAACGCGTTAGTTTTAGTGGAATTACAAGAATCACATACGTCGGACTGAAAATTGGAATGGTGCATATTGATGCTACCAGTGTCCCTGATACACATACAAAGTGTAGAAAACCTCTTTACAATCCCTTTAATGAATCTTAATGTAACCTCATCTTTATATTTTAGTTATTATATGAATGCAATAGAAATGTACCATTCAGAGGGTCCGTATTTCTTAGGTGGCCATTCTTATGGTGCATTACTGGCTATAGAGATAGCATTTCAACTTCAAGCTAAAGGCAAAAAGGTAAGATATCCAAATCATTTTATTGAACGATGGTGGGTTGCTCAATGAGTTTGACTCTTGCTTGCCAAACTGAAGATCCATGGTTTTTTCCTTGACAATGCTTTAAGATATTTCAACAAGTTTCCTAACTGAAATGGAGTTTTACGTCTTACTTTTCTGCACCTATATGGGCTAATTGAGGACGGGCAAACGCCATGCAGTGTGCAATGAGGGAAATTTTGCCAGGACAGCAGCATTAGCCTGCTCTTATTTTCGATTTCCAACTGTCGAGGGATCTTTAACATGCACAGCCAATAGCACACAGGACCTTGGTTTATTGTCCCATCTGAACGACTAGACGCTTTTTCCATGTCAACCCCTCTGACCTGCATCACTGACATAGAGAAACCGGGTTGAAAAATCCGAAGGTATCACCTCAAGTTTCCTAACTAACTGATGCAGATATGAGAGGCGGACATGGAAAGTATTTAGTCAGATTGGACAATCTGATACCCTGTGTTCTGCAGACTTTGCACATTCAAGATCCCTCGACAGATGGGAACATAATAGAGACTTATGCCAAATCAGTTTCAAAGCTATAGAATAGAGAACTTTCATTTCATTTGACTGTGATGTCCAGGATTATAGAAAACAGAATACCTGAATAAAGCTGCGTTTACCGAACACGCGGTATGCGTATTGCGGGACGCGACAATGGAAAGCGGTATGCGAAATGCAGTAAATATACCGCAATTCTATTTATCGGAAAGCGTTATTACCGTGGCGGTATCACTTGAGGTTTCAAAAGCATGGCGCCCATCTGGGCATTCCCTTCTCAATCACGATACAACCGAATCCAGCGGGATGTAATCATCGATCGGTTTTACTGCGTGCCGCAAAGGACTCACATAATGCATACCGCGTAACGCGGTCCGGTAAACGCATTAAGGGAAATGGCTTGTAGCGAAAAAATCTCTATACTGCATTCCGTTGCCGCGTGTTCCGTAAACACAACTTTATGTTAAGACTTGGATCTGTATCCCAAAACAGACACCATACCTTGTCTATTTCCACCTTGATGTCTTCTCAAACCTTTGCGATCACAGCACTACCGTGCTGGATCACTCCATCATTTGTTTTATCTTTCTTATGAGAAGGTTGTTGCATTTTTAAAAGATGCAAATCTCTATTTGAAATACTTTTGTCATTGTTTTAATATGTATTTTTTGGTTTTATTACCACTTTGTGGTGTTGTGCTGTGATATGGTTTTTAATTGTGTTCGTTCTGTGATAGTATTTTTGTTTATCTCTTTTATGTTTGTTTTATTGTTTTAGTTTTGTTTTGACATGTTTATTTTTTATCGTGTTCTGGAGCTATATAGCCCATTGGGTGCTGGTGCTCCTTAATACATTTCATTTCATTTCATTTTCCACCTTGATGTCTATATTTTGGTATATATATATATATATATATAATTACAGATTAAAGAAATGGTGTTATTAGATGGTTCTATAGACTATGTATTATGTCAGAAACAGATTATATATAAACTACCTGAAGACCTTGTAGCCAGCTCTATTTCTGTAAATATTATTCTAATCTAATGTTTCTTTTCGTGTTTATGATAAACCAGAAATCCCATTTTTTACTGGGATCAGAATATTTCCGATATAATTACCTGCTGACCCTGTTTCTGCATGGCTGTGATTGGCAATCAACTATAAAATACTCATGTAATTCAATATCTGGAAATTGATGGAGGAATGAAACTTTTTTTGGAGAAATGTCCCTTATTGTACACTGTATGGCTCAGACTTTTCTGTACTTAGTGCTTCCCTCATATAGATCCCTTGCAGAGAGATCACCTATTTATTGCTTAATTCCTGGGTTTTCAACTTGGGGGACATGTCCCAGACTGGGGACATTTGGACATTTTACTGGGGACATTAACTGGGCTAAAGGTCTTAAAAAAGTGTATTTTCTGGGTGGTTATGCATGCAATGTTTACTGCCAGCAACGTTTTAAGAACTAAAATGCTGTGACTTTATCATGTTTCAGAATAGCATGTTTTTGATGACTTCTGCTAACAATTCAGGGGACATGGTCATTTCCTTGTGCGTAATCGGGGACACTTGAGAAAACCAGTTGAAAACCCAGGGCTTAATTGATGATGAAGTGTGAACTATATGATTGGCTGAACTAGCTTACGATCCAATCAATTTGCTGAATTTCTCAAACTTATTATTCAAGAAACTGCTCAATGATGTCGAGGTATAAGACAAAGTTTTTTATAGCTTGACATTGTGAATATGCTTACTGAGCTATTCAACTCAATGGCATAGCGAAAAAAAAAAAATTCATGAAAGTAGGGCTTTGGGTTCAAATTTTACAAATCTTGCTATTTTCAAGTAAAATGGAGCCAAATTTTTGCCATAGCATTTTCCAGCCCTAAATAAACCACTGATTCCACTGTTTATTTGGTATTAATAATTTCAGAAAGCTGACCAGTTTGAAGTAGGATGTTTACTATGGTTTATGAGTTTATATGGACCAGTTAAACAAAGATCTGTTATTTATAAAACATTACTTGGTCTAGAATCTCAACATTCTAGAATAGAAATGGCTGTTGATTTTCTCATGGGTAACTTTGTTGCTAGGTAAGATTATATTCATCAGGGGCGGATTTTGGGGGTGGCGTGGCGGGCGTGCCCCCCCTTAAATTTGCAAAGCATAGTTGTCTGAACCATTTTACCATAAATGTTTCTCGCCACACTTCGCTTGACAAGATATCTATCTATATTGCACCCACTCTAGAAGAATATTTCAATAACTTTGATTATTTTAACCTCAAATAATTTTTCGACTAGCTCCGCCCCTGTTCATAGTTATTAAAGAGATATGTTCACTAACTGTTCGACCAAGAAATTGTTTTTCTATCAACCTGGAATTTTTTAGCTATACTAATCCATAATGATGTTCACAACTCTCCCTCAAAATTTAAGCTCTCAAGTCCCTGCATATCCATAATTATGATACGACTCGTCGTTTAGGAAAACCAAGCCTTATATAGAAAATACAAAAACAAAATGAGAGATAAATGTTTAGGTAGGGATATAATTGAAGGGATTGTATGATTTTTGTGGAGTTCTAGTACTTCTGGAGGCTGTTTATATATAATCAAGGCCCAAATTGATCCTCGAAAATGCTGATCATTCCCCTTTAAGTCCCCTTTATTAAAAAACAAGGTCCTGTGTGCTAGAGACTAGGCACATTCAATCCATCAGTAGTTGGAAATGGAAATCAATTAGTCCTAGAGTTATGCTGCAGTCCTGTCAAAAATTCCCCACATTGCACACTACATGGCTTTCACCATCCACATTAGCCATAACAAGTGAATAAAAGAAGCACATTTCATGAAATAATTTTTTTCTATTTTGTTGACAGTACGAGCCCAGCAAAAACCAAATGGATTATGACCAAACATAAAGTGATGCAGCAAACTAGAAGTACTAAAGATGGATTCTATAAAACAGCACAAGAGATTGTCAGACTATCTAGGGAAGAAAAGGCTCGTGAATTTCTGTTAGCCTGTAAACAAGCTGATATATATGATGCTGGTCAGAAACAAGTTGAAAGTAAGTATCAGGAAGTGTGTTTAATGACAATATTTTTCTCATTGCTCACTGCTTGTATCTTAACAAGGATCAAAAGAAGGTCACCTCCTCCCTCATTTCATTTCATCTTCCAATACAGAGCGATCTCTCTGCTACTGTGTTTTTCATAACAGTATGTTTCTGAAAACGACTAAAAAGGGACTTTTCTGTTGATTATCTGTAGATTTAAAGGGATTGTGAAGAATTTTTCAAAATTTTATGTGTATCGGGGACACTGTGATCTACTGGAAGCTACTATTGATATCTATGCAGATCACTGTGACGTCATAAAACGCGTTAGTTTTAATGGAATTGTAAGAACTACAGACGTCGGAATGAAATTTGGAATGGCGCAAATTGATGCTATCAGTATCCCCGATACACATACAAAGTTTAGAAACAAACTTTACAATCCCTTTAACTTTAGGTGTAACTGTAGATTTATCTGTAGACTGATGTGTGCATAGGACATGCTTACATTATCAGGGTAATAAAGAGTGCGCATTATACTCGCAATTATACAGTATGTGTGTTTAACTATTCTAATGATATTTCTATGGTATCTTTATTCTAGGTGATATGCATCTATTACGTATTAAATCAACAATGGGAATAGATCTAGATTCAGACTATGGTTTAAGTAAAAACTGTTCTGGTAAAGTTCATGTCACATTCTGTGAAGGTTCTCATGAAGGTTTTCTCAAACCAGATAAGGTTTCTACAGTTGTAGGTTATCTGAATGACTTGGTGGACAAAACTTGTTGAAGGTTGAAACCGACTGGAATAAATACCTCGAACATCTTGGTTGTCATGGTTTGTCATTTACTGATTCCATCATCCAGTGCATCATCAGCATTGTGTGCCATGGCTCCCAGACACTAAATCTTGGTTTTCTGGAACAGATCAAGAGTAAATGACGTAATGAATGTATGAATGAATGAATAGATGTTTACATTTAAAAATAAAAAAGTGCTTTTTTTGCTAGAAAAAATAAAAAAAAATTACAAAAAAATTTAAATGCATGTATTTCATTCTTGAAACCACTAAGACACTGTGATAAATATTTATTTATTTATTTATTGTAATTATTCCAGTTTATTTTGTCAACTCTCACATGAAATAAATGTCTCTTAAACAAAACTATAGTATCGTGTTTTGAATGAAACAAAAATGTCCAAATCGGTGCCGTCACTGGGTCCAGTTCCTAGCATTTAAGTCCAATTCCAATATTCGACTTGAGATTTTCCTACTAATTCTTGCATAGACTCAAGTCGACTTAGGGCTTTAAGCACGATATTGATCTGATCCTGCACCTAATTGTATCATCGGGCTGTTAGAGAAAAAAATACTCCCCCTCCCCTTCTCCAGACGACAGTTTTAGTTGCTTATCAACAAGTTTGTCAGATAATGACCCATATAATTAAATAACGATTGCCATCCAAGGGGGGACGGGGTGTATTTTTTTCGGGAGCAGCCCTCGGGATCAGCTATCCATTACAAAATTGATGACCGTCACACTTGACAAGAAAACTCGTCCCCGGTTAAAATCACAAAATGCGATAGCAGGCAGATTTAGATGAGAACGAAAGAAAAAAATTGTGTCCAAAGAAGGGAAATTTTGCTAGAACTTAGTAATAGGATGTCCTTGGGCGACGGCGATCTGTTCCATCAGCTTGTAGGCTGTAGTAGATATTTTGACAAAACTGTTAAAGCGATACAACCGCTTAGAATGAAAAAAAAGTTCTCAAATTTGTTCAATCAGAGTATATATTCTTCAACGATGTCCAAAGTATACAAACAGAATGCAAAAAAACCTTGAAACTATGT
This sequence comes from Lottia scabra, assembly GCA_029955415.1. Classification (NCBI taxonomy): domain Eukaryota; kingdom Metazoa; phylum Mollusca; class Gastropoda; family Lottiidae; genus Lottia; species Lottia scabra. The sequence continues at coordinate 1,039,625 of JARJEI010000011.1, read as the reverse complement.
AATTTTCCAGATAATAGCAAATTATAATTGATAAACGCCTTCAATTTGATTAAGGGTTTTTCAATTATTGTATATTATAAACATTGTTTTATGGATTTATCAGATTATTTAGGTAATCTGTTGTATAGTTATGCAACCAGGCAAGTTCCTTGATGAATATATACTCCTATTGACCAAATTTGAAAATTTAATTTTTTTTTTCATTCTAAGAGGTTGTATTCTTTTAAGTAGAAAATGTTCTGCTGTATCTAAAGAATGGAAATTTTTGCCAGAACTCGATATTAGCCTGGCCTTGGGCGACGGCGACCGTCCTTTTGTAGGCTATTTTGACTTGTAAGTTGAACCGCAGACGTCTGATTGATAATAAGAAATGGTATAAATTAATAGATCACATCACTTATCAGTTTTTCCAATGTAAATGTTTAGAAAACCTTTACAGTCTCAAAATATGATAGACTACTATACCCCTTCCACAAATACGCCTTGTCCTAAGTTTATATTTATTATTAAGTCTCAAATCTTGTAAATAAATCACTGATCAGATATAATCGATGAGAAAATCAATCAATCAATCAAACCTTGATTACTATTGATAGGTACATTTTAATCCCATGATTTGAATCAGACATTAATTTTATGACAATGTGCCCGTCATTAGAAAACATCCATCATTAACTTGTCTTGTCTTGTCCTGGCCTAGTGTTATATGACATGTCTGGTGGTTTTAATTATTGACAAGGGGGTGGGGGTTGTAACTCATTTTTGTTGACGGTACTTAAATGTAGTGACGTCACTTACTTGGATGGTACTGGATATCAGCATATACGGTGGTAAAGGGTTATTTTCATCATTGCACACGGTGAATATTGTGGGTGAGGTTGCGAGGGCCCATGGACAAAGTAGATCGGAGAACTGGTTAGGATTTTTAGGCGAACGTTAAGATATCGGAAATCAGGACCCCAAATAAATCATTATCGCGTTATATTTTTTATTTTTAACTTAATAGATCAGGAAATAATATATCTCCTAATAAAACATCAGACGGGGTTTTGTATTGTGCTTTTCTGCACCGGTTTCAGGGGCGGATCCAAGGGGGACTCAAGCCTTTAAAAATGTACCGCTCGCACCTTCGGCGGTCGAGTTGACGTTGAATTTGAAGCATGTTAAATTTCAGAGCCCCCCCCTCCTCTAAATCCTGGATCCGCCCCTGTGTTTGATCTGATGTAGACGGACGAATACCATGCAGTTCAATGATGTGAAATTGATGAATCAACACTTTTTGGTGCGACGGATTTGTATTCACATTAATTCTATGCAAATACAGGCTGAACAAATCAAAATAATGAAATAAGTCACTTCAATGTCAAGTGCTTTTACAAACTGAAATGAACCTCCTTGAAATTACTCACATTCTAACAAATGTGAATTATCAATTTAATGCATTATGCATCCACTCTTTGTTTTGATTAAAGGGATATGTTCACTAACTAACTACTTTTAGTCTCAGAATCTGGAATTTCTTAGCTAATCTTATCCGTAACAATGTTCAAAATTCTCCCTTAAAATTTAAGCCTTCAAATCCCCGTGTATGAATAAATATCATCGTTTGAAAGTAAAAAATACGACTCGTTGTTTAGTAAGACTTTATATAGAAAACACATACATCATGTATACAGAAAATGAAAGGTACCCGTACGAGGGTAATTGAAGGGACGGTGCGATTTTTGGGCAGTTCCAGTAAATCTGAAGACTATTTACATAAATTCAATGCCCATATCGATCCTAAAAAATGCTGAACATTCCCCTTTAAATTGAACCCGTCCTCATTAGCCCAACAGGGGCAGATGAGCGGGACGTAAAACTTCATTTTGTCAGATTAAGGTATTCTAGTTTTAAAAGTTACCTTTAACATTTTTTAAAATGAAAATAGTTTTTTCTATAACGGATAGATAGGCATTTACATGTATAGCTTAATTCAGGATAAATTATAGGTCCTATAATATACTTCCAGAATACTCCTCCACCCACAAACCCTCCTGTCCAATCCTGTTGGCTATCTATAAAAACTATAAATATGGTGATTGACGATTTTAATGGAAATTTACACCCTTTGATAAAAGGACAAATTCTTAATCAAAATATTCCTTAGATTTTCTTTCGCACCATGGTTGGACATTTTCGGCAGGATATCCTTCGTAGTTTTTTCCAAGGAACACTGTATAGTTTCCAGATATAAATCTGCTAGACATTATGACACACTACGTGTCTCTATCGTATTGACTTTTTCAAGGCTTACAGTAGTTTGCGAAATTTGCACTTTGCGAAACGAAACGAAATAATCTGCACTTTGCGAAACGAAACGAAATATCAGCACTTTGCGAAATAAATATTTCGCAAATCAGTACTTTGCGAAATATATTTTTCGCAAAGTGCAGTGATTAGCACTTTGCGAAATATATATTTCGCAAAGTGCAGTAATCAGCACTTTGCGAAATCAGCACTTTGCGAAATATTTGAATTGAATGGTCATACAGGGATGTAAAATATAATTCTAAAAAAATGACATCAGTGGGCAGTGATTTTTATACGCCCACATGAAATGTGGAGCGTATATTGCCGTCACCCATGTCCGTCGGTCCGTCCGTCCACAATTGCTTGTTAACACTCTACAAGTCACAATTCTTTACGGATTTTGACGAAACTTGCTGAAATTGTTCATTATCGCCCAAGGATGAACCCTATTTAAAATCAAAAGAATCGGAAAATATTTAATATGAATTATTGCCCTTGTTCTTTAAAAAAACGTTCGATTTTTAGCTTGTTAACACTCTACAAGTCACAATTCTTTACGGGTTTTGACGAAACTTTCTGAAATTGTTTATTATCACCCAAGGATGAACCCTATTGAAAATCAAAAGAATCGGAAAATATTTAATATGAATTATTGCCCTTGTTCTTTAAAACGCATTGATTTTTAGGTTGTCACACTCTACAAGTCCCAATTCTTTACGGATTTTGACAAAACTTGCTGAAATTGTTTATTATTTAAAATCAAAAGAATCGAATAATATTTAATATGAATTATTGCCCTTGTTCTTTAAAACGCGTCCGATTTTTAGCTCGTTAACACTCTACAGGTCACAATTCTTTACGAGTTTTGATGAAACTTTCTGAAATTGTTTATTATCACCCAAGGATGAACCCTATTTAAAATCGCAAGAGTCGGAAAATATTTGATATGAATTATTGCCCTTGTTCTTTAAAACGCGTTCGATTTTTAGCTCGTTAACACTCTACAAGTCACAATTCTTTACGGATTTTGACGAAACTTGTTGAAATTGTTTATTATCACCCAAGGATGAACCCTATTTAAAACCAAAAGAATCGGAAAATATTTAATATGAATTATTGCCCTTGTTCTTTAAACGCGTTCGATTTTTTAGCTCGTTAACACTCTACAAGTCACAATTCTTTACAGATTTTGACGAAACTTGCTGAAATTGTTTATCACCCAAGGATGAACCCTATTTAAAATCCAAAGAATCGAAAAATATTTGATCTGAATTATTGCCCTTGTTCTTTAAAACGCGTTCGATTTTTAGCTTGTTAACACTCTACAAGTCGCAATTCTTTACAGATTTTGACGAAACGTGCTGAAATTGTTTATTTTCACCCTAGGATGAACCCTATATAAAATCGAAAGAATCGAATAATATTTGATATGAATTATTGTCCTTCTTCTTCCAAATACGTTTATATAAGGCTAAACTTGATGAATGAGTTCTGAATGAAATGTATGTTTATGACTACAGGTTGAATATTTCATGCTTGTGATGGTTGCTGTTTTCTGTCAAATTTACTTTTTTAAACAAAGCTGCCATTGGGCGTATATTACCTTGCCTGGCAAGCTATCTTAATTCTCCATTTCATGTTTTAGGTTTATACGCCCACATAGAAATGTGGACGTATATATTGCCGTCCGTCCGTCAACAATTTCTTGTGTACGCGATAGAGACCAGAGTTTTTATCCGATTTGGATGAAACTTGGTATGCGTTTTTATCTTAATGATATCTCGGATGAGTTCGAAAATGGCGCGATTCCAATAATCGGTTTATGAATTATTGCCCCTAACTTAGTGAAAAATCGTTGTGTTTATCCGATTTTGAAGAAATTTGGTATGTGCATTTATATTGGTAATATCTTGGATGAGTTCGAAATTGACGGGATTCCAATAATCGGTTTATGAATTATTGCCCTTGACTTATTGAAAAACGTTAAAATCAACTTGTGTAGGCTACGCGATAGAAGCTAGAGTTTTCATCCGATTGGAATGAAATTTGGTATGTGCATTCATTTTGATAATCAATCGTATATACGAGGTTATTATTGATAGAAAATGGCCGACGTATATACGATTGTTTGATAATATCTCGGATGAGATTGTAAATGGCGCGATCTAGTCATCGGTTTATGAATTATTGCCCTTGATTGAGTGAAAAAACGTTAAAATTCACTTGTGTGCGCAATGGAAGCTAGAGTTTTCATTCGATTTAAATAAAACTTGGAATGTGCATTCATCTTGATAATATCTCGGATCAGTTTGAAAATTGCCCGATTTGAATGCAACTTGGAATGTATATTCATCATGTAGGCTAATAACTGGGATGAGATAGAAAATTGTAAAATTTCAGTTGTCGGTTTATGAGTTATTGCCATTGACTTAGTGATAAAGCTTGAAAATTAACTTGACTTGTGTATGTGATAAATACTAAAGTTTTCATATGCCCACATGAAATTCAACATGGATTATTCAAATTGCTGAAGTGGGCGTATGTTACCTTGCCTGGCAAGCTATGTTTTCTATATAATGTAATAACTCATATCAGTCTATATTTCAATTTTCAAATGCATACAATTATGTTTACAAATGGATTTGATGGCTCATGTCAATACTGAGCTGTAAATGCCATTACTGAATAGCGTTGCTAAACCCTTCACATTTCTTATGATCATTACACAGAAATACCGACTGTTTACCTTTAACCCAGGCTTGTAAATACCGTAGCACTTAAGTTTCATTATAAATTTTGAACTTGTATTTTTATTTCTTTCATGAACGTAGCCCCATCCCAATAAAAAAAACAGGGGAAATGATATTTTATGCTCTCCTTTCCGTTAATAGCTAAGCTTGGTCAGGCCAAGTACTTTTGGGGAGGCAAACGGCCATTCAAGGGGGGCAAGGTATCCACCCCTTTGTAAGGAAGGCTTCTGCAATGCAATGCTGCGCCATTAGATTAGAGTTATTTCTATCTTTATTGGTGTAATAGGTAGCCTGGAAATGGGACTCTATTCATATGGGCACCCGATTTACTGAAACAAACTTTTCCCATTTTTCAGGACTTTCCCTGTAAATTTAGGTTTTAAGGTTATTTGATCAAAGCCTGATATTGAGAAAATTTTGAGAATTCAACACGTCCAAAAGCCCTCCCAAGACCGCCCCCAATCCCCCCCCCCCCTCGCCTTGGCTACGGGCCTGAGCTTGGTTGAGGCACAATTTGTCAGGCATTAGAATGTAACTGATCTCTGATGTCCATTAAAGAAACTACCCATCCAAGCCATGCCCGTAGCTTGCTAAATATTTTTAAAGGCGAAGTTTTAATGAAGGGATGGTGGCAGTTTAGGTATCCCCCTTCTTCTTCGTAAAACTTTAAGAATTGATACGCTTTGCAGTGGTTCCCTCTATTGTCGTATGTTAAGTTTATTGCTTCAAGGATACCAATTTGAAGTCAGAAAAAGTCTGTGAAATCCTCTTTTCATGGTTTATTTGAATAGGAACTGTAGTGCCACAATTAAAAATTTTGGAAAATTAGACGTCTGTAAACCCAAATTCCCCATATTTCCCCGCAAATTTGATGCCCCTGCGGACCAAAAGCAGGCTCTGAGTCGTTTGGGTTCCCTGTGTGACCATTCAATTCAAATATTTCGCAAAGTGCTGATTTCGCAAAGTGCTGATTACTGCACTTTGCGAAATATATATTTCGCAAAGTGCTAATCACTGCACTTTGCGAAAAATATATTTCGCAAAGTACTGATTTGCGAAATATTTATTTCGCAAAGTGCTGATATTTCGTTTCGTTTCGCAAAGTCCAGATTATTTCGTTTCGTTTCGCAAAGTGCAAATTTCGCAAACTACTGTAAGCCCTTTTTCAATCCGGTTTACCCTTGTCAGTGATGTAGGTCGGAGGGGCTGACATGGAAAAGCGTCTAGTGGTTCGGATGGGACAATAAACCGAGACCCCGTGTGCCATTGGCTGTGCACGTTAAAGATCCCTCGACAGTTAGAAACGAAAATAAGAGCAGGCTAATGCCGCTGTCCTGGCAAAATTCCCCTCATTGCACACTACATGATGTTTGCCCGTCCTCAATTAGCCCATATAGGTGCAGAAAAGTAGGACGTACAACTCCATTCATTTCATTTCTATCGTATCGACAAACCCTGTTCCAAAGCGGCATTAATTCAGTGTCCCGAAAGGGTTATCATCATCGGCCTCGTATTACAGACTGCCAATATCCATGAGATACGATACATTATGATGTTATATACCAACTTGTTAACTCACAAAATGATGCCCTACTGAGCAACTCAATCGTTGGGTGCTCCAACCGTATAATAATACTCTGTCTCGATGTTGATTTTGGATATCCGTTATACATTGTGAGAACATCATTTAAATGGCACTGTGGACTCTCCAAAATTGAAGATTGATTCCATCCGTCATTGACTTGCAAGGATCTTTATATATCCATGTAGGTTTGAAACCTTTTTATTTCGTTTTATGTAATCTATGGATCGTCGAGTTGATGTACCCATCCGCAAAGTGGTATGAGGTGTTACGGATGTTTTTATTCATTGAATGTTACATACATAATATTTTATACCGTGACACATCAAACAATTAAAAAGGGTGTTTCTCTCGAGGCAATGTATGATATTTGTGTAGGAGTATATTAAAATTATGGGCAAAGATATTGCTATTATTAGCATTTCAAAAATATGCTGAAATTCCGAATTTTAAGTCTAAGTCAGAAAGTTTTGGAAAAGTTTTGCGCGAAGCTGACCATGCTTACTCTTTTCGAAACACCTGGTGGTACTTCTCTTTGGAGTAGTCCACTACTATAGAACTGTTTCTCTCGATTTTGGGCGGGATTTTTGATTAACGGAACAGTTTTGCTTGTACGGATTTTTATTATTATGCTACAGCGAAAATCTCTGAAAAAATCCTGTCAATGTTTTTTCTCCATGTCACACTTTATGGTGTTAACCATTTTTATTAATCAATCGGGATCAAGAACAGTAGGACGTAAAACTCCATTTCAATTTCAATGCCTCTCCCACTGATTGACTATGGAGTTCGTACCACAGGGGCTCGTACCATCTAGCCTACCTAAATTTAGACTTGAAGATATAAATAAGAATAAAAGCATGTCAATTTAATAATAAAATACGTCACAGCGTAGCTAGAGGCTGACTTGTGGACTAAATGACATTATTTCTGAGTTGAAATATATCACTATACTTATATACTGTCATTTCGCGGTTTAAGTGGGCTTTATTGAGTTATAGTCGAGACAATACCGGTACTTCACTTGTATATTCGGTGACTAGGGCAATATCAAAGATTGTATATGGAGTAAAGGGAAACGTGCCCTAAGAAAGGTAGGGCTTTAGAAAACTTTTATACTTATATTTCAAAATTATACTTTTCCGTTATACTTGTCTCTTATATATACTTTGTATTACATTTTACCTTACGTAATCTAATACTTTTGAAACCACTCTTCGATTTCGTTTATCAACTGGACTTATTAAAGAAATCGGTAGTTGAAAGATAATGCGATAGGCTACTATTGAAGACACTGGCACAGGAACAAAACTCACTTTACGGAGTTCACATCTTTAATGCTGTATATTTGTAATATAGGCCTACTAATATCAATCTTTCAGATATTTTCCTTACATTTTGAGATATTTTTGGCATACCTGATAGAATTTTATGACGATATTTTCTGCACATGTAAACCATAGACATCTTTTGGTTTATGGAATTTATATTCTCTCTACAGTACTGTACTAATATGTGTATAATTCACGGACCAATGTGTCCTTTTTTATTATTACTTTATTGAACACATATTTCCATATCCGTACCATAAGAAACAACGTTCTTATTTATTCTTGCGAGAGGACAATGACACCTTTGACCATGAATCAATTTATTTTCTACGCACTCCATATTATACAATGTGTTGTGGTTTTAATTTCAACATAGTTATATAATAATCTTCTATTTATATTTTTATCAGATCAATTTCATTATTCGTAACACTTTTTAGAATAAAAATCTGAAACCACATTCCAATATTCCAACCTTTCACCCTGCTTCCTGCTACCTTGTTGATAAACTGTTGTTCGTGCGTTTTATTCACTTTTATTCAATTGTAAACGAACTGTACGACAAACTTTTATTATGAAAAGTACAAGAGGGTTATTAGTTAACAAGTCTGTGTAACAGCGAACATCACTTGCTTACAAGAAACGACACCTCAAACCGCTCTAATATGTGACGGATAAAAGCTGTACATTTATATTTAAGTGTAGACAAACTGGGTGTGTGATCTTCATTATGAAAAGTACTATAGGGTAATTAGTAATAAATAACAAACAAGCAACGTCACTTTCTTACAAGAAACAACATTCCTACCCCGTTAATTTTTTGTTAAAATTTTCCTTAAAAACAGATTGCTATTTAAGATTAGCTGTTACCTATATTAGCAATTTGCAATTATGTTTATATGGATGTCGAGATTTGTTTTACTGTATGGATAGTTTGTATTTGGGTTTTAATATTTGTAATTTATAGTATATACAGGGGAAAGAAAAGATCAGCTGTTTATTATTGAAACAAGGTGTAAAAACATGTTATATTTTATACCTCTAACTTGTATAATACTTTATAATACTTTATAATACTTTCTCAAGACCGGTTTCAGTCTACATTTAAAGGGATACAATGACAAATATTTTCTCTGTTAAATATATCAATTGAAGAGCAATATAGAAAAACGTCGTTAAAATAGTGCTTTTAGTGGATTTTATAGCTGTATCCTCAGTGGATTTTGAGTTTTAACTGTACCCTCAGTACGTTTTTACTGTGTCCTCAGTAAGTTTTAACTCTACCCTCAGTGATTTTTAACTCTACCCCCAGTGTGTTTTAACTCTACTCTCAGTGCGTTTTAACTCTACTCTCAGTGAGTTTTAACTCTACCTTCAGTGTGTTTTAACTGTACTCTCAGTGTGTTTTAACTGTACCCTCAGTGAGTTTTAACTCTACCCTCAGTGAGTTTTAATTGTACTCTCAGTGAGTTTTAACTGTACCCTCAGTGAGTTTTAACTGTACCCTCAGTGAGTTTTAACTCTACCCTCAGTGAGTTTTAACTCTACCCTCAGTGAGTTTTAACTCTACTCTCAGTGAGTTTTAACTGTACCCTCCGTGCGTTTTAACTGTACTCTCCGTGCGTTTTAACTCTACCCTCAGTGAGTTTTAACTGTACCCTCAGTGAGTTTTAACTGTACTCTCAGTGAGTTTTAACTGTACCCTCAGTGAGTTTTAACTGTACCCTCAGTGTGTTTTAACTCTACCCTCAGTGACTTTTAACTGTATCCTCAGTGAGTTTTAACTCTACCCTCAGTAAGTTTTAACTGTACCCTCAGTAAGTTTTAACTCTACCCTCAGTAAGTTTTAACTCTACCCTCAGTGAGTTTTAACTCTACCCTCAGTAAGTTTTAACTCTACCCTCAGTGAGTTTTAACTCTACCCTCAGTAAGTTTTAACTGTACCCTCAGTGAGTTTTAACTGTACTATCAGTGAGTTTTAACTGTACCCTCGGTGAGTTTTAACTGTACTCTCATTGAGTTTTAACTCTACCTTCAGTGAGTTTTAACTGTACTATCAGTGAGTTTTAACTGTACCCTCAGTGAGTTTTAACTGTACTATCAGTAAGTTTTAACTGTACCCTCAGTGAGTTTTAACTGTACTATCAGTGAGTTTTAACTGTACCCTCAGTGAGTTTTAACTGTACTATCAGTGAGTTTTAACTGTACCCTCGGTGAGTTTTAACTCTACCCTCAGTGAGTTTTAATTCTACCCTCAGTGAGTTTTAACTGTACCCTCAGTGTGTTTTAACTCTACCCTCAGTGAGTTTTAACTGTACTCTCAGTGAGTTTTAACTGTACTCTCATTGAGTTTTAACTCTACCTTCAGTGAGTTTTAACTCTACCCTCAGTGAGTTTTAACTCTACCCTCGGTGTGTTTTAACTGTACCCTCAGTGAGTTTTAACTCTACCCTCAGTGAGTTTTAACTGTACCCTCAGCGAGTTTTAACTCTACCCTCAGTGAGTTTTAACTGTACCCTCAGCGAGTTTTAACTGTACCCTCAGTGAGTTTTAACTCTACTCTCAGTGAGTTTTAACTGTACCCTCAGTGTGTTTTAACTCTACCCTCCGTGCGTTTTAACTGTACTCTCAGTGAGTTTTAACTCTACCCTCAGTGAGTTTTAACTGTACCCTCAGCGAGTTTTAACTCTACCCTCAGTGAGTTTTAACTGTTCTCTCAGTGAGTTTTAACTCTACCCTCGGTGAATTTTAATTCTACTCTCAGTGAGTTTTAACTGTACTCTCAGTGAGTTTTAACTCTACTCTCAGTGTGTTTTAACTCTACTCTCAGTAAGTTTTAACTCTACCCTCAGTGAGTTTTAACTCTACCCTCAGTGTGTTTTAACTCTACCCTCAGTGAGTTTTAACTGTACCCTCAGTGAGTTTTAACTCTACCCTCAGTGAGTTTTAACTCTAATCTCAGTGTGGTTTTCTAAACTTTTTAAATACATAAGGGTGCAACATCAAAAACAAGTGTTTTTTTTTATAAAGTCACTGTCTCAAAATACTTATCATGAGCAGCTTTGATTTTGAAAAATTTCAAACAAGAGCCCCCTCTCTCTGTGGACAAGTAAAGACACTAAAGTATTTATAAGGTTATATCTCTTTAACACAAAACTTGTTATACAACAAATTTAATGCATAGGAATTTGATAAAAAAAAAAACGTAACACTTAATGCATTTAATATGTCATTTATAATATTAATGGGTGAGAAGCTAATAATCGTAATCGCTAAATATGACGTTTAAAAAGGTGGGAAGGAAGGGTGTCTTTTGTTATATCAGCCTCCCTACAAAGCATAAGTATCTATCCGCTATACCATGAAGAAAACTCAAATCGCTTGCATTCGTCTTGTAATCGAGATAAATTACAATAAATAGTCCCTTTTTGTATCACCCTCTCTGTAAAGTGTTTTTCATACATATTATCATGAAATATGTAAATCATAAAGTACGTCTCTGATATATGCAATGAAGAGTCTATTTCAGTCTTTTAAGTAATCGTTACTAATTTGTCCTTCCTTAAAATAATATCCTGTACATTCATCATCAACTTCACTGTACAATAAGTTATGTATTCAAGGGATATGGATATAATCGATGAGAAAATCAATCAATCAATCAAACTTTGATTACTATTGATAGGTACATTTTAATCCCGTGATTTGAATCAGACATTAATTTTATGACAATGTGGCCGTCATTAGAAAACATCCATCATTAACTTGTCTTGTCCTGGCCTAGTGTTATATGACATGTCTGGTTGTTTTAATCATTGACAAGGGGGTGGGGGTTGTAGCTCATTTATTGACGGTACTGAATTAAATGTGACGTCACTTGCTAGAATGGTAATCGATATCAGCATATACGGTTGTAAAGGGTTATTTTCATCATTGCACACGGTGAATATTGTGGGTGAGGTTGCGACATCTGAGGGTCCATGGACAAAGTAGATCTCATTTTCTTCTTGACAAAAACTTTCTATAAAATTAAGAATCCTAAATTTAGAATTCCATTGTATAAAAATTAACTTCGTAATTTAATTATTTGTTTTCTCTGACTATTTACACCTTACATTTTCTATAAAATTTTACACCACAAACTTTCATTTCTTTTTTTTATAATCTCCAAACCAGTTTCTAAAATTTGGATACTTCTATAATTTTAACACGCGTGAAAAGGCTCAAAATTTCGATCATCCAGACCGTTCGGTGACCAGCCATTTCGTACCCTATTATACTTTTCGTACCCTAATTTTACGGCTATATCGTACCCTTCTCTATCAATCCTAATGAGGTATCTATTTTTGAATGTAATTCTCCTTGGCCTTGAGATAATCTTTGAAGCTGAGATACCATGTCAACAACCAATTCCAGTCCACTGAGTATGTCTGATGAGCTTAAGCCCGGGGTCGGTATTGGCAAAGGCCAAACGGTCCCCCTGAAAGTAACTGCCGAGGATTGCCGATTGGGCAAAGGCCTGTTATTCGATCCGCTACTAACATTTTCTACAGCTCTTGCAAGAGTTAGGAGTTTTCGTTGTAACAATTTTTCAATATCTTCTATAATATTCATTGAATTTATCTCTCGTCGGTCAAATCAGTTCAATAGGCCAAATGACGATTGTCGCAAAACAATCAAGGGTACGATATAGCCGTAATATTAGGTACGAAAAGTATAATAGGGTACGAAATGGCTGGTCACCGAACGGTCTGGATGATCGAAATTTTGAGCCTTTTCACGCGTGTTAAAATTATAGAAGTATCCAAATTTTAGAAACTGGTTTGGAGATTATAAAAAAGAAACGAAAGTTTGTGGTGTAAAATTTTATAGAAAATGTAAGGTGTAAATAGTCAGAGAAAACAAATAATTAAATTACGAAGTTAATTTTTATACAATGGAATTTTAAATTTAGGATTCTTAATTTTATAGAAAGTTTTTGTCAAGAAGAAAATGAGATATAGACAAAGTTATTAGCAATTTGTAATTAAAAATATGTAATTTGGCATGTGTCATCTGTAAAAAGAAATTTAGAATGTGGCAGTCAGAAGTTGACCACATGAAATTAAGAATAAAGAAAGTGGGATTTAGCATTAATAAGTTAAACACTGTTATTTTTATTGCATGAAATTTGAAATCAAGAATAAAGAAATTAGGATTTTGCATTTATAAGCTAAAAATTGTGATTATATTAGATGAAATATGGAATTTAAAAGATGGAATTTGTAATTTTGCTTTCACATTTTGAGCCGTTTCACCCACCATACACCTAGAGGTTGAATTGTCTATAAGACTAAAACAAAGTAAGGCTAGTAAAGTAGGGCTTTAGTGAGTCAATTTAACTACCTTTTGGAATGAAAGGGAAGTAACTCATTCTTGGTCAAAATGGTGCGATTAATTGCTCTTTTAATGTCTGCATGTATACAATTTTGATTTTTTTAATATTTGTTATTGATTTTAATCAGTCTTTTAAATATAATGATGTACAAATTGTCTGCCATATAAATGTCATATCCGTAACCATTGGATTTTGGAAGTGGTGTGATTTCTGCAATGGGTTAGACGGGGTAGTATGTAGTTTCTGAGAAGGGTAGCTTTCTGGGGTATGGCAAGTCTGGTTGCTGGATGGGTAGTTAGTTAGGGTTTGGTTCTTTGTCAAGTTGTGTTCGACGATGTCAAGCTGCTTCTGTATTTGTTTAATGACAATATCAGTAACCCTGTCGTGGATGGTTTGGAGCACAGGGTTAGTCTCGTTGCGGCATTGTAGTTTGGGTGAGTTACAGTTTTGAATGAGGTTGGTATCTGAGCCAGGTCTTTCAGGTTCTTGTTGTTTCTTTGTTAGGATCGAGATAGAGTTCTCTAGTTCCTTGTTACGTATTTCAAGTTTCTCGGAGTATAGCAGTAATCTCTGGTTTTCTTTAGTTTTGTCTTCTAATAGTTTTTCTTTCAGTTTCAGATCTTCTTCCCATTTCTTGAGTTTGATTTCTTTCTGTTTTAAGGTTGATAGTTTCAGTTCGGCTGATGAGTGGATTGATTCGGTTGTTTGGGTGTTCTTGTGTACAGTTTGGTAGTGTGTATGTGATGGTACAACACTAGTTCTTTTTGTAGTAAGGTCTGTACTATGTTGTTGGTCGTTGAGACCAGCACATGAGAGACAGGTATCATTGGTAGTGATGCACTGGCCGTGGCATATCTGATGGCATTGGGCGCAGGCTTCTGTGTTAGTGGTGTTGCATGGAAGACCACATGTGTAGCAGGTGGGTTCAGTTTCTAAGGAGCTGACAGAGGCCGTGCTGTTTCCGTTAGTGACTTCTAATATTGGGCACTTCGGTGCGGAAGGTCTGGGTAGTGGTAGGTCAATGTTCTGGATGACTGGAACGGTTACAGCATCCATTTCGATATCTTTAGTTGAGAGCTTGCTGACTGGAGAGGACGGTAGTCTGGAAATTTCTAATGTTTCTTGGGTGTGTGGTGGTACTGAGGTAATTTTGCTGGGCTTCTTAGGGTACGAAGGGCATCCTTAATATTTTGATTAGTTGTTTTGAGGTGTGGCTTGTTTAGTTTCCTGAGTATTGAGGGTAAGTGTTCTTTTGTGAAAAGCTGGATATTCTGGCCATTTACTAGGACTCTGCAGGTCGAATGGTAGCAGTTTATTCTGTATAGCTGATTTTTGTTGGATGAGAGAATTGAGTATGATTCTTCTACTACAAGACCCTCTTTATCCGTCTTTAAGTAAGGTTCAATACTGTGGTGACAGGATGGAAGTGTGTCTTGGATGCTGCTTCTTAACTCTTCGTAAGCTGCTGCCGAGAGGTCTATAATAAGGTTGTTGTGTTTCATAGTTAGTTTACAGTCTGGACGGTCTGCTGCTTGGATCTTCTTGGATGCTGCTTTGGTTAGGTTGAGAGAGTAGTCCTGCGTTGATGTCTCGTGGGTTGCACGAGGGGACTGTCTATTGGCAATTTCATATTTGGAAGGGGTAAACACTGTGGGGGACTGTCGGCTTCTGCCACTACGTCTTATGAGAGACATTCCGGACTCCCTAAGTGGGTTAATATGTGGTGATCGGTAGGCTAGGTCGGTAGGTATCGGTTGGTTGTAGTTGAGAATTGGTCGGATCGTTTGAGGTTGTATAGAAGACAGTTCGTACAATGGTTGTTGGATGAAGGATATAAATGCTCAAATCGCTAGGCTTCATGTGGTGGAATCAGGCTGTGTAGGTCGAGATGATGAGGACTGGTAGGTTTTGGTTGGTATAATCGTTAGGTAGTAGAGTTGTTCGGTTTTGGTTGGTAATGGTCACGAACTAAACTAAACTAGGGCAGTGGCACCCGTCTGTGTGGAATCCAAGGATTCGTGTAGTGGAATCAAGCTATAAGGCTCAAGTGATGATTGTTTGAAGGAGAGCAACTTTGACAACAAATTTGGTAGGTATTGGTTGGTTATTCAGATTCAAGGTAAAAACAAATCGACGTGACTGAGTAGATTAAAAGATTGTTAAAAGGCAGTTCATTCAATGGTAGTTGGATGAAGGATATTAAAAGACACTATTTCATTCAATGGTAGTTGGATGAAGGATATTAAAAGACACTAATTCATTCAATGGTAGTTGGATGAAGGATATTAAAAGGCAGTTCATTCAATGGTAGTTGGATGAAGGATATTAAAAGGCAGTTCATTCAATGGTAGTTGGATGAAGAATATTAAAAGACAGTTCATTCAATGGTAGTTGGATGAAGGATATTAAAAGGCAGTTCATTCAATGGTAGTTGGATGAAGGATATTAAAAGGCAGTTCATTCAATGGTAATTGGATGAAGGTCGAAGGATATTAAAAGGCAGTTCATTCAATGGTAGTTGGATGAAGGATATTAAAAGACACTAATTCATTCAATGGTAGTTGGATGAAGGATATTAAAAGGCAGTTCATTCAATGGTAGTTGGATGAAGGATATTAAAAGACACTAATTCATTCAATGGTAGTTGGATGAAGGATATTAAAAGGCAGTTCATTCAATGGTAGTTGGATGAAGAATATTAAAAGACAGTTCATTCACTGGTAGTTGGATGAAGTATATTAAAAGACAGTTCATTCAATGGTAGTTGGATGAAGTATATTAAAAGGCAGTTCATTCAATGGTAGTTGGATGAAGGATATTAAAAGACACTAATTCATTCAATGGTAGTTGGATGAAGTATATTAAAAGACACTAATTCATTCAATGGTAGTTGGATGAAGAATATTAAAAGACAGTTCATTCACTGGTAGTTGGATGAAGGATATTAAAAGACACTAATTCATTCAATGGTAGTTGGATGAAGGATATTAAAAGACACTAATTCATTCAATGGTAGTTGGATGAAGTATATTAAAAGGCAGTTCATTCAATGGTAGTTGGATGAAGAATATTAAAAGACAGTTCATTCACTGGTAGTTGGATGAAGGATATTAAAAGGCAGTTCATTCAATGGTAGTTGGATGAAGAATATTAAAAGACAGTTCATTCACTGGTAGTTGGATGAAGAATATTAAAAGACAGTTCATTCAATGGTAGTTGGATGAAGGATATTAAAAGACACTAATTCATTCAATGGTAGTTGGATGAAGGATATTAAAAGACACTAATTCATTCAATGGTAGTTGGATGAAGAATATTAAAAGACACTAATTCATTCAATGGTAGTTGGATGAAGGATATTAAAAGGCAGTTCATTCACTGGTAGTTGGATGAAGTATATTAAAAGACAATTCATTCAATGGTAGTTGGATGAAGGATATTAAAAGACACTAATTCATTCAATGGTAGTTGGATGAAGGATATTAAAAGGCAGTTCATTCAATGGTAGTTGGATGAAGAATATTAAAAGACAGTTCATTCACTGGTAGTTGGATGAAGGATATTAAAAGACACTAATTCATTCAATGGTAGTTGGATGAAGGATATTAAAAGACAGTTCATTCACTGGTAGTTGGATGAAGGATATTAAAAGGCAGTTCATTCAATGGTAGTTGGATGAAGGATATTAAAAGACACTAATTCATTCAATGGTAGTTGGATGAAGGATATTAAAAGGCAGTTCATTCAATGGTAGTTGGATGAAGGATATTAAAAGACACTAATTCATTCAATGGTAGTTGGATGAAGGATATTAAAAGACAGTTCATTCACTGGTAGTTGGATGAAGAATATTAAAAGACACTAATTCATTCAATGGTAGTTGGATGAAGGATATTAAAAGGCAGTTCATTCACTGGTAGTTGGATGAAGAATATTAAAAGACAGTTCATTCAATGGTAGTTGGATGAAGGATATTAAAAGACACTAATTCATTCAATGGTAGTTGGATGAAGGATATTAAAAGACAATTCATTCAATGGTAGTTGGATGAAGGATATTAAAAGACACCAATTCATTCAATGGTAGTTGGATGAAGGATATTAAAAGGCAGTTCATTCAATGGTAGTTGGATGAAGAATATTAAAAGACAGTTCATTCACTGGTAGTTGGATGAAGGATATTAAAAGACACTAATTCATTCAATGGTAGTTGGATGAAGGATATTAAAAGACAGTTCATTCACTGGTAGTTGGATGAAGGATATTAAAAGGCAGTTCATTCAATGGTAGTTGGATGAAGGATATTAAAAGACACTAATTCATTCAATGGTAGTTGGATGAAGGATATTAAAAGGCAGTTCATTCAATGGTAGTTGGATGAAGGATATTAAAAGACACTAATTCATTCAATGGTAGTTGGATGAAGGATATTAAAAGGCAGTTCATTCACTGGTAGTTGGATGAAGGATATTAAAAGGCAGTTCATTCAATGGTAGTTGGATGAAGGATATTAAAAGGCAGTTCATTCACTGGTAGTTGGATGAAGTATATTAAAAGACAGTTCATTCAATGGTAGTTGGATGAAGAATATTAAAAGACAGTTCATTCACTGGTAGTTGGATGAAGTATGTAGTTGCTCAGCTCTGAGTCATAATGGCAATGACTCAAACCAAAGTCTGTCAATAAATAAGGTAAAAATATCATACAGTATACATTACAACATAAAAAGGGTGAAGGAGGTTAGAGCGAGTTGTAGTTGCTAGGGTCATTAGGCATTAGGTTTGGTGTGGTAGGGGTGAGAAATGGTTAGATTTGGCTTCTAGATCACTCGATCCAAGATGGCGGCCTATCGTCTTTTTTGGTCTGCAAAGTTTACCGCTCTGGGACCAAATTTTACCCAATTTTCCACAGGTTTAAAATACCTAACAAGAACCTTAGGTTCTCCCTACTATATAATTACTCCAGCATAACACCGATAAAATTGGTGCAAGTGCCGTTTAAGATAGATAAAAATAAAGAAACAAAATAAAAACCGGAACGGTGTAGAAACACGTCCGTGCAGGGTGAAAGGTGCTCAAAAAAAAAAAAAAAAAAAAAAAAATCATGTTGAATAAATTATAGTTCAACCAATCACAATCATTCTTCAGAATGTATTCTTATCTTTCGCGGAAAAAATAACCAATCAAAATGAACCTTGAAACAAGAGTTGTCTTTTCCTGCCCATTTACTGGGCTTATCATGGCTTATATAGTCTCCACACAGTTGTTGTACGTAGCCAATATGCAAACATGAGTTGTTTCCCGTACTTGCCTCTTCAGTCAAAGAGAGTACTTTTAGTTTAGTTTCCTGTAACCTACTTCCTGTAATAAACATGCCTACTGAACTCTGATTAAAAGTTTAAAACCTCGACCAAATCTTTATATGATTAGTACACAATCATTACACAAAGCCCCTGGTTTTACAGAACAATTTTTTTTTATTATGATGTGTATTAAGTGGTCAACTATTTCAGTCTCCTGGAGGAGAAATATGTCTGAAGATTATTTATTAAAATATTTCAAATATGTAACTTATCGTTAACTTTATCATATTACAAAGCGATCCACCAGACATAAACAGATGTGCCAATTAATTGATATATGTCGATCTGTCATTTTAAAATGTACTTTTCAATGTGAAAGATTTGTATTATTGTGGAATTAAACTGTAGGATTGCAGGTAAAATTCCAAATACTTCATATGCCTTCACCTCTGAATCCAAGTTTTTTTGAATTTATATGTCTTTTATTATAGCGCATTCATAATTTTAGATTTTGTATCACCACATAGTATGTGGCCGCCATCTTAAATCCCAGTGACCTTGAACACTTTTCAACAGGTAATACTACAAGCCATACTAATGTTCTGGAAAATGAATGAAGATAACTTATTAGGTCATCAAACTTTCACATCCCAATCGAGACCCGAAATCTCAACCCCAACAAACACCACCATGTTATCTTAACCATGTCATGTTTGTTAAGAAACAGCGTTCTAACCGACGTGCTCTAGGGTCTCACTAAGTTAAAAATTAAGTTTCTTGCACTTTATCTAGATAGTCCAAAAATGAACCTACCCAGTCTCAACATCATTCCCCTGCGTGTATAGGCAACCAAAGTATATTCGCATATAGTAGGGTACAAAAGTCATAAGTAAAGTCATTCTACAAATAATTCAAAATGCATAAGTTGCTACTTTTAGGGTAAACTGTGTGGCATTCAATAATTCCAAACACATAAGCTGCTTCTTTTACATATGGAAGGGTACAAGAGTCATAATTAAAGTCAATTCACTATATATGAAGTATCTGGTGTCTTCCCATATCACCCCTTCCCACTTAGCCCCCAAACTATTCCCATTTCGCCCCTTCCCACTTCGCCCCCAAACTATTCCCATATCGCCCCTTGTCCATTTCGCCCCCAAACTATTCCCATATCGCCCCTTCTCCATTTCGCCCTTTTCCTGTTTTGCTCCTTCCCGGTACGCCCCTTTCCAGTTTAGCAAAATCCCGTCCTTTCAATTACTTTTCTGATCGAAGACAAGGAATATGTGCAGGAAATTGTGGAAAAGGGTCAGAAAAGTCGCGAAGGAAGTTGTCATCAGGTTCTACAACCATTCCCCCACCCCTTTCTCGTTCTATTTGATCTGGTGCCTCTATTCTGTGCTTTTTCCTAGACAATAAAATACAACTAATGCATAAAGTTTTAATAGAGTTTATAGAGTAATACAAGTTTTAATAGAATATATCAAGTTATACAAGTTTTAATAGAGTATATCAAGTGATACATGTTTTAATAGAGTTATATCAAGTGATACAAGTTTTAATAGAGATATATCAAGAGATACTTGTTTTAATAGAGTATATCAAGTGATACAAGTTTTAATAGAGTTATATCAAGAGATACGTGTTTTAATAGAGTTATATAGAGTGATACATGTTTTAATAGAGTATATCAAGAGATACTTGTTTAATTATTGACAGATTAATTTTTCTGCTACAGTATCTCCAGGCCAGTTTCCGGGAGTAGGTAGGTGTTTCATGGTAACGTTAAACAGAACACATCTGTATTGGTTCCTGATACTTATTCGATTAAACACCAGACATTCAGTCATCCCGGAACATTTCTTAACGCATTCGTTCAGATCTGGTACATCAGGGAAGACGGCGAAGACTGGTAATTTAAATGAGTAACATGTATTGACATCATCTACTAAATAACCGGTACATTTGGTATTTTTAGTACAGAGATCATTACACTCTGTTCGGTTCGAGTTTCCTTTTGTCTCCATGGGGTCAGCAATTATATTTATATTATTTGTAAACTTGTAATCACATTCTGAAATATAAAATAAACAAGCCTTTAATGGTGAATTATAATTCTACATGGTAAAAAGTAATCAGAGATGATAAATTCAAGGCAAGGGGGTTTCTACTGGTAAAAACTTCAATGTCTCAAATTGGTTTGAGCGACCCTAACCCTACAACCATAAAGATAAAATATTTTCTTTAAAGGGAAACAGTCTGCATGAGTTGACCCGGGGTTTATATGGATCTTGAATGTAGAAATATTAAAAATATTAAAATAGAACTTGAAACATGTTGTTACTCAGAGTTTCACGCTGTGCGATCTTCAGACAACTGGTTTATTTCATCCTGCGTCCCTACTGAAGTTAGACAAGTAGAATTTATTCTCGTGTCTACACTTCGAGACAAGTTCGGAACGTTTGTTCAAAGACGTGTGCTTAGGAGCATTTATAATGGAAAGCTTTTCAGTAAGACACAAGTTACATCGTTTGGTTTTATTTGTGTAGGCATTGGCTCTGCTATCAATCGACCAGGATATTTTGTAATTATTATTTTTCTGTTTAAGTTGCCAAATGTATTTTGAGAGTTCAGTATATATATATATATGTTTGCTGTCAGTTTCAAATAAATTATTGTTATGAGATTTTATTATTGTTTCTATTGTTTCTATTGTTTTAATAAAATCTCATAACAATAATTTATTTGAAACTGACAGCAAACATATATCTAAACCATGTAACTGCAGGAACAAAGAGTTATGTCCTCTAAACGGTGAATGCCAAACAAAAAATGTTATCTACAAGGCCGATGTCACAAACACTGACACAAATGAACATAAAACTTATTTGGGACTGACCGAAAACACATTTAAACAGAGATTTTACAACCATATGCAGTCGTTTAAAAACCATAAATATGAACATAGCACTGAACTCTCAAAATACATTTGGCAACTTAAACAGAAAAATAATAATTACAAAATATCCTGGTCGATTGATAGCAGAGCCAATGCCTACACAAATAAAACCAAACGATGTAACTTGTGTCTTACTGAAAAGCTTTCCATTATAAATGCTCCTAAGCACACGTCTTTGAACAAACGTTCCGAACTTGTCTCGAAGTGTAGACACGAGAATAAATTCTACTTGTCTAACTTCGGTAGGGACGCAGGATGAAATAAACCAGTTGTCTGAAGATCGCACAGCGTGAAACTCTGAGTAACAACATGTTTCAGGTTCTATTTTAATATTTTTAATATTTCTATATCGCTCTACATTTAATGTATTGAGCACTATTTTAACAGTAAAAATATTTTGTTATTATTGGATCTTGAATGTATGTAACTGAAATAGCAAATTCTGTTCAAGGTCAAGATATAGATGGTAGAACGAATAGTGAACGCGTTCATTTAATTTGAACTGAATAGTAGAAGAAATTTAAACTATCATACCTAGAGGTTTACAGAATGGTTCTTGGTATTGCCACACTCCATCTTTACATTTTGCCATCTGTTTCATCTTATAACCTTCATTGCATGTCATTTTGACGTCACCACACTGATCTCCTTTGTCAAAACTTGCGTTTTTGACGCTAGGAAATGTCGAGCAATCTGAAATTATTGTTTTGATAATTAGAAATTAGTCTATAAACATAAATCACAATTTTAATATAAGAAATGAAATGAAGTTTAACGTCCTGCTTTGCTGCACCTGTATGGGCTTATGAGGACGGACAAACGCCATACAGTGTGCAATGATGGAAATATTGCCGAATACTGTCATGTAGGTCGTTTTGATGAACACTTAAAAAAATCAGTCGACGAAATGTTATTAGACAGTTGTAACTGTGTCAAAGCCCACATTTGGATACGATGTTATATATTATGTGATGGATAATGGCCGAAGACTGTCCATTATGTAAATAGAAAGAACAACTGAGGGGCGTTAGCCATAATGGACAGTCTTCGGCTTTTATCAAACTTAAAACATAGCAACATAGAGATCCAAAATATATCAACAACAATTCACTACTAAAATAATGGACATATTCTTTAAAGATAGCTTGCCAGGCAAGGTAACATACGCCCACTTCAGCAAATTTGAATATTTGAAAAAGTTGATTGCACCATCGCACTTATTTGAGCTGATATTTAGATGAATCAATTCGAATGAAAACTCTAGCCTTTATCGAGGGCAATAACTCATAAACCGACGACTGGAATTGCGTCATTTTTTAACTTATCCGAGATATTATCAGGATGAATACACATACCAAGTTTCATTCAAATCTGATAAACACTCTAGCTTCTATCGCGTACACAAGTTAATTTTAACGTTTTTTCACTGAGTCAAGGGCAATAACTCATATAAACCGACGACTGGAATGGCGCCATTTTTAAACTCATTCGAGATATTATCAAGAAGAATACACATACCAAGTTTCATTCAAATCGGATAAAAACTCTAGCTTCTATCGCGTACACAAGTTAATTTTAACGTTTTTTCACTAAGTCAAGGGCAATAACTCATAAACCGACGACTGGAATTGTGCCATTTTCAAACTTAACCGAGATATTATCAAGATGAATACACATACCAAGTTTCATCCAAATCGGATAAAAACTCTAGCTTCTATCGCGTACACAAGTTAATTTTAACGTTTTTTCAATAAGTCAAGGGCAATAACTCATAAACCGACGACTGGAATTGCGCCATTTTCGAACTTATCCGAGATATTATCAAGATGAATACACATATTAAGTTTCATTCAAATCGGACAAAAACTCTAGCTTCTATCGCATACACAAGTTAATTTTAACGTTTTTTCACTAAGTCAAGGGCAATAACTCATAAACCGACGACTGGAATTGCGCCATTTTCGAACTTATCCGAGATATTATCCAGATGAATACACATACCAAGTTTCATTCGAATCGGATACAAACTCTGGCTTCTATCGCATACACAAGAAATTGTTGACAGACGGACGGACGGACGGACGGACGGACAGGGGTGATGGCAATATACGTCCACATTTTCATGTGGGCGTATAAAAACACTTTGTGATATATAATAACATGTATTCACTCATATAGTAGTAGTAAATACATATTATTAAACAAGATGTCTTCAAGTGGAGATGATATATTGATTACACAATAGAATACAATCATGGATTTAGATACTGATAATATTCTACGTGATTTAAATAATATATATTGCAAAAATTACATACCAGTTACAATAATTATTCATTAATTTTAAAAAGTTTAAATTAGATTTTGTGTACAGTGTGAATAATTCCTGTCCATTTATTTTTTTAGAAAACTTTCTATTGTTAAGAAAACTTTCTATTATTAAGAAAACTGGACAGTATTCTAAATAATGGACAGAACATCTACTATAGTCAAACAGAGATATTTCGGCTCATCCGGGTACCGTCAAAACATATACAAAACCAGTCCATTATATTTTCAAGGGTATAAAAGTATCTTATTTAGAGGGTTGGTTGTTAGGCAAGTTATAGCAACACCCTTGAAAATATAATGGACTGGTTTTGTATATGTTTTGACTGTACCCGGATGAGCCGAAATATCTCTGTTTGACTATAACAGTGTCTATTCTCCTATATAATGGATAAAAACAACAAAGGATGACGTCATAACTATGTTTTAATGTTTTTTTCACCCAGACTAAAATATCAATAAAGAGAATAGACCTAGTTAATTCCAATTTCTCTACCCCAAAGGTAAATCTTAACCTTTATCATTTATTTTTATAAAATGATCATCACTAGTTTGGCGGCCATTTAGTTTCGATTTTAGTTTAAAACAGCCTCAATGGTTTGTAGACAGTGGTAACAGTGTCAAGGCCCACATTTGGATACGATACGATACGATATTATATATTATTAGATGTTACTGCTCTATACTCGACAACTAGACAATTACAATATTGAATATCAGTCTGATGTCTAAATACATAATAACTTTTTACAGTCAAAGATAGTTGACGATGTGTGTAGTAAGCATCCTATTAGTAACCCAAATAATTTGCAGGATAGATTATTACAGTTCTTGAGTAAACAGATTGCTTCTGACTCGGTCTAGGCCATTCAATAAATTGACTGACAAGATCTAGAATACTTTAGACTCAACAGAAAATATGTAATAAATTTACTACCATAGTAAAATAATAAATATGAATATTTACCGGCATCAATCAGATTCCATATTGTTGACATCAATAGTATGGTACACAGCAGGTTATTCATGGTTCTAACAGTAACAATGATCAGACTTGTTGATACTTGTTAATACTTGTTAATACACTGTCGAATGATAGATTTCGTCAATAATTTATAGTAAATGTAAAGACTCCTACTGGACAGATGTTGCTAA
Source organism: Lottia scabra (assembly GCA_029955415.1). NCBI lineage: Eukaryota > Metazoa > Mollusca > Gastropoda > Lottiidae > Lottia > Lottia scabra. The sequence continues at coordinate 1,014,550 of JARJEI010000011.1, read as the reverse complement.
CTCAACTGTCAATCAATATTTTTATACCGCCGCAACTTTTAAAGCAAAGTTACAATTGGTTTCAATATTTCACAAAACATAATATGTATTGAGCTGAAGATGACATCATTATGTCCACGTGATAATAATAATAATAATAATAACCTATAAATCTCTGGAATATGCCCACGTGATAATAATAATAATAATAACCTATAAATCTCTGGAATATGTCCACGTGATAATAATAATAATAATAATGATAATAATAATAATAATAATAATAACCTATAAATCTCTGGAATATGTCCACGTGATAATAATAATAATAATCATCTCTAAGTTTCTGGAATATGTCCACATGATAATAATACATCTCTAAATCTCTGGAATATGTCCACATGATAATAATACATCTCTAAGTCTCTGGAATATGTTCACATGATAATAATACATCTTAAAGTCTCTGGAATATGTTCACATGATAATAATACATCTTAAAGTCTCTGGAATATGTCTACATGATAACAATACATATCTAAGTCTCTGGAATATGTCCACATGATAATAATACATCTCTAAGTCTCTGGAATATATTCACATGATAATAATACATCTTTAAGTCACTGGAATATGTCCACATGATAATAATACATCTTTAAGTCACTGCAATATGTTCACATGATAATAATACATCTTTAAGTCTCTGGAATATGTCCACATGATAATAATACATCTTTAAGTCACTGGAATATGTCCACATGATAATAATACATCTTTAAGTCACTGCAATATGTTCACATGATAATAATACATCTTAAAGTCTCTGGAATATATTCACATGATAATAATACATCTTTAAGTCACTGCAATATGTCCACATGATAATAATACATCTCTAAGTCTCTGGAATATGTCCACATGATAATAATACATCTCTAAGTTTCTGGAATATGTCTACATGATAATAATACATCTTTAAGTCACTGCAATATGTTCACATGATAATAATACATCTTAAAGTCTCTGGAATATGTCTACATGATAATAATACATCTCTAAGTCTCTGCAATATGAAAACATGTTAATAATTTGAGGTTATTTTTTTAAATTTGAATATCACTTGGATCACTATTTATCTTGGATGATGAACAAATATCAATTTATGGGTCATAGATCGAGCCATTTTCAAAATGGTCGCTAAAATGACAATTTATGGAAAGTTCAGCATTTGCTTGTTGTTATATGACATGTTTTTGCAGGGGTGATTAATTAAAAAATTGTAGTGATAGGCCAATATATTTCCACAATCTTGATTTAAAAAACTGGTGACTAAAATATTAGTGTTTGTGGTTATAGATCATTTATTTTTCTTGAGAAACATAGCTTGCCAGGCAAGGTAATATACGCCCACTGGGCCACTGACTTTGACTTTAAACAAATATATTTGACAGTTACAAGAAAAGTGATTATTAAGAACATTCACATCAAGTTTCTTCAAAATCTGTCCAGTATTGTCCTATAGTGTTTATGAGCTAAAAAATGTTTTCTAGAACAAGAGCAATAATTCTTAGTAAATATTTTTTTTGCTGATTTTCAATAGGGTTCATCTTTGGGTGGTAATAAACATTATCAGTAAGTTTCATCAAAATCTGTTACGAATTGTGACCTGTATAGTGTTTACGAGCCAAAACTCAAACATGTTTTAAAGAACAACAACAATAATTCATAGTAATTATTTTTCTATTTAGCTGATTTTCAATACAGTTCATGCTTGGGTATTGATAAACATTACCAGCAAGTTTCGTCAAAATCAGTTAAGAAATGTGACCAGTAGAGTGCTTACGAGCCAAAAATCGAACGCGTTTTCAAGAACAAGGGCAATATTTCATAGTAAATATTTTTCAATTTTGCTGATTTTCAATAGGGTTCATCCTTGAGTGGTAATAAACATTATCATTAAGTTTCGTCAAAATCTGTTATGAATTGTGACCTGTATAGTGTTTACGAGCCAAAAATCGAACGCATTTCCAAGAGCACGGACAATAATTCATAGTAAATATTTTTCGATTTTCCTGATTTTCAATAGGGTTCATCCTTGGGCAGTAATAAACATTATCATTAAGTTTTGTCAAAATCTGTCAAGAATTGTGACCTGTAGAGTGTTTACAAGCCAAAAATCAAACACGTTTTTAAGAACAAGTGCAATTATTCATAGTAAATATTTTCCGATTTTGCTGATTTTCAATAGGGTTCATCTTTGGGCGGTAATAAACATTACCATTAAGTGTCGTCAAAATCTGTCAAGAATTATTATTATTATTATTATTATTATTACAAAGTTTTTATATAGCGCTTATTCAACATAAATATTACACTAAGCGCTTTACACATACAAACACAACTAAAACAATTTACAAAATGCATTTAAAAATGAAATGCATTTTTTTAAAAATTGACGATAATAAAAATAAATAAAATTGTAGATCACAGGTCAGATAGTTATAGGTATAGACTAAAAAGTAAATAAATAATCTCATGGGAATCAACAATATAAAAAAAAGTAAAAGTACACAGTAATCAGTAAAAATGTGGTACAATTATAACAACATTTAAGAATCTGGATAAGCGAGTCTAAAAAGATACGTTTTAACACTCTTTTTAAAACTAGAAAGTGTAGATACAATTCTAAGTTCAGATGGTAAACTATTCCAGAGTGTGGCAGCTGCTTTGTCGAAGCGTCTCTCACCGTAAGTCTTGGTTCGTACACGGGGCTGTTGGAGTAATGCGCTGTTCTCTGATCTTAATGAACGGGTGGGGTGATATACGCACACAAGTTTTTGTAAATAATCAGGTGCACTGCCAAGAATTGTGACCTGTAGAGTGTTTACGAGCCAAAAATCAAACACGTTTTTAAGAACAAGTGCAATTATTCATAGTAAATATTTTCCGATTTTGCTGATTTTCAATAGGGTTCATCCTTGGGCGGTAATAAACATTATCATTAAGTTTCGTCAAAATCCTTCAAGAATTGTGACCTGTAGAGTGTTTACGAGCCAAAAATCGAACGCCTTTTCAAGAACAAGGGCAATAATTCATAGTAAATATTTTCCGATTTTGCTCATTTTCAATAGGGTTCATCCTCGGGCAGTAATAAACATTACCATTAAGTTTTGTCAAAATCCGTCAAGAATTGTGACCTGTAGAGTGTTTACAAGCCAAAAATCAAAGACGTTTTTAAGAACAAGGGCAATAATTCATAGTAAATATTTTCCGATTTTGCCGATTTTCAATAGGGTTCATCCTTGGGCGGTAATAAACATTACCATTAAGTTTCATTAAAATCCGTCAAGAATTGTGACCTGTGGAGTGTTTACGAGCCAAAAATCGAACGCATTTTTAAGAACAAGGGCAATAATTCATAGTAAATATTTTAAGATTTCGCTGATTTTCAATAGGGTTCATCCTTGGGCGGTAATAAACATTACCAGTAAGTTTCGTCAAAATCCGTCAAGAATTGTGACCTGTAGAGTGTTTACGAGCAATTGTGGACGGACGGACTGATGGACGGACCGACGGACATGGGTGACGACAATATACGCTCCACATTTCATGTGGGCGTATAAAAAGTAGTATAAAATCTCAAATTATTTATAGTTTTGTTTTCTTTTTTATTTGAAGGTGTTCGGAGTCAATATCGACTTTATCAATAATTTAAATTCATGATCCTAGACTGCGGCAAAACAAATTAGGGTAAATTCTACCGCTGAATTCGATTATCATGCAAGTAAAATATTTGCCTATATTTTGTTAAAACAATCACATTATCAATATAAATATCATTTCACACATAGTTACTAATTTGTGTCGGGCATATAGCTGTATATTTGATGACACACGCATACCATTGAAACAGATATTTGAAATATATTAATCAATATTAGTCAGTATGCTCCAAATAGAAAATTGAAAAACAGATTTTGGTTTAAGGTACATTTTAAGAGATTGTTTGATTTTCCAGTACCGTACTATTGAAAGATTTATAAATATCAAGAAAACAATTCATACCGACTGTTCCCCTTTAAATTCCTCCTGTTAAAATCATTTAAAGGAGTCCAGACGATCCCTGACATGTCTATTGAAACAAATTACACAGAAGACAATTTTACTAATTTACAAATAAAATTAAAGTTAAGGCTGATCATGGTCAACTTGAAGTAAAGTATTAAATTAGCGAATTTTTAAATACTACTACTACAAAGTATATCGTGTGAGATATTGGTATACACAATCAAGAGAATTGTTCAAGCATGAAAATTGGCACAAAGCCAGGAACCTATACATCTTTCCAACGAGAAAGCAAAGAAAAACTAGAACCGTGATAACGGTACTGAGCAGTGCGCAATTTAAACATCCTTGAACGGTTGCATTTTAGTCCTGCATATAAATTAGGTCGTGTGACAGCTATTTATAGTTAAAAATCTCAATTTTCAATCGGCTATTAAACCGGAAGTAAACATCGGAAAACACAAAGTAAAACATCATTTGATAGATTTTATCGAGGGCAATAGCTTTGGTTCAGATCAAAAGGTCATCAAACATCAAGGTCACGAGTTTTGAGCTTTGAAAGTATTTGCTATTGCTGAATTTCTTTAACCGGAAATAGACAAAACTTTTAATCGAAATTAGGAAATCGGCTGTCACCATTTTGTTAGTAATATATTGAAGATGCCATAGATATCCTGATCACTTATATCGATTTAAAGAAAAGTTGGTCATTTCAAGATGGTGGTCTACGATTTTGTCATATTTTTTCCTTTGTTAGTCATGTTCTTATAATATTAAAATAAATGTAGAACTACAAGAAGTAGACAGAAATATTAACTATGAAAACTTTAGCTTCTCGAACTCATCCGATATATTATCAAGATAAATACATATACGAAGCTTCATTCAAATCGGACAAAAACTCTAGTCTCTATCGCGTGTACAAGAAATTGTTGACGGACGGACCGACGGATAGACAGGGGTGACGGCAATATACGTCCATATTTTCATGTGGGTGTATAAAAAGGCAGATAAAATGAATTCAGAAATATCAGCAGACAGACTAAATATAAGGGTGCAGAACTACAAGCAGTCAGACCAAATAAAAGGGGCGCACGGCTACCAGTATACAGGCAGGGTTAACTAAAAGGGACGCGGGAATACCAGCAGACAGACAAACGAAACGCGTACAGTTACAATGGAATTCGGCATATTACTTTCAAATTCTAAAACGCGGAATTATGATTCAAATACATAGTGTCATATAAATAATATGTAAATTAGGTCACGTGACAGAATTTTTTTTTAAAGAATTTTGAAAAAAAAAGCACTCACATTAACAATGGAATTCATCAAGATAAATACACATACCAAGCTTAATTCAAATCGAATAAAAACTCTAGCTTTTATCATATACACAAGCTAATTTTAACGTTTTTACTAAGTCAAGGGCAATAACTTTTAAACCGACTACTGGAATAGCGCCATTTTCGAACTTATCCGAGATAGTATCAAGATGAATACACATACCAAGTTTCATTCGAATCGGATTAAAACTTTAGTCTCTATCGCGTGTCAAGAAATTGTTGACGGACAGACCGACGGACAATATACATCCATATTTTAATGTGGGCGTATAAAAAGGCAGATAAAATGGATTCAGAAATACCAGCAAACAAAAAGAAGTGCAGAACTACAAGCAGTCATACCACAGGCAGGCTAACTAAAAGGGACGCGGGAACACCAGCAGACAGACAAGCGAAACACGAACAGTTACAATGGAATTTGGCAGAATATTTTCAAATTCTAAAACGCGGAATTATGATTCAAATACATAGTGTCATATATCATTGGAAAGCGTAGATATAGCATAATACGAATCAAAAATAATTTGTGTCGTATGTAAATTAGTTCATTTAAATCGAATAAAAACTCTAGCTTTTATCACATACACAAGTTAATTTTAACGTTTTCACTAAGTCAAAGGCAATAACTCATAAACCGACGACTGGAATAGCTCCAATTATGAAAGGATCCGAGATAGTATCACGATAATTATACATACCAAGTTTCATCTAAATCGGATAAAAACGTAAGCTTCTATCGCGTACACAAGTTAATTCTGACGTGTTTTTTTTTCACTAAGTCAAGGACAGTAACTCTTAAACCGACGACTGGAATCACGCCATTTTCAAACTCATTCGAGATATTATCAAGATAAATACATATATCAAGCTTCATTCAAATCGGATAAAAACTTTAATCGCTATTGCGTGTACAATAAATTGTTGAAGGACGAACGGACCGACGGATGGACAGGGGTGACGGCAATATACGTCCATATTTTCATGTGGCTGTATATAAAGGCAGATAAAATGGAATCAGAAATACCAGCAGGCAGACTAAATAAAAGAGGTGCAGAACTACAAACAGTCATACCAAATAAAAGGGACGCACAGCTACCAGAATACAAGCAGGTTAACTAAAAGGGACGGGGGAATACCAACAGACAGACAAACGAAACACGAACAGTTACAATGGAATTTGGCAGAATATTTTCAAATTCTAGAACGCGAAATTATGATTCAAATACATTGTGTCATATATCATTGGAAAGAGTAGATCAAGCATAGAAACGCCGAAAAAGAATTTATGCCGTATGTAAATTAGGTCACGTGACAGAGCTGTTTAAAGTTAAAAATTGCAATTTTCAGAAGGCCATAAAACCGGAAGTAAACATTGGGCATCTTAAATGAGTACGTCATTGGATAGATCTCATCAAGGGCAACAACTTTTGTTCAGGTCACAAGGTCACTCAAGGTCAAGGTAACAAGATATGATCCTTAAAAGTTATGACTATTACTGAAAAATTTTAAACGGAAATAAAAAAAATTCTGAATCCAAATTAAAAAATCGGCTTCCCATGTTTTGTTAGCAATCGACTAAAGATTCCATAGACATCATTTGTATTCAAATCGGATAATTCCCCGATTCTGAATTTCGATTTAAAGAAAAATCGGTCATTTCAAGATGGCGGCTAATATGAAATATCTGGGTCTGATTTTATCATTTCATATTTTGTCAATGGTTATTTCTAGCACATCGCAAAAAGATTTTTTTGAATATCTGCGTTATCCCGGAAGTTAAAATTTCAACTTTACAAGCAAATGACGTCAAAACCGGAAGTGATATAAAATTTTTGAAGATATCATTTTGTTTGCAATCAAAATGTTTATGAACATGTAAGTTTTCAGATTGATCAAAATATAATCGCAGAAGTTGGAAAAATGGTCAAAAAAGTGCTTAAAAAAGTCAGCGACAAAGTTATAAAAATGCACATTTTTAAAGTCTTATCTTGTAAACAAACGTTTAAAGAAATAAAAAAAAATCCCATCAAAATCGGTTGAAAAACAGAGGTGAAAATGGTAAAAACCTTAAAGTGGGTATATCTGCGATACGTCATTTCCGGTTGAAGGAAAATGCATCATTTTACATTCACATAATACCGACACGCTAGTTATCGTAAGAAATCATCTGAGATTACGTGTGATATGTTTCCTTCATACCGAAATAGCGGGACCAGAAGTAGACAAAAAAAAAAGTCATTATGAAAACAAAGCAGTGCGTTCGCTAGAACGCACTGCAATAAGACATTGAAAATGGCAAGAAAGCGAGGGTAAAAATGCCAGAATTAATTTTCTCGCCTTTTCATTTCATTTATCTTAGCCGTTTACCATGTTCGACTTTATCGACAAAAACTATATATGTTTGGACTGTACAAACTTTGGCCTTCGTCAAACAGTCAACAGCTGCCACAACAAATGATCCGACGTTGCTGTCGTAATTTATTTTGACTTTCAAAACTGTTATGTTTTTGTCGATATCCATCAACTTGATAATAATACATTTTAATGTCTTGAATATGTCAACATAATATAATACGTCTTAAAGTCTTGAGTATTTCAACATGATATAATACATCTTAAAGTCTTGAGTATGTCAACACGATATAATACGTCTTAAAGTCTTGAGTATGTCAACATGATATAATACATCTTAAAGTCTTGAGTATGTCAACACGGTATAATACGTCTTAAAGTATTGAGTATGTCAACATGATATAATACGTCTTAAAGTCTTGAGTATGTCAACATGGTATAATACATCTTAAAGTCTGGAGTATGTCAACACGATATAATACGTCTTAAAGTCTGGAGTATGTCAACACGATATAATACATCTTAAAGTCTTGAGTATGTCAACATGATATAATACATCTTAAAGTCTTGAGTATGTCAACATGATATAATACATCTTAAAGTCTTGAGTATGTCAACATGATATAATACATCTTAAAGTCTTGAGTATGTCAACATGATATAATACATTTTAAAGTCTGGAGTATGTCAACATGGTATAATACATCTTAAAGTTTTGAGTAGGTCAACATGATTTAATACATCTTAAAGTCTTGAGTATGTCAACATGATATAATACATCTTAAAGTCTTGAGTATGTCAACACGATATAATACATCTTAAAGTCTTGAGTATGTCAACATGATATAATACGTCTTAAAGTCTTGAGTATGTCAACATGATATAATACATCTTAAAGTCTGGAGTATGTCAACATGGTATAATACATCTTAAAGTCTTGAGTATGTCAACATGGTATAATACATCTTAAAGTCTTGAGAAAGTCAACATGATATAATACATCTTAAAGTCTTGAGTAGGTCAACATGATATAATACATCTTAAAGTCTTGAGTATGTCAACATGATATAATACATCTTAAAGTCTTGAGAAAGTCAACATGATATAATACATCTTAAAGTCTTGAGTATGTCAACACGATATAATACGTCTTAAAGTCCTGAGTATGTCAACATGATATAATACATCTTAAAGTCTGGAGTATGTCAACATGGTATAATACATCTTAAAGTCTTGAGTATGTCAACATGGTATAATACATCTTAAAGTCTTGAGAAAGTCAACATGATATAATACATCTTAAAGTCTTGAGTAGGTCAACATGATATAATACGTCTTAAAGTCTTGAGTAAGTCAACATGATTTTGAGTATTTCAGTATTTTGAAGACTGTCATCGCCAATTCACATTGAATACTTTAGGTACAGGAACGGCGTCTTCCTGGGTTCCGTTGTCTCAGACATTATTCGCTATAACCTGAATTGACTGAATAGTCACAAGGTCACAAGGTCACAAGCAATAAATAAGCGAACTATAAACTGTAGTTACTATGAAAGTATATTTAAAATTTTATTGCTAGGGTAAAACTACTAAAAAATAGGAATTTGTGTGAAAAATAAGAACTATTTAGGATTTTCCCTTGAATTTATAGTTTTTTTTAAGGAATTTAAGCCAAACTAAGAAAAAATTTAGGAATTTTAGGGCCGCTGGACAGCCTGATATTGCTTGTAATAAGTTTTGAGCTTAGTTTATTAAAATCAACATCAAAGAATCCAAAATGGTGAAAATGGCATAAAAATTGTATCATATCGAAATATTGGTCGTAGTGGCTTGCTATAAAACGTTTGGCAGATTCTATAGCTGAATTCAAATAATATTCTAGAAAGCCATTCTCCCATATTTTGTTAAAACAATCATATTATCAATAAATATTATTTCACACATAGTTACTAATTTGTTTATGTCGGGTGTAGGCCTATAGCTGTATAGTTCATGATGCCAGCCTTTGAAACAGATATTTGAAACATTTTAATCAATATTATACCTCAACCCATTTGTTTAATGGAATGTCTGACGTATTTTTTTAGGACAATGCTCGAATTATTGAAACCTATAGACCAAAATCTGATGTGTCCCTTAAACTATCGAAAAGATATTAGTTCTAAAAATATCTTGCCATTAATTTGATTATACGAAAACTATTCAAAATGTTGAAGCTAATGTATTTAAATATACACTTTTTGGTTAATGTTACGAAGAAATAAAGCAAAAAAAAAAAACAAAAAATATTTCGTCCCAACTATAATATGATTACGTATTTCAGAGAATAGGTTTCAGATTATACAAGTAATATATTCTAAAGGAATCTACATAATCTCAAATCAACCTAGAAACATTAGCACTTTGATAAGAGAAACAATGTCATGCTCAATATTCTTTCAGGTTTTATTATGGCTCGGGCTATTTACCACTACGTGACAGTCCTGCAACATTCTTAAAACTATTTACCACGTAGCCTACATGTTGCTGGGCAAACAAATAAAACCCTTGATAATATTTCACTAGGAGAAGGTTTCTAAATTTTATAATTTGTCCTTATCCAGAAACTATAAAATGTATTTATACGAAATAAAACGTTTAATAAATTGTTGCAAATAGATATTTATTATGACTAACAAACAAAGCCTTTTTTAAGTAATCAATTTGGAGTAATCAATTTGGAGTAAACGATGCTATGCCTAAACAAAACTATGCCTAAACAACACTGTTCCTAAACAACACTATGCCTAAACAATACTATGCCTAAACAACGCGAAGCCTAAACAATACTTTGACTAAACAACGCTATGCCTAAACAACACTATGCCTAAACACCGTGAATCCTAAACAACACTGTGTATGACCAACACTAAACCTAAACGACACTATACTAAACAACACTAAACCTAAACAACACTATACTAAACAACACTAAACCTAAACAACACTATACTAAACAACACTATACTAAACAACACTAAACCTAAACAACACTATGCCTAAACAACGCGAAGCCTAAACAATACTTTGCCTAAACAACGCGAAGCCTAAACAACACTAAACCTAAACAACACTATACTAAACAACACTAAACCTAAACAACACTATACTAAACAACACTATACTAAACAACACTAAACCTAAACAACACTATGCCTAAACAACACTAAACCTAAACAACACTATGCCTAAACAACACTATGCCTAAACAACACTATACTAAACAACACTATGCCTAAACAACACTAAACCTAAACAAAACTATGCCTAAACAACACTATGCCTAAACAACATTATGCCTAAACAACACTATACTAAACAACACTATGCCTAAACAACATTATGCCTAAACAACATTATGCCTAAACAACACTATACTAAACAACACTATGCCTAAACAACACAATGCCTATCTAAGTGCTTAAAAAATGCCTAAAGTTCTGAGTCTTTCTGACTCAAGCTCAAATTTGAACATGTAACATTATCATGTAGGCAAGCCTCAAACTTTAACATGTAACATTATCATGTAGGCAAGCTCAAACTTTAACATGTAACATTATCATGTAGGCAAGCTCAAACTTTAACATGTAATATTATCCTGTAGGCATGCCTCAAACTTTAACATGTAACATTATCATGTAGGCATGCCTCAAACTTTAACATGTAACATTATCATGTAGGCATGCCTCAAACTTTAACATGTAACATTATCATGTAGGCATGCCTCAAACTTTAACATGTAACATTATCATGTAGGCATGCCTCAAACTTTAACATGTAACATTATCATGTAGGCATGCCTCAAACTTTAACATGTAACATTATCATGTAGGCATGCCTCGGGTGTTACATTATCATTCAGACTTGTAGATGCAACATTTTCTTGTCAAAATATTTTAAGATACAATATTGTCTTGACGACATAATACAGACTTTTAGATAGATATCTATTATAGTGCAGCGACATAGTCCCCAAATATAAAGGCTTTACACACTAACTTAAATATGTTTTGTATATGAACCACTTGAAATTCCACCTGCATAAAGACACCATTTTGAATTTTGAATTGGCCAACCTAAAACTGTTCTCAATGACTATTGTACATTTTTGGAATCCACTGGTTCAGGTTGCAAGTAACAAAGGGTTGAATTCAATATTAGCCACCTTCAAAATTCTATAATTGACATTATTTCTGGATTTTGTTCAGTCAAAAATATGTTCTAAGTGGCCAGTTATACAGGGTCAGGGATTACAATGATCAAATCTTTGAATATTTTCTTTTTTATTTCATATCATATATGAATCATATCTCATTCTATTTCTTTTTCACCTAATCATGATTTCCTTAGAGTGGTGCCAATTTCCCCATATTCCCCACTTTCTCCATATAGGTTGGTTTTAATGGGCAATATTTAGTATGAAAAACACAAAACAGTTTTCGGGTTCGATTAGTGCATTTTTGTAGTTCAACATTACAAAGCGAAGATTGCAAAAATACATGTGTAGTATAAAATCAAATAATTGCTTGTAATAAGTTTTGGGTAGCTGAGTTTTTTTTTCTCTTGCAATTCAACATCATCATTATCATTATCAATATAAATATCATTTCACACATAGTTACTAATTTGTTTATATCGGGCGTATAGCTGTATACTTGATGACACACGCATACCATTGAAACAGATATTTGAAATATTTTAATCAATATTAGTCAGTATGCACCAATTTTATCAGGTGTTTCAGTACCCAACTTTCGAAAGCTACTTGCGTTATCATTATCATTATTATTATTATTATTATGACGATATGACTCAGATTTTAACATACTTCATCATTATCACGTGTCAACATGCCTCAGATTTATGGATGCAATGCTATCATGTCTGTATTTCTAAAACTTGTAGATGCAATATTTTCTTGTCGATATGCCTCAAACTTGTAGATGCAACATCTTTATGCCGGCATGCCTCAGATTTGAAGATGAAAACATTTTCAGGTTGATTATTCAAGATAAATTACTTTTATATTGAAGCAACATATTCCCCATATATAAAGATTTACACACTGTAACTTAGATATGGGCACCATTTTGAATTTCATATTGGCCACAGTAAAATTGTCAATATTTCTATAACTATGTCAGCTATTCACCTGATCTCAATGATGATTGTACATTTTTGGTTTTAAAGGAATCCACTGGTTCAAGTGGCAAGGGTTGAATTTCTATATTACTGGATTTTGTTCATTCATAAACATGTTCTTATTGGCCAATTATTCATTTCCAGGGTCGAGGATCCCAATGATTCAAGATATTCAATTGTCCCTATTTTGAATATCAAGAGCTCAAGATCGACAGCAGCATATGGTAGAACTCTGCCCGGAGTTGCAAGAACTTCCGCTAAATAGCACCGCATAAGTCAAAGTCAAAGTTAACCACATGTGGAAGAGGTTGATTCCAAGAAAATGGGGATCCCTTTAGGTACCACCTCCAACACAGGTAGCTTCTTTGGCAACATATCCTGTCTCATTTAGCATGCGGATATCTCCTCCATACGGATAGGGTCAAAACTGAAGATAATGTTTAACCCTTTTGAAAAACCCTACTACAAGCTGCAAAATCATACAATTAACTGATCTCATGTGGGTGTCAAAAAGGCTGCAGCGTCAATTTAAGGGAAAATGCAAAACCCAATTTTTATTAAACATTTAATACAATCGTATATACGTCGGCCATTTTCTATCAATAATAACCTCGTATGCAGATAGAAGAAAACCTTCCAATGCCAATGGCCGGAAGGAGATTACGCAATAAAAAATAGTTCTGTTTATGGGTTGTTAGTTACCTCCCTTGCACATTATCCTTATAGATAGGAAAAGTCTGGATGTCAGAGACTTTTCAGATGACGTCATCAATAGAGACAAAAGTAGTGCGATTTATCCGCCTGATGCCTACGAGGTTATTATTGATAGAAAATGGCCGACGTATATACGATTGCATTTAATATACTAAACAAGTTCCACCATTTGCTTTGAGAAAATATTACAACAGGTCAATTTGAAAAGAAAACACGGAATTCAATATGAATCCATTATTTTCAAATTGTTTCATTTAACCCCCAAAAAAGAAAAATTAGCCACCAAGAATAGGTATTATAACTGACTGATCCAGAAATGATTTTATAAAGGCAATTTTGAATTGCAATATGACGGCGGCTGTAGCCACTTGTAACTAGAATCATTGGATTCCTTGCCCCCCAAAAAGTACAATTATCCACTGAAAAAATGAAATGAATGAAGTTGTACGTCCTACTTTTCTGCACCTATATGTATATGGGCAAATTGAGGACGGGCAAACGCCATGCAGTGTGCAATGAGGGAAATTTTGCCAGGACAGCGGCATTGGCCTGCTCTTATTTTCGATTTCCAACTGAATTATCCACTGAGATCAGGTTAATATCTGATTTGGGTTTCTATGCTGCTGCACTGTTATGTTAACATACCCTACATTTTTCTATGTACATGTATAATTATTATCATGACAACAATACATGTACCCATATTTGTCTTGAGTTATGTACACAATATTTGTTGGAATGGCTTGAATTTTTATTGGAAGGTTTTGTGAGTGGGGGTGGGGGGGGGGGGGGGGCAATCTCATCTTACTTAATAATCTAAAATCCAAGATTCTAGATTGGGACAGTACACAATAGGGTGATTTTTACATGCAAATTAGGCAGATCATTAGGCTAAAATCTAGTATCATTTTAGTAAGTCATCACATAATCAATATATATATCAGTTAGCACATAGTCACTAAATGTTTGACAGATTGCTTTATACTTGATGACGCCAGCCTTTGAAGCCGAAATTTTAAATATTCTAGCCTAATTAATATTGGCCAATTTGGACCAAATAAAATCAAATTAAAAATTGTAAATAAACTTATCATTGTTATCCCTCGTTTCAATGAACTGGGTTAATTCCTTTTAGTCATTGGTTGCAGTCTAAAGATTGACAGGTCCAAAAGCCAATCGCATTAGTTCATGTTCAGGAGCCTGCCACGAGGCTGTAGCAGCGGCGACAAGTGTACCAAGAGATGGTGCTAGAGTCTCGTGCCAGTGAGCTAGTGTTGATCCCAATTACCTTTATCCTTGCTAATTAATCTTAATTAGACTAAAGGGTAACCCTGTCGACGTTTAGCCAGAGATCAACTGAGAGAAAGGGTCCTCACGAACCTAAGTTATTATCCTTATCCTAATAAAGATGTTTCTTTCCTTTCTTTTCTTTTTTTGTCAAAATATTCAAGATTTTAAGATATAATATTGTCTTGGCGACATAATACAGACTTTTAGATAAATATCTATTATAGTGCAGCGACATAGTCCCCAAATATAAGGGGTCTACACAATAACTCAAATATAGTCTCGTATATGAAGGTTTTGTGTATTTGTGATACAGACACAGGTTCAAGTTTCAAGCGGCAACAACTGCTACCATGTTGAATTTCAAATTAACTGCTCTCCTTAATATATATTTAAGGATTTTTGCAGTTATAAATTCGTTCTCGGTAGCAAATCAATAATTTATGGGACAACTAGTTTCAGAGTTTTCCTCGGCGATATTTAGTATGGGTCCTTGTCCATTTTTAAAGGGACAGTCCGTTTTTGTTTTAGGTCAAATTTTTTAAAAACACCTGCAACAGTTTTAGGGGTCGCTGAGAGCATGTTTGTAGTTCAACATTTCAAGATTGTAGAAATTCGAATTCGAAAAATAGTATAAAATCTCAAATTATTTAACGGATATAGCTTGTAATAAGATCTGTGTATAGAGTTATAGAAGAATATCACGAAATATTTGATGGAATAACTAGTAGTGTTTTATTTTTCAGAAATGAAGGTTTTGGGGGTCACTATCGTCTTAATTAAATAATCTAAATCTAAAAATCCAAGATGGCGTCAATACAGAATAGGGTGATTTCACGTGAAATTGGGTAGATTCTACAGATATATTCTAATATTATTCTAGAAAGCATCACATTATCAATATAAATATCATTTCACACATAGTTACTAATTTGTTTGTGTCGGGCGTATAGCTCGGTGGGTGTAAAATTCCGAATTCCCGAATTCTCCGAATTGTCCGAATTGGGTCAGAAAAGACTAAAAAATCGAAACTAAATTTGCGCCAAAAGTCGTGCACAAATTTGGGATCAGAACAATTTTACATCAAAAAACGAATATTTTAAAGCTCTTTCTTTGGTCAAATCAAAATAATCAGTGTAGAGATTTCAGATCCTTTATTCATCAAATATCAGTCCATGTCCAAAGCACACTCCAGACTCTCCTCTCTATCTCACGGGCTATCCCATCATCCTCTCGCATACACTCGGAACTGTCTCATTTACGATGCTTACGCAATGACTCTAATCTACATAATATTTGGTTATGACATCGTGTACATTAATTCATAGGTTAATTCATAATATTGCTGTCTATCGACTATGATTCGCTAATAGTCAATAAACAGTTTTTGTTATTTGTGACCGGGTGTGTCCAATGAATACAAGACAACTCGGACCATAACACACACGATCACTTGAAAAACTCGGACAAAGTTTTAACTTAAAATTTTAAACTTTGCTCAATGGCTTTTGATGATCACAAACTCAGACCACTTTTCTACACTTTTCATTGCGTGTTTATAAAAAAAACAATCTATTATCGGTATTTATATTGTCGTCAAAATTCGTATCAAGAATTGAAATTGAGCAATCATTTATTGAAATATATATAAAAAAATCAGAAAAAAATATGGCTCGTATTCACAGGCCACATCTGTGATCCTTTGTCGAACTTGTTTAAAATCGTATGGATATAAACCTTCACATATAATTTCATTCAGATCGGATATGAAATTTGGCCTATATCGCATTGACATTTATCATAGTTTCAGTGAATCAAGGCTTAAAACTCTGTCATCCTTTGTCGAATCAATCCCAAATTTTAGCTTGTCCGATATCTTGTATAAATTCTTATGGATATTTACCTACGCACCAAGTTTTAAAAGATTGGAAAAAGAGTTTCACAAGTCTGATTTAAAATTCCTGTGTATAAAGGGTTAAAACTTTGTGTTGTGATCTTTCGTCGAATCACACCAAATTCTAACTAGTCAAAAAATATAAAACTTCACATAAAATTTCATTTACATAAGAAAGAATCTTTGGCCTCTATCTAATCCGAAACTTGCTCAGATAGCTATTTACACAAGCTAATTGTGGACGGGCCGACAAAAATAATGTATTAACCAGATAATCATGAAAAGTGGTTGGAAGTGTTATGAACAGGGGCCCGAGATTGTTTTGGTCCGAGTTGTATTGACACATTCGGTTACAGACAACAAAAAGTGTTTATTGACTAACAGCGTATACTTTTTAAAAAATAAAATCATAATCAGTAATAGTAATATTAGCTCACAAAAGTTAAAGTAGACGAAAATTAAAAAATGTGGTTTGACCTAAGAAATATTCTTTAAAATTATTCGTTTTTTGATGTAAAATGTTTAAATCTTGAATTTGTGCACGACCTTTGGCGCAAATCTAGTTTCGATTTTTTAGTCTTTTCTTACCCAATTCGGACAATTCGGAGAATTCGGGAATTCGGAATTTTCCACCCACCGCGTATAGCTGTATACTTGATGACACACGCCTTTGAAACAGATATTTGAAATATTTTAATCAATATTAGCCAGTATTTGACAGCCAGTGCTTCTATAGGAGAGTACCTTCTATAACACCTATAACAGATTTTGGTTTAAGGAACATTTTAAGAGATTGTTTGATTTTCCAGTACCGTACTCTTGAAAGATTTATAAATATCAAGAAAACAATTTATCCCTCATTATACCGACTGTTCCCCTTTAAATTCCTCCTTTAAAAACATATAGGGTATAAATAAGTTACATTTTCTGGAAAAAACTGATGTTCATTGAATTAATGTACAATTTCACCAACCAAATTGTTTATATATGTATATAACTAACCGATCTTACGGCTCGTGTTAAAAATGCTCACAAGATTACTGAGGCTTGGCGAGAATTTGGACTCGGAATCAGAATCCGCATAGTCAAAACAAAATAGCATTGATAATCCATTCAGGGCCCTTAACAAGTCAATATAAAATTTGATCAGCTGACCTATTTCAATACAAAGTCCATGGAAAATTATCCATGTTCTGACATAGTATGGACTTTGAAAAAAAAAATAGATTAACATATTACGAATTTTATAGGGCCCCCTCTAACATTTTTTTCAGTCGGAAATTTGTATAAAGTCAATTCTCGGTGGTTATTCGACAAAAAACATTAGTATGATGGAAAAGATCAAGAAAGAGTTTGAAATTTTGAAAAAAAAATAATAGTTTCAATGGGATCTCGATCCCGGGACTCCCTAGATGTGGCTCCAGCACGCAAACAATGTAAGATAATAATACACAAGTGGTAAAGTTTTGAGAAAACAAAAATCAATATAAGGATATCTTCCTTCACAAGAACAAACAACAACAAATAATGTGTTAGCAATGAAAATTGAAATTTATTCAGTAAGATATTTTCTATAAACTTGATTTGTGCATCTATCTTTTTTCTGAAAATTGAGAGGCTTTAAGATGGTTTGATATCATTATTTAAAGAATTCAACATAATTGGACCTTTGTATTTAAGACTATTTTTAAATATATTTTTGGAAGGTTTAGGAATTTGATATCTGAGATTTAAATAGAGGAGTGAGTATATTACAAAAGAATACAAAGTGTAAAATTTTAATTAATTGCAGGTTAAAAGCAGGGCCTCTAAGTTACAATCAAATACAAATATCCTTGATCTAGATAATAAATCTCAATTGAAAATTCTAAATTGTAGAAATTGTAAGTATCTCTTTAAGTGGAGGCTATACTCCAAAATGAAAAAGTGTCAAAAAGCCAAAATTTTGGTCAAAAGACATTTCTAACTCAAAATACTATTAGAAATGGTGTTAATATTTATAACGAAAGAAATATTTACAAAATGTATTGATAAAAACAGTCTTTTGGGTAATAAAAAGGGTAACAAATAGTATCAAGAAACTGATTTGGTAGAGAAGACTTGATATTGGAGGATATTGATAAATAGTCTTAAACAGTGGTTTGTATAGACACTTAATGTAGGTAAAAAATCGTCTGCTAGCATACTATAGAATCAAGGCAGGTGAAACAAGTGAAAAGGAAAATAAGTCACGAGATAAAGCCATATAAGGCAACTATTACTACACATAATGTAGGTCAGGTAAAAAATCGCATACTATAGCATACTATCTATTTGGACTTCAAAAAGGCATTTGATACTGTCCCCTACTAGAGACTTGTAACAAACTGAAAAGCTATAATAATAATAATATAATAATAATACTTTATTTGACAGGAAAACCAGTTTGCCAGAAGCAAATCTTCCCTGGTATCCTCCTAAACTACACATACAGAATTGTAATTTAAACATAGAAAAATAAAATACACATACAAAGTAACTACACACACAATTATATACAAGATAAAGTATAAATCTAATCCGTCCTCTAAGGGGTGGCATTCTGAATTGATGATCTCCATCCAGTCTTTAGGTATTGCATTGCAAATGACATTCTACTCTAATTCATTGCAGGTAAACATGTCTAATATATACTCATATAGGAGAGTAAGCCTGGTTTCACCCACATAGTTAGATCTGAAAGTTTGGTCAATTTACATTGAATAAAGGAATTGAAATACAAAGGTTTGCTATTATATAATATAAAAGGATTATGGAACAGGGGCTGGTGTAAAATGCTATTATAATTAGTTTTGACATTTAGCTTCTCCCATGCTGTAAGAATATTTATATAAAATGAGGGGATATTGGTATAGCCTTCTTTAAGAACATGCATAAAAAAAACCTGTGGACTTAAATTGCAATTAAAATATTGATTAAGAAAATATAACATTAAAAATTTCCAAGTATGAGTTATTTGTGGGTTTAAAAAATGTTGGAGGCAGACCAATCTAAAAGCATATTGTCTTAACGGAATATCAGGGATGTTAAGTCCTCCTAGTTGAGTTCTATGAATAATAGTAGTAGCTTCTATCTTGGGGGTTTTGTTGCTCCATAAATATCTAAATATAGCTGAACTAATTTCTGAGATAGTAGAGTCCGGAATATCAAAAACTCTTAAAACATACCATAATTTAGATGTGCATAAAGTATTTACCAATACAGATTTGTATGATGGATAAGATCAAGAAAAATTAGAATTTTTGAAAAAAAAATAAAGGTTTCGGTGGGGTCTCGATCCCAGGATCCCTTCTTGTGGATCCAGCACGCCAACCGCTTCGCCATCGCGACTTAAGAGAATTGTCGCTAGAGTCAGACGTGACCCTAACTCTAAAGCAAAGGGCCCCTCAAACATTTGTTTCGGTTGAGGAGGGCTTAAGCCCTTCTTATAAAGTCAATTCTCGCTGTTGGTATGCGCACAAATGTGTCAGTTGTTGACCAAATAACATTTGTATGATGGATAAGATCAAGAAAAAGTTTGAATTTTTGAAAAAAAAATAAAGGTTTCTGTGGGGTTTGTAGCAACCACTTTTGTAATAACGACCGCTTTTGTAATAGCTCACTACTTTTGTAATAAAAATCAACCGCTTTTGTAATACTTACCAGTTTTGTAATAACATGCGCCCATTTTTGTAATAAAAGTAGGGCACCACTTTCGTAATAAGCTCGACACCTTTTGTAATACTATCAAGGGTCACCACTTTTGTAGTAATGCTTCCCCGCTTTTGTAACAGCCAAGTTTATTACAAAAGCGGGTAACCGATAGTAGTTTATTACAAAAGTGGTCAGAATTTATGCCAGCATCTAAATTGCGCATATTTTGAGACGTTCTGTCCATTTTTCGCGCCATTTTGGGGTACTGCTAAATACCGGAATACCATCCCAAAGGCTATATACCGGAATATTGACGGTATGGGGGTAATTGTCCAGGGGTGTGAGGGGGGGGGGGGGGGCGGAGGTAATTGTCCGGTGGTAATTGTCCAGTATGTTGTCATTTAGGCGCTTTAAGAACACCTCATTTAGACACAGTACTTTAGGCACACTTCCTTTACGCATGTATTATTTAGGCACATTGCTTCAGGCACATCAGTCACACTCCTATTCGGCACACTCGTTTAGGAAGATATTCAAATAGGCATACTATTTTTTGGCACAACTTAATTTAGGCACATCTTGCTCGAAATCGAGGTTTACTTCATAGTTGAAGAAAGCAAGGGATCGGTCTAGTAGCACTTTCACATATTTCAATTGCATGAAATGTATGTTTTTATACGCCCACACATTAATATGGGCGTATATTGTAGTCATAGGCGTACGAGCCGGGGGGGCAGGGGGGGGCAGGGGGGGCAGGGGGGACTGCCCCCCCAGTGATTTTCATGAAGGAAATTTTAAAAAATAAAATCATTCGGAAATGATGTGATCAGGCAGATGGCGAGAAGTTTTTGGAATTAGGGGTTGGGTGGGGGTCGAATTGTCGAGCATTTATATTTCGTTGTCGGGCAAATTAGCATTAGTTGTCGGGCAAATTGGTTTTGCCCCCCCCCCCCCCCCCCCCCCCCCCCGCTCAACTTACGTACTTACGTGATTGTAGTCGCCCCTGTCTGTCCGTCTGTCTGTCTGTCCGCCTGTCTGTCCACAATTGTTGTGGACACGATAGAGAGCTGGTTTCTTGGTGGATTTTTATGAAACTTGCTGTGAGTGTTTGTAATCACCCAAGGATGAACCCTATTGGAAATCAGACGAATCGAAAAATATTTCCTGGGTTATTGCCCTTGCTTTTGAAAATATGTTGTGGACACCATAGAGAGCTGGTTTTTTATACGCCCACATGAAAATGTGGACGTATATTGCCGTCACCCCTGTCCGTCCGTCGGTCCGTCCGTCTGTCAACAATTTCTTGTGTATGCGATAGAAGCCAGAGTTTTTATCCGATTCGAATGAAACTTGGTATGTGTATTCATCTTGATAATATCTCGGATGAGTTCGAAAATGGCGCAATCCAGTCGTCGGTTTATGAGTTATTGCCCTTGACTTAGTGAAAAAACGTTAAAATTAACTTGTGTATGCGATAGAAGCCAGAGTTTTTATCCGATTCGAATGAAACTTGGTATGTGTATTCATCTTGATAATATCTCGGATGAGTTCGAAAATGGCGCAATTCCAGTCGTCGGTTTATGAGTTATTGCCCTTGACTTAGTGAAAAAACGTTAAAATTAACTTGTGTACGCGATAGAAGCTAGAGTTTTTATCCGATTTGAATGAAACTTGGTATGTGTATTCATCTTGATAATATCTCGGATGAGTTCGAAAATGGCGCAATTCCAGTCGTCGGTTTATGAGTTATTGCCCTTGACTTAGTGAAAAAACGTTAAAATTAACTTGTGTACGCGATAGAAGCTAGAGTTTTTATCCGATTTGAATGAAACTTGGGAAGTGTATTCATCTTGATAATATCTCGGATGAATTCGAAAATGGCGCAATTCCAGTCGTCGGTTTATGAGTTATTGCCCTTGACTTAGTGAAAAAAACGTTAAAATTAACTTGTGTACGCAATAGAAGCTAGAGTTTTTATCCGATTTGAATGAAACTTGGTATGTGTATTCATCTTTATATATCTCGGATGAATTCGAAAATGGCGTAATTCCAGTCGTCGGTTTATGGGTTATTGCCCTTGGCTTCGTGAAAAAACATTAAAATTAACTTGTGTATGCGAAAGAAGCTAGTTTTTATCTGATTTGAATGAATCTTGGTATGTGTATTCATCTTGATAATATCTTGGATGAGTTCGAAAATGATGCGATTCCAAATGTCAGTTTATGAGTTATTGCCCTTGACTTAATGAAAAAAACCTTAAAATTATCTTGTGAACTCGATATAAGCTAGAGTTTTTATCCGATTTGAATGAAACTTGGTATGTTTATTCATCTTGATAATATCTCAAATGAGTTTGAAAATGGCAAAATTCCAGTTGTCTGTTTATGAGTTATTGCCCTTGACTTAGTGAAAAAACGTTTAAATTAACTTGTTTACGCCATAGAGGCTAAAGATTTTATCCGATTTGAATGAAACTTGGTATTTTATCTTCATCTTGATAATAACTCAAATAAGTTCGAAAATTGCGCGATTCCAATGATTGGTTTATGAGTTATTGCCCTTGACTTAATGAAAAAAAACGTTAAAATGAACTTGGTATGTGTATTTATCTTGATAATAACTCAGATAAATTCGAGAATTGTACGTTTCTAGTCGTTGGTTTATGAGTTATCGCCCTAGACTTAGTGAAAAAAACGTTAAAATTGTGTACATGATAGAGGCTAGAGTTTTCATTCGAATTGATTCATCTAAATATCAGCTCAAATAAGTGCGGTGGTGCAATCAACTTTTTCAAATATTTAAATTTGCTGAAGTGGGCGTATGTTACCTTGCCTGGCAAGCTATCTTTGATGGATTTTGATGAAACTTGGTATGAGAGTTTGTACTGACATTAGGATAAACCCTATTGCATATCAGAAACATCGCAAACATATTATGAGTTATTGCCCTTGTTCTTTAAAACACGTTAATTTTTCAGCCGTTACACTCTCAAAGTTGTGGACACGATAGAGAGCTGGTTTCTTGGTGGATTTTTATGGAACTTGCTGTGAGTGTTTGTAATCACCCAAGGATTAACCATATTTCCTGAGTTATTGCCCTTGCTTTTGAAAATATGTTGTGGACACCATAGAGAGCTGGTTTCTTTATGGATTTTGATGAAACTTGGTATGAGTGTTTGTATTGACAGTGGGATAAACCCTATTGAATATCAGAAACATCGAAAAAATATTTTATGAGTTATTGCCCCTTGTTCTTTAAAGCACGTTAATTTTTCAGCCGTTACTCTCAAAGTTGTGGACACAATAGAGAGCTGGTTTCTTGGTGGATTTTTTAAACTGGCTGTTGGTGTTTGTATTGACCTTCGAATACACCTTATTGAAAATCAGAAACATCATCAACTATGTGACTGCTCTTAATCATTTTAAGATGGAACCTAAACGTTGGTTGCCCTTGTTTTATGCATATTTCAGTGACATATTTGTTATTTGTTCCAGGAAACTTGAACCCATGGTTTTACTCTTGTAAAAAGAGAAAATGTTATTCTCAGATTCTTTCATTTACTGATCACTCTTGTCAACCCCCCGGACGAATTGGCTGCCATTATAAAAGTGGGCGTATTACGATGGCCATCGCTATTTTTCCACCCGATATCCCCCTGTCAATGATGCACGTCGGAGAGGCTGACATAAAAAAAGAGTCCAGTCGTTCGGATGGGGCAATAAACCTGGGCTCCCGTGTGCTACTGACTGTGTTAATGATCACTGTACAGTAGTTGAAAGGCCACTGACCTGGAAAATTTCTCTCATTGCACATTGTATGGCGTTTAACCGTCCTCATTACCCCAATTAGGTGCAGAAGAGTAGGACGTAAAACTACATTTCATTTTCATTTCAAGACTCGATTTATTTTCCTTAAAAAAAATTGGCAACGCCTCCAACCCCCCAAACTAGACGTTTCGGCATTTCAAAATAGTTTGAGGTCGTTTCCTGATAGTTATCCTGCCCAGTTCCAGATCGTTTCACGTTTTCTTTGGTCGTTTCTTTATCAGATACCTAAATGACGGTGGGTTCGTTTTGCCGCATTGCCCAACTTTCCGCATCGTGCCCAATTGCACAAAAACGACTTGTAAAACGAAACTAAAGGTTTCTGAAAAAATCCGGAATGACCAATTGTTAGGGTTATGTAGGTTAAGCAACCCAATCTCACCCACCCAAACTTAGACACGATGCGGCAAAACGAACCCACCCCCTAAATGAATGTGTGCCTAATCAAAGGTGTGTATAATTGAATATGAGCCTAATTGAAGGTGTGGCTAAATCACATTGTGCCGACTATAGGTGTGCCTAAATGAATATGTGCCTAATTGAATGTGTTCCAAAAAAAAGTAATAAACTAATATCGGTTACCCACATGAAATGTCCGTCGGTCCGCCCTTCTCGTAAATTGCTTGTTAACATTCTAGAGGGCACTGTGTGTAAGTGTTCGATATCACTCAAAGATGAACCCTATTGAAAATAAGCGAAATCTTAAAATATTATGTTTGAATTATTGCCCTTGTTCATGGAAACGTGTTCAAGTTTTAGCTGCCAATTCTTGATATATTTTGACGAAACTTTGTGTTAATTAGCGGTGTAAGCTTATAACTGAAGGTTTTATTTTTTTTGTAACTGATTTTGTTTAATATCAAAGCCGCCAGTTGGCTTATATTACTTTACCAGCCAAGCTATATTGTAATAAACTTGGCTGTTACAATAGTGGGGAAGCTTTATCACAAAAGTGGTGACCCTTGACAGTATTACAAAACTGGCGAGCTTATTACAAAAGTGGTGACCTCATTTTATTACAAAAATGGGCGCATGTTATTACAAAACTGGTAAGTATTACAAAAGCGGTTGACTTTTATTACAAAAGTAGTGAACTATTACAAAAGCGGTCGTTATTACAAAAGTGGTTGCTACAGGGTTTCGATCACGGGACCCCTTGGTGTGGCTCTAGCACGCTAACCGCTTCGCCATCGCTACTAACTAACCCTAACTCCAAAATGGGGTAAACGCCCTTTTTTTGCCAATCACGTTTTAGAACAGAAAACTGTCATAGGTTGATCAAAAATGGGTCGTTCGCATATGAAACGAATCAGCGTTCAATGACGCATCTTTTCAACACAAAATCAACATAGGAAGCTTTTAGGGCCCCTCAAATATTTTTTCCAGTCGAGGATGGCTTGAAATTTGTGTAAAGTCAATTCTCGGTGGTTGTATATGCATAAATGCAAAAAACATCTGTCTAGATCAAGAAAGAGTTTGAATTTTAAAAAAAAAAGTTGCGGTGGGGTCTCGATCCCGGGCTCCTCTAGGGTTGGCTCCAGCACTCTAACCGTTTCGCCTTCGCGACTTAATACTGACTTAAGAAAGGAGGAGTAATGGTTTAACAGACTTCCATTCTTAGAAGTCTATAAAAAGTATCTCTTAAAACTTCAAATTTAAAAAATGCTGAAAAATTCCCACAAAAAGGCCACAAAATTTTTTTTTTGAATGACGATAAATACACTCCTCATGTATTATATATAATGTTGTTTTATTTCTTAATAAACGTTAAATGTTTTTACCTGTAATAAGTTACTGATAAACAGTATTTGAGATGTTTGTTGGTCGACTAATACAACTAATTAATAGTTCCGTACAAAAAAGACGGGTTTTACGAAAAGATCGGCATTTAAAGATCGGATAATCCGGGAAAGATCAATGCCAAGAGGTTTGGCCAAGGACCAGCTGCTAGAAAGGATCCGCACGGAACCTAAGTTGTTATCCTTGTAAAATATAGATGTTTCTTTCTTTTTTCTTTTTCTTTTTAAAAGGCTAGTGTAGACGAAGCTTGTGTACCTAGGTACGTAAACTTTTACCATTAAAGGGAAATTACCACAATTTATATTTACATTACTTGAGCGTGATACTTCAGACCACATTGGACTCTAAATGTAGATGGCATTATTTTTACCATTTTTAAAATATTTGTTAGCCTGTTAGCCTACATAAATAATATTTTCTATGTATCTTATAATATTTTTCTGAATTCGGATATTTATGTTACATAGGAGGCTCTATAACACCTAAAACTTGTAACCTAGGCAAGCCATAATGAAAGTTAGTATTTTTTAGATTTTTAGACTTAGTTCAGTCATTTTAATAACGACACATACTCTCGAGCTGTTGGTATTCTGTTCTGTTAAACATGGCCGCTATACGCTACAGAGAACTGTACTAGACACGATGGTAAGCTAAATTTGTTCTACACTACAAGAGATTATTGGCGAAAGTCAGCCGTGACCCTAACTCCGGAGGGGGGTAAACGCCCTTTTTCTAAAGCCAATCACGTTTTAGCACACAAAACTGTCATAGGTTGGTCAAAAATGGGTCGTTCGCATATCAAACGAATCAGCGTTCAATGACGCATCTTTTCAACACAAAATCGTGGCGAAAATTAATATAGGAAGCTTGTTGGGCCCCTCAAACATTTGTTCCGGTTGGGGAGGGCTTATGCCCGTTGTATAAAGTCAATTCTCGGTGGTGGTATGCGCACAAATGTGTCCGTTGTTGACCAAAAAACATTGGTATGATGGATAAGATCAAGAAAAAGTTTGAAAAAAAATAAAGGGTTTGGTGGGGTCTCGATCCCGGGCCCCCCTAAATGTGGCTCCAGCATTTTAACCGCTTCGCCATTGCAACTTACGAAATTCTGGCGAAAATCAACCGTGACCCTAACTCCGGAGGGGGGTAAACTGCACCCATTCGCAAAGTGGTATGAGGTGGTACGGATGTTTTTATTCATTGACTATTACACTATTACATACATAATATTATATACCGTGACACATCAAACAATTAAAAAGGGCGTTTCTCTTAAGGCAATGTATGATATTTGTGTAGGAATATATTAAAATGATGGGCAAAGATATTGCTATTACTAGCATTTAAAAATATGCTGAAATTCCGAATATTAAGTCAAAGTCAGAAAGTTTTGGAAAAGTTTTGCGCGAAGCAGATCATGCTTACTCTTTTCGAAACACCTGGTGGTACTTCTCTTTGGAGTAGTCCACTACTATAGAACTGTTTCTCTCGATTTTGGGCTGGATTTTTGATTAACGGAACAGTTTTGCTTGTACGGATTTTTATTATTATGCTATAGCGAAAATCTCTGAAAAAATCCTGTCAATGTTTTTTCTCCATGTCACACTTTATGGCGTTGATCATTTTTATTAATCAATCGGGAGCAAGAACAGTAGGACGTAAAACTCCATTTGAATTTCAATGCCTCTCCCACCGATTGAGTATGGAGTTCGTACCATCTACCTAAATTTAGACTTGAAGATATAAATAAGAATAAAAGCATGTCAATTTAATAATAAAATACGTCACAGCGTAGCTAGAGGCTGACTTGTGGACTAAATGACATTATTTCTGAGTTGAAATATATCACTATACTTATATACTGTCATTTCGCGGTTTAAGTGGGCTTTATTGAGTTATAGTCGAGACAATACCGGTACTTCACTTGTATATTCGGTGACTAGGGCAATATTAAAGATTGTATATGGAGTAAAGGGAAACGTACCCTAAGAAAGGTAGGGCTTTATAAAACTTTTATACTTATATTTGAAAATTATACTTTTCCGTTATACTTGACTCTTATACTTTGTATTACATTTTACCTTACGTAAACTAATACTTTTGAAACCACTCTTCGATTTGGTTTATCAACTGGACATATTAATTAAAGAAATCGGTAATTGAAAGATAACGAGATATTATTGAAGACACTGGCACAGGAACAAAACTCACTTTACGGAGTATATCATGTTCCTTCAGCAACGTTAGACATTTGCATTATCTACCGTTGCTGGATTGACGGGGTTTTCTCGTCATTATCAACTAATAACCTCGTTTAAAAAACACTATACGTCACATTCAATTTATGACCGTTGAGACTAGATTATCACAAGGTAAATTTGCTACAAGAAATTTGACGTCTGTCATTCGAAAGTTTTCCCGCAATAATTTGTTACAAGGAATATAACTGGTCGACCATAATCTTTCGACCAATCAAAGTTAATGACGAGAAAAGCTTATCATGATAGCAACGGATTAATGTAATGAAATGAAATGATAGCCGTTGCTAAAGGAACATGGAAGTATATATATTTAATGCTGTATATTTGTAATATAGGCCTATCAATCTTTCAGATATTTTCCTTACATTTTTGGGATAGTTTTGGCATACCTATGAAAGCATTTTATGACGATATTTTCTGCACATGTAAACCATAGACATCTTTTGGTTTATGGAATTTATATTTTCTCTTCAGTGCTGTACTAATATGTGTAGAATTAACGGACCAATGTGTCCTTTTTTATTATTAGGCCTACTTTATTGAAAACATATTTCCATATCCGTACCATAAGAAACAACTTTCTTACTTATTCTTGCGAGAGGACAATGACACCTTTGACCATGAATCAATTTATTTTCTACGCACTCCATATTATACAATGTGATGTGGTTTTAATTTCAACATAGTTATATAATAATCTTCTATTTATATTTTTATCAGATCAATTTCATTATTCGTAACACTTTTCAGAATAAAAATCTGAAACCACATTCCAATATTCCATGCCTGTCTGACCTTTCTCGACGATCCCTGCTCACTTTGTGACTGTAGTGGTTTATTCACTTTTATTCAATTGTAAACGAACTGAACGACAAATTTTTATTATGTAAAGTACAAGAGGGTTATTAGTTAACAAGTCTGTGTAACAGCGAACACCACTTGCTTACAAGAAACAACACCTCAAACCGCTCTAACATGTGACGGATAAAAGCTGTACATTTATATTTAAGTGTAGACAAACTGGGTGTGTGATCTTCATTGTGAAAAGTACTATAGGGTAATTAGTAATAAATAACAAACAAGCAACATCACTTTCTTACAAAAAACATTTTCTTTAAAAACAGATTGCTATAATTTAAGATTAGCTGTTACCTATATTAGCAATTTGCAATTATGTTTATATAGATGTCGAGATTTGTTTTACTGTATGGATCGTTTGTATTTGGGTTTTAATATTTGTAACTTATAGTATATACAGGGGAAGAAAAGATCAGCTGTTTATTATTGAAACAAGGTGTGAAAGCATGTTATATTTTATACCTCTAACTTGTATAATACTTTATAATACTATATAATACTTTCTCAAGACCGGTTTCAGTCTACATTTAAAGGGATACAATGACAAATATTTTCTCTGTTAAATATATCAATTGAAGAGCAATATAGAAAAACGTTGTTAAAATAGTGCTTTCAGTGGATTTTATAGCTGTATTCTCAGTGAGTTTTAAGTGTACCCTCAGTGAGTTTTAACTGTATTCTCAGTGAGTTTTAACTCTACTCTCAGTGAGTTTTAATTGTACTCTCAGTGAGTTTTAACTCTACCCTCAATGAGTTTTAACTCTACCCTCAGTGAGTTTTGACAGTATCCTCAGTGGGTTATAACTGTAC
Organism: Lottia scabra; assembly: GCA_029955415.1. Taxonomy (NCBI): domain Eukaryota; kingdom Metazoa; phylum Mollusca; class Gastropoda; family Lottiidae; genus Lottia; species Lottia scabra. The sequence goes on along the minus strand of JARJEI010000011.1, from coordinate 984,505 downwards.
CCTCAGTGAGTTTTAGCTGTATCCTCAGTGAGTTTTAACTGTACCCTCAGTGAGTTTTAATTGTACTCTCAGTGAGTTTTAGCTGTATCCTCAGTGAGTTTTAACTATACCCTCAGTGAGTTTTAACTCTACCCTCAGTGAGTTTTAACTCTACTCTCAGTCAGTTTTAACTCTACTCTCAGTGAGTTTTAACTGTACCCTCAGTGAGTTTTAACTCTACCCTCAGTGAGTTTTAACTCTACCCTCAGTGAGTTTTAACTCTACTCTATCTTCATAAGAATTTGCCTGAGCCTTTTTAGAAAATATTTTACAAATGCACGTTTCGTTTTATATTTAAAGGGTTAGAGTTGTCTAATAATGTCTAATGTAGTCGGGTGGTTTTCTAAACTTTTTAAATATATAAGGGTGCAACATCAAAAACAAGGTTTTTTTTATAAAGTCACTGTCTCAAAATACTTATCATGAGCAGCTTTGATTTTGAAAAAATTCAAACAAGAGCCCCCTCTCTCTGTGGACAAGTACAGACATAAAAGTATTTATATGATTATATCTCTTTAACACAAAACTTGTTATACAACAAATTTAATGCATAGGAATTTGATAAAAAAAAAACGTAACACTTAATGCATTTAATATGTCATTTATAATATTAATGGGTGAGATGCAAATAATCGTAATTGCTATATAATATGACGTTATAAAAGGTATGGAGGGGGTCTTTTCTTATATCAGCCTCTCTACAAAGCATACGTATCTATCCGTTATACCATGAAGAAAACTCAAATTGCTTGCATCCGTCTTGTAATCGAGATAAATTGCCTTTTTGTATCACCCTCTCTATAAAAGTGTATTTCATAATTATAATCATGAAATATGTAAATCGTAAAATGTCTCTGATATATGCAATGAAGAGTCTATTTCAGTCTTTTAAGTAATCGTGACTAATTTGTCCTTCCTTAAAATAATATCCTGTACATTCATCATCAACCTTCACTGTACAATAAGTTATGTATTAAAGGGATATGGTAGTGCGAAACTTGCTGCCCCAGCCTCTGATAGCTATTTGGACGGATATGACTGAGAGAGTCAGAAAAACTAGGCCCCCGAAACTTGCGATTTTCCGCACCTCCGCGGGTGGGGGGGTTTCAAACGTATTTATTTACCTCGAATCTACAAAACTTCGATATATTTGGAAAGATGGATAATTTTGTAGTTCAATCATGCCACCATTATCCACCTACACCATACAGGTCATGTTTGCGAGTCCGTCAAAGTTTTTTTCCCGATAAATAAAATCTGTCGGTCGCCATTGAATACTGCACGCGCAAGGTGTGGAAAATCGCAAGTTTTTGTGGCCTAGTTTTTTTGACTCTCTCCCAGCCATATCTGTTTCGGACTAGGGATATGGCTGTCTTATAAGAATTAAATATTACTTTTCAAAATGATAATCAAGCGTCAGGTCCATCTACAATTTCAATTGGAAACGCAGTGGCTTATTTAGTAACTAGTAGCCTGCAGGGTTCGATTGTGACGCTCACAATATTGTTTTACCCTTATCAGTGATGCAGGTGGAAGGGGCTGATACGGAAAAGCGTCTAGTCGTTCGAATAAGGCAGAAAATTAGGACGTATCGCCGTTCAAATTACATCATGTACTTTAACTTTTTCACAATTCAACTTCTGGAAAAAGTGGGCCTCTGTCATCTTGTAAAATACATAACTAGTTAAATGCAAACTAGATAAATGCATAACTGGATAGAATACACCCCTTTGATATTTATCACTAAAATATCTAACGAAAACATGCACTTTAAGCGATGAATGGATAATGTTTGAAATAACATTAGGACAGCTTTCTTTATATAAGGTGTACTAATGCTTATAGATTCAACTGCACTCTGACACATTAAAAGGAATGTTGCCGTACAAATATATTCTTTAGCAACTATATGTTTAGCTATACCAATCCATACGAAGGTCTATAAGATAACACTTAATTATTTATGAAGAGTAGACCCTACTGTCCTACATGGTATTAAAGGGGAATGTTCAGCATTCATGGTCGATTTAGGACTTGAATATTTCTAAATAGCCTCCAGATGTACTGGAACTGCACGAAAATCATATAATTTCTTCAATTATATTCCCTCTTTAATATTAATCCTTAATTTTCTGAATGTGTTTTCTATAACGCATAGTCTTACTAAACGACGAGTCGTATTTTTGACTTTCAAAAGGTGATAATTATGTATACACATACGTTTTTTTTCTTTTTGGTCGAACAGTTACTGTTAGTGAACATATCCCTTTGCTATGTCTCTCCAGACACTTTCATTTAAGCTCTTAGTACCCTTTAAGTGCACTAAACGTTATTTACGACCCAAACAGAAATTACGTGTGGACTATATAAGTATTTCCATACGGAGCAAACATTCCGGTAGACATTTGTTTTACAATTATTTACAGAGATTGGTATCAGACTAGGAAAAATCTCTTTAAAAGTGTTAACATAAGGCCTACTTTGACTATTTTTTTCCTGAGGTTGGGGGAAGTTGGTTTAACAATTCCCTATGGAAGTTTAGACATTGAAAGGAACCGTTAATCGAGAGCATTTTGTAAGATGCCCCCTTTAAACCACAGGTGCTCGTAGTTATATTTTTTTTTAATATTGTTATATGGTAATGAGCTAATTGCTCTTATTACCGTATAACATTATTTAAAAAAAATATAACTACAAGTCCCTGTGCTTTAAACCAGCATATCTGTAACGACAGTATATGAATGTTTATACAAGACATGCCTTATCAGCAAATTAAATATAGTCTGGCCTAGAGCATGTTTAATTACATTGTGTAATTAACAGGGCCGATATGTCACTGTGTTCTATATCTAGTGTAAAACATTGTGTATAAGCCTATTGTATATTTTCTAGCCATGTGTACTCTACAAAATCTTGGTTCTGAAGGACAGGATTCTCTTACATAATTTTAATTGGCCGAACATTTTCGCTCAACCAATTGGATTCATTCAAGGAAATATTGCTTGAAGGACACTCTGTTGAAGTTGCTCAACTTAATAACAGGAAATCCATCAGTACTAGATTGACAAGGGATGAATGTCGTCTAACTCGTATACCTTTGAATGATCAAGAAATTGGATTCATCCGAGAAAAGAATTGCTTGAAGGACACTCTGTTGAAGTTGCTCAACTTAATAACAGGAAATCCATCAGTACTAGATTGACAAGGGTTGAATGTCGTCTAACTCGTATACCTTTGAATGATCAAGATATAACAACTAGAATATATTTTTACCAAACTTAGGCCTATATATTTTTGCCCTGGGTGACACAGGTGATTTTTATAGCACTCTACATTGACGGGGCAATCTGATAAAACTATGGGAAAATAACACCTGTAAATCTGATTAAATGAATGAATGAATGGACGAACGAATGAATGAATGAACGATGAAGAATGAATGAATGAATGAGCATGCAGGCCCAAAGTTATTTTTGTTTTACCTTTCAGATAAGGAAAGTTCGGTACATTTCATATTCGGTACCCGAAAATACAAACTTTTTCCTATCTCTACGAATTACAAATCATATTGATGGTGTAGGGGAAAGAGGGCACTTGCGGACTGAAAACTGTCACTTTGACCGAGTAAGGGAAAAGATAAAAAATGAAAGATGTCAATCAACAATATCGAATAAAACATATAAAGCTTGACATAATGTCATATAATGTCAAATATTACGCGTGTCAGTGTCAGTTTTCTCGGATCTTATTTTATCTAGGTCCGAGCATTTAGTGACATAAGGCCTATAATATGTGTAGGCTTCACGAATTAGGCTAGCTGACTTTCTACAACATCGTCGTACCGTACAGCTTTCAATTTTTGGTAATTTTCAAGTGCCGATTTTGAATGATTGTCTGGAACTTAAAAGTCTGCAAAACTGAGATCATAGTGCGTCTTCAATAGCTCAAATGGTTGCAGAAAAGTTGGACGTAAAACTCCATTTCATTTCATTCAGCTGTCCTCACTTCCACTGGTTATATCGTAGGCTATTAATTGTTTTTTATTTCATTGTATACGTAGTTTGGATGACTTTTTACCAGTCGGTAAACCAAGTATTTTGCCAACATGGTTTCTTTGATTATATCATTTGATTATTTAATGCGGTATATTCTGTACGATGCTAACGTTTTCGGTATTTATTCCAGCCTGACGTGCGACGTCATAAACTCAAGAACCAACCAAAACGGAGATTAGTTTTCTGCCGCTAGGTGGTGAAAAGCATGGCGGATAAACAGAACTTTGGCTATGAACAAACTCTAGTAAGTTTGATTATTGCAGTATTTATGAATGACAAATGTTTACACTATGATTAAACAGTTCCACTGTCACGGCAGAATTGAATGATGTTTCAAAAAACGCATGTCACTTTTGATTTTACTATGTTTTTTGGGTCATAATCACTCATTTAATGACATTGTTTTGATTTTTTTGACATGTTTCATTTTGCTTGGCTTGGTCAATACTCGACCATAAATAAACACCTTATGGATATATAGCTCTGTTTCTGTTAGCAAAACGAGTAAATCAACTCTCAGGGTGCATGTTAAGAAATTCAACACTCTCCCCTGTCAGACCGGTCGGACCATTACTGTGTCGGACCATTACAAACTCGGCCCAATGATTTTTTCTCACTACCGACTCGGCCCAATGATATTTTTCTCACTACCGACTCGGCCCAAGGTTTTTTTTCTCACTACCGACTCGGCCCAAGGTTTTATTTCACTACCGACTCGGCCTACTAGACGTATGTTGTTATATTATATATTTATATATGTATCAAATGATAAAACAAATATCCTATCCCGCAACATGTGGTTTCGTAATTGAATTGTCGGTAAAATATCAATTGATACCAAACGGCTCATCATGGACGACATCAAAGTAGGCATTGTCAAGATATCGTTTGCTGAATCACATTTTGCCCATTATATTTGAATGGATTGTAATATCATCCTTAAAATGTTTTTGAAAGTCCTATATTGTCTTTATTATGAATTTTTTTGATATGGATGTTATTTATATTTTATCTTCCCGTGATGACCTTGACTCAAGGTCGCACGCGTATGAATCTCGAAAAATCTGAAAAAGGCAAATCTAATCGATAAATTGAGTGGAACGATAAAGTTTGAGATTTTCAAAAGCAGAGATATTGTCATGCAATCAAAATATATCTATTTGAACCTAATTTTGATCATTGCATTATGAATTCAGATATTAAATCTGCATTATGTCGTCTGCTTCTTTGCTAATATTCTATGTCAGCACTTTGATTCTATTTATAGTAACAATCAACCTTGATTGCCGCCTTTGTTTCTATATTGAATCCAAGCCCTCCTGAGGAAATTAATCTAAGGTGTGACAAATTATCGTTCTCTCATTGTTTATATTCACACAACCTCTTAATCATTAATTGGTTTAGTTTCATTTCTTAATAACCAACAAAAACAAACAAAAAAAAAAATGGCTTTTTCTGGCGAAAATAAGACCACATCAAATTTTGCCGATTTGATACCATATATTTTTTTTACTCGCATGACCTTGACATTTCGAATATTTCCGAGGAATAAATTCTTTATTTTGTTTTTACAACATAAGTCTAGTGGGCCGAGTCGGTAGTGAGAAAAAAACCTTGGGCCGAGTTGGTAGTGAGAAAAATATCATTGGACCGAGTGGGTAGTGAGAAAAAAACATTGGGCCGAGTTTGTAATGGTCCGACACAGTAATGGTCCGACCGGTCCTGATTCCCTTTCTTACCACACCATCTTTGGTGTACTAGTGAGCTCTCTTTTATTTATTATTAAATATTAGATTAATTTTTTTTTATCTCAGCTTCATCGTGACTATTTTGATTTTATATTGTCTTTGTATCTTTTGTTAATGATTCTTTTGTTTTTTTATACAGTTATATGGACGATATTCAAGAGAGTTGGGTTCATTTGCCAAGTTCCAGGCCAAGAGATTAAAGAAAGAAGCAAAACAACAAATTGATAATAAACCACCTACAGGAATATGGAAATTTTTAGGTAAAAGCCTGTATAGATTTTATTTCTGTTACAGTTTTCATTAAAGGGGAATGTTCAGCAATTTCGAGGGTAGATTTAAGCCTTTGATATATGTAAATAGCCTCCAGAAGTACTAGAACTGCACAAAAATCGTATAATCCCTTCAATTATATCCCTTCCTTAACATTTATCTTTCATTTTCTGTATTTGTCTTTTCTATATAACGTATAGTCTTGCTAAACCGCAAGTCGTATTTTTTACTTTCAAACGCTCATAATTATAGCTACACAGGGATATGAAGGCTTAAATTTCGAGGGAGAATTGTGAACATTAATATGAATAGCTTAACAATTTCAGGTTCTGGTCAAATAGTTAGTAAACCTTTAATATTGTTTGGGATATTTCTCAACTATGATTTTTACTATTACTATGCTCAGCTACTCTTAAATCTGAATTCTGTATTGTCCTCTCTCCCTTGCTTTTTTTCCAGTGAGTTTTTTTTGTCCACATCACTTTAAGCAATGGCATCTGCCAACATTTACCTTATATAATATGATGTTTGCATATATTATGCATAATATAATGTTTTATTACAGCCACACTCAGTGTTTTATGTCATTTGAGCATGTAGCTAATTTCAACCCAGTATTCAAAAGATAATTCTGATTTCAGCGGGATGTGCGAGAGTGAGAGACTTTGTGTTCTCAAAGGTTGGGGAAGACTGGATATTCTTAGCTATACTAGGTGTATTGATGGCTTTACTTAGTTTTACTATGGATTTTATTATAGAGAAATGTCAAGAAGGTAGGTCTATTAGATCCAAGGAGTTTTGTAGCCTTTTAGGATTTGAAGAAGGATTTCTAGACTTTGTATATTGGGTTGTGGTCAATTTGACACTATTCCTAAATTGTTCCAAGTCAAAAATGGTCCTAAAAGTCAAAATGGTTCCTAAAACCAAAGTCAAAATGGTCCTATTTTTGACCAAAATAATCTCAAAAATTCCTATTTGACTTCATTTAAATTTTAGACCAAAACGACCCTTGAAAAAAATTCAAAAATGGTCCTGCATGGCTCAAGCCAAATGATATTTGACCCAGTGATATGTTATCTGTTCATGTTGTTCACTTTTTTGCTGCATGGAAAATTCAATAAATAATGCAAACAAAAATCGCTAACATATTTGACCAAAAAGTAGCAGTTAGACAGGATCTTGAGGACCTATAAACCTTTATTTGTAAGTCTTGTGTAAAAGAATTTTGAATACATAAACTTTTTGTTTCTTTTCAGCCAAATTTTGGTTATATCAAGAATTATCATTTTCTGTTACACTACAGTATTTTGCGTGGATGTCTTATTCTATTTTATTTATATTATTTGCTACTGGTTTTACACATTTAGTTTCACCACAAGCTATAGGTTTGTTAGTTTTCTATTATTTGTTCATATTTGTTCGTTTTGAAGACTGAAGTGCTATGACTCAATGAATTTGACAATGCACAGGGGGGAATCTAGGATTTAGAGAAGGGGGGTTCTGAAATATAATATGCTTCAAATTCAATGGCATAGTGAGCGCCGTAGGTGCGACCTGCAAATTTTTAGAAGGTTGGGTCAAATTGGGTATCAGGATATGCACTGTTGACCAAAAATAGGGGGGATCGAGCTGGGGGATCCGTCCCTGATGTTTGCTAAGCGATTTCTTAAACCTAGATTTCATGGCAATATATGAAGTTGTTTTGAGGTCCTGTGTTCTACAGATTGTAAACTTCCCTCAATAGCAAAAGACTGCTAAATATTTCTATTCTAACTGAATTTTCCTCATCCCACACTGCATGGTTTTACCCATCGTCAATGCGAAAGAAGTACATTTTAGTAGAACCTAATTATTAAAGGGATTGTCAAAAGGTTTTTTAAACTTTGTATGTGTATTGGGGACACTGATAGCATCAATTTGCACGTCATAAAATGCGTTAGTTTTAGTGGAATTGCTAGAACCACAGACGTCAGAATGGAACTTGGAATGGCGCAAACCTCTTTACAATCCCTTTAAACATGTATGGATATAAAAACCACATGTGTAGTAGAATTAAGGGGTGGCAGTAAGATGACTGGCAAACGGCCATAGTAATTGTGTCTGGTTGTTTGTTGTAGGGTCTGGTATACCAGAAATGAAGACTATATTACGTGGTGTAATATTAAAGGAATATCTAACATTCCGTACCCTGGTGGCTAAAATTGTTGGATTATGTGCGTCATTAGGAAGTACATTACCATTGGGTAAAGAGGTAAGAGATATTTTTGTTTCCCAATTCTGAAAATTACAAGCTCATCTATTGGAGTTAATCATTTAAATCATATTATGACATTATGAATACTGTAGTTCATATCAAATAAAGTGGGTGCCCCAAGTCTAGTTTTTTATACGCCCCCATCTCTCTATGAGGACGTATATTGTCGGCACCCCTGTCCGTCCGTCAGTCCGTCCGTCTGTCAACATTTGCTCGTAAACGCTCTAAAAACTAGAGTTTTGACAGAATCAAATAAAATATGTGTATACATATTCATGAAACGAAGATCAAGTTCGAATTTGAGCTATTTTCGATTGTTAGAAGCAGAGTTATTGCCCTTGCCCCAAATCTTGAATATGCTATTACTCTCTTAGATTTCATCCGATTTTGATGAAACTTAAAATGGATGTTATTGGACCTAAATCAAAAGGTTTGAGAAAGTTAGTTTTATCCTGATTAAATTTAAGGCTTTTTCGTTAGGCGTATATAGCCGTGGTCCACTATCTTTAGTATTCATGATTTACAAATGCTGTACAAAAGACAATGTATCAAAAACATTGAATATCTAGTTATTTAAAGTGCATAAACGTTACTCAAAATTTGACATTGCACCCACACTATTTTTTCTCCTTAAAAAGAATTGAAGAATTGACATGATGTTTACGTAAATGCATACGTGCTAAGAAGATAAGTTACGTTTAACAAAAGTCAATTTTTTTTTTAAAGTTTCAAAAATTATTTTTGTTTAGAAAATGAATTACAATAAGTGAGATGAAAGGGTAATAGATGGTAATATATTAAAATTTTAAAAAATAAATCATTTTTTAAAAGTTTTGGATCAAGGGAGTGAAAAGATCCATGTCAATCATGTGACTGAACTTATCAATCATTTGTTTACTGTAGTTACGACATACTTATAATAAATTACCAATTATTTATAAGTACATGCCGGTAACTAAATGACTCTGACATGACATTTGTAACCCTGATTTTTTAAAACCTTCCTTTGGTATAGGTAAATTCTTGTTGCATCTATGCCTGCTATATGTCAGTTGATTTTTCCTTCAAGCATGTCAAGCCTTCTTTCAGGGGCGGATCCAAGTGGGGGCTCCCCTGGCTCGAGTCCTCCCCTATTTTTGGCCGACAGTGTATATCCTGGTACTCAATTTGTCCCAATCCTCTAAAAAAAAGCCACTGAATTTGAAGCATGTTATTATTCACAGCCACTCTTTGTCTAAATCCTGGATCCGCCCCTGCAGTCCCCTTTGACAATTTTGCTACCCTAACTCGAAATTCTTCAAATTATTTGTATTAGAAAATAGTGAATTGCCACCACATTTTTTTCACATATTTACAATTCATGTATTCACACACAATTTAATGAGTGAATTTTTCACATATTTACATTTCATGAATTTTCAGAATTTAATGTGTGAATTTTTCACATATTTACAATTCATGTATTTACAGAAATTTATAATTGAATTTTTCACATATTTACAAATTATGTATTTACAGTGAATTTTTCACATATTTACAAATCATGTATTTTCAGAGAATTTTATGAGTGAATTTCTACATATTTACACCAAATTTCTGTAAATATGTGAAAGTTCACATAAAATTCAGTAACAGAAATTACTAATCTGTCATGGACCAATTGACTTAAAAACATCAAGCGAACCTCTGTTCAAGAAATAAGTCGAAGATTTCAGATATAACAGTTCTTATTGTTACCCTTTATAAATCTAATGTGTCAAATTTTATGTGTTGCCTAAGGCAAGGAATATTAATGGCCTATGAATTTATCATTCTTGTTTTATGTTATTTATCAAAAAATCTGACAATAGTAAGCCCCGAAAAAATCTGTTTATTTTAGTAATGTTTTTTTTTTTTTGTTGTTGAAATATTTGGGAATGTCACTCTGTCTAATATTTTGACTTCAGAAAGAGTTATTGCCCTTGTTCTTGAACATTTTGATATAAATTCTCTATATGATGTGCAGTTTATCATAAAATTCATATTTCCTAAGTTTAAACTGGGTGTGTATTGTCACATCCTGTTGTATGTAACTTTCTTACCTTCTGATACATTTGAAATTTTCATAATTGTACTATGAATGTATTATTCATAAAATATAAGTTTGTTACGAATATCTGAAATGGGTGTATTGTCAAATGTCACATTTTTATATGCCCTCATCTCTCTATGAGGACGTATATTGTCGGCACCCCGTCCGTCTGCCAAAATTTGCTCGTAAATGCTCTTAAAACTAGAGTTTTTTATGGAATCAAATGAAATTCGGTACGTATATAAATATTCAGATAAGGTAGCAGCGATATCCCGGGGATGACGATATATCGCGATTATTGAAAATAGTATCGTATCGTATCGTCAAAAGATCAAAATATCGCATCCCCGATATATTGCCAAAGTATCGCGATAAAAAACGATATCGGGATAAAAAACAATATCATGATAAAAAACAATATCGGAACTAATTAAATACTTAAGAGATAACGGCAATGATTTCTCATCAATTCTTGTGTTGATCTTGTCAATATGGATGTGAATTAAAATGTTACTAAATATAGACCACAACTAGCCTAATGCATGTTATTTTCCAGCCGATCTTGTTTATTATTATCATAAAACTTATGACAACATTTCGATAACCCAGTTCAATGAAAAAAAGCAAAGATTTTCGTTTTATTGATATTAGTTCCTGTTCCCCAAAATTTTATTCATTATTCTACAGCATTCAGGAATAACGATGCCATGTATACGAAACTTCGCATCTTTCCTACGATGATAAGTACACATTAGATCAGGGTTATCATAACAAAAAATAATCAATGAATCATTTCATGTTTCAAGTTAATCAAACGTTTGAATTAAGTGTTAACGGTTATGAATTGCAATATCACGATATCATAGCATTGATTTCTAGTATCATGATAATGCAATTTATCGTGATTATTTCATTTTTGGTATCCCGATTAATCATGATACCAAAAAACTGATATTGTTGCTACCTTATATTCAGAAGACAATGGTCAAGTTCGAATTTGAGCTATTTTTGACCGTTAGAAGTAGAGTTATTGCCCTTGCCCCAAAGTCTTGAATATGCTATTACTATGTTAGTTTTCAACCAATTTTGATGAAACTTAAAATGGATGTTATTTGACCTAAATTGAAAGGTTTGAGAAAGTTAAGTTTATTCCTGATTAAATTTAAGTCTTTTTTGTTTGGTCATATCTATAGATAGATAACTGTATTGTTATATATTTTATATTTCAGGGACCATTTGTACATATAGCTAGTATTGTAGCAACATTACTTAGTAAATTGATAACATCATTCCGTGGTATATATGAGGTACGTTCAAACAACAATTTATCCTTCAAATACTTATACAGACAAATGCATAATATACAGACTAAAAATTATTATGTCTTACTACAGCCCACAAATATTTCCTCTGTCTTAAAAAAAAAGAAAGAAAGAATTAATGTGTTAGACATGAGAATATCAAGACTCTAAATTGAATTTCTTTGCACCTGTTCTATGGAGAGTTATTTCTATTGCACACTTAATAACCGTGTTTCCACTGAGAATTGTGAAGGAAAGCTAAGCTTGCCTAGAGCTAGCTTTATTGCCGAACACGTTGCGTTTACATTGAGTTTTTTCTTTAGTCTTTAGTCTTGATCATAAAGTCACACATTATAGCCAGCAGACGATCCACAAGACTTACCATTTACTCTACTAGTTAATTAAGAGCGCGCGCCCCCTATTGCCGAACGAGAAAAGGCCACCTTTTTTTTGGTTTCCGCTGAGTAAATGAAAGCTGGCTTTCATTTGGCCCCCGATAAATTGCCGAACGCGAAAAGCTTCAATGTGGTTCGGCAATTTGTCAGTGGAAACACAGTTAATATCATTGCTACTCTTCTTCTTCATTAGTTCGATGTCACCATTTGATGAAAAGAATTGTATCACGAAAACAGATTAAACATGTTTTGAAAGGAAATAGCAAATTATTAAACATAAACGTTAAATATTTGTTTTCTAGAATGAGTCTCGACGGTGTGAGATGCTGGCCGCTGCCTGTGCTGTTGGAGTGGCAGGAACATTTGCGGCACCAATTGGTGGTAAATATTTACTTACTATATGAACTTAGCCCAAGTTTGCAAGCATATGACGTCATTTGCTTGCTTATGTCAAAACTAATTGCTATTGCTTTAAACATGTGAAATTAGGATGACTAGCAACAAGTCATCTTCACTCATAATCACTGATATAAGCTCATGGATGAAAACAAACTTATTAAAATTCAATCAGGAAAAAACTGAGCTAATCATTTTTGCTCCGAAAAATCGAGTGAATAACTTTTGTAACAGCAAACTTGTTCTTGATGGAAACATAGTGACGGACGTGGCACAAGTACGAAACCTTGGTGTAATTTTAGACAAAACTCTTACTATGGACCAACACATTGCCGCCGTCTCAAGATCCTGTTTCAATCAAATACGAATCATTGGTAAGATCCGATCGTACATAAACGATAGTGCTTGTAAGACACTTGTATGTTCATTGATAACAGCTAGACTGGACTATGGAAATGCTCTTTTGTACGGAGTCAATTCAACATCACTAGCTAAACTTCAAAGAGTGCAAAATGCCGCTGCTAGGTTAATAGTTCGCTGTAAAAAATATGAACATATTACTCCAGTATTAATAAATCTTCACTGGTTACCCGTAGCTTTTCGTTGCCAGTACAAACTTTTAGTATACGCTTTTAAAACAATTCATGGTATAGCCCCAGCATATCTCCAGGAACTACTAACTGTGTATAAGCCTTCAAGATCGCTGCGGTCGGAAAACACGGTGCTACTTCAGATCCCCAGAGTGAAGACAAAAACCTATGGTACTCGGAGATTCGACATGGCAACTGCTAGTCTGTGGAACAACTTACCTCACCAATTGAGGATTGTAGATACTGTTGATCATTTTAAATCTGTGCTGAAAACTCATCTCTTTAGACAAGCCTTTTCTGATTTTTTATAATTATTCAATGATTTATTAAAAAACCTATTTTGTTCTAATTTTACTTTTTAATATCCTTTTTCAATTTTTTATCATACATTTTGTTTAATATATTTATATATTTTAATTATTTCATTTTTAGAAACTATGTATATCTGTGTAATTTATATATGTATTTTTAGTGTAAAGCGCTTAGGGTGATTTTTAATTAGTTAAGCGCTATACAAGTGTTGTAAATAATAATAATAATAATCCCAGTCGACACAGCTGTAAATAGTTTTGAATAATCTAGGAAAGGTCAATGCCTAGAAATTTGGCCAAGAATGAGTTCTAATTCTTATTTTGATTTGTTAATTGCATTGTATGCTAGAAATAAGAAGACGCATCAGAAATTGTTTTTTTAACTACTAACTAAGGTCGTATTTATCATTGGGCCGATTCTATTATGGAATCCGGATCGTCCAGATTTTCTCTCCCAATAATCCGGATAAAAACGTAAATAGATCACAAATGAAGAATCAAGCTGGCCGATATGGGTTTGCTTTTCATGAGTCGAATCCAATTACGTCATTGACTTAATCTATTATGCGTTCTCCCAACAATCCGGAAAAAAAACTTCTTACAACGGTAACACACGGTCCACCGTGATCGTATTTTATTTATTTTAACTAAATTGGAGTAACGGAAATTTTTACGGAAGTAGACGAACGGTAACCGACTGCTATGGTAATAATACGCCAATTTTGTGACGTCAATGTCGTCATCTCTCCGCGATCGCACCGGTCGACAGAATGGAGAGACTGGACTCTCCAGACTCTCCAAACACAGTCACGTGATGGATAATAGAATAGAAATGGAGAATCCGGACGATCCGGATTTCATAATAGAATTGGCCCCAATGCAGTGACTGGACTCTCCAAACTCTCCTAAAACAGTCACGTGATGGATAATAGAATAGAAATGGAGAATCCGGACGATCCGGATTTCATAATAGAATTGACCCATTATGAACTAGGCTGGAGGCTGGATTTAGTGTTCTGGTCAACAATTTAATACCCCTAAACTTTTAATGAACTCTTCCACATGTGCAATCATACCTAACAACTTTAAACAGATAATTGGAAGATCTCATTTGTAAATTTAGGGGTGTTTTATCTTACCAGTCTTGATTATGAAGATATTTCATCTCATACTTTCTGTTTTATAGGTGTTCTATTCAGTATTGAAGTAACAGCAACTTATTTTGCTGTCAGAAATTATTGGAGAGGATTTTTCTCTGCTGTTTGTGGAGCGTTAGTTTTTAGATTGCTAGCTCTATGGTTTAAAGATGAAGGTAAGATATATTACGTCCCAAAAAAACGTCTCCAAGTTTGATGGAAAGTATCTCAGATACTGATGAATCAATCTCTTTCAAAATTCTTACAGTTTTACTTCAACATGTCCTTGTCAGACCCTGAAAATATGAGTGTCATCGAATAGAAATTGTACAAGTACTGCCTCGAACAAAATAGCATGTCAAAAAATTCAATATCGGAGCAAATTACATATTTCAACCTGTATTCATTATGCCTTCACCACATCGACCACCAATATCAACTATTTTCCTCCCGATATAATGATATTATAACCTAGAGAGGCTGATCTCTCTATGAGGACGTATATTGTCGGCACCCCTGTCTGTCCATCCGTCCGTCAACATTTGCTCGTAAACGCTCTAAAAACTAGAGTTTTTGACGGAATCAAATGAAATTTGATATGTGTATACATATTCATAAAACGAAGATCAAGTTCGAATTTGAGCTATTTTCGATCGTTAGAAGCAGAGTTATTGCCCTTGCCCCAAATCTGTCGGTCTGTCCATCAACATTTGCTTGTAATCGCTCTAAAAACTATAGTTTTTGACGGAATCAAATGAAATTTGATATGTGTATATATATTCATAAAACGAAGATCAAGTTCGAATTTGAGCTATTTTCGATCGTTACAAGCAGAGTTATTGTCCTTGCCCCAAATCTTAAATATGCTATTACTCTCTTAGTTTTCAACCGATTTTGATGAAACTTAATGTGGATGTTATTGGATCTAAATCGAAAGGTTTGAGAAAGTTTAGTTTTCTCCTGTTTAAAATTAAGGCTTTTTCAAGATTTATGCCTCTTTCACCAGTTTTGAGGAGTTATCGCCCTTTAACGTCTATACAGTAAGTGCTTCTATCAACATCAATTGCTTGTAAACGCTCTAAAAACTAGATTTGTATATACATATTCAGAAAACAAAGACTTTTTCGTTAGGCGTATATGGCCGTGGTCGACTATCTTTTAAATTGGATGTTTTTCAAGTCTGCTTTGACAAAACAGTCAAATATTAGTGCTTGTAAATTAACAGTCTTGTCAACTGTTTTTTTATTAAAACAGATACTGTTGACATGTTGACAATTATATTATTATCAAATGTTTATAAATGACTTGACATTCACTATATTTGGAATGTCAGCTTGACATGGGTCAACAGAAATGATACATGCTACTGTAAAAATTGGAACATTCGTAGAATTCAAGGATAGAAGCTTGTATATTTGGGACTGTGGCTTAAAGCATTCATTCTTAAAGGGATTGTGAATAGGTTTTCGAAACTTTTTATGTGTATCAAGGACATGTTTTAAGATGTCAATAGAGGAGAAATTCATAGATCCTTTTAGTGACATCATAAAACATGTCCGTTTGAGAGGAATTGTTAAGAATCACAGACATAGTAATGGAAAATGAAAATGGAATGTTGCGAATTGATGCTATCAGTATCCCTATTACGTATGTTAAAGGGATTGTAAAGTGGTTTTCTATATTTTGTATGTGTATCGGGGACACTGATAGCATCAAGGTTCTTGCAATTCCAATAAAACTAACGCGTTTTATGACGTCACTGATAGTGATCTACCGGAAGCTACTATTGATATCTATGCAGATCACTATTAGTGACGTCATAAAATGCGTTAGTTTAAGTGGAATTGCACGAACCACAGACGTCGGAATGGAAATTGGAATGGTGCAAATTGATGCTATCAGTGTCCCCGATACACATACAAAGTTTAGAAAACCTCTTTACAATCCCTTTAAGTTGAATCTAAATGTGTGAGATGTTAAAATTCATCTTTCAATCAATTTTAAAACAAAATTCCAGTGGTATTTTAAAAATCCGAAATCAAAAGTTTTAATTAATGTAAAAATTTTGAAGCTTCACTTGTTGATGAATGAAAAAAATAAAAGTTATTTTATTCAGGGTGGGTACAGACTGTCTGGCTACCTGTGTGTACCACATATTTTACATGACTAGACATACCTGCATTTAATATTTATATAGTGATGACACAACATCATAAAACTTGTGTTCAGAACATGACAAATACGTAATGTTTCTGAAAAAAATATGTAAAGTATGTAAAAAAACAAAGTTGTAAACAAAGACACAGTTTGTGAAGAAAACTTTGAATAGGTTTGAAAAAAAAAAATGATTTGTATAGAGAACATGATATGTTTTTAAAAAAGAACATGATTTGTTTGTAAAAAATATATGTTTGTAAAAAGAACATAATTTGTTTGTCTAAAGAACATCATTGTTTGTTAAAAGAACATGATCTGTTTTTAAAAAAACATGATATGTTTGAATAAAAAACATGACATGTTTGTAAAAAAAACATGATTTGAACGAGAGCATGATTTATACTTTTTAAAACGTTATAAATCGAACATACTCAATTTTGGTTGAAGAGCATCATAATTGTTATTTAGAGAACATCATCAAAGTTGTAACAAAAATTAAAAAAAGTTATACAAAAAGAAATTCATTTACAATAGTTTCACAAACGGTTTGTAAAGAACATAATACATGTAATAATCATGAAAAGAATTTCATGTTGTTTTTTTTTATATTTTTCAGAAACCATTACAGCTTTATTTAAAACAAGTTTACGTTCTGAGTTTCCTTTTGATGCCTTAGAATTAATTGCCTTTGCTGCTATTGGGTAAATACACTTTTCATATTTGATTTACTTGTACATAACAAATAGTGAAGCTTGATTCAGAGGTACACTTTATATTTCTAAGAAATTGTTTGAATGTTTTGTATTTTTTGGTGAACATATGAAAATAGAAAAAAAATTGTTAGGTAGGCCCTATGTGAAAAATGTCCCACAATTTCTGTTTCATACCCACATCACAGGTAAATGCAGTCAAATCAGAAATCTGAAGGCTTTATGCACACTTGAAATATCACTATTTTGTTCAAGTTATTTCTATTTACTACCATGAATAATGCCCCTGAATTCTAATCTTGAATAAATATGCGCATATCATTAATTTTTATAATCTTAACATCAAATGATGCTTCAAAATGCACACTTGGTGTACAATTTTCTATAAATCATGTACTATCATGTGTCATACCTCCTTCAATTTTAATGATGCATAATTATGCGCATATCATTATCTCATTTTATCTTGTCTTCAAACAGTTCAACCTTACTGGTAAACATAATTAGCATAAAGTTGAATAAGTTTATGCATGACAGTATTATTTTCATACTCCCACATTAAAAAGTAAATAGTAATTTTAGTTTGTATATGATTTTCTGAAAGGGATAAAGTTGTCAAAATCTTTGCTTTAACAGTATGAAATATCTCGATTTTGGATGTTATATTCTACAAAGAATTACTAGTTGATAAATGTTCACAAAATAGACTGAAAACGCATGAAAACATGTTGTTTTTTTCATCTTTCTGGATCATATAGCAAGGATTGAGAAACAAAGAAGTTACTATAAATAGGACGTACAGTCTATAATTAGCTCTCACTCGATTTCAAATGTAGTACAAACAATGCTAGGAACCCCATGGAGGAAGGAGACAAGCATTCTGAAAAACGAATATTCCATGGCGCTACACGACATTGCTGTTATGGAACATGCAATAGTGACAGTAGATATTCAGATCGTGAATATATGGAAGGAGTTTTGTTTTGTTTGTACTACATTTCCTCTATTGTGTATCACGTGTCGACACGTGATATACACCACGCAATAAAGTGACGTAGTTGTCAATCTATGCTATAGAATAAAGCTTACACAATAATGTAACTTCTTTCATTTGATAAATGTGAATTGTTTAGGTTTGCTTCTAAGTGTTTGTTTTCAAACCCTTGTATATCCATAATAATACAGGTATAACAGTAACTTAGATCAAATCAACCCCCAAAATGATAGTTTCTTCCCCTTTTAAATATTCTTCCCTTTTTTTGAAAAATGTAGAATAATTGTGTTTGAATTTTAGGGTAGCATGTGGGTTTGGTGGAGCTCTATTTATAGTAACACACAGAAAAGTTGTTTTATTTACCAGAAAAAGAAAGAGATTATCTTCATTTTTACAAAAAAAGTAAGCCCTATTATATTTGTTCATCCTAAGAATTTCAGAAAAATGTTCTTTAATTTGCTTCAGACCATAATAAATGAAGATATATGACATGTTCAATGTCATTATTGTTCAATGCAATCTGTCGAAAGCAGTAATGGCCCCACTATTAATGGGCTTGCTTTCAAAGAACAGCCTGAAAATCATCATTGTCTGAACACTGAATCCTGTCTTTCATAACTTGTATGTAAAATTCCATTTTTTAATTTCAGTCGTTTTATATACCCTGGTTTTATAGCCTTATTAATATCAACTTTAACATTCCCTCCTGGTCTAGGACAATTCTTTGCTGGTCAGGTAATACTTTTTATTATTAATTATCACAAATTCTCAATAAGAACATGACTTGAGATCATTTACATCATTTTTCTTAGATTAATCAGAAAGGATAAAGTGACATTGAGAATGATCTGAAACATTAAGAAGTGCAGACTAATTCAGCATGATAGGAGACCAAGATCTAGCAGCAGATAGTTTGCTATCATAATCTAGAAAGGACCACTTCGGAGATTTGGTAGTCAAAACAAATTAACCCCTTTGAACCTTTGACATGCTACAATTTTGCGTTATATGTCAGATATTATAGAACAGTTTTGTTGTTGCAAAATATAAACAAGGTTTTACTGTGTATTTTGAAAACCTTTTTAATCTATATGTCGTATTGCCCTTGTTTTTGACAAAAATATTAATTTTTTTAAAAACTTTTTTATCGATATGGTTTTGGCATGATATCAGTTTGGTTGTTATTGTGAAAGCCTGTTTAAAACTTATTGCCCTATCTCTATAGCTAACAGGAAGACAAGCTGTATTGATAGATTATGTTTGTATTTGTAGCTATTTATAGACTATGTTTGTATTTGTAGCTATTTATAGACTATGTTTGTATTTGTAGCTATTTATAGATTATGTTTGTATGTGTAGCTATTTATAGACTATGTTTGTATTTGTAGCTATTTATAGACTGTTTGTATTTGTAGCTATTTAGTATTTATAGACTATGTTTGTATTTGTAGCTATTTATAGACTATGTTTGTATTTGTAGCTATTTAAAGACTAGGTTTGTAATTGTAGCTTTGTAGCTATTTATAGACTATGTTTGTATTTGTAGCTATTTATAGACTATGTTTGTATTTGTAGCTATTTAGTATTTATAGACTATGTTTGTATTTGTAGCTATTTAGTATTTATAGACTATGTTTGTATTTGTAGCTATTACTAGACTATGTTTGTATTTGTAGCTATTACTAGACTATGTTTGTATTTGTAGCTAACAGGAAGACAAGCTGTTAATGAGTTATTTAGTAATATAACATGGACTACAGGACAAGCTGATGATATGGATGATGAAGCTATATTAAGTCATTGGCATCATCCACTAACCAATATGTATGTTACTCTTGTCTTCTTCATTATAATGACTGTAAGTATTATAACTTATTATCACATATATTAAAACAGATTGTGAAACATGTTGTTATTAGAGTTTCATTAGAAATGGTTATGAGTAACAACATGTTTCAAATTCTATTTTAATCTTTCTATTAAACACTATATAACTAAGTATTGAACACTATTTAAACAGTAAAAATATATTTGATTTTCCATATTATTCTACATTTAGGAAGCACATGTTTGTAAAGTTCTGAACAGGTTCCGTACGATCCAATTCTGCCTCCAGTCGAATGTAAATGAACTGGATCTGTTTTTACAAAATTTACCCACATGTTTCCTTCTCCCCAATTTTGAATTTTGTCTGCTCTAGGACTACTATTTGTTTCTGTTCCAACTTGTTTTATTGAAGTTTCGGTTGATCCATAAACTCTGAAAGTGTAGAACTTGCCAATACAACCCGCCCTTAATGTATTTAACACTATTTTAACAGTACAAATATTTTCTTGTTTTAACATACTATGTGTTAAAATTTATAATCCTTGTATTAATGAAGGCTCTTGCTTTCTTACATTGAAATGATATGAAAAGGGCTGGCCTCCCAAAGCATCTGTTAGTTAATTAGGATTGATTTTAATTTTATAATTTATAGTTTATTAATGGAGTATTAGCTAACACTCTACCAATTCCAGCTGGTATCTTTGTTCCTGTTTTCACTGTTGGTAGGTTCAATCTTTTGTTTATTACTACTTATGTGATTTTTGGATAAAACCCTACTGTCTACTGAACTGAAGCTGTATTGGAAGAATTTTTTTGTACTTTAGTAAAAATTTCTACTTCTGAAGATGACTCAAACCAAACGATTTTGATTCTTGTTTGAAATTTTCATAGGCTCAAGAGTTAGTACAATTTTAATTTTATTGTTAATTATTCATCATGAATATGTGACACAATCTATGGAAATACACAAAGTCTGATGTAGGCATGTAAAATCTTGTTCTGAGTAAGTAATGAAACCAAATAATTGTTATACAGTTTGAAGAAATGAATGTTTTATTTCTAGGTGCAGCATTTGGTAGATTAGTAGGTGAAAGTATGGCTGCTTGGTTTCCTGCTGGTATAAGATCAGGAGATATTGTAAGAAAAATAGTACCGGGTGGTTATGCTGTTGTAGGTAAGATCACTTTTCATATATATTCTTTATACTTTTCTTTACTTTTATTCATTTTATTGTTTAAAGCAATACTACCTACTACTTAAAAAAATAAGTTCTCAAACTTGGTCAATAAGAGTAGGCCTATATATTCATCAATGGTTTGATTAAGCGTTTTTCAATTACTTTATAGAAACATAACTTTCTATTGTATAGTTATGCCACCAGGTAAGTCCCCTAATGAATAAATACTCCTATTGACCAAGTTTGAAAATTTGAATAATTTGACCATTTAAGAGGTTGTATTCCTTTAATTGAGATGGGGTATGGGAATACTAATACTACTGGGAGTACTAATAAAGAAATAAATAAGTTAGAATGTAGTATACTCTTCCAAGAGGAGGGTACCCACTGGAAAGATAATAGGGTTCAGATATTTAAAAAAAAAGAATGAAACATCTATATTTTACAAGGATAACAACTTAGGTTTCGTGAGGATCCTTTCTCCCAGCTTGTCCTTGACCAGACCTCTTGGCATTGATCTGTCCCAGATTAACCGTACCCATTTACAGCTGGATCAACTGGAATTATGAGTACACATGACTGTTAAAATGATTACCCCATTTCACTTCATTTTTTCAGAGAAGTATTATAACACATGTTTCTGAATTTTTTTTAGGAGCAGCATCACTATCTGGTAGTGTTACAAGAACTATATCAACATCTGTTATAGTATTTGAACTTACAGGACAGATAAATCATGTTCTACCTGCTGTGGTAGGTTTCTTTTTTTTTATATCGTTCTTCATTTTTATACGCCCTCATCTCTCTATTAGGACGTAAATTGTCGGCACCCCTGTCTGTCCGTCAGTCTGATTTTTTGACAGAATCAAATGAAATTTGTTATGTGTATATATATTCATAAAACGAAGATCAAGTTTGAATTTGAGCTATTTTCGATCATTAGAAGCAGAAATCATTAGAATGACCCAAAATCTTGAATAATGCTATTACATGTATTATCTTAGTTTTCAACCAATTTTGATGAAACTTAAATTTCAGAATGGCAGACCAACCATATTGACTGTTGAAAAATTCAATTTAAACTGAGTCACAAACATAAATAGACAATTTGTTTATGATATGCATGAATACTGTGTCATTTGTTTTTCCAAATCCTGATTTATGAACTCTGTAACAGTAGGCTACTGTTGTGTGATAAAATGTTCTTTTCGTTTTTCAGATAGCCGTCCTAATAGCCAATGCTGTAGCCAATAAATTACAACCATCTTTCTACGATTCCATTATTCAGTTAAAAAAACTTCCCTATTTACCAGATATTGTCTCGACTAAGGCAGAGTGAGTTGTCTTTCTTTTATTATTTTATTTTACAAACAGTAAAACCCTTTTATATCACATTTTTGATTCTGTCTTGTTGTGCTATATTGCAATTTTTCCATCACTGATATATTTTACAAGTGCTAATATTGATATATACTTACAAATGTTTCTATACAACCTTACAATCAATGTATAGAGCACAATTTTAACAGTGGTATTTTTATATTACTTTACAATAATAAATGTATTGAGTATTGAGCACTATTTTAACAGTGGTATTTCTATATCTCTCTACAATTGATGTAAAGAGCACTATTTTAACAGTAGTGTTTCTATATAGCTCTACAATAACTGATGTATTGAGCACCATTTTAACAGTTGTGTTTCTATATAGCTCTACAATAACTGATGTATTGAGCACCATTTTGACAGTGGTATATTGTTTATTGCTCTACAATTGATTATTGAGCACTGTAATATTTTTGTATAACTCTAGAATTAATGTATAAAGCAATATTTTAACTGTGAAAATATTTTTGTATTGTTTCATAATATGAAATTCATATATTTATATTATTTACAGTACATGGAATGTGTTTGCTGAAGATTTTATGGTGAAAGATGTACATTTTATAAGTTTTAATTTTACCTATGGTGAACTACATGATTTACTGATGTCTACATATTTTAAAGCTTATCCTTTAGTAGATTCTGCAGGTATATATCCTTTTTGTTTACCTTCTCTGAATTAAATTGTGTTTTACACCTTCTAAACTAAATTGTGTTTTCCATCTCCATACAAAATTATAATTTCCATATCCAATTAAATTGGGTTTTCGATCTCTAAACTAAATTTTGTTTTCCTTTTCTAAATTATTTTGTGTTTTTAAGCTCTAAACTAAATTGTGCTTTCCTTCTCTAAATTATATTGTGTTTTCCATCTCTAAACTAAATTGTGCTTTCCTTCTCTAAATTATATTGTGTTTTTAATCTCTAAACTAAATTGTGTTTTCCTTCTCTAAACATAATTGTGTTTTTAATCTCTAAACTTAATTGTGTTTTTAATCTCTAAACTAAATTGTGTTTTCCTTCTCTAAATTATTTTGTGTTTTTAACCTCTAAACTAAATTGTGCTTTCCTTCTCCAAATTATATTGTGCTTTCAATCTCTAAACTTAATTGTGTTTTCCATCTCTTAACATAATCTCTTAACATTATCAACGTATTCCATTTCAGAATCGATGATTTTATTGGGTTCTATACAACGTTACGAGTTAGAGAGAATTTTATGGTTACATTTAAGTCACGATAGAAAAATAATACCTATGGAAATGAGTGATGATGATCCACCCCCACCCCCATCAGGACGAGCCTCTCCCATACAGTTCAGTCCCCCTATTACTATTATTGAAGAGGATGTGACTGATACGTCAGCAGGAGTTCGTCCCAGGTTTCAGGTCACTAAGGTTGACGAAGAAAATAATGATGAAGTCGATTCAAAACCAAGGAAGAAAGAAAATAAAATGGAATTCTTACAAGTGGTGTGTATGATTTGTATATTTTCCATTGCACAGTTGGTTTTATAAGACTGTTGAATTTATTTCCCAGGAAAGTCCTTCTTGAATTAAGTATTAATATGGCAAAGCCCTTAGAAATTAGGCTATTCTTAGTTTCTCCTATAGCTACATCATAAAAGGCTAATAAAATTGCAAATGCTACCTGAGAGTATTTTTAAAGTATGCTTATTGTATCTCTATACCTTTTTGATCCAGCTGAATTTGGTTTTAAAGGGTTAATTACAAACAGGGAGTACTTATTGTTAATTAAGCAATTTGACCTAGTTTTGGTGTTTGCCCTTTAAATGGCTCAATATTTCTAGCTGAAACCTTTTAAATACACAAGAGGGACATTTCTCTACAATTAGGCGTTTATTTTACTCAAATCCGTTCAGTAGTTTCCTATCAGCGTCTAAAAAACATAACACACTTAGGATGTTTTTAGCGTTTAAAAATTAACGGCTGGATTTTTTTAGTTAAAACTTTCAGATACATTAAAGGGCACATAGTTACAGATTTTGGTGTAAAGTTTTCACAAATTTGAGCAAAAAAAATTTTTGACCAAAAAAAAATTCAGACTGTCCCTTTAAGACTAAACATATTTCCAAGCCTCTCTGTGTAATTTCAGCCTTCTGCCAATTATGTAAATGAAACCCAATCAGATACGTATAATACTATACATGGTCCAGTTAGATCTATATTAAAAAAATCAGCGTCAGAAGATAACATGTTAAAACGTAGAGCCAGTACTGGAGATTTAAAAGGTAGGTTTAGAGAATTTTACTAATATACTGTAGCATGCAGCTGTTTGGATTTTTGAATATCATTGAAATGATGATGGATTATACAGCATTAATTGTACTTGTGCATTACACTGAATTTGAAATATGATGTGGCAATAGTGCGCAAGAAGGAGATAAATCTTGACTGACTTGTAGCCTACAGTTAATTGTAAAACTAATTAACAGAGCTCACTGAAATTAATTGTTCTATACTAAATGGTTTAAATATAACGATCTCCTGAAAATTTCAGTCAAAGATGAATTCTACATAGAAAAAGTACCATGATTTTAATGTAGAACACTAACTAGATGTGTAATATTTTTTTTGAATTTTCTCCTCGCTGTCCTCAAAGTACAAATAAAAACTGAATTAAAATCTAGCATGTTTTCATTTTTAATTTCAGCTGCAATAGATTTAGATGTATATTATAGAAAATTATCTAAAACTCGTAGAGACAGTATTCTAGAAGATAAACCATTTATTATTAAAGTAAGTAAAGTCCAGCGCTCGGATTTGGAACTATTTTTGGGACATGACCAAGATCACCAGCCTCTTTATCAAGTCTTAATTGTCATTCAATTTATTTTAACCAGTAATTCTTAGAATTGCGAAGTTAATTGGGATTCTGCATAAGAACAGAACACGTTTAAAAAAGGCTGTGCATCTGTGACTGTATATTTGCTCCTCATAATAAATATTCCTAACAAACATTATTATAATAAATGATCTCTGGAATTCTTATCATATAATATTTGGGTTAAGGCTCAGAATTGCGTTTTGCCCATTATTTTTTAATAAATCGATATTTTAATCCAAAATTAGTTTTGAGAGTCTTATATTGTCTTTGGGTTGATGAAAATGACAACTTTAAAGAAATATTTATTTGGAAACATGATTTTACAGAGGGGAAATTTCAGTCAAAGATCTAGATCATTTTCACATGAAATTTCTAGGAGGAAAGTGTCTTTATTTCATATTGAAAGTTTTCAAACCATATAGTTTCATGGACCCAAAGGCATTTTTAAGACACATGGCATGCAATTGATAATCATATTTTGAATATTTGTGACATGAGAGAAAAAATTCAATTCAGACGTTAATGTTGCCAGAGAGTAGTTTATATAATGAAAGTTATTATAGTGGAATTTGTATATCATCATACATCAAGTTCCAGTATTGGTGTTCTGGTAGTGTTGTTGTACAGGGTGGCACCATGTGATTAACCACACTGATATGATTTGATCTGTATCACTACCCTTTACCATATATACCTGTCAATAGCTCAATGAAATAAAAAAAAGTGAGATGTAAAACTTGATAATTTATTAAAAATATTGTATATTATTGTATTTTATAACTATAAATTTACGTTACAGAAAGGAAGTTTAGCAAGTTTATGTAAAAAAGTGAGATTGGTAAGTATTGATTTTTTGGCTATTGTCTGTTCAAAATAAAACATAGTAAGCTAGCCTTTGACTTGGGAGGGAATTACCCTGCAGGCTACAGGCCTGGAACCAGGCATGTTCCTTCAGCAACGTTAGACATTGGCATTATCTACCGTTGCTGGATTGACGGGGTTTTCTCGTAATTAACAACTAATAACCTTGTTTTAAAAACAGTACGTCACATTCAATTTATGACCATTGAGACTCGATTATCACAAGGTAAATTTGCTACAAGAAATCTGACGTCTGGTCATTCGAAAGTTTTCCCGCAATAATTTACTACAAGGAATATAACTGGTCGAACAATAATCGTTCAACCAATCAAAATTAATGACGAGAATGTCTTATCATGATAGCAACAGATTAATGTAATGAAATGAAATGATAGCCGTTGCTAAAGGAACGTGAGAACCATGCAGAGAGAGAGAGAGCGGCCATTTGCATTCATTTTGTGTAAGCAATCATTGTTGTTCAAGTTAAAGGTAAAAATGAGTTTTTTTGTCTTTTCAGCCACAAGAACCGACTAGAGTAAAACATTTAACAAAAGATGAGGTATGTATTATCATTTATTTAAAGTCAAGACAAGCAAATTACAAAAACTTATACTGTTTTGAATGTTAAAGAGATGGATTCCATTTTCAGTCAGACAACTGGATTTATTGTAGTTCCACTTAGTGTTTATGACCTCACTATCAGAAACATTGACATCTTATTTCAGACCTTTTGTAATGGAGACATCATAAACTGACTGAGTATTTGAGTATATGTGCGAA
The DNA here is from genome assembly GCA_029955415.1 of Lottia scabra. NCBI lineage: Eukaryota > Metazoa > Mollusca > Gastropoda > Lottiidae > Lottia > Lottia scabra. Next base: position 957,201 of record JARJEI010000011.1, on the reverse strand, counting down.
TTGATCTCTCTATGAGGACATATATTGTCGGCACCCCCGTCCATCCGGTAACATTTGCTCGTAAACGCTCTAAAAACTAGAGTTTTTGACGGAATCAAATTTCATTTGATTATACATAATAAAACGAAGATCAAGTTCGAAAGCAGAGTTATTCCCCTTGCCCCAAAGTCTTGAATATGCTATTACTATCTTAGTTTTCAACCAATTTTGTTGAAACTTAAAATGGATGTTATTGGACCTAAATCGAAAGGTTTGAGAAAGTTTAGTTTACTATCCTGATTAATTTAAGGCTTTTTCATTAGGCGTATATGGCTGTGGTCCACTATCTTATTATTATATTTTGAACTATTTACAGCAAGATAGATGGGAGTTTGATCAGTTATTAGTACCTATAGAATGGGAAGGTGTTCAAATAGATCCTGCACCATTCCAATTAGTAGAACGAACCTCATTACATAAGGTAATAATATATGTATTTTTTGCCGTAAATGTGAATTCTGTTTAAACATTTTTTTGAAGAACGCCAATTTTTGTATTGATATTTATTTTTTTAATGTAATATGTCAAAAATGGCCTATTTTGAGATCATTTACTAATCTTTGGCAGTAACCTTAATATAAACTGTGTTTCAACTGACATAAAAAGCCGGCTTTAAGCTAGCTTTTTTGTGTTTCCACTGACAAATTGCCGAACCGTAACCGTTAGGCAATTGAAGCTTTTTCTCGTTCGGCAATAGGGGGCGCGCGCTCTGAATTAACTAGAAGAATAAAAGTCTTGTAGATCGCTTGCTGTCTGTAATGTGTGACTTTATGATCGAGACTAAAGTCGTTCGGGAACCAGAAAAACTCAGTGTAAACGCAACGTGTTCGGCAATAAATCTAGCTCTAGGCTAGCTTAGATCTAGCTTTCCTTTACAATTCTCAGTGGTAACGCTGTTATAGTCCAATGCTTTGGGGGAACTACCAGGGTCATGTGATCATGTTACAATATTAATGTAGTTCATTTAAAACTAATTTTTTTTCAAGCACTAGCATAATTTTCATTCAGACCTTTTAGTTTGTAAATGTTGAAAATGTACTGATATTTGTATTGTAGGTTCATTCACTGTTTTCCCTATTAGGATTAAATCATACATATGTTACTAATACTGGTAGACTGATGGGTGTAGTAGGGGTGAAAGAGGTAAGTCAGTCACTACCTTCTTGACCTGGTTGTGTAGCTGTGGCGACTGCAATTGTTTCATGCCTTAAAGGAATGTAAAGCGTATTTCTAAACTTTGTATGTGTAAATGAGAAACTTCCCCACTAGCTTGAAGTCAATGATTCAATCGTGGCATGGTTTGTAGATACTGGATTTTGAAACCGTGTTTCCCCCTGCCAGTGACACAGGTCAGATGGATTTACAAGAAAACTTACCCAGGCCCAAATTGCGTGTGCTGTTATCCTGGCTTAATTTCCCTCATTGCACACTTCGTGACTTTTGCACCCATTAGTGCCTAAAGGTGCAGAAAAGTAACGTGTAAAACTCAGTCTAATTAAAATCAGACCCTAATTTCGTTTGGTTTGGTTTTTTGAATCCTGTTTTTAAACACTACATTAGGGTCTGAGAACCATGTGCGATAGAAAGTATCTACGTGCACTCTGACCTTACCTTGATAAACAAAACCTGATAAACTAGTCTACAGCACTTAGGAATCCTTGAATGCACCTATTGTTTGCGAACAAAATCCCAGCACAGGAGAGGGCAAAGATCTGATTGGTTAAAACCAGAGTTAATGTAGACACTTTCGATCGCACGTGGTTCTCAGACCCTAATGTAGTGTTTATAAAACCGGATTTAAAAAAACCGAACGAAAGGAAATTAGGATCTGATTTTAATTAGACTGTTGTAAAACTCCATTTCATTTCTTCTATAACTGTGGTGTTATTTTCAGTTACGAGCTGCAGTTCAAGGTCATTTAGATGATCAAGGGAAGAGTAAACCACCAACAATAGAAGAAGAAATTGAATCGGAGGAAGAAATTGATGACCCAGCACAATTAGAGGTTGTACAGCCTCAATCTAAAGACAGTTTTACTCTTGTAGATACTACTAAACATCCTGATCCTGGCAGTGCTGCTTGATGGGATTACATTTATATGTATATGTATATGCAAATGATTTACTTTACATAAAACTTGAAGTAGATGAGTTTGAATGTGGGTTAATTTGAAAATTTTTAGATTTAAAGATTTGTGAATTCTTAGACATGCTGATTTAAAATTCTTGGAATCTTGGATTTTTAGAATTTATGATTGAAGATTATCTGAAGATAGTCAGAATTCTCAAAATTGAAAAATTTAAAAATCAAAGATTTGAATCTTGAATTTAAGGAATTGAATATTTGCAGAATCTGGGAATTGAGATTTAAGTTCTTGAAATGAAGGATTTGATTTGATTTTTGGCATTAAAGTCTCAGAATTTTGGATTCTAAGAATTTTAGAATTTTCATATCTTTTTTATATGCAGATTTTATAATTGTTGTACACACCGAAGTCAAATTTGCAATTTTAATTTATACTTTTTGGAATATAATCTCAGGGATTTGTTGTCATGGGAACAATATTTTAAGGCCACAATTTATATATGGTGCTAATATTCGTTGTACATTTTTTTTAATGTCTCTATGGTTTGGTGTCAAGATCATCAAGTATTTTGGTTTTTTTTTTTTGCTTTAAAAAATTATGATTTTAAGAAGAGACTGGATGTAAGAATCTTAGTCTGGTTATTACCGATAAGATCCTTATTAACCAGTAACCCCTTGATAACATAAAAATGAAATTATGATAGTGGAAATATGATAGTAAAAACATGATAGTAAAAACATGATAGTGAAACATGATAGTGAAACATGATAGTGAAAATATGATAGTGAAAATATGATAGTAAAAACATGATAGTGAAACATGATAGTGAAAATATGATAGTAAAAATATGATAGTGAAAACATGATAGTGAAAATATGATAGTGAAAACATGTTAGTAAAAATAAGATAGTGAAATCATGATAGTAAAAATGTGATAGTGAAAATATGATAGTGAAATCATGATAGTGAAAATATTATTATATGTAAAATAAGATAATGAAAACATAATAGAATGATACTCATTTCAATGTTATAAAGAATCTTGTAGGAAAAAATCTCATTTTGATTGAAATAAATAATTTTGTTACAAAAATTAAAAACGATATAGGAAATATATTAATTTACTGAGTAAACATTTAACTATGGAGTAGTATACCATAAAATTGTGTTCCATTATTATTTGAATCTATTGCTAAATTTTGTTTATAAAGATTATTATAAAGAATTGTTTAATTAATACTTACTACAGCAAACAAGCATAATCATTCTAAAGCCCGGTTCAGACGGACGAACATTTTAGGTGAACATGGGCAAAAAAACACTGTTTGCGTACAATTGTTTGTCCATCTGCAGGAAATTTAAACACAAATTACCACGAACAAATAATTGGAACATGTTCGCATGCATGTTTACTCGTTTGTTCATCGTCTGCGTTAAGCAACCAACACATTCTTTCTCGAAGCACCAATCAGAGAGCGATAAATAATCACATGACAATCAAAATGGCGACTGCAAGTAGCAACCTTTTTTTTTTATGGACAGCGCCATTTTGAAACATCACATGTCTTATTAACGATAGCGTATACTTCCAATGAACTTTGATCGTCCTTAATAGTCGTCTGCGGTGAAAATATTTGATTGTTGGTTTTGTTCGCGAACAAAATGTTCACCTATTTGTTCGTCCATCTGCGCAGGGCTTTACTATTCATAATAGAAATCTAATAGTCAGCATGTTCTGTCTCAATCTTACAATAAGGCAGTGAATGCTTACACTGAATAAATTTATGTGTTCAAGGTTTATTTATTTTATATGAAAACTTTTTCATAAAAAGGTGAATATTTATATATTTTATTTTATAAAGTCACAATAATAAAAGTGCACAAAAAATGTAAAAAATTTATTTCTAATTGTATATCTGTTACACTGTGTATAATAATCTTTAAGTTAACTGATGCAACAACGAATACTTGCAAACGTGCACTCTGCTAACCTCTTCCTCAAGTGCAATTACTAATATATTATGCATTTACTATAATATACTCCTTCATTAATGTACCTCAACTGTGGTTTGATATTCCTTGTTTTAATTTTAATAATTTAAAAAAGTCACTTGTGGAAATTCTTGAGTTAAAGTTGTTGTAAAGAGGTTTTTCTAAAGTGTATAATTGAAAAAAAAAAAGATTTCTGGATTGATACAAAAAATAAGCTATATGGCCCTTACTGATATCAATAGTTTATAAAAATCTCTTTACAATCCCTTAAATTCTGTGAAACTATAAAATACTAATTTTATTGAGTTGATAATATGCCTTATAATTATGTTATTGCAGATAAATTTATTGAAAATTAGATTAGATCCCCGTAAAATTATTTCTTACATTTAAATGATTATATTTATCTTGTGTTTTCAAATATGAAGTGAGTTTGTAATATTATGTCTAAATCATGCAATTCAAAATTGTGAAATGAGATTTCTTATTATAAATGCATTTGGTTTGTTTAATGTGTGCTTTTTATATCAATATACCTGAATAATGTTTTAGAAGACAATCAGAGCCGCTTTCTTTGAAATGAACTTATGTGGATGCTTCAGGTTTCAAATAGAATACATTGGGTAAGGTCAAATCTGGTGTTAGCGTTCCGTGTTAGTGTTAACATAAATTTAACATAACATTTGAACTCATTTTTCGTGTTAATATAGTACTTTTAGGGAGTGAACACGCGAAACCAGTATATCTTTTTCATAATTAAGTGTTTCAATATCAATCAAATAAGGTAATATTTGCATGTGACCCAGTCCAAATTATGTACTAATACCAAATTTGACACAGAATTTGACCTCACCCATTGTCTGTTAAAGGGGTGTATTCTATTTCCTTTACTAGCAATCCAGCTGTAACACTATATAAATGCTGCATACAGTTTGCATAGAATTCAACAAACATGTATTTTGACTGTTTTGTGCTATTAATTGTGTAACAACCAGTTAGATTTTAATTCTGAAAAGTATTGAAATTGAGCTGTATTTTATAATTTTGAAATATTTAAATGATTTAATGTGATTACAAGAGTGAAATGATAATATATTGTTAAATATATAATAGAATATAAATATTGTTATGTAAAGTTAAAAATATATAATTCTATACTGTAAGATATGTATATACACTGCATGAACATAAATCATATATATTCATAGTTTTTTGTGTCTTAAAATAGGGTTGGCTTAGTTCTGCATGTTTACCTACATATTCAGATTTGGAATTGTTTTGTTCATACCTTTGAATGTTTCAAATTGTCAGAATTGTCAATGGAGCTGCCATATAGGAATCCAAATTGGGAGGCCGTCAAGTATCATTTTTGGAAAGAAAAATGCTATCCTAACCTTTATTATACCCTAGTAAAAATGCCAATGTCCAGTTTCTCTTGCCAGTGTTGCAAGTCACATTAACAGAGAGCCTGTGTGCTACTGTACCTAAGTAAGAGTTTCAATATTGAATGGCCCAGTAAAACTTTCTGAAAAGAGAACAAAATCTTGTAGTATGAAGTTATACCCGGGGATTGTAATTATTTAGCTTTGCATTCCTTTCAGACGGTTCATATTTTACAACATTAACATAGTATGTTTGGTAAATGTGTAGTGCTTTTGTAGTCTGTAGGATATAATTAACATAAGAGTTAACTCCCTTGAGTTGAATGTAAGAACGATAACATAGCAGACGTTAATGGATGAGACTGAGATAAAAAGATAAAAGATGAAATTAACTGCAAATTTCAAGTAAGCGATGCGATTCTATTTAAAGGGATATGTTCACCAACCGTTTTTCGACCAAAAAACTTTTTGTCTCAGAATCTGGAATTTTGTAGCTCATCGTATCCATAATTTTAAGCCTTCAAATCCCCGTGTATCATCCATAAATATCATATTTGAAAGTAAGTTTAGTAAGACTATCACTATAGAAAAGATGACTGTTAAGCTATTGATAGTAGGCTATAATTGAAGGGTTTGTGAGATTTTTGGGCAGTTCCAGAAAATCTGAAGATTTACATAAAATTCAAGGCCCAAATCGATCCTGAAATACTGAACATTCCTCTTTAATTATCGATTATTCGGACCTTTTCGCGGCTTTTCTCACTGAAGTTGATCAAAAATGAAGGCAGCGGCTAATTGAGCTTAGCAGCCCTCAATAGATTTTTTTCTAAGGCCCTCACCTTACTTAGTTTATTCTCAATTTTCTAAAGAAATATAGACTGTATAAGTTTTTTTTAAATCAATTCCCCTTCAAAAAAAAAAAAGTTACTTATCGGATTAATCGGTTTTGTTCGGTAATGGAAAGAAGCATTTTGGATATTTTTCTATATAATACCCAGACTGGTAAAAATGGGTTGTCGTTGTGGTTTTTATACATTGTCGGCACCCATGTCCGTCCGTCCGTCTGTCAAGATTTGCTCGTAAACACTCTAAAAACTAGAGTTTTTGACAGAATCAAATGTAATTTGATATGTGTATACATATTCATGAAACGAAGATCAAGTTAGAATTTGAGCTATTTTCGATCATTAGAAGCAGAGTTATTGTCCTTGCCCCGAAATCTTGAATATTACTCTCTTAGTTTTCAACCGATTTTGATGAAACTTAAAATGGATCGAAAGGTTTGAGAAAGTTTAGTTTACTCTTGATTAAGTTTAAGGCTTTTTTAAGATTTAGGCCTCTTTCATTAGTTTTGAGGAGCCTCTATCAACATCAATAAAATTGCTTGTAAACGCTCTAAAAACTAGAACTTGAATTTGAGCTTTTTTCGACCGTTAGAAACAGAGTTATTGCCCTTGCCCCAAAGTCTTGAATAATGCTATTACTATCTTAGTTTTCAACCAATTTGGAGAAAGTTTAGTTTACTCCTGATTAAATTCAAGGCTTTTTCGTTGGGCGTATATGGCCGGCTGTGGTCCACTATCTTTTTTAAAATAAAAGCTATTTTTGAGAGAGTTTCATTTTTTTAAGAATTGTTTATGAAAACTTGTCAAATTGTTAGTGTGTAAATGACAGTTGTTGATTTTAATGTTGCTTTTTATCTATAATATTTCTCCTAAATTTCCCATGGTCAGTTTTAACTGCCTGACACTTGAGACTCGATACATCTGGTGGTATCCTGCATCATAGACCAGCTTAGTAAAGTTCTTACATGCTATTCTATGAATAATTAGGGGCCTTAACTAATTTTTTAGGGTCATGCATTACTATCGAGGGGTTGGGGGTGCCATTGGAGCGTCTCATACCCCCAAAAATTTAAAGGGAGAGAATGAAGTAAGTTAAGTACAATAATCTGTGAGGTGGATAATGGTAGTTTATGATATCTTGGTAGACATTACAGGAAATGATAAATTCCCGAAGTTGATTTTCAGAGGCATACAGGCATAGCGATTTTTAAAAAAAAAAATGAAATTTTAGTGAGATCCCCTCTCTTTAATCTTAAAGGAATAGGTTATAGGAATTCAAAATCGAAATAATTAATGCACGTTTGAGTGTACTTTTTGACCAATATAACCTGTAGATTTTGCAGGTTTATTGTTTTATAGAACAGCCAGATTGACCACAGTGAAACCATCGTGACATTATACAGAGTAACAGATGACCAGTTTGACCATATTGTTTCTCGTTAAATCGTGATTTATGACCACCAATTGCCTGTTTCACCTCTTCACCAAGGTAATTACGGTGGGGAGAATGTGCCATTCTTCCCTTGTCCAATTACAGGAATCTGGTCGGTGAAATATCCAAAATTATAGGCTACAATGTACTAGTTTTATAAAATGATTATGGAAAGGTTTAGGCTGATTACAAATCGGGCATGTGAAGTTGATGATTTGGCTATCGAAAATTTGCTTATTAAGATTTATGCTCAAAAGATATCATCTTAATGAAATATCAATAGTCAGATTTCTCAAATTTTAATCGATTTTGTAATTGTTTATCTGGCCGCGACCTCGACTGTTGTGACATTCTCCTTTCCGATTAAACAATGCCTAGTAAGGCTCTTTTTTCAGATTATCACAAATCCCATTGCTTGCTATTTAACATAACATGTTGTGGGAACTGATCTGAAGACCACTAAAACCCTAGGCACTTTCTGGGCGATGCTGGTGGCAAAGTTCATCAAAGGTCATGGCTAACAACATTTCCAGACATCTTAAAATAATCAGATTATTCCAATCTAGAATCAATGGAATCATTGTCAGAATTTAGTCTGTGGTATTGATTAGGAACCTGAATGAAAATATCTCACATAAAATTAACATCGATTGTCATCAATCTAAGAAATTGTTTTTCGTTGTCACTGCAAAAGGAAAAAGAAAGAAACCCACGTTCCTTATTAAAGGGATTATAAAGAGCATGATAGCATCAATTTGCGCCATTCCAATTTCCATTCCGACGTCTGTGGTTCTTTTAATTCACCTTGCTTTTAATGTAAAACAGGAGAACAATTTTATATGTTCTCGACCATGATAAGAACAAAGTACTTATGCGGCTCGCAAACTCCTTACCACTTTCAGTTGTTTAAAAGAGGTTACATGTATTATAGTCTTGTATATTTGCGCGTCTAATAATTGCATCATTCCATTTTCAGTTCAACCATGGAATCCAGTTAATGAAACTTTCCTCGATGGAGTAACCGCACGACTGTAAAGTAAGACACTCCTTTTCCCAGAAATTTCATTTTAATGTAAAACATGAATCTGAATTCAACACCAATAAATTAACAGATGAATCAGAAAGTTTACATTTCTGGTGACACAATGCATTAAAATAGAATACATGTAATATAATATATAAACTAAATCTTGTTTATCCTGCTGTATTATCTACAAGTTATAATTATCAACCAGGTTACTAATATAAACAGATAGAAAGGTAATTGACTAGAGCTCGTATTCTGCTTCAAATTGGCGTTTCTATGAATCATTTGGTTGATCCACAGGGGCATGCGGGGGGTTGTGGGGATGGTGTTTCAGCTATAATCTGGGTATGGGGATTCCCTTAAAGTCGGTTGATCGTAAGATATCACATTTCGGACATCCTATCCGAATATCACGTCACAGGAACTGGTAGGGACTCGTTGCCAGTTTGATGTTAGGAAATCATCGGCTTCCAGGTTCTAAGAGATCGCAGGCTAAAAGATTTGTCTTGATGATTATAGCTGAGGACGTATCGAGATTTTCTGCAAATCAATGCGGTAACAAAGACTAAGTTTTCATTTCTGAAATCAAATTTAACGTTGGTTTTCTGCACATTGTTGCAGTATCAATGACTTGATTGCATTGCGAGAGTGAAGTGAAACGGGGTTTTCAACAAAAAGTTGTGGTAGCGAAGTCAGGTTGGCATTTCTAAGCTAGACTGTTTATTTATCAGTACATGGTGGAAGTTTCGAGTACTTGAAGTAGTGACCGGAAATGGTGGTTGCTGTATGGTTTTATACTAAAACAACATAATAAATCATAGAATAGTTTGTCTACCATTGGCATAAATAAATAACATAATTTCTCGCTCGGTCTGCTTCTGACTTTCAGAAATTTTGGGTGTTTCTTGGTGGAATCCAATATGACAACAGATGACTTACATTGTTGCGTGGATGTTCTCGATTGAGTTATGGATTGTAATTCCATAATGTTCATTTATAGGTGTTCGGTGAAGATGGGGGTGGTGTTAAAAACACTCATAGTAGTTGAGCTATCTGGTAAGTTGTTCAAAGGGATTGTTTTTTGTAAGAGTTTCATAGGGTTTTTTTGATTGATTTAATGTGTTCGACGTAAGTGTATGGTCGGCGAGTGGGTGTTCAGGGTAAGGGTATATTGTAATGTTTTTTCGGTGATGTGGTATTTATATTTTTGGTGTTCGGTGTATAGTGAAAATGATGTATATCGTCACACCTACCTTAGGAAAAAGTACAAGAAAGTATTTCAAAGTCAATGTGACCGAATTACTTAAAAAATATATTAAATCTGTATTGGTTCGTCATCTGCCTTTTCTGTAACAGAGCAGCAAGTTTTAAAATAAATTATGGAGAAACCACATGTATAAGAAGTAACGATAATTTGCTAATATTGAAATTAACAACCAGGTGTATGTAATTTAATTATCGATTTAATGCAATTTGCATAGGAAGTAAATTTGCAATGTGTGTAATATGGCTATAATGCACGTATAGAATGAAACTCAAACGTTAAGAAAGATTAGCATAACAAATACTCTCCACACGCCGTCTGTCAACTCTACATCATATTATTATTGTGTAAAGTCCTAAACACCTTTACCTGTATTAGTTTTACTGAATATATTAGAATTGATATAGTACTCCCTCAATACAGTGATTCCTAACTTGAAATTTCTGTCCTTGTACCAAACTTTTTCTAATGTCCCAAGGAATCCATAGAAATAACGTTTGACAATTTCGAATTTGCCCTGATTAAGTTTTTTAAACACGGGTACGTGAACATTAATTCATTTTAGTTCATGCTTACTCTTCTAGACACCTAATACCACTTTTCATTATGATATACATGTACTTCCTCATGTATGATTGATATAATTCCTCATGTGAAAAGTTCATAAGCTGTTACTTATGTTTCGTCAAAATGTCTTTTTGGATTTCGAGTTTCGTTTTGATGTTCGGATCGTTAGTACTTGGTTTCTTTATTCATATAATGTTTAAAAAAAGAGTTTCAATTCAAGGCTTTTGTTCACGGTTGTGTACCTTAAAAAAGGGCCGCTTATTTCTTTAAGACACGATAAGGCATGATATACACAGCTTAGCATTATAGATACATTCATAATGAATGGAGTTTTACGTCCTACTTTTCTGCACCTATATGGGCTAATTGAGGACGGGCAAACGCCATGCAGTGTGCAATGAGGGAAATTTTGCCAGGACAGCGGCATAAGCCTGCTCTTATTTTCGATTTCCAACTGTCGAGGGATCTTTAACGTGCACAGCCAGTAGCACACGGGGCCTCGGTTTATTGTCCCATCCGAACGACTACTTTTTTATACGCCCTCATCTCTCTATGAGGACGTATATTGTAGTCACCCCTGTCCGTCCGTCCGTCGGTCCGTCCGTCCGTCCGTCCGTCCGTCCGTCCGTCCGTCCGTCAACATTTGCTCGTAAACGCTCTAAAAACTAGAGTTTTTGATGGAATCAAATGAAATTTGATATGTGTATACATATTCATAAAAGGAAGATCAAGTTCGAATTTGAGCTATTTTCGATCGTTAGAAGCAGAGTTATTGCCCTTGCCCCAAATCCGTCAGTCCGTCCATCAACATTTGCTTGTAAACGCTCTAAAAACTAGAGTTTTTGATGGAATCAAATGAAATTTGATATGTGTATACATATTCATAAAACGAAGATCAAGTTCGAATTTGAGCTATTTCCGATCGTTAGAAGCAGAGTTATTGCCCTTGCCCCAAATCCGTCGGTCCGTCCATCAACATTTGCTTGTAAACGCTCTAAAAACAAGAGTTTTTGACGGAATCAAATGAAATTTGATATGTGTATATATATTCAGAAAACGAAGATCAAGTTCGAATTTGAGCTATTTTCGATCGTTACAAGCAGAGTTATTGCCCTTGCCCCAAATCTGAAATATGCTATTACTCTCTTAGTTTTCAACCGATTTTGATGAAACTTAAAATGGATGTTATTGGACCTAAATCGAAAGGTTTGAGAAAGTTTAGTTTTCTCCTGATTAAATTTTTTCCATCTTCGACTTTTTCGTTAGGCGTATATGGCCGTGGTCCACTATCTTTTTTTATAGATACAAATATATGGAAATACATAAACTCATGACAGAATACCATTATATAAAAACTTAGTATAAAATATGTAGGCTACATGTATATCTAAAAAACGACTCTTTGTCATTTTAAAATTAGCCTAATTGATGAATATTAAAATCCTATCCCCAAAACCACACTCTATCTAACGTTTTATATTAAGAACAACAATCCCATGACTACAATTTCCGACTTTTTTCCGTTCACATTAATAGAAATATGATTTTACTTTTTTTCTACATTATTATAGACGACCAGCAATTGTTAATGCACTCCTATTTATTCAGATTCAACGGAAATCTAAGTAAAAACATTATAATATACATGTATATTATAAAGCCTTAAGTTGTATTATCTGAATGATTATACTTGTCTAATTTGCATTGTGTTCATATTCAAAATATAGCTATACGCAGAGGCTCAACTAGATAATGGGGGCACTTGATTAAAAAAGATAGGGAGGGGGAGGGGGGGGGGATTAAGAGGCACACGACTGAGAAAGATTTTTTTTTACATATTGTTTCAGATTTTGTATTATTTTTCTGAAAGTTGGGCCCCTTAGAGGTCGAGGACTGTTGAGCCATTGCCTATACGTCACTAAAATGTTCATAAAAATGCTATTTTGATAATCTCCCATTTTGACAATATATGATTTTTATCTTATAGTGTAAAGTCAATTTGATCCTTCTTATAATGTTAGAATTCTTATACTTTTTTTTCATATTTGATAGATTTTTTCAAAAATCACTTCGAGAATAAGAATGAATTCCCACTTGAATGACATTCTGAAGTTTTATAGTATGGATTGTGTTTTTGTTTCAATAGTCGAGTCACATGGAAGAAGCGTCTAGTCGTTCGGATGGGACAATAAACCGAGGTCCCGTGTGCTTTTGGCTGTGCACGTTAAAAATCCCTCCCTCATTGCACACTGCATGGCGTTTGCCCGTCCTCATTTAATTTTTCAATAGTCGAGTCGGACGTGTAGTTGTTTACTCTTATCATTGTGATATAAATAATTCAGACAAATTTGGCACCATCCTGGTAAATCATTCTGAGAATAATTCCTGATATTTGAATAATGCAATCATCTCGTAAAGAAATATTTTCATAAACAAAGTCTAGGTGTGGGGTGAGATACGATATAATCCGAAATTATCTGACTAAATCTTGACTAGTTTTCCTTGTCAGTTATGTAACAGATGTATAGGTCTGATACCTTGAAAAAGATGTCTGATCGTTCGGATTAGACAATAAATCGACAGTTGGAAATCGAAACGATTTCCCTCATTGCAAACTTCGTGGCATTTGTCCGTCCTCATTAACCCAAAAGGTACCTAGAAGTAAAATTCCATCTTATTTTTTTAGAAATTGTCAGATTGACTGACAGTGTCTGCTGACAAGGAAAAAAATCGAGTTATATCGATGAGACTATATCATTGATATGAAGCTGGCTCCCCCCCCCCCTTTTCTTTTCAAATTGCCATACAGTTAGGAAGTTTCGGATTAGACCTTGGGTAGGGATAATACGTAGGTAGTTAATGCTATAAAGTTAGAACAGAACGAGATAGTCTAGACTGACTGAAGAAATCTCTTAAAATTTACTTTTAAAGAGAGTATATATATTTGACATCAGCAAAATTGTAGTGGGAGTAGGTGTTGGTTGCTGTTAGCGTTCAATTAACACCGTTAATAAGAATGTAACTTTACAAAATCAGACTTGAAGAATATTATGATTTTTTTTCTTAGTCTCGAAAACTATAGTGTTTCCATTTTCACCGGATGGCTGATGACGTCACTAATCCCGTTTAATCGTCCTATTCCAATAACATAACATTTGCAAGAATTCTGAAGAAAAAAAAAATCATGCAACATTTCTTGTGAGATACAATTACGCAACGGTATTAGCTTTGTGACAACTTATGGGCCTTATAGTCTAACGGCTTCTAGGAAGTTTAAAAGTAGGAAGCCACGACCGAGACAGTATATCGCCATTGGATTCCCCTCAAGGATAACCATACCCTTTATCAAAGAATGCGCCTCCCATTTCCTCAAAATTCTTTTTTTCACACTTTCCAGTTTCAGATTCTTATCAAGTCAAATAATGGAACCCTATATATAGACAAATCAGTAAATCCAAATGTTTTATATCTCAATAAAACGTGAATCAGACATTGCCAATCATGATGCATTGTAATTGAATATTTGGTTTTTCCATTTGTTTTATTATTATATTAAACTGATATCTTCCTTAACACATCGCCAAAATATTTCAATTCAGGAATCCAGCAATTATTGCGAAATATTTGGCAATGGGATATCACATTTACAAACTCCCAAACCCTATCCACATACATTTACAGGTTATATACGATTAAGAATATTTCGGTTAACTGTTTGATTGACACCACACAAATCTTCTCATGCAATCAATTCATAGATATAAAATACAGATTTCTGCAGTTCCTAACTCCCAAACCTACTTCATAATTTACTTTGTTAGTTCACAGGGTATCAAAGTTTTGTACATGTTTTGCTACATTTAGCTATGCTGCAAGGCATTGTAGTTTGTAAAAGGTACGCACCGTTGTATTATGTCAAATCGATTACCTGCCAAATTCTACTTATATTACATCAAGATTTTATCTGAAAATTGCATTGTACAAACTATTTTCACTTTTGGCCTCCCTTGCCTACCTGTAGATACGGGACTGTTTATGATGTAAAACTCCATTTCTTATATTATAGAAGTTATGGCCAATGCCTTGTGTTCCAACCTCTAGTCATTAACGATGGACGGTGCGAGTTTTTGCACATGCCCTATGCCCCAAAGAAAACACTTTATTCTTGATTCAAATGGTCAATAACCCTGGGGATAATGCGCGTGCATGTTTGCGCAGGTGCGCGAATGTATCTATTGGGCTATGAAATGAAAGTGGACAAATGAAGCTATCACCTTTATTCTTGGTTTAAAAGTGAATATTTTAATTTTTATCAACTCTTTTAAAGGTTTCTTTACATTTTCGAGATGTTTATTTGCCCTGTGCTGTGAAATAACTCAACTCTATTGATTCTGACAATGCAAATAATAAGTCTTCTAATATTCACGAGCTATTTCCCGCCGAATTAGTCATAAAGTTTTGTAATTATTCGTTTGGTGGAGTCGAGAATTACTCAATTGGTAAATAAAATTAATCATTTCCAGTTTTTATCCACCCCCGAGATAAAACAACTATAACAACCTCCTTGAAATATAGGCCTATCATCATTTATTCTCTCAAATCGCGTACCGAGTCTCACGTGGATTGTTGTTACCTTAAGCGGCCTCCACTCAATCCAAAATGGCGGACCTAAGGATCGTCTGCTTTTTACTTCTCTTTACCTTTTTGGATATATCTCAAGGTAAGACCAAAATCTTTGTAATTTTTTAACAAAATGTGATTTAAGTTATTTATTTCTACGCGTTTTAATTAATTTTGTGAATTTAGCAATAGTACTTGACGCCGAATTAAAATTTAAAGGTACAAGCCGGTAATGTACACTATATTGAAGCCGGTATAACGCTAGGCTATATTAACTGGCATACTAGACAAGTAGAGCAATATGTGTACTATAATTTCGCTACAGGAAAATCAGTAAAAACTTTATTAACTCAGTAAAGGTAGATTATTAATATCTTATGATGTTTATTTAATAAAAAAAATAAACATAGTTCGGCAATCAAATTAAACATTAGTTAGGCAATTTGATTAAAATTTCTGTTGAAGTAACACCGACATTACTTTCAAAGTGAACTCAATTGACATTACACGTAATGATTAAATTTAAATTTTCAAATACTGCAAATAATGCATATGTTTTCTACAATCTTATTAAATCATATTCGGCAATTTAGTAAAACAGTAGTTCGGCAATTAATGAAAGGTTTTTTGATTTTTCCGAAATGGACATATTAACAGTATACTTTAAAAATATAGATTTTTTTTTTATGTATATTTCAATTATTGCAAACTTTGCATATTGTTACAACAGTTTGAAATACAGGCTGTATCGATCGTCAGCATCATAGACTATGCTATATAATCAACATATACCCCAAATAACTTATATCGCATATTTTTGTTTAGGGAGTAATAGAACATATATATTAAAGGGTACCTTACTAGAAAGTTTCAAGGATTACTGCATAGATTTGAAAAAGGAGCATCATAATTATATTAATATGACAGTTTAGGGTTGGGAGAGTTGGTAAAGTGTGAGTCGTTGCTTGAATTTCAAAACTATAAGCAATATGTATACTGTATAATATATAGCTAAGCATACGAGTGTTTCGACTACTACAACACCTAATTTACCTAAAGGCGTCCTTTTTAAAGTTGTATCAGTTTAATCGGTTTCTTTCCTTGCTTGACTTGTTAAGTTTTTTTCCTATCTATGGAATCTAAAATCTACGACTCTTGTGACCTAATAGAAGCTTTATCATTTTTTACTATCTCGAAATATCTCAATTTAACTCAAATATGTGACTTTTGGATTAGTCTCATTTTGAACAGTTCACTGCACTCGTGAAGGCTTAAGAAGTAGGACGTAAAACTCCATTCATTTCATTTCATTTGAAGGCTTAAGGTTGTTCAGTACCAGTACATTATATCTGTTGATGAAATGTAAAAGATTCTTGTGTTGGGGGACACTTGTTAGTTGAAATTTAGCCATTCGTATCTTGTTCGATATCTGTTGCTCTTATAATTCAAGAAAGGCAATTTTTTAACAATTATGACTCTATTGCCACAAATAGCCTATCATTTAAGACACAGAATTGGTATTTAATGCCACATTTGTTTGTCTTTGTCATAATATGGTTTAGTAGAATTTTCATTCGCCATTCGTTCATCGATCAAGACTTCTTATGTCTCAACAACGTTTTTGACATGTTGGATCGATTTTATTAGTTTATTGGTCCACTAGTACTATAACCACCTACGTCCACCATTTCTATAACTGTTATTTGATTTTAACGTTTTGGGTTTCAAGAAAGTGTGTGTTTAACTAAAGATTATTTTGGACTAAATAGTAAAAATTTACAATCGGGGAGTATAGTCCGAGGACCTGTTCTTAACTAGAGCTCATAACATACTGCATTTCTTTCCGATCGACAACTGCAAAGGGACAACTTTAGGAAGGCGTTTAATCAAAGTGGCCGGACCCATTCATCTGGAGCTATTTTGTCTCTACATTAATCAAGAATCTCCATGCTGCATCATCCGAGAACACGTCACTTTCTCGCCTGATATGTCGATTTTTGAAATATACAATGTATAAGATTTAGTAAATTTGGATTATATCAGAGTCTCACAAATGAGACGTCATACACGGTGCGAATTGGTGCTGGGGTTCGAATATCTCCCTTACCATTATCGTAAGGATACTGTAACCGATATTTTGACCACTAGAAACCTAAGGTTAATCACACTACTTCTGTTGGTATTTATTTCAATTATCCAATCGCACATTATAGCCTCGAAGTGCAGAAGTCCATTTCATTTCATTTCACATATTCATTCAGAGCTTAAAGAAAGGTGTTGATCAGGAATTATTATAGGTTGTATGTTCATGTATATACCTAAAAGTCATGTTGTGAAAGCCGAGAGTTAAAATGGAAAACAAATTGATGAATCGCACATGGTAAATATATAGAAAATTAACTATATGTAGTTTATTCCATGTATTAAAATTTGCCTTCCATGCCTTCATACACAATTAGACTTGGTACTGGTACCGCTATGAAATGCCTTCTTGTCCCATTTCAAGGACTAAAATTTAGTCAAAGGACTGTAAAACACATTCTCAAGGTCAAAACGCAGAGGTGCGTGCCGTGTAGACGTTTAACGAACACACTTTTAACTGGTCGAAAAATGACGCATCACCCCCGGGAGATGAATACCCTAAAGCCCATTCTCTAGAAGAACTCCCTCCTTTCTCGTAGACTATTCTTGCTAGCAAACCCTCATACACCACACCACCCACAACAATTTATTGATAAAGCAGTCTGACCTAGTAAAATTAATTATTTACTGTTATATACTGTATGTATATTTACAACAATCGATTAACACACGTAACATATTTTATATCTGTCGTTAAAAATCAATCTAACTTGAACCACGCACTATTTCATTAGGTGCTAAATAACTCATATTTTATGTGATAGTATAATGATTTAGCTAGATTGCAAAAATACTTAGTGCCTATCACGGAAGTGTATATATACATGTTCTTATTCTAAAATTTAGATATTTTTTTAATTTTGGTCGCCGGGATTACACTCTTTATTACTTAAGCGACATTTATGGGTAGAGACCACTTAAAGTAACGAAACACAATTTCATGGTACCTTTATTTCATTCTTTAATGATGATAATGTAAATTGTTGAAACGTTTTGTTTAATAAAATTAGGGAGTAGTATACCATACAATTGTTTCGTATTGTCTGCTCTCGACCACAGTTTATGATCATTTTCTTTGGCCTTGGCCTCATACTCATATGTCACAGTCGTCTGAATACGTTTCGACATAAAAAACCTTGACGTTTCAATTAGCCACAAAACAATTGTACCGAACAGATTGTTTTTGACCTTTTTTCGAATTGAGCACTACATTGGAGCCTTCCAACACGCTATGTGTTGTGCTATGCTACGCTACCATCTCATAGGTAACAATTCAACTGTAAACGTCCCTTATCAGAATTCCCTATCGCTGTAATATGATAAGGAATTCCGTTGTGTTTGAAGGTTGATTAGTTAGTTTATAATATTTGAGATCCTCAAGAGTGTCCACATGGTTTTAGATGATAATTTAGACTAATTATTACATCAGTTGAGAGATGGCAGTATTAAACAGATGTTCATTGTATAATAGTCTGAATTCCATTTCATTCATTCATTCATTCATTCATTCATTCATTCATTCATTCATTCATTCGTTCGTTCGTTCGTTCGTTCGTTCGTTCGTTCATTAGTTCGTTCTTTCCTCCGTTCATTCACTCCTCCGTTCGTTTGGTCATTCATTCATTCATTCATTCATTCATTCATTCATTCATTCATTCACAATCTTCTAGTCCTTTAACCGGTTACTCAAACTTCCGTTCACAACCGGTTTATTATGTCATTCTACGATACCATTTCTTAAACCGGTTCGAATGAAGCTTTCTCTCAATATATCTTTCTTCGTACATTTATTCATTCATCCATTCGTCTTATTCTTCTCAATAATATAAGTACAAGTACGTGTACATCAATACTTTGGTTATGAACAAAAAATTGAATAAGAGTGGAAAAACACGAAGTCAGGAATAGAGAAAACAGACAGAATTTGGCACAATTTTGACAGCAATATTAAATACTAAGATAGAAATGTCAGGTTGTAGTAGGCCTTACAGCAAAGTTTTTCTTTTAAATCTGTTTGAAAACAGTTGTTCTGCACATTGGGGACTTTCAATTGTCTGGTATTTTGATTCTCATTATTTTTACTTTTCTGACATCTTGAAACATCTTCTATTTCTTAAAGGAAGTGTGTGTTATCTGAATTCAAATGATCGTAGTGAACCAAACAGTATATCCTGATCGGAAGCTTTTGAATGTTAAGGTATTCTCAGTGTTATTGAATGGAAAGTTGATAAAGAGAATCCTATATGCGATCTTGCATTTTGTAAGCATGACAAGGCCAAGGTGTTCTCAATCACTAAGAGCACTTATTGCCATTAAATTGCGAAAATACAATTGAAATGAATGGAGTTTTACATCCTACTTTTCTGCACCTATATGAGGTAATTGAGGACGGGCAAACGCCATGCAGTGTGTAATGAGGGAAATTTCTGCTAGGACAGCGGCATTAGCCTGCTCTTATTTTCAAACTGTCGAGGGATCTTTAACGTTCCAATAGCACACGTGACGCTTTTTCCATGTCAGCCCCTCCGACCTGCATCACTGACAGGGGGATTGGAAAACTGTGAAAAAAGTGAGAAATGTTCAATTTCCAATGGTCCTGTGGAAAGTTTAGGGCAACATTCTTACCATACACCACTTATTGTTCCCCAATCTATGCTGACAGCCATGTTGCAAGTCAAACATACTCTGTACATGCTCTTAATGCTTTACGGTAAACATGATGGAGCATTGGATCCATCGTCCTTCTGTAAGTATTTATATATACATCCACGTCAGAAAACATTTAGGCATACTATTCGAAGAGGCACTTTTCTATGACAAACATGGAAACACAATGCTATCCCTAAAGATACACTTAATGTAAATGCCCCAGTTTTTATAAGAAACGTGACTTAACTGTCTAAATATATGATTTGTTTCAAATTCGCATTACGTTATAATCTATTTGACAAAATACATGGTCATATCTGTTTTGTCAGCATATTTAATCATTTTTAAAAAATAATGTCAAATGCCATTCATTTCTGACATATTTTACTAACTGTTATGGAGTGGTCTAAAAGCCTGTTCACACCAAAAACGTGACGCGGAACGCAACGTTCAACGCCGCGAAAATAAGATCAATGGATAATCAATAAAACGGTCAGTCCGTTAAGAAATGACGCGCGTTCAACGCCGCGTTGTCGCCTGAAATAACTTCAGTAGTTATTCAGCGCGTTTTGCGCTGCGTCTTTTCGCACTGCGCATGCTCAGTGCAAGTTGGCACGCCACGTGTTTGAGCCACTGTTCAGAGCCATGCTCCTCAACGAAACGTTTCTCCCGTGTGACCCCCGTCATGAGCGAAAAACGCGGCG
This sequence comes from Lottia scabra, assembly GCA_029955415.1. NCBI lineage: Eukaryota > Metazoa > Mollusca > Gastropoda > Lottiidae > Lottia > Lottia scabra. The sequence continues at coordinate 936,452 of JARJEI010000011.1, read as the reverse complement.
TTTAACGCTGTGTTGAACGCGCGTTTTTGGTGTGAATAGACCTTTAGTCATCACTTTTCTGAAGAAAATCTCCGACGTTGGGTTTGTGTTTGATTAAAAACAGTGTTTGTCACTAATTGCAAAATGTGCGTGAAGACTTTAGATTTTAGTGAAAGTACTGGAACCATAGACATCTGATTGAATAGTAAAATGGTGCAAATTGATACTATCAGTGTCCCGATACACATAAATGTTAGAAAATCTCTTAACATTCCCTTTAAGACAGAGACAAATCGATACATATTTATTAGTGACTAATTGTCATATGAAAATCATGTGTCATATTGGATGTTTTTTTTGTCAGATAATAGAATAAACCCATATTTTATGAATACTTACTTTCTAATTATGTTATCATAAACATCAAGCACATTGCAACACAAAACAACACACTACAAGGATTTAACAACACAATGCGAAAGTATCATGCTCATTAATGTGTTGCACAGTTGCATTAAGTCTTCGGAAGTACTGTAATTCGAAGCATTGCATGGAGGTATATTGTATACCTCTCAATGTATAAGAACACCCAACAGGCCTTAATACCTCACTCTTGAATCTCAATCCCTAGTTTCATCTCAAGTCTGCCTCTAACTACTCAAACCCGTCTCACCTCTGAATCAGACCTTTCTCTTTCTACTCAAGCCTGTCCAACTTATCTTTCATATCGGCCTTCGAACTCTATATTCCAATCTGTCCATCTAATGCTTTCACCTCCGTTACCTACCACTATACTCAAACCTATTCTCTTCTCCTTTCCCCCTCTGACTCCTTCTCCAGAGTTTCTCTCACCTCTGTCTCCTACCGGTCTACTACAACCTTTCTACCACCTCCCTACTCCAGTTCTCACCTCAGTCTATTCCCTATTCCAGTCTGTCCCTCACTCCTGTCTCCCTACTAAAGTCCTTCCCTCACCTCTGTCTCCTCCCTACACCAGCCTTACTCTCACCTCTGCCTCCTACCAGCCTTTTACTCATCACTGTCTCCTCCTTACTCCAGCCTTTCCCTCACCTCTATCACCTCCTACACCAGCCTTTCTTTCACCTCTGTCTCCTAACAGCGTTTCTCTCACTTCTGTCTCCATCCTACTGTTTTGATACGTCTCTCGTGTCTCTACTTTATATTGCCTCTTATTGAAAAGTCTTTATGCATATCTCTTTCGTGAGAATCTTGTAACATTAAGCAACACCCGGTTATAAGTCCATTGTATTTATTGAAAATGATTATTTTATTTGTCTAAATTTAGTAGGGAAGCAGATTGAAATAGATCAGTTGTCTGAATTTCACACAGAGTAACCAAATGTTTTTGTAATACTTATTAATATTAACTAGAACAAATAAAATACAAAACATCAAAATGAAAGTAGGTTGCCTATCCTGTACGTACAGGTTGATTGTTATAAAAGAAAACTATAATATAAAATGAAAACAATGAATCACTGAAGATAAAGACATAGATAAGATACTATTTATTTCTGAGATAAACAAAACTACAAACAATTGTCTTCCTGATCAATACATCTGTATTCAATGACCTTTTATTTCAAATGAATTTGTTTATTTACTTACATTACTGTATTACTGGAGAACTAATGAATATTGTTAAGCCATGCAATGTGCAATGAGGGAAATACATGTACATGTCCATTTATTAATTTCGATATCTAAACAAATTACTTATTTTATATTAAAGGGATATGTTAACTAACTGTTCGACCAAAAAACTTTTAGTCTCAGAACCTGAAATCTTCGGGTAATCTAATTTGTAATAATGTCCCAAACTCTCTTTTGAAATTTAAGCCTTCAAATCCCCATGTATCCATAATTATAAGCATTTGAAATACTCGTCGTTTAGTAAGACGAAATGAAAATGAAAGATAAATGTTTAGGTACGAGTTCAATTGAAGGGATAGTGCGAATGTTTGGGTAGTTCTTGTGATTCTGAAGGATATTTTCATTCAAGACCTAAATCGACCCTCGAAAATGCTGAACATTCCCCTTTAAGTTATTGGAAAAGCAATGTGCACAATAATGTTGTTAGACCAAAATGGCGTCCACAATGCACTGCTTCAATAGTATTCTACATTTTTCTTTCTGATACCACTTTCAGTAACCTTGCTGAATTGCATTACAGAATTACAACTGCACCAAATGTACTGCACAATCGAGTAAATACATGTAAGAATTTAAAAAATCGCAGGAAATACTTCGAGACCGGAACGAGGAAATTTGAGAGGCATTGACTGTTTACTCTTCCTGTTCTCCTTTCAACACTTCCTCCTCTATAGAGTTCACATAGCTATTACTTACTATTAATTGTTTATATTTTATTAATCATTTGAGTAATCAATTCCTTAATTAATTTCCTTTAATTTAATACCGTAGTTATTCTAAAATGGAACTGAGTTTAACGTCTTAGTGTATAAATATTAATTTTGATCTCTTACAGTTAAAGGGGAATGTTCAGCATTTTCTATGGTCAATTTAGGACTTTAATCTATCTAAATAGTCTCCAGAAGTACTACTAATACACGAAAATCATATAATTCCTTCAATTATATCCATACCTAAACATTTATCCTTCATTTTCTATATAAAGCATAGTCTCAAAATAGTACGAGTCGTATGTATGACTTTGAAACGGTGATGATTACGGATACACATGAATTTGAAGGCTTAATTAAATTTCGTAGGAGAGTTATGAACAATATTAAGGATTAGATTAGCTAAAAAATTCCACATTCTGAGACTAAAATTTTATTGGTCAAACAGTTAGTGAAAATATCCATTTGAATGATTCTAGGCCTAGGCAGTTACTTCACCCAAGTCACAACATAACTGGGCTTTTGGCAAAGGAATGTAATGTAATGTACATTGAATGTCCTTATCTACAAAACAGGAATTTCCATCTTTTGACAATTGGAATCAAAGTGTGTTACCCATCCTTGGTTATATACAATTTTTGAGGGTTTTACATCAGTTTTTCCGACCTGTATAACGGTATCCGGACTGAAAAAGTCCAAAGATTCAATCTATGCCGACTTAAACCCTAGACCTTCAGGTTAACGAGAAATGTTTAACTCATTACAAGAGTCGAGATGTCTAAATTTGACCTAGAAAATGCCATATAAAAAAGCTGATGAGAGTGAATGGAAGTCTGCTAGTCTAGACCAGGTGTTAAAATATAGCATATTAAACTTCCTCAGGTGGCATGCTTCATTAAAGTCTGGTATTTCACACTTCCTTCATACCTATACAGGCTCGTCTGTACTCGGCTCGTGTAATGGACGTGCACCACATACTGAGCACATACTGTGAATAATTCATTGTATTAGTTATTTTGATATGCACATACTGGGAATAATTCATTATATTAGTTATTTTGATAGTTTGTATAAATTCACTAATTGCATGAGATAACAGTCTTGGAATCCCATTAGTTCATGATACATAAATATGTCTTAATTTATACATACATAGATATTTTCCACTATGACTTAACAGTATAACATGCCAATTGAGGGGGGGGGGGGAGGCTATAGTTCGATTGAAGTGTAGAAAACCGTACAAGTAAGACACTTCCTGTTATCAAAAATGTCTTCCTATGACAAAATTGAATGTTTAATCGATCACTCCCCCAAAAACTTACAAGGATTTTGGAGGGGGTTAGGGTGGTTTCTATAAGGGTCGGTTGTTTAAAGTGTTTGATTACATGTTACACGATACTACTGAATGAAAACATCCCCTCTCCCTGGTCAATCAATATAATTTGATTATCAGAATGGATGTATAATTACATGTTGATTGGTAAACAACATAATCTACCAGATGTTTACATTCTAGATATCTCAGGGGTCTTGTTCAGATCAATTAGATTAATATAGGTCATTAGTATCAGATTACACGTGCATTCAACCAATTCCATCAAAACATATCAGCTAGAGACGCCTAAACAATAATTTGTTTGCTTGCTAACTTAAGTAGAGGATCCCAGTGTCCATAATTCGTCTGTTGGAAGGAGTGGGGGGGGGGGGGGTCCAACGCCCTACATCTTAAGAATGGTAAGAGGGGAGGGATGAGAATGGGATTTAATTTGTATTTTTTTGATGGCCTATATAAGCCTGTGGGCTACGTTTGGAGATCTTGGTGAAGATGAACGCACCTCAACCGAAGAACGGACTTTTATCATCTCTGCGTCTCCCAGTCTCCCAAGTCTGAAACAGTTAAAAGCACGATGGCTTCATCGTGGTCAATATGCCAATCAGAATCAGAAAATCAGGACGTAAAACTCTGTTTGATTCCTGTTATTTTAACTCAGGTAGGAATACGATAATGTTGAAATATCATATAGAGAAAACTTTCAAAAACACTTTATCTTCTTAATTACACAGAAGGTTCGATGATTGACAGAAGAAATGAGTGATAATGTGAAAGAATGAAAGGAATGACTATAAGCTCCACTAATCAACAGGAATTTACCAAATTACCATCTGTTAGTTGCACTTTCATTGGCATTTATACAGGTCGGTGTGGACTATAGAGAGGTTGCAGTGGGGGAGTTGGCATTCCTCTATCGTTGCTGGAGCCCTGGGCAATCTCAACATCAACAACTTACATTAGCCCGATTGCAGAGTTTGTCAGAAAGATATAGGAATGTTCGAACGAACGAATTAATGAATGAATGAATGAATGGATGGATGGATGAAGGAATGACGAACGAATGAATGAATGAATACAGAAAAATATGCAATCCAATTAATAAAATGTACAATATATGTTCGCCAGATGGTGGGAATTGTTACATAGTTATGTAATTAAAGGAACAACTAAATTGGAACAGATTAAATTGGACGAATAAATGAATGAATAAATATGCAATCCAATTAATAAAATCAAACAGGGTCGCCAGATGGCAAGAATTGTAGTCGATCGTTAGTAGTTATGTAATTGGATGAACAAATAGATTGGAATTGATGAAATTTGACGAAAGTACGAATGAATGAATGAATGAATTTGGACGAAAGTAGGAATAAAGGAATGAATGAATAGGCAATCCATTTAAAAAAATTAAACATTTTCGCCAGATATTTAATCTGATCAATCGTTATGAATTTGAGGAAATGAATGAATTTGGCCGGAAGTAGGAATAAATGAATGAATGAATAGGCAATCCATTTTAAAAAATTAAACATGTTCGCCTGATGTATAATCTGATTAATCGTTATAAATTTGAGGAAATGAATGAGTGAATGAATGAATTTGGACGAAAGTACGAATAATTGAATGAATGAATGAATATGCAATCCATTTAAAAAAAATTTAACATGTTCGTCAGATGTTGAAAGTCTGATTAATCGTTATAAATTTGGGAAATGAATGAATGAATGAAAGAAAGATTGAATGAATGAATGTAGGAAATTTCAGAGTATCCACGTCAACATCTTCTCCACTCAAGACAGTTATTTTCCAATCGATTAATTTCCAGATTTTCTCACTAAATCTCAATCAATATGACGGTAATAAAACTACAGGTGTTTCGACCTACTTTTAATTTTAATATATTATTAATAATTGATTTTTATTAGGTCGGGTAATATAACAGTAGCTGGTATCTTATAATGATATCATTATGTTGATACCCATAGTGAATATAATTCTTGCTACGTGTGTTTGGTCACAGATTATGATGATGGCAACCCTGGATACCCACATAGGCGTACGGGCCGGGGGTGATTTTCATGAAGGGAATTTAAAAAAATAAAATCCTTCGGAAATGATGTGATCAGGCAGATGGCGAGAAGTTTTTGGAATTAGGGGTTGGGTGGGGTTCGACTTGTCGGGCATTTATATTTCGTTGTCGGGCAAATTAGCATTAGTTGTCGGGCAAATTGGTTTTGCCCCCCCCCCCTCACTCGCTCAACTTACGCCCCGTACGCCTATGGATACCCATAGCGAATCTTGCTACGTACTTTCCCATTGTGTTCAAGAAACAATTCCTTGGTCCTTGATCAATTTTTGAATTGATACCGGATAATACTTATCCGTTTACATTTGTGTCGACCTAATCAAGATGACTAAGATAATGATGTCATAGCTGGTCCAAGACAACGCCCCTGGAGTCCAGAGTGTCTGTAATAAGAACCAACGACAACCATTTGCCGGACGTAACCAATGAACTGACACCAAGAATCCAACATTTTGGCCAACTGGGCCACAGTCAGTCAAATCTAGGGTTTGCAACCGTTACAAAAATATAGTACATAATAGCTAAAGCTATCTATGTAGTTTCATCATAGTTTCATATTAAATTTTATTTTCATATAATTCGCAATATTTAAGAACAACTTTTGAACCCAAAATACCTCTATGCAAATAGGTTTTAGTATTGATTAGTGGAGGTGGAAGTTGATTATGTTACCGACGAATCTAACCAATGTTTTAGGAAGACCAACGCGCACAATGATTTCACCCCTAGGCGAGAGCAATTGCCTGCAACAGAAAACCTTATTCCGCTCCGACTGATTACGGATTGATTGACTTCAGAGCATTATGTATAAATTCCAGATTCGATGTCAAAGTCTTTATCTGCTTAAATAACCTAAATTCACAAATGAAAGTGGTAATACATGTATTTTCTTTCTGACACTACTTGAGTTCCTCGTCGATAGTTTTTATAAGTTCTTTTTCCAAAGAAATTTCAACAGATGTCTCAGGTATCACTGCCGTCAGGGGCGGATTAGGGCTCTGAGGCTTGGATGGAGGAAATTTTGGTGAGTTGTATCCCTCCAGGTGATATAATTTACCACTGTCAATGGTGAAATAAACGTGAAAAAATCTATGTTCCCATTCCCGGGAATGGAGTGCTGTTCCCGGGAATGAGTACTCGCCAGAAACTCCGGGAACGGGAATCCCGGGTACAAACCCTAGTCAAATCCCTCTATGAATGGTCACGTTGAAGACATCAATAATTGAAATTTTGTCCCTTTTATAAAAAGTCGAATTAATAAGTTTAATCAATTAATTTAAGACCAAACGGATTACTAAAATTAAAAAAATCGCAAATGAATACACAAACTAAAGGCTTTAAAATCATATACGGATCAATGGATTTTTACGCTTATTCACCCGATTTGCTTATCAGCTCTTTTCTAAGGCATTTAAACAAGTGACTAAGTATTTTATACAGTGTTATCAATAGAATCAATATACCTACTGTAAAATAGATAAATGAATATCGACAGAAACCCCGATAAACAAAAACCATGACAATATTTCTATAGCGTTAGATAAAAATCGCTCATAAAATTGATCAAGATAACATAAGTCCGAAACTAGCAACTCTTATTTAGCCTTTCATTGTCTTATGGGTAAAGGTCCAGTCCGAAACTGTATCATCTTTCTTGTATCTAGCGTCAGAGAGTCATTTTTTTAGTCATCCAAAAAAATGCTCACAGACAGGCAACGTTTTTTAGAATGTTATTTGAAATGGCTACCAGCGACTAGGTATGAGTCTCGGACTATCTTAAAGCGTTGATTCATCTAATCTAAATCACTGAAGATAAATCTCTTTGAACGATTTTCTTTAATAAAATGGTCAAATTCTTGTCAAGCGAGGAATATATCACACAAAACCCGACCCCACAAGTTGTCACATAAAAACATGGCCAGGGGCAGGTCAATTTAAAGAGTGTAGTGTTACTGTATAGGGGAAAGGAGGGGATTTTAATTAAAAGGTTTGAGGGTTGAAATTGGTTCTTACTTAATTGAATTGTCAAGTTTAAAAGATTTATTCGATAAGAAACACATTAACTATATGAGTTTTAGACCTGCTGGATTATAGCAATTTACGTCTTGTATCTTTTCTAAGTGCATTCAGATCACATGGATTTGGTTTACAATGCAATTAAACGCAATGTCCTTAAAGGGGACCAGTCTTCATCTTTATTGGTTGATTGGGTCTTGAAATGCACGAAAATTGCGTATTTCCTTCAAATATACCTTAAATTAGACATTTCTCCTTCTATTTCTATAGATGACTTTTCTATATATTGCATAGTATCGCTAATGTGTAGTAGGGCATTATAACATTCAAATGCTAATAATTATGGATGCACATGGATTTGAAGGTTCAAATTTCAATGGTGAGTTGTGATAACCAGTTCTAAATTGCTGAGCTAAAAAATCCCCGCTTCTGAGACTTATCCAAATCAACCCGCGAAAATGAAGCCTGTGTCTCTTTAAGATACACATTTTTTGACAAAGCAATGCTTGATAGACTACGTATAAAATTTATGAAATCAAAGCCGCATATTTAAGAAAGCTATGTTTAAGAATGTATTAATAACATAAAATTATATCATACATATGACTCACCTTTTTCAGTCTGTGTCCCAAATTCGAGAGCTCCCAGAGCCATGGCCTCCTGTTCTATTCAAAACTAGGGATACAAAGGGAATATAGTGCAAGTGTTGTTGTCTTGTGCTTCCTCATCATCAGGAGGTCAGATGCATTTGACCACAAGCAACTACAGACCTTACACAGCAAAATATAGTTAAATTAAAGTTGGGCTAGAGATAAATGGTATGCATCCTCATGCGTCATGGCCCCTTGACAAACACATGGCTACCTATTGGGCCACCCCCCCCCCCCCCCCAGGTTGGGAACCACTGCTCTACTGCTCTACAATGATACTAATAAAGCCTCGATTTATGACAAAGGGTAAGGATTTAATAATGACGTACCAGAGGCATAGTACTGTTTCTAATTCGATACATTGCTTGAAATAGACTGTAGCTATGGGTATATCAAGACACATTTGTAGATTTGTATGTGTAGTGTTTACAATTGTGCTTTATATAAAGAAGATATAAGTAATAATTGATGTGATGCGAAGGTTATGCTTACAAACAAAACTGTGGACGATGCTATACACTTTGATTCAACTCCAAACAGTACTGTTTCGACCTTCTGGGCCTCATCAGTGCAGTGCTGATACTGGAGTTGATGTTTGTTTCGACCTTCTGGGCCTCATCAGTGCAGTGCTGATACTGGAGTTGATGTTTGTTTCGACCTTCTGGGCCTCATCAGTGCAGTGCTGATACTGGAGTTGATGTTTGTTTCGACCTTCTGGGCCTCATCAGTGCAGTGCTGATACTGGAGTTGAAGTTTGGCTATATAGCCACCTCAGATGATCCCACATATTTTTCTCAAATTCAGCTGTTACGACCTTGAAAATATCAACTTTGTCAACAGAAAGTAATCCATAATGTTTATCAATGTCACTTTATGTTTATGTACATACATAATTAATTGGAAATTATTAGAGCGGAATTTATGCAATTCAGTGGGTTGCAATAATCATTATGTTACATTAGTCATTATCGATCATATGTCTAGATTACACAATCAAATCATCTGATTGAAACATAATCAAGGGCATGGATTTATTCAAAATTTTGCGGGAGACGAACCAGGATGGTTTGTTGAGTTCAAGTACGTAGCGAAGTCCTAAAGGTTTTCCACAAGAAAAAATGGAGAAATGGCTCCGATTTGGTGCATCCTGAAACACTTTTCGGGGTTAGGATGCTGAAATCGGATTTCCTTCTCTGATTATCAGAGGGGCGGAATAAGCGGAACTTTTAATTGTCAATTTAATTATCTAACAAAACTAGTGTCGAACAATGTCACCATATTGTTTACAGTTTGATAAATTTAGGTCAAAATAATAAAAATTAATGACACTTTCCATTTGAAAATATTATCAACTGGTCTATGATTCACTGACCTAAAATTAAATTATTCCCGAACAGGTTAGGTGCAGAAAAGTAGGACATAATCACATAAGACGGTGTAAATTCTGAATATTACGTTTCTATTTCTTCTGTGGGTAATTTCACCCATTCTTATTAAATATAAGTAAACGAAAAATCAAATTGTGACTTCTTGGTGTCCGTGGTTTTAAGCATAACTAGGTCCATAATGAGCGGAGGGAAGTATAGTTAGTCGCACCACACTACGACAAAGCGTGACAAAGTTGGTCACGAACATTTAAACTTTTTCAGAATTATTACTTCTGGTTCTTCTACAATTATTGTTATGACGTCATCATCTTTTTGATAACGACGAAACACCTAAGAATTGTTGAGTGACGATAGTTTCATCTTCCAATATATCATTCTTTTAGTTGAATTATGAAGCAGTCTCATTAAATCAGACCCAAATTTCGTTTCGTTCGGTTTTTTAAATCCGGTTTTGTAAACAGTATTTAAAAGATAGTGGACCACGGCCATATACGCCTAACGAAAAATTTTATCGGGATAAAATTAAACTTTCTCAAACCTTTCGATTTAGGTCCAATAACATCCATTTTAAGTTTCATCAAAATCGGTTGAAAACTAAGAGAGTAATAGCATATTCAAGATTTGGGGCAAGGGCAATAACTCTGCTTCTAACGATCGAAAATAGCTCAAATTCGAACTTGATCTTCGTTTTATGAATATGTACATGTATACACATATCAAATTTCATTTGATTCTGTCAAATACTCTAGTTTTTAGAGTGTTTACAAGCAAATGTTGACGGACGGACCGACGGACCGACGGACCGACCGACGGACCGACGGACGGACGGACGGACAGGGGTGCCGACAATATACGTACTCATAGAGAGATGAGGGCGTATAAAAACCGAACAAAACGAAATTAGGGTCTGATTTTAATAAGACTGAATTATGAAGTAAACGATTGAAATAATTTTATTATTAAAAGTAATACAGGTATCAGAAAAAAAACCTTCTGGCAAAGGAACCAATTTTGAATCAAGAATCATTGATATTTTTCCTCGTGTCTGGAGGGTAAAAGTGTCCATTTATAAATGCGACAGCAAATTGAATCCAGGATACGAACAAACAAATACGAAATTGAATTCTATATATAAGTATTATCATTATTTATTTATACACGATTATTGTCACTTACAACAAAACACGAGTAAATTGTCCGAATAATCTAATTTATACTGGACAATAATTCACAGTGGTCACTTTTTATTGTTATTGGTCAATGAAAGAAATTTACTTTTACGGTGGGTACTATTTACAAACCGCAGGTTTTGCCATTACGATATGAACTGGTCATTTATCGATATATTAAAGAGGTTGTGCAAAGTCATTTTGAAATTTTTTTTAAAATATGTTGAATGACTCCTGGATTGATAGTAGATTACAAAAAAACAAAACAAAAATTCCTCAAAAAATTTATTTCCTCAAAAACGACTAAAAACCGGACTTTCCGAGCGATGCTTAAAAAATGGCGCGCTTTGTTATCACGTTACGTAAGTGACGTCATACCCAGAACATAACGTCAGAGTGGAAGCAGTACACTATGGCAAAACGTCGGATACTTCTTCCGAATCAACTGACTTAGGCGAAGCCTGAGTGTTATTACAGGGCGAATATGATTCAGATCACGCCTAAAAAGGGTGTAACTTTTAACAGTTTGCAGGACTATTAATGTTCATTGCAGAATTTAATCAATGGCCAGGTCAAAGCCTGTGGAAATTCATTAACTTGTAGACAAGACTAAAAGAATATGTTCATCAGTGTGGAGCTGTCTGGGAACATGAAGAGATGCATTTTAAGATTTTAATTTCCAAACATTGCCAACATGAATTAACATTCACTAGTGGGCTTATCTGCTGTCAAAAAATCAAATGCCCCAAATCTATGGTTAAATAACTAATAAGTAATAAATACATGTATATCAAAAAAGTTGTTTATTTCCTTTTTCATATGATTTGAATAATCTACATGGAGGCAAATGTTCTGTGACAGTGTTGCCACCAAGGTAGGACAGGGCAGGTTTCTCTTTGAGAATAGTCATTGTCACTTGTACTTTAATAATGTTTATTTGGTATATATATTCATTCTATTTAAAACACCAATATGTTAGATGGTTTTAACTCTCATGATGTATTCAACATTCATCTACATGATCTACAAAGAAAAAATAATAGTATTTGATAATGAAAATTGAGAATAGTTAGGCCTAAGCCAGGATGTTTTTTTAAACACAAAAAAACATGCATTAAAAAAAAAGAAAAATAGCCTAGGCCTAGTTCATAACTGTGATAGTCAGATAGAATAGCAGGACATTTGGCTGGTAAAAATTATTTTCGAATTCATGGACCCAGGCATAAAAATATGAAATGAACACACTCCTCTCATCTCCACCGCTCCATCTGAAAACTGAAGTGAAACTGAAAGTAGGGCCTATTTCTGCCCGGTCATGGCATGGGCAAACTAAGCAAGTCATATTCTCGGAGTATTAAAATACTATTCTAAAAAACGAAGTGGAATAATAAGGCTTACCTGTTGAGAAAATTAAGATGTTGACCGCCGTTTATATTGTCATATTCATAACATTAGATCGTCATCGTCGGCATCGGTCGCCGGGTAGGTCAAAACAGGTGGCTTAGCTAGAGACCGCTTCAAGCGTATAACTACGATCCAACGCTCTTCACCCCAATATAATTCACTGGTGATCAATCCAATCATTAGAATTCAGCCATATGTACAACTGATTACCCGCACCACTTTCAAACATAGCCACAAAACGGTTAGACACTCGATAAATCCAATGTGACTTTGCATGTCGGCCATTGTTTGGTTCTGGGTATGACGTCATTTTCCGATGAATGACGGAATCAGTCGATGATTTTTTATAGCGTAACTAAGGGCCGTTACTATGATATTACAGGTGGTTTTTTGGCGATAACTCGAGAACGGGATGAGATATCGAAATGAAAATAACGACATAATTTTATAAAAACGTTTATTCAACGTTATAAATCATAAAACGGACTTTGCACAACCCCTTTAAATGAATTATTATCAACTGTGTGAAATTTTGAAGAAAAAGTCGATAAACCCCGTCACATCCGATATTTCGGGTGGGGGGGGGGGGGGGCATATGCACTGCATCGACTCTCTAAAGCATTGGCCATGGCATTAAATTTTTCTGACTGTGAGGAGGATTCAAAGTCTCGGCATCATAATCAACTACCAGACGAGAATCCTTTTCGCTACAGTCTGGGCTATGTTTTATTGTATCAGTTGTGTTTGTAAGTTTGTAAATCTTACCTACCATTTCAATAAATAAAACAGATATATTGTGGCCAATTTCATTGTGTCAAGAGAGTGGACATAAAGTAGCCTTGTGATAAAAAATATTGTCTGAGACAAGTGACAGGGTTATTTGTTTTGGGGCCAAGGGGTCAAACCAATGTATGTTACAATTATCTATTCCCATTAAATAGGAATCCCTTTAATACCTTATTTCAAGGTGTTTTTACTATTGTCGATGTCCTTGAAGTTATACAGGGTCAATCCCTTCAGGGATATCACCCACTATTTTTTTTCTAAAAAAACATTAAACCGAAGGAATTTAGATGAATTCAGTTTTAAAGTATAGTGCTCTATTCTGTGCTGAATCAAACGATACGTCTATAACTACCCTTAGTATTTTTCGTAATGCAAATTTTGCGTACAGTTCGCTTACAATTAATGAATATGAGACATAAAAATGCAATGATATTTGTTGTAAATCTCCATTAGAATGATGCTAACCGTCTAAATAATGTCAGTCAATGCCGTTCGTTCGTATTTAATTGTAGGCAAACAATGCGTCGGTTTATATAAGTGAAAAGAGATTTTGATAGCTGATATTTTAGACGATCATACCCCTTTAATGGGGATCTGTATTTTCCATTTACTAAGGCTTTTATCCCATTGTGAAAAATGTATCTATTTTTCTTTTACAATAATCCCTTTAATTGAAGGACCCCCGCCTTTCAAGCAATTGTATTGTAGAGTTTAAAGGGTTAAAGTATTTAGAAAGTTAAAAGAAAATAACTTCAGTTTCTTTGAGTGACTGGCAATTGTTATTTGCCACAATGGTCCACATCAAAATAAGGTGTCCTTTTCTCAAGGTCAGTCTTGGGCATTGACTTATCGTATGTTGATTTCCCCACAATGTTTTAAAGGAACATCTATAGGTTAATGTCGATAAAAGCCTTAGTCTAGCATTTGGTTTGTGCAATTTTAATCCTATTGCAATCAAATTGGAACAACGTATGGGAATTCTTAACCTTGTACTTGAAATTCCTTACTAAAAGTGTTTTGTGTGCATCAAAGTTCATAAACCAAGTTCCTATGTAAGCTCAGATCAAGATATTGGCCATTTGTATGAATTCGGTATGAGCAAAGAATGCGACTAATTCCAGTGTTTCCACTAAGTTACAGTGGTTCCTGCCACTCTGCCTGTTTATGTCATTACCCGTAGACAGGATGACCTTGACCTACTCAGATAAATAGATAATAGTCATATTATGTATTATTATAACAAACAGAGAGAGAGTTTCTTATCTCATTGTTACTATTTTCACTATCATTTTTCAACACTTCTTCTTTGCTGTCTTGCAAGATTTTCTCGTCTCAGACAGGCAAGTCCAATTGGGCATATATATTATCATCGTATCCCCCAATACGGTATTTGATATCGAGGAAGCATGACGAATGAGGGCGTGGTTTGGACAAGCTTGGCATATGTATCAATTGCCTGAGACCGGTTTCACTCTTTTCATTCTTATTTCTTATATAAGATGGTTTAAAGGGGACCAGTCTTCATTTTTATTGGTTGATTTGAGTCTTGAATATATTTAAGTATCCTTCAGAAGCACTAGAAATGCTTTCAAATATACCTTAAATTAGACATTTCTCCTTCTATTTCCATAGATGACTTTTCTATATATTGCATAGTATCGCTAATGTGTAGTAGGGCATTATAACTTTCAAATGATAATAATTATGGATGAACATGGATTTGAAGACTAAAATTTCAATGATGAGTTGTGATAACCAGTACTAAATTGCTGAGCTAAAAAATCACTGTTTCTGAGACTTATCCAAATCGACCCGCGAAAATGAAGCCTGTGCCTTTTTAATATTCCGATTGTTTTATTGGCCAATGTCTAAATCGATTTTCCACTTTTCTCGGACACCTCTTAAATTTCTTCATAGCCAAGACATAGCAATCGGGCATAGGTATGACCAACGCGATCTTAACATAAGGTGATAAACCATTCCCCTTTTCTTATTAGTCAGTGTGTATGCATTTTCATTTTCATATTTAGTTTGGGACACCTTTCAAATTCTTTACAAGCGTTTGAGTACGATGGAACATACGTGGTAGTATCCCGTTCAAAGAGAGGTTCCTTTTTTAGATTGACTGGAGAGGACATGACGTCATTTCGTTGACGCCACGTCACTCGTCCATCCGCCATCTTGGTAGACCCAAAAAACGTCAAGCCGGCTGTGACCCTTTAATTAACTTTTTTTCCCGAAATGCCGTCTTGTTCAGCATATGGTTGCACTCCTAGTTTACGCCATTGTATCTCAAACACCCTGATCGACTGAGCTACAACCACTCTCAAAGACAGTTAATTATTTAAATATATACTGCACACAGCTAGAATCTTATATCTTAACAAGCTGTTTTCAACACTATTTATTTTGGCTGATGTAGTTTATACTGTACGAGGTACAACCGCGATATCATATTTAGACTCTGTGGTTTTATTGGCAACAACGCTCTTGCAAACACTAGATTGCATAGTGCAGTAGAGGGTTGATTCGAACATCATGAACGAACACGGCAAAACCGCTTGTCAATTCTTTTTTTTCGCTGTGGGTGAAAAGCAGTAGTAGGAAGAGCAAATTAAAGAAAGCATTTTGTTTTATTTTTTAATTTTAGCATAATTAGGTTGTCCTCGTGTTGTAAAGAACTTAATTGTGAAGTAAGGGTTTCCGAACATAGTTTTACCACTGAAAACAGGATTATGTGCCAAAATGTGTTCTGGCTTGACCTACCCTCAGCCATGCTTCTAACATTGTTAAACAGTAACATAAGATATCAAAACATGACGGTGGCGTACATCCGGACATCACCTTGCGATGTCGTACCAACTCGTACCATTGTTCACTCAGAGCATTGACATCATTCCATGTACATTGAGACATCAGGTATCACAATTCACCTAGGGCGACAGTGAACATTCAGACAAAACCCGCCGATATTACATATTTTATCTCTTACAGTCTGTTATAATTTTGTTTATTTTGGCTGAATTGGTTCTAACACTAACCAGGGTTCCTATCAACTATATGTTAGAATTTGATTAAAATCTTTTATCTGATTCCTGACAGTGATGGAAGAATCGTGTTTTATTCCAGGAATCAATCTCTACGTGTAAATTAAAAAACACTATATCGTGATTTAAAGATGTTTAATAAAATTGTAAATGCTTTTAGACGTGTTGTAATTGTCTTGATGTTTGGAATTTTTTCAAATAACAGCAGATTGTTAGATTTATTCACGATCTGGAGAAAGATATGTGCTTATTCTGCCAAGAAACACCAGTTATCGCCTTTATATCATTGAGTCATACTTTAATGATTTAGAAAGCTTGGTTGTCTAAGCCATTTAGACAAGACGCATACTAGATTTTTGCACAGGTCGAGATGGAACCTTGAGATATTTCAGCCCGGTTTCCAGCTGTCATTTATTGAGGTCGAAAGGCTTACGGGCTACCGACTTCGTACATGACGTCACTAACAGGATCAACCGGAAGCTATTATTGATATAACATGCATTAGATATATAGTTTTAGTGGAATTGCAAGATCCACAGATGTCGGAATGGAAATTGGAATGGCGCAAATTGATGCTATAAGTGTCCCCGATACACATACAAAGTTTAGAAAATCACTTTACAATCCCTTTAAAACTCCTTTAAGACTTCGAAAAGAGGGCATAGGAGTAGTTGGTGGGGAAGGCTGAAGTCGTTTACAGTTTGACCAAGTGACCATACAATTTCTACCGCAATAACGCGTAGTTTTTATACATATATCTCAAAGAGAGAATTTCAAAGGTAGAAAGGTCTATCCCATTTTACACAACAGCAACTGTTAATGATTAATCAAGACATGAAAGTGAAAATAACTTCTCCGCCTCATCAGTTATAACTTTAATAGATCTTTTAGTTTTTACCTGACTCTTACATGTGTTACAATCTATAACTTGTTATTTAAAGAGACTATTAAATTTACTGTTACACGTTACTGTCAAATACAGTATCGTTCTGTTGAGAAAAAATATCAACTCACTTGATGTTGACTTCAAAGGGCGTGGATTCGTGAAAAATTGTGAAGGTGGGGGAGACCAATCAGCATGGGTTGTAGAGCCCAAGTACGCAACCACAAGCCCAAACATAAGGAAAACTAGAGAAAAAAATGGAAAATGGCGTCAATTTCGTGAATTCTGACAGATATTGAGTTGATAATACGGACTTTCTATTATGATTTTCATGTGATCTATTTTGATTCTTCAAAAAATTCATTTTACTAATCAAATTAAGGGGGGGGGGGGAGAAGACCCTTTCGTCCCCCGATTCTGAGTTCAAATGGGGATACGTCTCATCCGCCCCCACCCCCCTAAATCCACGCCCTTGTTGATTTCAGTCAGATTATAAAGAAGTTTTATAATTTTGTATGCGTATATAGGACACTGAGGGCATCAATTTTTTCCATTTCATTCTTCAATCAGATATATGTGATTCCATCTAATCATTTGAAATTCAGTGCCCCGAAATGCATAGAAAAAAAAATCTTTACAATCCCTTTAAGGGATACTCTACTACATTTAACAATCAGTTGTTTCTTCGTGTGAGCAAACTAGACGAACGTATTAAAATAGCGACGAACATAGAGAAAACGTTCAGGCAATTACAAAATATAGTCTTTTTACATTTGATTAAAAAGATATATCGAATTTCACCCCAATTAAACCTGCTTACAAATCAACATGTCAAACATGGGAGAATAATGACAAAAACTCACAGATAGTAATAAGTGTCAAAATTTGACAATCAAGCTCACCTTACAGTCACCTACATAACGAACCTGACCCCGGATAACTGGGGTTATAGGGTTCTTTACACGAAGGTGCAACTCGATCAATTACAGAGATTACACTGAATTGATACTTGTGACAATATCATTGATAGAGTCTCGTCAATATTGGGTGGGCTACTATAGCATATGTGTACACCCTTGACAAATTGTATTAATAATTTTATTAAGATGTCGTTCATAGTAGTTAGAAGGCTTGTACAGGTACGCGCGCTGATTGGCTGAGAGGTATCACGTGACATGATGCTAAAAATAGAAGTGGGAAATCCCCCTTGGGAAACCCCTGTGGGGAAATTCTGTGGGGAAATCCCATGGGAAACCCCTGTGGGAAACCCCTGAGGGATACCCCTGTGGGATACCCTTGTGGGAAACCCCTGTGGGAAACTCCAAGGGGAAACTCCAAGGGGAAACTCCAAGGGGAAATTCCGTGGGACGTAAGAAAAACGTTTGGGGAAACGTACACAAGACGTTTTTTTGAATGAGAGCGAGTGAGAGACAACACAAATTCGTCTGCTAAACAAAACTAACTAGTAGAGTGAAGACAACAAAAATTCGTCTGCTAACGACAGGTGTGAGAACAAAGAGGCTAGAGTAAATGTCACATCGTCTGCTTTTGTCTAACGTATGTTTCTATCGATTTTTTTTTTTTATCAACGTAGAACTGACCTAAGAAATACATTTATATCCTATTTTGTAACGTTGGACAAACGTTTTGCAATGTTTTCAAATTAAACACCACGTGACACGCCAGATGTCGTATGCTAAAGAAAGTTAACTACTAGAGTGCAGAGAAAATTCGTCTGCTAACGACAGGTGTGACACAACTAACTACCATAGAGCGAATGTCACGTCTGCTTTTTGTCTAACGTATGTTTTTATCGAGTTTTTATCGACATACTAATGTTTGACTGTAGGACTTGTAACGTTTCCAAATAAAACGTCACGTGACCTTTGGCCACGGCATAAAACCCGCTTGGGAAATCGATTGATTCATTCAGGAATCAGGATAGCTAGCAGGATGTCGGCCCATTATACCTTAAGGATTTCTAGACGTGCCAAGAGTCGTTTGTTTCGTACGGAGAATGTTTATGTGACGGTAGATTTTCACCAAGACTGGTCAAGAATATTACCCCAAGATGTGCCAAGACAGCTATTTTATACTTTCAAAAAGATGATTGAAGAAATTGCCGATCTGATAGAATGCATTCCAACGGATTACATGCGGATAATGGTAAACCATCCGGGTATGAAATCACCAGCTTTCATACCCTTTAAACAATATAAAGACGTTTCAGCGCTGCAACTGTTGAATAAAATTGCCAATATTCTGCAATCGAACGAGGAGTTCAGACTCGATCAACGCATGTCTTTAGAAGTATGTCACGTCTCACCCCCAAATGGCGAAGGGTCTGGGGGCACCAATGTGAAAAAAGGCAATGTCGGAAGTTTTGAAGAATATTTGAAGAAGAAACGATGCCTGGTCACCATCAAAAACAAAGACGATTTGTGTTTTCAGCGCGCCCTAGTCGTGGCCAAGCATTATGCCATAAAACAAGACACAAAAGAATGGGAGGCTGAACGTGAAAAATTGAGACGAACCGGCCCCAACAGTTACCAAACAAGAAAGGCACATCGATTGATTGAAAAAGTGGGCGGATCGATGGAAAGCTGTCGGGGACAGGCAGATTGGGAATTGTATGGCAAAGCCTTAGGCAAAGAAGGATACCAACTGAATGTTTATTCTCGACAACTTTTCGGCAAAGCGGCTTACAGATCCAACAAGTACGTGGAAGGAAAACCGAAACATCTGAATTTGTATCAGCATGCCAAACACTATGACGTCATTACCAAAATGGTTGCTTTCGTTGAACGTTCTTATTTCTGTGAGACATGCCAAGTAGGATACAACGACCCCAGTGACCACAAGTGTCACGTGATGTGCCAACATTGCCGTCAGTCTGGACCCGCATGCGCCCCTGGGGACTTTTCGCAGGTGTGTCCGGATTGCCATCGCCTGTTTAACAACCAAGTATGTTTCGATCGACACAAGACCCCACGAAGTACAGTTTCCGTCTGTGAACGTTGGAAAAAATGTGTGAAATGCGGAAAAGAATGGGACACGATCAAAATGCACAGGACATTGGACCAGCACATCTGCGGAGAATACCATTGCAAAGTTTGCGGTGTTTTTCACACCAAGGCCGATCGGTGGTGTTATATTCAGAAAGCAAAATGTCCGATCGATGTCAATGGAAACAAAGAAGATCAAATAACAGCACTGCAACGTAAAGATCTGACGCGTTTTATCTTTTTCGACTTTGAATGTCAGCAGGATTCAGGAGACCACATACCCAACTTGTGTGTTTTGCAGCTCTGTTGCCATTTCTGCATTCAAAGCAAAGATCCCTGTCCATACTGCGATTCGTATTGGAACCAACAAAAAGAAGTCGTGATAAAGGGACCCGATACGCTAGACCAAGTGGGTCGTTGGTTTATTCGTCTGGCTGGCCGTCGAATGGTGGAGGGAGGAACCACAAACGGCAACATCAAAAACTCAAAACAAGTGATCTGTGTAGCCCATAATTTCAAGGGTTATGATGGAATTTTGATGATGCAGACCATTCACAAACACGCCGTTGCCGCCCCGGAAGTAATCATGACTGGTGGTAAAGTAATGGCTTTATCCATGGGATGTCTCAAGTTTGTGGATTCTTTAAACTTTTTACCGATGCCGCTTCGGAACATGCCGGCAACATTTGGTCTCACGGAAATGAAGAAGGGTTATTTTCCGCATTTTTTCAATACGCCAGAAAACAGCCACTTTGTCGGAAAGTATCCTGATCAAAAACACTACGATCCTGATGGGATGAGCGTCAAAGAGAGGGAAAAGTTTTTAAAATGGTACGAAGAACGAAAAGACAGCACGTTTGATTTCAGACAGGAAATTCTAGCCTATTGCCAGAGTGACGTCGATATTTTGAGAAGAAGCTGTGGAGAATTTCGTCGCATCTTCCTAAACGACACCGGAATCGATCCACTAGCCTCGAGCATGACATTGGCATCTGCATGTAATCGAGTGTACCGAACGCATTATTTGCCTCTGGATACTATTTCCATCATCCCCAGGGCATTGATGCAGAATTCCGGAATGGGCACAGATTGGCGGCGATTCCAACCCCGACAGCAGTCCAACAAAGCATTGAGATGGTTAGAATGGGAACAACATACTCGAATTTTAGCCGCATTTCGGGACGGAACGCCCACACCCAACATCAGACACGCAGGCAATGGAGGAGAAACAAAAGTAGGACCCTACAGTTTGGATGGTTATGATAGGGACAACAACGTCGCCTACGAATTTTTTGGTTGCGCTTTCCACGGTTGTCCCACGTGCTATCCTGGACCCGTTCAAGACGTCAAACATTTCCACCCTTACGACCCCTCACGAACCATGAGAGAACTGTATGCTCAAACCATGCAACGCCTCGATGCTTTGAAAACCAAGTTCGGTCTGGAAGACCTCGTGACCGTTTGGGAGTGCCAAGTTGAATCACAGAGACGGACCAATGAAGACATGGAGGAATTTTTTCACGCTTTGGAAATCAATGGTTGGCCACATCCCGAACCACTCTTTCCCCGAGACGCTTTTTTCGGCGGAAGGACCAATGCCATCCAACTGATGGCCGTACCAAAAGAAAACGAAGAAATCCGATACTTGGATGTGGTATCCTTGTACCCATACATTTGTAAATACGGACAATTTCCTATTGAAGAACCCGAGATTATCACGCAACCCGACCAAAACAACTGGCAACAGTACGAGGGGTTAATTCAATGTAAAGTCGTGCCACCGAGAAAACTCTTTCACCCCGTTCTGCCGTTTAGATGGAACAACAAAACCACGTTTCCACTCTGTCGTTCTTGCATTATCGAACACATGCAGGATTCTGAGATTGCGGAATACGTGTCATGTCCCCATTCCGACGACGAAAGAGCCTGGGTCGGCACCTACGTGTCCCTCGAATTGAAGAAAGCCGCTTCTCTGGGGTATACCATCGTTAAAATTTTCGAAGTGTGGCATTGGGCCGAGGAGAAATGGAGCCAGTACGACAGTCAAACCAAAACGGGAGGGTTGTTTACGGGTTATATTGACCATTACTTGAAAACCAAAATGGAAAGCAGTGGCTACCCTCCCGAATGTCAAACTGACGAGGATAAAACCCAGTTTATTGCAGAAGTCTACCAAAAAGAAGGTATTCGACTAGAACCTGCCAACGTGGTGTACAATAACGGTATTCGCAGCTGCAGCAAGCTAAAGTTAAATATTTTATGGGGAAAGTTTGGGCAACGTGACAACTTTAGTCAAACCGAATATATCACAGAACCAGCAAGATATTTTGAACTGCTCACCGATGTCACGGAAATGATCAAAGATGTCCAGTTGGTCAATGATAACATGGTGATGGTGGAACGATTAAAATTAGAAGAACACGTACAGCCTTCTCCCATCACCAATGTCGTCATTGCCGCTTTCGTCACGGCGCAGGCTCGCCTCAAGCTCTATTCCGTGTTGGAACCCTTAGGTGAACGTGTCTGCTATTTTGACACTGACAGCGTCATCTATGTGCACCATCCAGACCTGTGGAATCCATCACGAGGCAACAGTTTGGGAGAGTGGAAGGATGAGTTGGAGGAGAATGTAACCATCACCGAATTCGTCAGTGGTGGGGCCAAGAATTATGCCTACAAACTGTCTAACGGCCAAACCGTGTGCAAGGTGCGGGGGTTTACACTCAACTACAGAGGTTCCAAAGACTTAAATTTCGACTCGGTGAAAGGCATGGTGGAAAATGTACATCAAAATCTTCCTTTGGTCGTCACCAATCCCTTCAAGATTACCAGGACACGTGATCGCCGACTTTGCACGCGGTCGGAAGACAAAAAGTATAAAGTTGTTTATACCAAACGGTTCATTCACTTCAATGACAAAAATGAACCAATCAATACCTACCCTTATGGATATTGAGGAAAAAGTCAGAGAAAGGTGGTTGAGGCACAGAGTGGACAAGGATTATCTACCCCATATAGAAGACCAACAGAAAGAGCAATGCATTGGCTGTCTCCACGATCATCCCTCTCAAAAATACCATTCCTGTTTGGGCCTCGGTGTAAATCCAGTGACGGGTACCACGTCACATCCGGTGGACGACTTTGCGTGGCACGAGCTGAAACCAACGAAAGAGGACATACTGAAAACCATTGGTAGTTTCGTATCCGACCCTGAAAGCCGCGTGACCCAATGGGAGAGTGAAGATCGTTGGTACAACGATGCAGTGCGTCTGTTAAAAACACATTGGACAGTACAGAGAGGAATTGGACTCGTCTTGATTACGCGAAACGACCAATAGGAGAGAAGAAAACCAAGAGCCAATCAGAATCGAGCAGAACGGAATAAAAAGACGCAGATTCTCGACAAACATTCATTCTCTATTTGGATATGGATAAGACTTGTTTCCACTGCAGCAAAAATGGACACTGGTATAGAAATTGCCCCGAACGACAACAAGGAAAACATTCAGCCAGTTATGGAGGATACGGTGCCTGCTACCTCTGCAAAGAAACGGGACATTGGGCACCTCAATGTACCAAACGAGAACCCCGAGAGAAAAAAGAAGAGGAGCAGAAAACAGTCGAACCCAAAAAGTATGGCATCAAGAGACCCAACGAATTCAATCACAAGTGCCTCAACTGTGGAATCATGGGACACGGAGTGTTTGAATGCACAGCCGCTACAGAATGTGCCAACGGAATCGAAGACCTTTCTAGGCGGCTGTTTGATAACAACATCAGCGAGCCCAGAGGAAACAACCGAAACTGTCGATACTGGTATTGGTGCGGAGAAGTCTTTGAAATGTGCCGAAGAGGGAAAGAAAAAGAAGAAGAAGAAGACTGCCAAATCACTCGAGTTGACTTTGACCCCAACTTCTACGTCTAAACCCGAGGACGAGGTGCCGTGTTTACGCCTGGAAAAAGAAGAGTCTGAAAGTTTAGCCAGGGCCTTGATCAAAAGTGTGGGCCCCAGAGGAATGACGGACATCGTATCCGTTCCGCAATGGACTGCTGACGAATGGATGCCAGTGGTGATCAACTTTTGCTCCATCGAAGATTATCATCCCGGAGATTCCATGCAGATGATTCTTGGCTCCGTCTATTGGATTCCGAAAGCGTTGAGGCATTCGTCTTGGATGAAGTACTACCTGATGCGGACTGAATATCCCAGCCTGAAACTGAGAAATATTTTACCTCTCGTTTAATGTATTGTACTTTTTATATTGTAGTATTGTAGTTTTTGTATTGTAGATTTTTTTTTTCTGTATATAAAAAATGTTAAAACTTTCTATTCGAGTCGTCTATTGTGTTTACTAGGGAAAGTATGGGTCCCTTTCCCATGAATTGGTCACCAGGCATGACCAATCCCCCTCTATAAAAAGAATACTTCGCGAGTCACATTCGCATAATGCATTCCGGTTATGAGCTGCAGCGCATCATAGGAGAACCCGAGCCTGTCTACGTCGAACCTGGTCCTTATTTTGAACCCACAGATGAGCCAGAACAGCATACCAAGAAGGACAAGCGGTTCTTTCGTACGGTGAAAGCTAAGATCAAGACAGCTTTGGGAATAATGGATAAAATGCTGTGGTTTGAAAATAGACTAAATTCGTACGTGAATTGGCCGCACGACAAGCCCGCAGAAAAAGAGTTGGCTGAATGCGGTTTGATATACACACAGGTGCGGGATCTAGTCAGATGTGTGGCCTGTGATGTCATTTTGAAAGAATGGGAAAGCACGGATTGTCCGTGGACCGAACATCGTCGCTTTTCACCAGAGTGTCCCTACCTTAAAATGGTCAAAGGGGATCAATCCAAGGCCGGTTACAAGTACGAAATTAAAGGAAAATTGAAGGGAGAAACATTGATCATCGCTGCCAACCCAAAGGTCTTTCCAGATATTCAGTCTTGCCAGGCTGCCGGTCGAAAACACCGTTACGACGTACCTTGCAGTATGGGTGTCTATCTTTCGATATATCGTCTAGACGACTATGGCACGGTGATGGAAGAAATTGAAGTCGACAACAGTAAAGGCTTCAAGGAAATATTTGCAGATCAAGTGAAATTGTTCATACAAAAATACCACATGCACAAATAAAATGTTTTAAATATTGTTGTATTTTTTTTTTGCCTATAAATACGGATTGGGACGGTTCTCTGTCAATCGTCACCATGAGTCTGGAGTATGATGTGTCCTTGAAACATCCTTTTACCATGCTTATTGCTGGCCCAACGGGGGTCGGGAAAACAATGTTTACGCAGAAACTGATCTCTGCACAACTGTTCAATCCACCCCCAATACGAATCGTATGGGCCTACAGCGAATGGCAAACGTCCTACGAGTCCTTTCCTTTCACGTACGTCAAAGGATTGGAACACATTGATGATGTCATGTCACAAGTAGTCGGTCCCCAAATTTTAGTGATTGATGACTTAATGGGGGTCGACATTCCAACGCTCGAAGATTGGTTTACCAAGAAAAGTCATCACCGCGATGTTAGCCTGATTTACATCGTGCAAAATTTATTTGACAAACAGCAAAGAACCATTAGTTTGAATGCCCATTATCTCGTCCTGTTTAAGAATCCCCGAGACACGTCTCAAATTGGCGTATTAGCTCGTCAAATGTATCCAGGGCGCTCAAAATTCATGCAAGAGGCTTACGAGGATGCTACGAAAGAAGCCAGAGGATATCTGTTGGTCGATCTGAAAGCGGACACCCCAGAAGAACTTCGATTGCGAACGCATCTTTTGGGCGAAGAGGGATTTGCGTATGTCTCAAAAGTATAAAAAGGGATCCTCTGGAACGAATCTGCATCATAATGGCCCGTACCAAGCACACGAAACGATCCGTTCCTCCTCCGGGGTTACCCAGAGCCGTCTTTCCTCTCGCCCCGGACTTACGAGACCCCACGTCCAGAGTTCCCACCAGACCAACCATGCCTGGAGTGAAAAGGAAGTTACCGTCGATGACACCACCTCGACCCCCAATGTCACCGTTGCCCTCAACTCCTCCTCGCGGCGGGCAACTCTTTCCAGAGTCGGTTCCTGTCACGCCTCGTAAGCGAAAACCTCCTTTGAAACAACTTAACGCTTTTATTAAGCAATTGAAGGGACTGACACCTCACATGGCCTACAACGAATTGTTGAAAAATGTGGGTACCGCTCGTTTAGGTTTACTGAAATGGTTTCAGATGGCCTCTAAACATTTATTGGACGGAAACATTAAGCCCTTACACAAGCAGCACGAAAAATGGGTGGAAAGGAACAGAAACGAGTTGACGAGTTTGATGGATCGAACTTTGTCTGTTCCGCAGAAAATGGAAGTCGTCATGAAGCCCGGGGGACGTGGTTTCTTTGGCGGAATTTTGATTCGAATTCTTCTCCGCTGGAAAGAACGTCTGGAAAAAGAGAAATTCAAACGTACGGGCATGCCTCCTCGTCAAAGACGTCAACAAACGGGAAGAGGAGGATTAACTCCGAAACAAAAACGACTGCTGAAAGAGCATCAAACGACGCTGCGCAAGATTGCAGACCCACACATTGACGAACGAACCAAAAAACGTATTTTGAACCAACGTGGTGGTTTTATTGGGGCCCTAATCGCATCCTTGGCCGCACCGTTGTTGGGAGGTTTGTTGCAAAAACTATAAAAGGGACCCATGGGAGACGCAAATTCAGTCATGGAAACGTTAAGGTACT
Organism: Lottia scabra; assembly: GCA_029955415.1. Taxonomy (NCBI): domain Eukaryota; kingdom Metazoa; phylum Mollusca; class Gastropoda; family Lottiidae; genus Lottia; species Lottia scabra. Next base: position 909,578 of record JARJEI010000011.1, on the reverse strand, counting down.
TGTGCAACACTGCTCCCAAAGACAGAAAGGCTGTGTTGGAAGCTAAGCCTATCATTGACGGCGTGTGTGAATGTATAGGAAATCTCATTAGAGGCACGGTCCCCTTATCCAAGTCACAGATCAAATCACTTCGAATTCGTGCTCCACTTTTGAGAAAATTGGGCACGTCGAAAACTCCCTGGAAGACCCGACGACGATTGCTTCAACAACAAGGAAAAGGATTCGTACCAAGCTTGTTACGTTTTTTTAAAGAATATGAAATACGCCAGAAAAATGAGACTGGTGCCCGCAGACCAACCAGAAGTCCTCACGGTCAAACCTTACGAGCCCATGTACGCCAGAGATCCGGTCAAACACAACCTCGAAGACGTCAGTCGAGACATGCAAAGCGTTTTGAAAAACGACGCTTTGCCTGAAGACGAAAAGATGCAGCGGTATGGTCAATTGTTTTTAAGGTATCAGACGATGCAAAAGAAAATGGAAGAGCCCCGTCAACCCTCCTTAAGGCAGTCACCCGTAGTTCAAGAGGAATTGGAAGCCTCGGGGTCAGCAACCTCTACACCCATCCTCGATGCGGTACCAAAAACGTACCGACATAAGGCCAAACTGTTGTTAAAACATATGAAAGACAAAACGAATATGTCTTGGGACGATGAAAATCGTCTCGTCAAAGATGGGCAACCTATGCCGGGGACGAACGTGCTGGACATCGTCAACGATTTAGTTCGAGAACGAAAGACGATGCCCAAAGCTCCCCAGGGATGGTACGATGTTTTGATTGGCTTGAAAAACACCAACGTACCCCGTGAGGCCATAGGAAATGAGAGCAGATGGAGAGCAGTTTCTACACCCGATATCTCCAGCAGGATGTCCCGGTCTTTGCCGCCGGCTCCTTCAAAGTCAAGAATACCGAGAATTCTTCCAAGCACCCCCATTTCGAAAAGACCGATCAAACCTCGATGGCTTAGAATGGAAAATCTATAAATAAGCGCGGCAATGGAGAAGACACCAATGATGAAAAAACTAGCGAAAGTTTATTACGACCCTTCGCACCCCGCGGGATTCAGTGGTGCACAGCGCTTGGCTAAAGCGACGGGTGTGTCACTGTCCCGCGTTAAGGACTGGTTAGCCGAGCAACGAGCCTACACGTTGCACAAACCCCTGAAAAAGAAATTTCGTCGCAGTCCGACAATTGTAGCTGGCATAGATCACCAATGGCAGGCAGATTTAAGCGACGTGAGTGCCATTGCCTCAGAAAACGATGGTCACACGTTTCTGCTCTGCGTCATCGACGTTTTTTCTAAGTACGCTTGGGTTTTTCCCTTGAAAAACAAAAGTGGAAAATCCTTGTTGGAAGCATTTAAAAAAATCAAGAAAAGAAAACCCTTGCGATTACAAACAGACAAAGGAAAAGAATTTTTGAACAAACCGTTTCAGGCCTATCTTAAAGAACAGGGTATACATTTTTTCGTCACCCACAACGTAGAAACAAAGGCCAGCGTGGTGGAACGTTTTCAACGTACGCTGAAACAGCGGATGTGGCGTTACTTTACCCACAAACAAACGCAACGTTACCTTAACGTGTTGCCTTCGTTAGTCAAAGCGTACAATTCGGCGCATCATCGCACGATTGGAATGGCTCCTAAAGATGTTAAAACGGAGCACGAGTGGAAACTTTCCAAAGGATTTCAAAAAGACAAAAAGAAGAGGATTCCGTCGGGCACGAATGTTCGTTTGGCGTTGGCTAAACAATCGGCCTTTGAAAAGGGATATTGGCCCAATTGGACTTTGGAAACATTTTTGGTTCGACCCCACGTAGGGTCGCGTTACAAACTGGTGGATGGTAACGGGGAACCCTTGGAAGGGTCTTTTTACCCCGAGGAATTGCAGACCGTTCGTGAATCAAAGGACGAAGTGTGGCCCATTGAAAAAGTCTTGGAAACCAAAGGCAAAAACATCAAGGTCCGATGGCAAGGGTATCCTCCAAGTTTTGACTCTTGGATTCCAAAATCGTCCTTGGCCGATACTATAAATAGCCGAAAGAGAAAACGCAAATAAGTCATCATGCAGGACGAGGCGACGTCAACGACATCGCACAGCTCCAATTGGCGATTTTTGGGCAGCAGAGTTCCTCGAGCCGAAATCGTCTTTTTCTGTCAAGTCATTTTAGTGTACATCGTAGCTGGTATTTCTTTATCTCAGTTGGCTTTGAAACCTGACGGATCGCAAACCACCTTGTGGACGGCTTTGTTGTCTAGTACTTTGGGTTATTTGTTGCCTTCTCCAAAGTTGAAAACCAAAAACCATGTACGCTCAACAGTTTTATCTGACGTTGCCGAGTGACAGTTCGATGGACCTGTATAAAGAAAACACCATGTCCACTTACAGAACGCACCTTAATCCGCCCCTCGAATTTGATCATCGGGAATGGGAAGTCGGTTTGGCTACGGCTGTGTTTCCCGAAGCATGGAACAATGTAGACGATAGACACAATACCCTGAATCTATGCATCGAACCGTGGCCACACATGAAGACGCTCTTCACGAGTATCGCGTGTACGACTACCGAGACGAGTCCCGCATACTGTACCAAAGGAGAAGATGTCAAGCCAGGATCCACTATCATGGAAACACACATAGAGTCTAACGATTACAAGACCGTGGACCACCTGCTCAATACCATCAACGAAGGAATCGCCACCCTTTGGCAGTCGGCGCTCATTCGAGCACACATCGACTACGTTCCACCCCGAGAGGATCCAGATAGTGCCGAATTGACGGAACACGAGCGCAAATTGGAAGCAGCTCACGAAGCTCGACGACTCCTTCTCAGACAAGCAGAGGCCTCTGGTCCCCTGATGATTTTCGAACAAGATCCTCTGAGCAAGAGAGTTTATTTCCGATTTAATTCTTTGGAGGCTCATCATTTCATCAATGTCATGCCTAACGCGAGTCTCAAACTCAAGGGGGCTCTAGTGGCCATGTTGGGATGGCCTGGAAAAGAGTTGAACATACATCTGTCGACCCTGAGCCATAAGAGGAACGACGCGAGTTATCGTTTAGAAGCAACCTACATTCCCGATTTACGGGCTCATTTTGATTTGTTTTACTTGTATGCTGACATCATAGAACCCCAACGTGTGGGAGACATGGTTTCTCCACTGTTGGACGTCATTCAAAGTGACCATGGTTATCATCGTTCTTCCAAGATTCACTACGTTCCTCTCAAGTACGATCGAATGACTGCTGTCACCATCTATATAAGGAACGGCATGGGTGAAGCCATACCATTCATACAAGGCAAGGTCGTCGTCAAACTACATTTTCGACGTCTACAATGATTCGCCCCATTGTTTTTTACAAAGGAGGTGTTTTGAGACAGAGAGGAGCCGGGCGGTTTTCCGGATTGCTCTCAGCAGTCAAAAACAACGTTACATCTTTAGGAAAAACCTTATGGTCGGCGGGAAAAGACGCCTTAAAAAAGAATGCAGTGGCACTCTTGCCTCGCGTGGGTGAAGGTTTAATGGATGTCATTTCAGGGCGACAAAACTGGAAAGACATGGCTTCGAATACGTTCAAACCAGCCATGAAAAACACCCTTTCGGACGCCTTAAACAACGTCGTGTCTCGGCTCCAACCTATAAAAGGATCCACATCGTCGTCCGCGGGATCATTGTCCAACAGGGCGTCAAAGAAGAAGAAGCGAAAAGGATCGTTTATAGTTTCGACTCCTGCCAAACGTCGTCCAGATATCTTTGATCATGGCTTCGCAAATCATGCGACATGATTCCTGTCCCTGCGCTCGAGATGAACTTCAACAACTGTTTAGCGTTCCAGATACTCAAACGGCCGTTACGAAGGTGACCAAAGTTCGAAAGTATCCCCTGACATCCGATTTGAATCACGATGGGCCCATCGAATTCATGGTTCCCAATGCCAGCACCGATTACATTGACATGGCCAACATGTCGCTGTATCTGGCTCTGAAAGTGGTGAAGAGGGACGGAAGTAATTTAGGTGACAACGAACAGGTGGGACCCGTGAACAACATGTTTCACTCTTTGTTCAAAGACGTCAAGCTGAGATTGGGCAGAGATGCTAAAACCCTGGTCACGTCTTCCCTGCCTAATTATCCATATCGAGCCTATGTAGAAAATTTGCTAAGTTTTGGAAAAGGAGCTAAAACGGACCATTTGGCCAAACAAGTCTTGTGGGAGAAAGACACGGCGGCTCAGTTTGACAGCACTCAAGCTAAGGACAGGACAGTAGCCGGTAGCGTCGTACACCCTCCGAACAAAGGCTTGGAACAGAGACACGGCATCATTTCCCAGAGTCAAGTTTTCGAATTGCAATCCCGCCTACACGTCGACATGTGTCTACAAAATCGATATTTGATCGACGGTGTTGATATTCGAATTAGCTTGGAAAAACAATCTACAAAGTTTTTCCTGATGTCCGATAACGACAATTACAAAATAGAATTTGTCAAAGCTTACTTGGAAGTTCCCTTTGTGACCCTGTCACCCAGTACCTACACGCGTTTGGCCGAACAACTCCAGTCAACTCCGGCCAAATACCCTTTGAATCGAGTCGTTGTCAGAGACGTTGTGATCCCGAACCTCCGAAGGATTCACGTTTTGGATAATTTGTTTATCAACGAAATTCTACCCAAACGTCTCGTCGTGGGGTTAGTGGGCAATCAGGCCTATAGTGGTGCCATTACTAAGAATCCTTTTAAATTTGGGGACTACGGTTTGGAAAGTCTCAAATTGGTCAAAAACGGAGATGTAGTCGATGAATATGAAATGGACTTTGGCAACAAGCAGGGTATTTCGCCTTATTTGGATTTGATGAAACGCGTCAGCATTCTTAACACCAAAGAAGATTTAGATTTGCCGTTCAACAACTATATCAAAGGATACACGCTGTACTGTTTCGATTTGACCAACGATCACGGAGCTGACGGCACGTACTTTCATCCCAATACCACGGGTAATTTGTCACTGGAACTTAAATTTGGCACTGCCCCCACAGATCATCTAAGTCTGCTTCTGTTTGCCGAATACGACAATGTCTTGGAAATTGATCACAATCGGCAAGTCACCATGGATTGGTGAACCATTATCTACGAATCAACTGAATGACCCCCTTGAACGACATTTACCCTCGTTTCTGTTTGGTGGAGTTTTGGCGAGTAACCAACTGGAAGATGTTCGACCTGACCAGTACCCCATGGCTTACGTCGTCAATACAGACGATGATCGGAAACCAGGCAGACATTGGACGGTGTTTGTCTGTGAACGCCCCGGCGAAGTTTCATTTTTTGACTCGTATGGGTGTCCTCCTGAAATATATGGAACTCATTTCCAACGTTTTGTACGAGATAAAAACGTCGTTCATCAACCCAGATGGCTTCAAGGATTAAACAGTTTCGTGTGTGGTCATTATTGTTTGTATTACCTTTGTCATCGTTTCCACGTTCCCACGCCCCACGCTTTGTTTGCTTTTGGTTCGGTGTATCGGGAAAACGACCGCTTGGTCCTCTCGTGGACTCGGGACCATTTTCCTTATTTACCGCAAGACAAAGACCCAGGATCACAAGGCTGTTGTTGTTTTTCTTATTTTTAACTGACTTGTAAAGAAATGCATGTATTCATGTTATTGTAGTACATTTATGTAGTTTGCTTTATGTAGTGAAATAAAATTTCTTAAAATGCCACGTGATTTGTTTTATTTAACCAATCCCAGCCCGAGATTTTGTTTGTTTCAAAACTTTTCTATAAAAGTCCGAAACGTTTTGGTATTTTCCCCAGACATGGCTGAAGAACGCATGGTCGTGATTCGTATGGACGAAGTAGAAACCCAAGATTTGAAAGTTTACACACGGCGAGGCAAAATGGTCGTCATTACCCCCGAGGACATTTATCTCTTGGAGGAATCTACGGGGACCACTCCAAAAAGAAAAGTACCCCCTCCTTCCGTGTTGGAAGAAATTCGCCTTCGGGGTTACAAAGTCCGCCGCCGTTTGGCTTTCTAAACCGACTCGCACCTCTCATCCACGGCCCTTTTACAAGGGCCAATTATGAATATATTTGAGAGAGTTTAAAAAAAAAAAGCCACACATAATCTGTTTTTAAAAAACCTGTCAGAGGCACGCGACTAGCAGACGACTCTATTGACTAGATTTCTTTTGTTCGTTTAAGAGCCTATTCACAATATTATTCTATTGACTGGCTTATCGATTTTTTCTTTTGTTGAAGGACCCCATTTATATTGTTATTTTCGGTCTCTCTCGCGAGAGACCTGGCCGTGAAGCCGTGATTAATGACCTTGGCATAATTTCGTCACTTTCGGAATCTTGGGACACACGTTCAAATGTTTAACAGTCTTCCAATACGTATTTCGCAACATTGACTTGCAATAGTAACATTGAAAATATGCATCTTTACCATTTCTATACTTAGTGAATTCAAATGGCAAGTTACAAACTTGACAACGTTCCATTTTGACTGAAGTGTCTTTAACGCTTTCCTGCTTATATTGCCTCTTGCAGCATCACGTGATTTCTCACTAGCAGACGATAGTAGCACGCGCGCGTGTGCCATTCTCTTTCTCTCTCTCTCTCTCTCTCATTCAAAAAAACGTCTTGTGTACGTTTCCCCAAACGTTTTTCTTACGTCCCCTGGAATTTCCCCTTGGAGTTTCCCCTTGGAGTTTCCCACAGGGGTTTCCCACAAGGGTATCCCACAGGGGTTTCCCACAGGGGTTTCCCTCAGGGGTTTCCCACAGGGGTTTCCCATGGGATTTCCCCACAGAATTTCCCCACAGGGGTTTCCCCAAGGGGGATTTCCCACTTCTATTTTTAGCATCATGTCACGTGATACCTCTCAGCCAATCAGCGCGCGTACCTGTACAAGCCTTCTAACTACTTTCATTTGAAAGTACATTAGGTATTGATTAGCTCTGCTGTGATTTAGGAACAGAAGCGGTTCGGGAATTCGGGTGTGATTGACTGGGTTCGAAGTTTAAAAAAGGACGTGCCCATTTATTTTGTTAAAGTGTCTCTTACTTGACGTTTAATCATAGAATCTGAAAAGGGATTCGAGTGCCCCTAGAGTTCAATGAACCATTTGTTTTTGATGTACGCACACCGGAAGTCTCAGTTGACGCACTTAAATCTCAAAACGAGTGCAACTATTCAATCTGTAATCGTTCACTGTCCCATTACGTTTGTTTCTACTGAAACGACAAATCCACTTTTATGGTCATTGCAGCATCTGCTCTATACTGTAGCTGACAATCGTACTAAACTGTTGTCTCGGAATTGTAAGAGTCAGCAAATATCGAACTAACTATTGTGGTGAAATTTTATTTAAAGGGACAGTCTGAATTTTTTTTAGGTCTAAATTTTTTTTTGCTCAAATTTGTGAAAACTTTACACCAAAATCTGTAACTATGTGCCCTTTAATGTATCTGAAAGTTTTAACTAAAAAAATCCAGCCATTAATTTTTAAACGCTAAAAACATGCTAACATTTTTAAAAACCTTACGTAAGGTTTTTAAGTGTGTTATGTTTTTTGGACGCTGATAGGAAACTACTGAACAGATTTGAGTAAAATAGACGCCTAATTGTAGAGAAATGTCCCTCTTGTGTATTTAAAAAGGTTTCAGCTTGAAATATTGAGCCATTTAAAGGGCAAACACCAAAACTAGGTCAAATTGCTTAATTAACAATAAGTACTCCCTGTTTGTAATTAACCCTTTACAACCAAATTCAGTTTGATCAAGAAGATATAGAGATACAATAAGCATATATTTTAAAAATACTCTCAGGTAGCATTTGCGATTTTTTTGATAATGGAAACTTTTTTCAAAAAAGCAGAATGGCCCTTTAAAAAGAACGAAGACCACTTTGAAGTGATTGTAAAGTGGTTTCTAAACAAATATATTTGCTCCATTCCAATTTCCATCATTGACAGTGATCACTGTCAGTGACGACATAAAACGTTAGTTTTAGTGGAATTGCAAGAACCATAGACGTTGGAATGAAAATTGGAATGTCTATCAGTGTCCCCGATACACATACAAAGTTTAGAAAATCACTTTACAATCCCTTTATTGTGTCTAGAAAAATATTGTAAATTGCCATTTTAAACCTTATTTTGAAAAAGCTCGTGTCACGCAGTTTCTTTAATCAGTGACACCCTTTCCATATTTAACAACAAAAGATTAAAAATTGAAACGGGAAATTCAAGTATAGAGATGTTTTAAAACAAATCAAATACGGCTTCTAGGCTTTATGATTCATAAAATATGATACATTAATTCATTACCGGACATGAAAAGGTACAACTTGTTTAGTTGATACCGACCAGGTGTAAAGCGTTTGATGTCTCCGCGTATAGGATCCAGTTACTTTAGATGGACAAAGTAGTCTGACCCTGAAAGGCTTCCTTCTGGAGGTCACAGGCTGTCAAAATATGACCCGACATTGACACACTATCGAGGACGTTCTCGGGTAGACGGAAATGACCCCACACTCATTGAAATCAAAATATGATCTTGTTTGAATTATTTTGTTCACTAAGCTTTGAGCTATTACGTTTTGCGACGTCAATTCGCTTTTATGATTTCCAGAGAAGAATCTCATTTTTACAAAGCAGTGGATCTTGATTTTTTAATCCATTAGAACAAAAAACTAAAGTACAATTGCCACGTCAATTTTTACCACCTAGCGGAAGTCTTCTTTGAACATCAAGGTTAACTGACATATTATTGTTCATCCCTAAAAACAACTTTGCTTGCACACATTTACATTTACATTTACACCAGTCCTTATTATCTGATCACTGATTTTAGTTTCTTCCGTGCAATAACTTTTCTAAAACGCATAATACAACGTCAGGTAACGTCACAGCGGAAACCTCTCCGAATATACCATATAGCTTTTTGATTTTTCGTTATACAAACTAGCGGAAATCTTTTCCGAACGTTTGCACTACAGTAGCCTTGATACAACTCGCCTGAACAAAAAAATATTCATAAGACGCAATAACACGTCAGTTCTTACGACCTAAAGGAAGCCATATCCGAACCTTCGGGCAAGCTCGCTAAGCTACAATTGGGACTATGATTGAAAGTAGGTGATAACTTGTTAAAAAATTCAGATTGATTGATATGCACCTTTATCAAACTTCTAAGATGTTATATGAAGATTAAAAAAAAGCGTTTGCACTGATATTTTGCAAGGTCACAGCCATACAAAAACACAGAAACAAAGAGATAAACATCAACAAAAACAAAGTTCAATCAAAACAAAGTTTATCCCGAAGGAGTTTTGTAAATATGCGTAGATTTTTGCATATACGTGTATTAATAATATTCAATCTACATTGAGATAAATAGGATAGGATATTCAATAAATATTCATCTTTTCTACGTCTTATTTACATTGTACGAGGGTTTCTTAACTTGGTATGTATCTGTGTGTCTTTAAAGCCTTGTCTACACTAGCAAACTTTACCAAACTTTTATTTGCAAACTTGAGCAAACTCAGAGTTCGGAGACGTTTGTGGTAACTGTCTACACTGAAAAACTTAAAGAAACTTTGCCAAACTTTTATTTGGTAAAGTTTATGAAAGTTTGCTTGATTTGAAACAAAGTGGTGTGAAAATGATGTAATATCTCTCAAATTGCAAAAATGGAGGATAGGCAGATAATATGTGTGAGTGCCGCTGCAGCAACTATCATTGCGATTGCTACTCTACGCCGTCAGCGGCGTAATCAAAACAGACCACGTTTATGGATTAAACCCTGGGTTTTGAAAAGGGATCAGTTTGGGGCCTATCACTGCCTGCTTAGGGAATTGAGGGCCTCAGACAGTAGAAGTCTGCAACATTTCCTGAATTAAATTGGTAATTTCATTAAAACTCCATGCCTTCTCAGTATTCATGGCTTTCTTGGAGGCCGCCATCTCTACCAAACTCGGAGTTTGCTCGAGTTTGCAAACAAAAGTTTGCTAGTGTAGACAAGGCTTTACAAGACCAGGAATCGCAGATCGGCCAGGTCTGTACTGTAGCACCTAGTGAAGATTTTGAGGAAGGTAGTGGCATGTAATATGACCAGATATGTCTGATATTTTTGATTAATTTCCAGTAAAGTTAAGCTGATCTACCCACATTTATTTTGGCATCAAACGTGTTAGAGAACTTTTATATCAATACTTTATATCCATAATTACCCCGCATTATATCTGTAAAGGCTGAGATACTAGAGTGATGCTTTGGTATGCTTTGATAATTGTCTGTTGTTCCCAACCTAGGGGCCATTGCTCCGAGATATTCATGAGTTGGGACCACGGTTCGAAAAAGGTTGGGATGGGTTAAGTGATGTTTTTATAGCTTTATGATGGTTAAGTCATTGTTTTCGTTGTTTTGATGGTGGCTAAGTAATTCAGTTAATAGAAAACACCAATGTTCAGGGGCGGATTTAGGGGGTGGCGTGGCGGGCGTGCGCCCCCCTGAAATTTGCAAAGCATGGTTTGTCCGCACCATTTTACCACAAATGTTTCTCGCTACACTACGCTTGGCAAGATATCTATCTACATTGCACCCACTCTAGAAGAATATTTCAATAACTTTGATTATTTTAACCTCAAATAATTTTTAGGCTCGCTACGCCCGCCGAAATTTTATTCTGCGCCCCCCTAACGTCAAATCCTGTATCCGCCCCTGTCCTGATGTTCTCCCTGATGAAAAAGATGAATATCAATGCAAAGCTATCAGTCGATTCTTAAAGCAGAACAGTGAATAGCTAATGCGTTGAAGATCAAAGTGAGCCAGGTGAACAGACGCTGGAGGTCATTAGGTACACAACCTTTACTTATATATATATAATTATACACCTACACCGTTTAACAGATCATTATTGGCAACTTTACCACAAAAATTGAGCGTTGGTTAAGGCGTTTTGGCGCTGAAATCCAGTATAACGTTCCAATATAATTCGCCATTTATGACATAAGGATCTAAAAAGTTTCGAATCGCTGGCATGTAATGATAGATACAGGGGTGCTGTTATGTCAGGACGTTCCAACAAACCGACAACCTATGTGTTACTAACTTTTTTCATGCAATGTTTCTCTCATGCTTCAATCATTCATTTCAACTTGCATTAATCTAGATGAACCGACGTCTATACCCCCGACGTCTACCCTTACTAGCTATTATGTTGTATCACTCATTAACTATATATAATCCTTAAGCGACATTTAGGGGTAGAGATCACATTAAATAACAGAACACAATTTTTATGGTATACTACTCCTTAGTTTTATTACACACAACGTTTCAACAATTTACATTGTATATATACCTTCTTGTATTATATGTCCTCACTTCACCTGAAGATGACAATGTAAATTGTTGAAACGTTGTGTGTAATAAAACTAAGGAGTAGTATACCATAAAAATTGTGTTCCGTTATTTAACTATATATAATATACACTAGTTTTATATACCATTACTATTACTTGTTGTATTATATATACTAGAAGTATATTGTTAACAGTGCCGTTTTCTTGCGATATCTTGTCAATTTAAAGCTACAATATATCAGATGTAAGGTGGATACCTTGACAGTTTAAGGCTACAAAATGTCTAAGGAGTGGTGGCAACTTTGAAACTTCGCAAGGGTGGAATTTGAACACTCGTATTCCCTAGATCAGTGGTTCACAACCATTTTCAAGTCATGGCCCAAATTCATAAAGCTCACAAAGTCATGGGCCCCTGTTCTAGTCTAAACATGCAAAATGGGGAATGTAGCGCAAGGGTTGTTGTATTGTGCCTCCACATCATCAGGAGGTCAGATGCATTTGACCACAAGCAACTACAGGCCTCAAACAGCAAAATATAGTTAAATAAAAGTTGGGCTAGAAAAAAAAAAAAAAAATGATATACATCCTAAGGCCCCGTTGGCCCTGAAAAACACCCCATGGCTCCCTAGGGGCCATGGTCCCCAGGTTGGGAACCACAGCCCTAGATGAATCAATATGATGATACTGTAGCTATAAGTGTTTGTTATATATAGAAGAATGTTTCAACTACTTGTGTTGATGATAACTATGATTGTTTCTTATAGCAATAGTATTAGGTTACCCTTTGTAACATCTTACATAGTGCTAGCTATAGGGTTATAGGAACATAGTGTAGACTTGTCACAGACACCTGATGTCACTATGCAATCTTGAGTTTGACCATCTGGATAACCTTTCTGGATGTCAACAGAGCTAATGATTTTATTGATTTATTTATTGATCGTTTTGATTGGGTTTGTTCCGGGTTTGATTATGCTTTGGTTTGGGATTAGGGGGTATCGAGGTTAGATAAGGGTTTCGTATGGCTTCATTTCATTTCATTTTCTTTTTGTCTTCCAGGAACTGAATGCAGACATGATGCTCTGGTGGAACTTTCAGCCAACTCTAAATCCAAGTTTATTTACTCTCCAAATTACCCAGAACCATTTCCACCGTAAGACATTTATATTTTATCATTGCAATTTCAACCCATTAATAACGCCTCTTTATAAGTAAGAACTTCATCACTAAATAGAATGATCAAATCAGCACATAGAAAATAACGAAACTCAATAACATCGGTTGTTATTTAATAAAATATACGAGTATATTTGTTAACAGTTGATGAACTAACAAATTGAAAAAGATTCAAAAACAAAACGTCTTGAATAATAAAACTTTACAGCTCGTTTAGAATGAGTTAATTAACCCACAGAAAATAACGGAACTCAATATCACAGGTTGTTATTTAATAAGATATACAAGTATATTTGTTAACAGTTGATGAACTAACAAATTGAAAAAGATTCAAACACAAAACGGTGAATAATAAAACTTTACAGTTCGTTTAGAATGAGTTAATTAACCCACAGAAAATAACGGAACTCAATATCACAGGTTGTTATTTAATAAGATATACAAGTATATTTGTTAACAGTTGATGAACTAACAAATTTATAAAGATTTAAACACAAAACGTCTTGAATAATAAAACTTTACAGCTCGTTTAGAAGATAACAACACTACAAGAAGAGAATTTGTTCTATGAAATGACATAATTACATGCATAATTTGGCAGTGTGTATAACATTCAGAGTTTAACAAACAAATATCTATATTTAATGAGAATTCTTTCTTGGTTGTTTTCAACTAAGATACTGTTTGTTGAAGAGGCACTTTTCGTTTACGAGAATTTAGGCGACATTGAGATCTTTCTTGACTGTTTTAAACCACAGATGTGTGATTATGTTGCATTTTCATTAACAAGCATTTGGGCAATGTAACATGTCATATCTGTATTACTTAATTAGCATGTTTCTTTGGGATTGAAGCCACCGTGACTGTTCGCTGAAGTAGCTACAGAAACGAGCATTTAGGTGATGTAAAGGATTCATATCAGATGCGAAAAGCAGTATGATCAGAGAATGCCCAACCTGTCGGAACACCTGATTCCGTTTTGCGACTGATTCTGTCTAGTATGAATCTTTATTGTACACAAAGTTAAAAACGTTGTTGCAATTCCATAACTATCTCAGGTGTATAACGAAAAAGTCATAAAAACACCCCGATATGAAAATAATGAAGTAATTCATGAAGTAATTGGGTCGTTTAGGTTCATATTCGGGTAGTAAGGGTTAATATTTGTTTAGTGTCGTGTTTAATTGGACCTATCTTGCCCAAGGGTCAAATAAACATAGCTGTATAATATTTTTTGAAATCGTTGAATATTGTATTTGAATAGAGCTAAATACAACTGTTTAAAAGGTTTGTTTAAAGGGATGTGGTTCTCTAGATAAAGTCAATTGGTTGAGATGATACCTTCGGATTTTTCAACCCGGTTTCCCCCTTTCAGTGATGCAGGTCGGAGGGGCTGACATGAAAAAAGCGTCTAGTCGTTCAGATGGGACAATAAACCGAGGCCCCGTGTGCTATTGGCTGTACACGTTAAAGATCGAAAATAAAAGCAGGCTAATGCTGAACACTGAACACTGCATGGCGTTTTCCCGTCCTCAATTAGTCCATATTCCATATAGTTGCAAAAAAGCAGGAGGTAAAACTCCATTCATTTCATTTCATTTTTTCGAAATATTATTCGATAGCCACTTTACGACGTCGTACATGAAGCCTGATTTCGAGTTTGCATAAAATGCGAAGTTCATTTTTATTCGATGATATTAAAATACATATGGCTATGTCCCTTGAAAATTGTCCGCGTCTAAAAGACTAGCCGAATCCTTCCATCAACTAAAGTAAATCGTTTTGTTCATATTTCAAAATAGCCTACTAAATAATATATTTCTTTCAAATTAATCCGAACAAAAATATTCAGGTCATGTCACTATTGATGTCAACTGAAAGGATGTTGAAATTCGATGCCAATTCAGAGGGCATGAAGTTCAATGTCAATTCAGAGTCTTGATATTCGATGCCAAAATCAATATAGGGCTAGTGTGATGCTTTCTTAAAAATACTTTTGAGACATCTCTAAATTTCCAAGGTAAAAAATGGACCGTAATCAAACCTGATCGCCAACCAATTTCACCAGGCAATAAAAAAAAATATCAAGACTACAAAAATTACAGTTTTAATGGCTTGATGTCCTTACCCTTAATTGTAAAATAAGTCATGGCCAACGTTTTCGGAGTAAGCGAACTGAAATAGACTGTGCTACATCAGAGGCGGATCCAAGAGGGGGATGGGGCGGCTCCCTCTGGTTCGAGCCCCCCTATTTTAACCGATTTTAAATATCGGTACTCTCTAAAAATCTTTTGGCGCTCGCGATGCCGTTCAATTTGGAGCATGTTATATTTTAGAGCCCCCCCCCCCCCCTTTCCTCTAAATCCTGGATCCGCTCTTGTTCATGTAAATGAAAGTTTTTTTTTGTGTTTTGCTAGCAAGAATGATTCAATTTAGATTTGTGTGTACTTAAAATCATTATGAAAGTAGCCATCTTTAAATTTTGATCTGTTTGACCTTCGACCAGGAAATAGATAATTTGTAATGATTACCAGTTTTAAACCTCAGTAAATTGCTTTAATTTTATTATGATACAAATATCTAGGTTTATGTAAGGTTGGATCAATCAGGGTTAAGTCGGTAAATGAAAAGATATACGTCCCAGTTAACGCACGAGCAGTGGCGGCTCTAGGTGCAGAAAAGTAGGACGTAAAACTCCATTCAAGTTTCTGCTTTGCCTGAAATTTTCTTGAATTCTACCCGTGATTGAGCCCACGCCTTCTGCGTCCGTGGCTTTAACCATCACATCAACGAAGTAATAAAAATAGTAGGGACTTAAGTAGCATCAGTAGCAGGGGCGGATACAGGATTTGACGTTAGGGGGGGGGGGGGCGCAGAATGAAATTTAGCCGAGCGGAGCGAGTCGAAAAATTATTTGAGGTTAAAATAATCAAAGTTATTGAAATATTCTTCTAGAGTGGGTGCAATGTAGATATCTTACCAAGCTAGGTCATCATGTTTACATTATTTGATGTCATAATGATGGTGAACACCATATAACATCTGTGAGATAAGGTACAATGTTATATTGGTGCCTTAACTTTCGTTTAATCTCCCATCATATATTCACAGACAGTTTGAATTTTGATATTCAAAATAAGTTAAAAAAAAAAAAACTTTTTTTTTTACAAAATAACAGCTAAGGTGCACAAAATGTCTCAAACGGTCTCCGTGAAAGTTACGCTGACACTCTGCAACAGATTATGGTTTACAGAAACTGCCTAGCATTGCCGATTGAAGCTGGTCTGTCTTGTAGCTGGTCTTTGGTCAAAAAACCCGAATTATTATTCGGTGTAGATCACCTTTGCAAGGTCCGAGGTACAGATCGACCATGCCACTAGTTGGATCCAAGAGAATCTGGTTTATTTCTGGTGCCGAGATCACCAACAACCAGAACATCGCAATTTTAGCCAGGTGCTTTTGATTTACTGTTTTCTATTTTTGTCATCGGCCCGCGCAGTCTGAATCGGCGACCAGGGGCCTTATTCTTGAAAACTTAACTTTTTGATGATTTAAAGATCCAGTCATCTGATTGGTCAGTTACTAAAATCAGTTTTAAATTAAGTATTACTATCCAATCAGATTGCTGTGTTTTTGTTAAAATGTGGATTTTATTTTAGTTAAGTCTTTGAGAATAAGGCCCCTGGTGATAATGATAGTTGCTAATAATGGGTCAAATTCGCATCATGGGCGTTTCGACGGATAAGATGAATGCTAGTTGAACTCGGTCAATCCTAAAAAGAGCTTCACAGAAAAGAACGAGTCTATAAGTAGATATTGTGTTTCGCTTCATTCGCTTGGCTTATATTCTCGTAATAGATGAGTCAATCTTTCGGTTGTTTTGAAAAGCATGAATTGGCAACGGTGGGTAAATCATCATAAAACTGTCGAGATGTACCCAGATTAACACGATAACGACCGTAATAATCCCTAACTAATCATCTAAACATATTCTTATTGTCTTCAGAATAGGCGGGTCTTATATTTTATGCCAATGGTCGTTATTGGATTGGTTCTGTATTGCCTGCTATTTATTTTCCCTTGGAAGTTTTTTTGAAAGCAAATGCTCTCCTGTTTCTGATATAGTTTGTCCAAGGGCGAAAGTCAATGGATTTGTTTTAACCATAGGCGTAGGCGGGGGGCAAAACCAATTTGCCCGAAAACTAATGCTAACTTGCCCGACAACGAAATATATATGCCCGACAAGTCGACCCCCTCCCAAACTCTAATTCCAAAAACTTCTCGCCATCTGCCTGATCACATCATTTCTGAACGATTTTTTTTTTAAAATCCAGCCCGTACGCTTATGTGTTCAACAATTCTTTGTGAAAGCTGAGCTACTGGAGCCGACTGGGCAAAACCAAAAACACAGCCTCGTGTTATTGACTAATGTTATGAATCCGAAACATGAAGAAAATCTCTTCCTCATTCAACTATGTTTCTAGTTTATAACTAAATTACGATTTATAACTAGAAATTTGGCAACCTCATCCATTTCTTATTATGAAGGCTAGACCAACCGATAAATTGAATCATATTTTATCATAATGAAGCAATTGATATTATCATATCAAGAATTTATCGGTTAATTTAAAAATAAGTGATAATTTAGTAGTTTAGGAAAGTGTAAGTGCTTTTAATTACTTCGGTTCACTGAGTTAAAAAAATAAAAGGAAATGGCATCAAAGGTGATAAGGATTCGAACCCCTGACACTTATTCTTCCATAAGAGAATAGCTTTTGCATTGGAGTAAGCTATTTCAGTTAAAAGGGCTATCAGATTCCCCCAGAAATGTTCGGTGGCTGAGGTTTCTGCCAAGACAAAACTATCATCGTTTAGGCTAGGAATTTGTTTGCTGCGGAATCGGGAGGCATAAAATACCTTTTCTCGTGTTATTTTTACAATGTGCTCTGACAACTAGCTTGCCCGATGTTTCCGGTTTAAAGCCCGAACTTATGTTTACAGTGTACTCCTTTGTCAGATATTAATCAAAGTGATGGTTGAAAAAAAATGTTTTACCTACTTTTCTGCACCTGTTTGGAATAATGATGGTAAACGCCTAGTAATGAGGGACATTTTGCAAGGAAAGCACCAATAGATTACCTTTGTCGATTTCCAGATGTCTAGGGATTTAAAACGTGCACCCGTCGGTGTCTTGGTGTATTGTCCCAGACGATAGACTATAATAGACACTTTTTCCATGTCAGCCCTTCTTACCTGAATCACTGACAAGGGGAAAACGGGCTGAATAATAAAACTCGAGCAAGCACGAACAATCCCAAATGTAAAACAAATTTCGAAATCTATGTAAACACATTGGCAATACATTGATAGCAGCTAATGAACTTTTCATTTGAGGAAGTATAATATTAATAAATGAGTAAATATCTCATAATGAAAAGTGGTATCAAGTGTTTGGAAGAGTTAGCATACCCTGCTTGGCACCACACCAAAACTATGCCTATGCAGGATTAGAACCCTGACTGGACCTTAAGGTTATTGGAGCAACTTAACATCATGTGTCAAAGGTTAATCGAATTGATCTCTGAAGTTTTAATACCCGACCACTGTACACGTTCAACGTTCTATATAGAAACAGTATATTCTAATTTAAAAAGATAGGTTTTCATTAATTTTTCGTATCAATAAAAGTTGTTAATTTGATAAGAGTAATAAACTCAGTTCCAATAAAAGTTAGTTAGATTCAATAACACGTTCTCATATATGTTTATGATTTAAAGGGTGATAATTTCAGTTTAAATGAATTTTAAAAATCCTTCGTAAATTCCGTCGATACAGCAGCATGCAACTCTTTTTCTGGAAATCAAATAAATCTATGTGAATTTTTTTAACCTCTTATTTTCTTTTGACCAAAAACGTCTCAAAATTATGTTAGCGGTGAAGTCAAACTGGGTGTGCCTCTAATGCCCTGGCAAAAGTTTAATCGTGCGCTAGTCAAACATTTTTCGGCCGTGTGACATAGAGGGAAAAAGCCAGACAGAATAAAAAAAATATTTTCATTTGAACAAAGCATCCCCATTAAGTATTTTAAATTATTCATCTTAAATGAATTCGACGCACAGTGAGACTTTTGTGTCGGCACCCACACATCTAATTACTGTCTTTGCCGGGTAACAATAGCGGCTTTATTCTCCACCAAACACAATAGTCATATTCAACCTTTATAGATAGTTGTGTTTAAAATGTCAGGTATAGCCTAGTTAGGTAATCTTTTGTTAATCCGATACTTTTAAAACTTATTTTCAGACAACTGGAAACGATATGGAGCTTTACGTCTTAATTTCTTTTACATTTTATTGTCATTGTGCTTATGGGGGTAACACCATGGAGTATGCAATGGAGACAATTTTGGCATTCAACTCGATGCCAATTTCAAATGTCAGGGATCTTTCAATCTGTGCACGTTTAAAACCCCTTCGACAGTTGGAAATCGAAAATAAGAGCAGGATAATGCCGCTGTCCTGGCAAAATTGTCCTCATTGCACACTGCATGGCGTTTGCCCGTCCTCAATTAGCCCATATAGGTGCAGAAAAGTAGGACGTAAAACTCCATTCATTTCATATATCCTGTAATACAATGGAATGTCTAGTGCAAGCAATTCTCTTCATAGAAAAGTGTAGAAAAGTAAAATGTATTATTTCCATGCCAACATGACAGTGAAAAGATAGCATTATCTTAAAAGGAATGTTGGTTTATTGTCCTTTTTTTATCTCTTGTGTGTCATTCTTCAGACAAGTAGGATGTAAAACTCCATCTCATTTATCTCGGGCCGAGGTAGTCAGATAAAACCTGCCGTTGAGAGGGTCAAATAGGGCCAAGGCTACAGTGAAAGTTGATTCACTCAATAAAACATTGCCTGTGTGAAGGTATTCCCATGCCAACACGACTGTGAAAGATAGTGAAATCAAAGTAAAAAGTTAAAAAACAACGTAATAGAATATTATTAACATGTGGCTATATAGATAACCATGAATAGAATCCCACACTCACCATTATCTACAGTCATACTTTTATCAACCTTTACATTATTCAAATTCACCTTTCATACTTTCCCATGGAATAATGCCCTGGTTACACTGAACGGGTTGAAGGTGTCGAAGATTTTGGGAACTGGGCTACATTGAACGAAAGAGTTAAGGGCTGTGCAAGTGTGTCAGGATCTGGGCAACTATGAACGGTTTGATGGATAGACAAGGGTGTCGGAAACTGAGCTAGTATGAACGGTTTGATGGATAGACAAGAGTGTAAGAAACTGGGCTAGTATGAACGGTTTGATGAATGGACAAGGGTGTCGGAAACTAAAGGCTAGCGCACACGAGAGCTCCCAGCTCAGCAAAATTTCATTCGTGGCTGTCAGCTCAGCTCGTAGCTTTCGTTTGTTTCCGCGCACACGCTAAGCTTAGAGCTTTCATAGACTTGGCGTCGAGTCATAAATATCTAAAAATAACAAGCTCACGTGACATTATAACGTGACTTGAACAAAATATCGGACGTCGACAACCCTTCGAATGATTCAGAATATGTAAAAAAATTACTTCTTCTTTTGTTGTTGCGTCCTTGCGATAATTGCTTCAGATACAAACTCACATTCACCGATGGGCCGATTATTTTTAGTTTGATGACGTGCTAGCGCATGCGCTCAAGATGAAAGTTGAAAGCTAAGAGCTTTCGACTGCGCACACGGTAAGGTAGTTTTCATTCGAGGAAAAGATATCAAACACGACAGATAATTTCCTTAACGCCTCGAATAAAAAAAACCTTACGTAAACTCCGCGCACACGAGAGCTACGAGCTGAGCTGACAGCCACGAATGAAATTTTGCTCAGCTGGGAGCTCTCGTGTGCGCTAGCCTTGAGCCACTATGAACGGTTTGATGAATGAACAAGGTTGTCAGAAACTGAGCTACTATGAACGGTTTGGAAAATGGACAAGGGTGTCGGAAACTAAGCTACTATGAACGGTTTTGGGGAATGGACAAGGTTGTCAGAAACTAAACTACTATGAACGGTTTGGAGAATGGACAATGGTGTCGTAAACTGTCTATTATGAACTGTTTTAATGGGTGGAAGGGTGTTGGGATCTGGGCAACTATGAACGGTATGATGAATGAACAAAGTTGTCGGAAACTGGGACTCATTGAACGGATGATTGAGAGTTGTGCAATGGAAACCTAAACCGAGTAACGAAAGTCGGAGAGTGTCGGCAAACCATTTAAATTACCTGTAACAGAATATATACGGTGTTTAATTCGTTTACAATCAAATATGTATATTATGCGTCTTAGTAGAAGAGACGACAGTGTTGTTGTATTGTAGTCAAACCTAACATAGGGTGTATACGTATTAAAAAGTGGCACAGTTAAAATTATGACAGCTTACGTTGTTTTACTCTTCTCGACCTGTTGCTGCAATTATCTTACCTAGCTGGCTGTAGGTCTCTTACTATTGTAGGTATATGTCCCCGGGTTATCTAAGGTCAGAATGTTAATCGTGAAACACATGCTCAATGTCGTAATGACTATCTAGGGGTAATAGGGGTTATACCCATAAAAGATCTCGGCTATTTTCCGCGTGTGGTCTGGCGTATTTGCTTTTTATAAAAAATTACTTTTGATGACCTTGGGGTTAATTTTTAACTACAGGTGTACGACATAGAAGAAACTCTTAATTTTTTCAAACCCCGTACATATAAAGTGTATCGCCATTGAAAACAGATTCCAAGAGAAGGCAATGTGACCAATCAGGACCTGTGTGACATAAGGGTTGGCTGTAAAATTTAACTCGTTCACCTTTGAGATATCACGTTTATCTTCTCAATAAGCCTCCTCCCATTCCCCCATAGCCTTCGATTTGGAATTCGACATTAAAGCTGACACTGTACAGGTGGTTATTTTTTTAACAAAACACAAAAATTTTGATCTTTTCTGTCACAATGAGTCAATGGCAACTATTTACTTTGATTTAAAAAACCAACATTTTTCACTAAAACGATTTGACCCCCAACTCTACTTTAAAGAACCACTTGCGTCGCGTCTGTCGAATTCCTTTCGTCTGGATTGAGAGGGACTAAAATAGATCAATTGGATAATATATTCAAACAGATCGCCACGACCTAGTCAGAAAATATGCAGATGTAATTTTAAAGCGGTTTGCCCAATTTTGAAAGGTGTTAACTCATGTTTGTTATCATCTGTATTTATGTACTTTAAAGGAATACAACCTCTTAGAATGAACAAAAAATCTAAATTTTCAAATTTGGTCAATATGAGTTTATATTCATCAGGGGACTTGCCTGGTTGTATAACTATACAACAGATTACCTAAATAATCTGATAAATCCAGAAAACAATGTTTATATACAATAATTGAAAAACCCTTAATCAAATTTAAGACATTTATCAATAACAATCTGTTATTATATGGAAATTGACATAGTTTTCATGGTTTTTTTTTTTTGCATTCTGTTTGTATACTTTGGACATCGTTGATGAAAATATACTCTTATTGACCAAGTTTGAGAACTTAATTTTTTTGTTCATTCTAAGAGGTTGTATCGCGTTAATATGCATGTATATTTATATTTTTTATGAAATACATAACTGAATGTGACCGACCCACTCGAAATTCCACAGATTCGTTCCACTATACCAAGTGTTACAAGATCGTGGAGTACCCTATGGTTATTTATTAACACTTCTTGAAACACCATTGAAAGAGTTGAAAAAATGAAAATTGTGTTTGTTTATTGAAATTGACCAATTAGTGTGTAACAAAACTCTCTAACACGGTGGTTGGTGGTTGGTGGTCAATTGTTAATGTTACCACACACTTGTCACAAAAGGGTCGTTTTTCTTAATATAGTGAAGGTGTTTCGTTGCTTTTATTCAGTTTGTGGAAGGTTGAAGACGGAGTCTATGTACAGAACCTCGTGGAATCAGAAATCTGTCCACTTCACTCTACAATTCATACAATTCAACATAAGAAATTCAGCTGTAGTCAGGGGCGCCGGAAGGAAATGTTAGCGGCGGGGGCGGAGCTGTGATATAAAGGGCACTGACGCTGGAAGCGAACGTTAACTTGTCATCTACCAACCAACCGAGCGAAGCGAGGGAACTTTCCGGTCTGGGGGTTCGGGGTGCGCCTTAAGCCCCCTGAGAAAATTTTGTATTTTAGAGCTTCTTAGATCACTTCTTAGGTATACCAGAACGTACGTCATGCCTATATTTTGGGGCATAGGGACATAACAAATTTTGCTGGAACAAATTGTCCGTGTCTCCGTGACAAAAAGGGCACATGTTCGCCCCCTTCGCCCCTTCAGGTGAGGGGCAGTCGCCTCCCCCCCTGCCCCCGTGTTCCGGCGCCCCTGGCTGTAGTGACAAATTTGCCTCAGTTAGACCAAAGACTAAAGTAATTTGATTTTAGTTCGAATATTTAGACTGTGTCAGTTACGAAGGTATTTGGTTTGCCCCCGTTAAGTGATTATTTAATCAGGCATCTATTCCTTTCAGGGATAGGAATAACTCATCGCACATTGTAACAAAGACTTGTCTCGAATCAAATCTTTGTTTTCGTACCTAAACTTGATCACCCTGAAATACGAGAGAACGAAAGTCAAAGTGGGTTTGAAACTTTATTGTGTAGCAATGATCTTGTATCTATGTGGGCTGACGAAAACGTGATGTTTTAAGTCTTCAGTAACAAAAGATGAAATATACTCTCTTCTTCTCATCTTTTAAAAAATGAAGACAATAACCTAAGAAACTATTTAAATGTCGACATGACCAGGCCTGTAAGAACAGGGGGGGGGGGGGGCATTAATGACTGAAGCAATCAAGACATTTTTTTCAAGATAAAACAAAAAAAAATACTGGTATGTTGTTAGGACCAGTAAAATCAAAATTGCTTTATATAGGCAGGAACAGCCTTGAATTCAGCACCACTACCCTTGAGAATGAGTTTTTGCACAATTTGCCCCCCAATATGAAATCACTTCCTACGGGCCTGATGACCATAATAATGTTCAATATAGAATAAGAAAGTCAGTTTTTGACTTCGACGGCCTTGAGTTGAAATGAAATGGAGTTTTACGTCCTACTTTTCCTCACCTGTTAAGGCTAATGTTAACAGGCAAACTCCATGCAATGTGATTGAAATTTTGCCAGGACAGTGATATATGCCTACTGTTATTTTCTATCTGAATACTAATAAACTGGAAACTGGGGTTAATGATAGTGATGTCAAAGCCAAGCCAGTCTCATTTTAACTCTTCTGTCGCAATCGCCATAAAAACGCCACTTATAAATAAAATATTGTGTTGTTCAAAATACACAGTTTTAAGGCTGCGTGGTTGTATGCCTGCTGGCATCAATAGATGTAAAATACCAAACTGTCCAAACAAGATGAGAGTGAAGATAGGAACTGACACGCCGAGACGCTGTTGTATTCATAACTAAGAAACTAGTTCCGAAACTAAGACATTTATTTGGCCTTTGATACTAAATTCCTCCCAGAGGTGGGCCAATAGAATCGACTGAATTCGCTTATAAATGTAAGGATAATGAAGGGGTTTATGAGGGGCTCCTTTTTGAATTTAATGCTAATTTGCATGTGTATTGGAATGTTAAAGTTTCCAAGACGGCAAAGCGAAAGTAGAATACATGTACCTCTATTAAGCAGCCACTTTTAAGCATTCCCTTGACAGACTGCTTAATACAAGTTTGACTGTATATGATTTTAGAGCTTGAAAGTAGTCCATGGTTCAAGCTATCCTCAATGCATATTTACTGAATAGCGAAGATGCATTCCCTTGGCTAGTTTCGGACAAGTTGTAGACTAGGTCACTAGGTCTAACATTGTAGTCAATTAGTAGTCTCGACCACCAGGTGTATGGCTGTATCAAATTATGTTTATTTTTGATTGAGAAGATTAGTCTGATATCAGAAGGTCAGATGCTGCAGGGGGTCGACTGAGTCCAATACTACCAATTATCAAGGTTAAAATAGTTATAATGAACTTCAATAAACACACCTAATTTATGAACTTACTAAACTAATGGTCACACCCAGTATCTGTAGGGTTGAACTGTTCTCCGTTTTAGAAGAGGGTCTTTATGTGGCCCATTTCATCCGAAATAAAACGATAAACATATTTGTTCACCAGGATCCATAGAAGCATAAGCTTTTGAGTCAACGTTGTCTTGAAAATTGTTCGAACTTATGACACCAATCGCTTAGCAAGCGCAGAGTGAGCTATGCTGTTTCAATTGACGTACTAAAGATGTACCGTAGGGTGTTCCTGAGAAGCTTCTAAGACATTTTGAAGACTGTTGTCATACATACAAAATGCTATGGAGATCTTTTGGATGGCTGATGTAGTGCAACGAGGGCATATATATGGTTGCTTTAAAGTTTACGTTTTGGTAATCGCTCTTTAACATTTGGACCATTATTTTTCACGAAGAAATATTTTGGCATTGTCTTCTGTTTTTTTCTTCAAAGAACTCATCAAACTTTGAGAAAAGAAACCTAATAATAAAACTGTTAGATAGGAATTCAAGATAAGAATATTACTACTTAATTATACTTTTGTTCATATTGTACAAAGATATGCTATTGTAACCAAAAAATGGCATACATGTACTAAACATTTAGTGATCCAATACAGAAATGACCAGTTTCAATTGGCGAAGAAAAAAAAATAGTATCTTTAAGGTATTACAATTTAAAAATTAAACGAGACTTGCCTTAAGGTGAAGTTTGATTGTAATTCTGCCAACCAATCTTATGGTGCTAAGGGGTCACACGAGATTGCACTACGCATGCGCTAGGATCAGGTTTCAACATACTGTATAATATTAAGACAAAAGAGGGGTCACACATGGGCAGGGAAAATCTAGAGGTGGGCGTGTGACCCCTTAGCACCATAAGATTGGTTGGCAGAATTACAATCAAACTTCACCTTAAGGTAAGTCTCGTTTAATTTTTAAATTCTACCAACCAATCCTGGTGCTATAAGCGGCCCCACGAGATGTTCAAAGCCGTCTTTATATTCATACAGTACAAAAGTCAGTGACTTTGGTTAAATATTTTAATAAACACAATTTGTTAATCACTTTTTTGTTGTGATAATAATGTTTCTCCATAATTATCAGTATTTGTCATGACATTTTTATTATAATATTTAGCAAAAGTAGAAGCTGATGACCAACCGGCCTTATTAAGAATTGTTTCAAGAGGCACTTGAAGTTTATTAGCAGAGGACACACTGGCTGCTCTGGTACTATGAGCTGTATAAACAGTTGTATCAATGCCAGCTTGATTCAGTCCAGTTTTAATCCAACGACTAACAGTATCCCTTGATATTGGATGATGTGGTTTTAAACATGAAATAAGTAATTTAGTCTCTGTACCCCGCAGGGATTTGGTTCTTAAAAGGTACTCTTTCAGTGTAGTTATTGGACACAATCTCCTATCAGGAGCATAAGCTTTGACTGTAAAACTGCTGTATTGTTTCCCTGGTCTTGATTGTTTAATATGCTGGGAGAATCCAAATGTTGCCCGATTATCAGTCAAATCCATATCGTTAATATTTAGTAAATGCACACTCTGTCCTCTTTGGGCAGAAACCAACACAATTAACAAAACAAGTTTCATTGATAATTCTTTCAATGTAAGTGATTTTACTGGAGATAATGTCTTAAGAAATTTTAATAAATCATTCACATCCCAAATTTTGTCATATTTGGGTTTTACAGGTTTGTTTTCAAAAACTCCTTTCAAAAATCTCACTATAAGAGGATTGTCCCCAATCTTTGAATCACCATTATCTATGATTGCCGACAACGCACTTCGTGCCGTGTTTAAAGCACTATAACCTAAACCTTGGTTATATAAAGATAACAAAAAATCCAACACAATGTCTACACTTGCAGAAAAGGGATTAATTTTTCCCTGATCTGTAAATTTAAACCATTTATCCCAGAAAACCAAATATTGTTTGATTGTAGATTTTCTCCAGGAATCCCATAAGATATTGACAACTCCTTCAGAAAATCCTCTCTCAGTCCAATGATTCCGGATACGGGAAATGCTGCCAACCTCAATTCCTTCAGTTGGGGATGACTGGCTCTGTCCCAAGGAAGATGTAGTTTCGTTTTCGCTCTTCTGATCTCTATTGGCCTGTCAATAAGAATTTGAATAAGATGAGTGAACCATGATTGTGTGGTCCAAATAGGAGCAATAACAATTCCGGTGGCCTTGTCAGAAATAATTTTTTGAATACATTTTGCAATAAGACAAAAGGGGGGAAAGCAGTAGAAATTTTCTAGACTCCAGTCCATTGAAAAGGCATCAACATGATACGCTCCAGGATCATATTTCCAAGCAACATATTTTTGCAACTTCTTATTAAGGCGTGTAGCAAACAAATCAATGCATGGCTTAATGCTGCAAGACAATACAATTTGATCAAATATATTTTGACTTATTGACCATTCAGTACGATCTGAAAAATTTCTTGAGGCCCAATCGGCAGAAGTGTTATCTGTTCCTTTGATATGTGTTATAGAAAATTGTATATCATTTTGAATACATATGGACCAAATGGATTGTGCCATCATGTCACATTGAATTGAGTGGGTTCCACCCATTTCTTTCAGGTAACTAACAGCAGTTGTATTATCACACTGTATGAGTATCATTTTTTGTTTTAAAATTGAAATAAAAGAGAGTAAGCCTAATTCTATTGCTTTCATTTCAAGGACATTGATATGGGCTTGTTTCTCTTCCGGACTCCACCTTCCATTAGCCTGATAATCGTTCAGACATGCACCCCAGCCTAAATTACTCGCATCAGTACGAAGGATGATTTCTGGATTTCTTAACTTAAGGGTTTTGCAAGAACCTTTAATATTAGACAACCACCATTTAATTTGTGAAGCGGCCTTTTCCGAGAGTATCATTTTTGATTCAAAATTACCCTTGCTATGTTTGAGTGCCTCAATCTTATCTCTTTCCATATCTCTGTAATAGAGTTTACCATACATGACAGCTGGGAAAGAAGCTACTACTTTCCCAATGAAAACTGCTAAATATCTAATTTTAATTGTCTTTTTATGTAAAATATCTGAACCGATCTCTATAATGTTTTTAGCTTTTTCATCATCCATGGCAATAGTCATATCAATTGAATTAATCCAGAAACCAAGAAATTTAATATTTTGAGTCGGAATTAGTTGAGATTTATCATAATTTATGGTAAAGCCAAGGCTAGAAAAAAGTTCAACAGCTTGATTTACTGCTGATTGACATACATCATTATCTGAATGTGACAATAGACTATCATCAATATAACCTAAACAGTTAATATTACTCTTTCTAAGAGTTGAAAAGACCACTTTACAAATCTTAGTGAAAATACGTGGCCCTGAAGACAGTCCATTTGGCAAGCAGGTAAATTGATAAAGGGTGTTGCCCCATCTGAATCTCAAATATTTTCTACACTGAGGGTCAACATTTACAGAAAAGTAAGCTTCAGACAAATCTACTGAAGCCATGAAAGCATTTTGTGTGATCAAGGAAATTGCTGTGTCAATTGACTCCATTTTGAAATGATTATAAACAACATATTGATTCAAGTCTTTTAAATTCAGAATCATTCTGTAAGTATTGTTTTTCTTTTCACGTAAAAATATTGAAGACACAAATTGATCTTTAGAATCATTCACTATTTCAATAATACCTTTCTTCAGGTAAGTGAGAACCTGTTCAGTAACTAAGTTATGCTCGTGAGCTGTAAATTGAATACATCTAGGCTCATGTTGTTGTTTTGGACAACAATTATTAATAAAGTCAATTTGGATACCTTTAATATAACTTAAAATAGTTTTATCAGAAGTGATCTTTTTCCAATTTTCATAGAATAATCTCAATCTACCTGCTGTCAAATGATGTCCATCAGGGATATTAGTCAACTCACCTTTCCGTTTCCGTTGACTATCTTTTGAGAAGCCTTGGCCTGAAAAACTACGTCTTGATCCATAATCTGAGTGATTATTTCTGTTTGATTGAAAAGGCCTACCACGACTTCTTGAATAAGGATTAAATCTATTGGCTCCTCTCATAAAATGGGACTGATTTGGCCTTGGATTGAAACTATTGACAGTTTTTTGTCCTATCTTTTGAGCCGTTCCCAGATCTCTGACATTCTTAACTATGTCTTCTCCAAATAGTAGTTCTGGCGTTGTAATGGATGCCTCTGAACATAGACCTCTAAACTCTCGCCGGATTTCTCCTCTTAACAAATCTTTTCTCGTTTGTACAGCTAGAGAATTTGAGTAGCCAAGGAAAGACAATGAATCTCCAAGTAATGACAACAGTTCATCAAATAACTTTTTAGGTACATCCTTTTTAGAACTAAACAATAGTTCCAAGGTCTTGGCAGTAACAGTACCAGCTTTAATTACACCACCCTGGATTTTCTGCATGTTCTTATCATTAGTTCTAGTGTTGCCAGTTACATTATCCCACACGACTTTATTCAAGTCTGGCACATTAAGTTCAGGGCAATTATCAGGTCTTTTATATTTCTTCATGCGTTCCATCACTGAAGTGTCTTCTTTAGAATCTCTCATTTTCATTGAAAACAAAGGCGTAACAACATCTTGAAGACTGTGTGTAAGAGGCTCACCTCTTTCATATATAAGACCTAATGCTCGTCTCAATCCAGTGATGTCGTCATTATCATTGTCAGTTTGAGTAGAATTCCCCTCAGGGTCACCAACTTTATTTGCCAACTGTTCTACAGTAAGATATGGCTGGTCTTCATCTATAGAAGTTGAAGGCCCAATGTCATTTTCATCCACCACAGTGGCTGATGTAGAGGGCATGAATCCCATGTGTTGATAGTGTAAATTATCATCATAATATGAGTCACCTTGGCCTGGTGGAATAAATTCATCATAACCTTCCTCATATTCATTTAATCTACTTTCGAGCTTTTCAAACTTGTCATTGAACGTTTTATTCATAGTTTTTATCTCTGCTAAGACAGACGATAAATCAACATCAATCTCTGCAGTTTTCTGTTTCTTGGCTTTACTCGACTTATTGTAGCTTTCTTTGCCAGTGCTAGACCTGGTATTCATCGACTTGTTTTTGTCTTTAGATCCTTTTTCAAATATTCCCTCAGGAACATTATTCGGACTAGCTTGAAAATCTTGTGGCTGTGAACCAAAATCGTCGGGTTTCTTCTTGTTTACCGGTGTCTCGGTCGCCATTTTAGAAAGTGAAAGTAAGGTCTTAACTCTTTTCACCAATGTAGTTGAAAAAAGTATTAAAATAATCAAACCCACGGGTTTGTAAAATAATATAATCAGTTCGAAAGTCTTAAATTAGACCCGCGGGTCATAAAAATTAACAAAATCGTTGTAAAATTTTTAAGACTTTCGTTTATCCAACCTTTCTCCATGAGCGCGCGATATGCTCTGATCCTAGCGCATGCGTAGTGCAATCTCGTGGGGCCGCTTATAGCACCAGGATTGGTTGGTAGAATTAGTGCTGGCACGATATATCGTTGTATCGATGTATCGATGTATCGCGATACGACATTCCACGATACGCGTATCGTATCGCGAGGTCGTGTATCGATACTTGACGATACTTCTCATTTCATAAAAAGTGAGGATTTATTTAAAGTCAGCGTATGACTTGACTGAAATTGTTGGGAAATATTTTAAGACATGGATATGGACCACTACTATCAACTAAAGTACCAAATTAAAAAGTTTTAAAGCTTTGAATAAATAAATATTGAAACTTTGAAAAAAAAGTGTTACTTTTTGTCCCTTTAATCCCATATTGCGATACGTATTGTATCGTGACCTATGTATCGCGATACGTATCGTGACATGGTTGGCAATACCCAGCACTAATTACAATCGACCGAAATGAGGACTGTTACTAGTAGGGTCATCTATACCATTAAATGGGTATGGATAATACGGGAAAGATCAATGCCAAGAGGTTTGGCCAATGACCAGCTGGGAGAAAGGATTCCCACGGAACCTAATTTGTTATCCATGTAAATATAGATGTTTCTTTCTTTTTTATCCTTGGTCCAGCCTCGGGGTAATGATCCTTCTCTTTCACAGAATGTGAAGGAAAGAAAAAAGTATACTTTACAATATTCCTATCTGGTTCTGAGCTTAAATCTAATGTTAGTGATTTTTCTCAGATTGTCCGATGACGTATTTAAGAACACTAAACGTAAGCTGGTGAATTCTCCACTTGAATATTAGAAAGCCTGTTAGACGTACATCACCACCGATAAACCATATTGATATCAGGCGTGAGGGTGGTGACAAAAAGGAATTTACCGTATTGTAGTCTGTTACACCTGTTAAAATCAACTAAACAACAATCTTAAAATATCGTTTTTAGTTCGAGGCATAACGCAAAGAACAGCAACATGTCTGCTAAGTCATATTTAGACACAAACGGTCGTCATGAAAGTTACGCTAGCGCTTCAGATTGTTTTTTAAGGAAACTGCCGAAGGTTGCTGATTGATTTAGGCATGCATTCTGTGATTGGTAAATCTGGCCTTGGTATAAATCTCGTTAGATCCCAAATGAGAGCGAACACTATTAGAAAAAAAATACGAAATTCTTGTCTACTTTTGATTAGATTGGTTGCACACTTCGGTTTATTGTCCCACTCAAACGACTAAACGCCTTTTCCATGTCAACTTCTGAAGCCGCTTGATGAACTTTATGAACGAACTGAACATGTTTAAGTGTTTTTGAAGTTAGATGCATTTCGAGTTTTCCCAAAGAAACCAAATATTATTTTTCTCGTTGACTTATACAAACCTGTTTAAAGGGCCATTCTGCTTTTTTGAAAAAAGTTTCCATTGTCAAAAAAATCGCAAATGCTATCTGAGAGTATTTTTAAAGTATGGTTATTGTATCTCTATACCTTCTTGATCAAACTGAATTTTGGTTTAAAGGGTTAATTACAAACAGGGAGAACTTATTGTTAATTAAGCAATTTGACCTAGTTTTCGTGTTTGCCCTTTAAATGGCTCAATATTTCTAGCTGAAACCTTTTAAATACACAAGAGGGACATTTCTCTACAATTAGGCGTTTATTTTACTCAAATCCGTTCAGTAGTTTCCTATCAGCGTCCAAAAAACATAACACATTTAAAAACCTTACGTAAGGTTTTTAAGAATTTTAACAGGTTTTTAGAGTTTAAAAATTAACGGCTGGGTTTTTTTAGTGAAAACTTTCAGATACATTAAAGGGCACATAGCTACAGATTTTGGTGTAAAGTTTTCACAAATTTGAGCAAAAAAAATTTTTGACCTAAAAAAAATTCAGACTGTCCCTTTAATCTTAGCTTAAGGGTAGACAGATATTACAAAGTACAAAATGCAATAACCGTTCGCTGTATGCTATTTGTTAAAAATTTTTGAACGTCTGTGATTTGTAAACTGTGCCCACCGTTTAGTTGGGTGTTGATTTTTCTCAGGGTTACAAACTAAACGTGACTCACGACAAATAAAAAGATGATACATAATTCAATGCATCAAAAAAATGCGAAAAAAAACATAATTGGCCACTTTACATTTCCTGTTTTTTGATGTTTAAAATTAGTATAATATAACTAAACATAATTTTATAATTGTCCGAATACTCCTTCCTTTCTATTTTGACAAAAGTTGTATTACTGTTCGTCTTCAGTGAAGCAAGGAATACTTATCAACTAAATGATGAACTCTGTAGTTGTTTTTGTCAATTATCATAACTTTTGGAGAGATGACGCGCCTTATGATTGTGTATGAATATGACGCTTCCTGACTGGCTGATAAGTCAAGTCGTTTGTGATGTTCATACATAGCCGTAGGAGACACGGGGGCAAGGGGCTCAACTGCCCTCCACAAGCCCAAGTATTATGTTTTCGGGCAAAAAATCCCCCAAATCGAGCAACATATCATTAAAATTCAGGCAATAAGTTGGTTTGCCCCCCCCCCCCATTGAGTCGTGGGCCCCTAAGGCTATGTGTTCACAAGCTGTGGTGTAATGATATAATGCCAGAGCCCTCATTGCATGCTGCATTGTATTGTTCTCTTCATACGACAATTATCATTGTACGATTCCATTGTATTTCAATAACGCTCTTTCTAGTTGCGCTTGATGTGTTTTTGAGAAGAAACAATACAGCTTGCATCAGTTTGCTCCAAACGGTTCAATACACAACATGGTCTTCTTCAAGGGTCAACTAAACTAATGTAAGGGCACTATAATTAAAGATTGAAAACAACTCATTACATTAATTAAACAAAACTTGACCAGATGACCAAAATCAATTTGATATTGACGTTGTCATAGTTACCAATTGTTCAATATATATAATCACAGAGGTTAGTCTAAAAATCAATCTGATGAACTTGTGTCCAGGTTTATAATAATTATCTTCCCTTTATTTGACCCACTTGATGTCACGTACCCAAAGTTCTTTAAGTTCAGGATAATGTTAAATAAACGTTCGTCATTACAGAATACAAAAGACATGCAGTCGTCCAAATTCCACATTTTCCGAATGTGAGCTTATCACGTTATCTATTCATGGAATCAATCGGAGGTTCAATAAAACAATTTGGAACAAAGTTCACAAAAACTAATTCAAAATCTCAAAAGAAGAGTCAATTTGTAAGGGACATAATCCGGTTCGAATGGAGCAAGAACTTGAATAGACGTAACCTCCTCAATCGAACACTACCCTGATTATCGTACAAGTTATTTAAGTCTATTTAAATTCTTTAATGTCATTCTTTGTGATTTTGATATCTTTAAAGGGATTGTAAAGAGTTTTTCTAAACTTTGTATGTGTATCGGGGACACTGATAGCATCAATTTGCGCCATTCCAAGTTCCATTCTGACGTATGTTGTTCTTGCAATTCTACTAAAACTAACGCGTTTTATGACGTCACTAATAGTGATCTGCATATATAGTATCTTCCGGTAAATAAAACGTCATAAAACCTGTTAGTTTTAGTGGAATTGCAAGAACCACAGACGTCGGAATGGAGATTCGTATGACGCAAATTGATGCTATTAGTGTCCCCGATACACATACAAAGTTTAGAAAACCACTTTACAATCCCTTCAATGTCATTGTGGATTCCCTACAGAGATCGACCATTGTTCATCATGTAGATTTTATATCTGGTTGCTAAGCGTTAAGACAGGAATTCCAGGTTGCTATTCTTAAGTTTTATAATGCTTGTTAATCAAAATAGATTTTGAAAGGATTGTCATATAATATGTAGATAAAGGAAAGAAGTTGTCATCTTTTACCACATTACGGAAAAAGATCATAGAACACAAGTTTGAAAATCTTTATTGTCATTCTTATCCTTTAGCAGATCATTTCATATACTTGCATTCAAAGAAAGAAAAAAAAAGAAACATCTATATTTTACAAGGATAACAACTTAGGTTCCGTACGGATCCTATCTCCCAGCTGGTCCTTGGCCAAACCTCTTGGCATTGATCTTTCCCGGATTATCCGTACCCATTTACAGCTGGGTGGACTGGAATTATGAGTGAAGATGACTTATTCAAGGTCATCGAACTTTCACACCCTGGTCAGGGACCGAACTCTCAAACATAACAACCTTCATTTTCTCGTATCCAAGCAAATGACGTCATGTTTGTAAAGAACGGTGCGCTAACTGAACCTCCAACCAGAGAGTCAACAAAGACATTTGTATTAGTACTTGGAACGATTTTTGTTCTAGTATTCCTTTCAGGAACCTTCATGCATTACTTTCGGCCCTGTCGTTAGGGTGAGGTCTGTGGGGTCCAGGCACCAACAAGTTAAGTAAGGCCTCAATAGGTTCTTAAAAAAACAAAAAGACGAACGTTTATTTGAGATTTTGACACCTCAGAAGCGTTTTAGTGTGCTCTACGGGTTTTTCTAATTTGTAAAATGTCATAGGGAGACCCGTCGCTCCACTTGCACATAAAACATGGGCCCCAGCATCAATTCAATCCTGGCTATTGGCTGGTAACTGTATCCAAAACCATTGCATTGAAAACGCCAATTTACAAAAGTACAATTGCCTAATGCTGGACGACAAAATACATACTCCCATACTCCAAATAATTCAATATTACCCCCGGGGTTGCAATATATATTGTGGAATCAGCAAACTGTAATGTCAGAATGACCAGATCGAGACAGTATAACAGTAGTAAATCTCAATACAGATAATAACTATATTGACACTAGGCGACACAGAATAATATAAAATCTATTTTAGAAAATAAAGAGTTGTCGTGAGATTGAAATGTAAACAGTATTAATTGCGGTAACAATGACGATGTATTCACACTGTCTGATCCCAAATATCACTTCCATATTAATTTATCGAAATTTTTACTAATCGATGACATTTACAATTTTAAGCAATATAAAACCACTAACAAACGAATCTATTAAAATAATTGAGTGACGTTTCATTACGTTGCATCACTAAATAGATATTAAATACATTGTGGGGAAAATTTATCTGAAATCGATGACATTTCTGTCCACAATCATTGCTTGTCAAGATTGAAGTCTTTCAAGAAACTTAAAAACAATTTTAGCAGGAAAGCAAGTTTTCTACACTTGACAGAAATCGTGTGACAAAAATTCTTGGAGTACGTTTGAACCGAGGAGATATTTGGAGTCCCATATTACCAGATATTTCAAAAGGTTCTGCTTTCAGATGAAACATTAGGTCAATATATCTCATAAAGGATCGAATCAAATTCATCTCCCTTCCCCGAAATTTAATTGGTTCAATGCACCCACCCACGTTATGATAGGTCATGGGTCATAGAACTTCGGCAATGACTGTTTCTGTCCTAGGACCTTAATCTCGAAAACTTAAATTAGACAAAATCCAGATGTAAAGAAATACAGTATTTTGATTGGATAATAAAGCTACATTTAAAACCGATTTTAGTGATTGACCAATCAGATGATTAGAACACTAAAATTAACTTAAGTTAAGTTTTAGAGAATAAGGTCCCTGAGTGGCAGATGGAATGCTATATGGTAGGACTCCAAAATACAAAAACCTCGGACAATGTTACAGTGTATGTAGATATTGATACGCAATTTAACTGTGTTTATAAGGTTAGTCCCTGATATTAAATGGATTCATCGTTCGTGATAAAACCATGGCTATAATAAGTAGATAAATAAAAAGTTCCTTATAGTCTTGGAGAATCCCAATATTGCCGATTACTAATGTTTGCTCTCTTATTTTCATAAGTTTAAACAACGCTCAGGTTACTGTGTCAAAGAAACTTTTCACCTACTTAAAAGGGGAAGGGATGTAGATCATTCTTTTAGAGTGTTTAGAATCACATGACATCATATACATGCATATGTGCGGAAAATATAGAGTAATGCATTGCGTCATTTTTTGGCATTTCGTGCAATCAACCATGGACTGCCCTTAAAGGGACAGTATGAATTTTTTTTTGGTCAAATCCAGCCGTTATAGTCTGGTCAAAATACAGATAAAGGTAGAACAAATTGCTATCCAAGGTTTTTTTATTTCTGGTGACTCATTATGATGATCTAATGACTCTCAAGAAAGTTTACCAAAATAGGACACCAAATAAGGCCAGGGGGCGGGGTTAAATCCAAGATGGCTGCCGACGGCGCCTGATCGACTTAAAGTCATAAATATCTCGAAAACTATTGGACTTAGGTCCTATAAATGTATTATTGACTTATGGGAAATCGATACCACTGATTCTAAAAATGATGACGTCATATCGATATGACGTCACTATGACGTCATATGAAACAGTTATTCATAAATGGACAACATCTTGGAAACTTTTGGGTTTAAAACCCAACAAATGCATGATAAAAAGTTAGGAAGTCTTTCCAAAAACATGACATCATATTCCTGTGATGTCATACTTCAATGATGTAACTAAAGCTTCGTCTACACGATAAACATTTGTTCAAAACAGCGCCACACATTTGTATGACGGTGTTCATGGACAAATGCTTGATCAAACATTTGTTCAAAACATCGTCATACATTTGTATGACGGTGTTCATGGACAAATGCTTGATCGTGTAGACGGCTTTCCCAACAAACTTGAACATGGTCAAAGTTTTAGCTGCATGTTTCATCTTTCCAATAAATGTTGGCAATATTTAAATTTGGTATCAATTTTTAACAAATCAGATGCTGTATAGATATCATGTGACTGTATACATTTGTATGACCATGTTCAAGCTTGTTGTGGATTTATGTCTACTGTCAAACATCATCAAACTTGATCCAACATTTGTATGATATGGAAATACCTCAACAGTATCAACTTCCGTCACAGCCAAAACTGAAACGAAAGAAAATGTGAATATTTTGAACTGAATGATGATGAACAAGTAACAGATAGGAAGTTACGTGTAACCAAAGGGAAAAGTTTGAAAAATGACACGCCACAAGGCTCAGTCATTTGTATAGCATAATGGTCAATGTTATAATCAACTCCAAATACCTATCAAACAAATATGTCAGATTGCGATGTTTGCTGACGACAGCACTTTTTGTAGCAGTGGCTACTTATATGCAAACCTAAAAGAATGCATGCAACTATGTTTGGATCGTTTCTCAAAGTGGGCAAATGAATGGGGATTCAGAATATCCAAAGCCGAAACGGTGGGAATGTTGGTCTGATATGAGACTAGTCTTGGCTGGCGAATCTATCAAATTCGTTGGTGAAACCAAGTTACTTGGTGTAACCTTCGATAGAAATCTCTCATGGGATCCACACATCAATATCATACACAGATGCCAAGCTTTGCTGAATTTAATGAGGAATATATCTGGCAATGAATGGGGCGCCAATGTTTTGACGCTCATGATGATCTATTGTGCGCTGATCAGGCCCATTTTGGACTACGGTTCACAGGCATTCATGACCGCTAGACCAATCCTCCTGCATAATTTGGACATCATACAGCACAAAGCACTCCGCCTTGCCACCGGTGGGGGTATCGGAATCAAAACGGAGTCTCTACTCCAAGATGTTGGAGAGGTGCCTCTCAAAATCCTCAGAGAGGAGTTAGCCTTAAGATACTGGTCAAAAATCAAACACCTTGGAGAATCATCTTCTACCTACCTCGAGATCACGAGGTTCAGGCAAGCCAACAAGAAAATAAGTTTCAGACAGGCAGTTGGGGAATCTGTTCGGAAATTTAGGCTAGAAGGGTTGACCAGAAGAACATTTACCCTTCACCAAGTTGCTCTTTGGATGATTTCACCCCCTATGATCGACACCTCTCGATACGAGATTGGATAAATAAGAAACAGGACGATCCACGCATCCCTCAAATGATCGCTTTAACTCATATGGACGCAAGGTGGTCGGAAAACACACGCATCAACACACGCACAGATGGGTCACACAACCCAGATAATAGTACGACAGGGTTGGGGATTTATATCCCTTCGAGCAGTACAAGAATTACTAAGTGACTATCCAATAACTGCTCGGGACTGGTGGATGGATGAAATCAGGCAAGCATGCTCATTAATACGAAGTCAAGGCAAATCAATTGAGTTGGCATGGATCATCCCGTCTCATGTCGGCATAAAGGGAAATGAAATTGCAACTGAACTCACAAAACCTATGTCATCTATCCAGATGAGTTATGAGACCTTTTAGTGGAACTCAATGAAGAAATCAATCTGGACTGTTGATGAAGAACTTTCAGACGAATTAGTGCTCATATTTTCAAATTGTTAGTTAAATTTGTGTCATGCATGTACATGTACTAATAAATAATTTATTTCGATAGGAGTTTTAACATCTACTTGATATTGCTTATGATATGATCAATGAGATCCGTCTCTCCATTTTGACCTTTCGTGACCTTTGACCTGGATTACCTCAAAGAATTGGGACTGATAGATAATGCCGATTCACACTAATGGGCTTTTGCCAATTTCTAGATGATATTAATGAATTTGTGCACATTTTGTAGTTAAATTCTTAATTTTTAACGCTTTTTGTCTTATTTGACCTTTGGTGACCTTTGACCTTTAATAACTCCAAAATGCCCCCTGACCCGGCACTTTACCTCCCAGATTCTGATTCCTGAGGAAAAATGCCTCTAGAAAGTTATCTGAAATTTCGACCCTCTCGGGTGACAAAACCCCCCTTCTCCCTCTGGTCTATTATGCAAAAATCGCTTTATCTTTACAGTGTAGTATTCTACATGACGTCATAGTGACGTCATATCAATTCGAAATCATCATTTTTAGAATCAGTGGTATCGATTTCCCATAAGTCAATAATACATTTATAGGACCTAAGTCCAATAGTTTTCGAGATATTGATGACTTTAAGTCGATCAGGCGCCGTCGGCAGCCATCTTGGATTTAACCCCGCCCCCTGGCCTTATTTGGTGTCCTATTTTGGTAAACTTTCTTGAGAGTCATTAGACCATCATAATAAGTCACCAGAAATAAAAAAACCTTGGATAGCAATTTGTTCTACCTTAGCCATAATTTTTCGTAGATTGACTGGACTATTATTTTTTAAACGCTCAAAACATGCGAACATTTTTATAAATCTTACGTAAGGTTTTTAAGTGTGTTATGTTTTTTGGACCCTGATAGGAAAGTACTGAATGGATTTGAGTAAAATAAACGCCTAATTGTAGAGAAATGTCCCTTTTGTGTATTTAGGTTTCAGCTAGAAATATTGAGCCATTTAAAGGGCAAACACCCAAACTAGGTCAAATTGCTTAATTAACAATAAGTACTCCCTGTTTGTAATTAACCCTTTAAAAAACAAATTCAGTTTAATCAAGAAGATGCATAGATATAATGAGCATACTTTAGAAATACTTTCACGTAATATTTGCGCTGGTTTTGATAATGGAAACTTTTTTGAAAAATGCAGAATGGCCCTTTAATAAGTACGAGAAAAAATCGTGGTCAGAGGTACACAAATATTTGGCCAATGGTCGAATTGGCAACAACTGAAGTTAAGAATCACAAAACTACGTTAGTTAGCCGAGATACAAAAATAAGAGCTGTTAAATGAATACTTTCAATGGTTTTATCAAGTGTGTCTGGATGGCATCTCGTTCCCAGGTTAAGTGACTCTTGAAGTAAATGGATGTTTTTGTCATTAGGTAAATGGACGAATGTCAGGAATTCTAATCACAGTTTACCTAATGCCCAGAGGTAAGCGAAACTGAAAGAAGGGGTAGCGTCATCTCAGAAATTGGGCTGATGCTCAATTCCTTAAATTTTAATGCAGAGGATGTGACTCCCTCGCCTTCTCACCAAAGAAATGCAATATTGCTAATGCACATTTGAATGAGATGCTCTTTTGGGTGAGCTGTATTGTACTGGTATACAAAGGTTAATGTGAACGTTTGAGGTTGAGGGGCTGCATGTGGCACCAGAATTTTTGTCAAACCATGCAGCAAAATATCATTCATGTGGGTACATTTCTGTTTTCATTCACTCGATTGGAAACCATGATAGATCGTATTTCGTAACGTATTTCATAGCTGGCAGACAAGCTTTACCAATTTGTCTTTTGATATATTATACGTGTAGGCCTATCTTTGGCAATGAAAGAGTGAAGTGAACCAGTCGGTAACAGATGTAGGCTTATAGTAAAATCGGTAGTAATTTAAATGGGTCAGGATATTGTTTGGTTTTGTAATTATCAAAGAACGTCTAAAGAAACTAGGCCAATCATTATATGTGGTTTTGTAATCAAGGCAAATGGACAAACATATGGAATTATAGACTCACGTACTATGTCAATACTAGTCTGTTGTTAGCCAGTGATAAATTCATTTAGACGTTATCACTACGGGAAGAACCGACAGCTAAACTGATCAGCCAAAAAACTTCTTGGTCCCAATGTTCAATATACAAAATTGTTTTTACCAATTTGCAATCCCACTTTCTTTCCGAGAAATTTAAAAATATGATTTTTATATATTTTTGTTCAACATGTACCAAATCAATTCTAAATTTCAGAATTGTTCGCGTGGAAAGAAGCCGTCAAACATATAAAGACGTTATGTTGGCCCCCATTAATCAGTCTGCGCCTGATTTGCTCCCCGTGTCCCAGACCACAGTAGGCTTGCGTAACCACTGTCAATGTTTCACTTGCACTTATATTAGGTAGGTTTGTGAAGGAAATTAATCTCAATCATGGCGATATGGCGAAATATGAATTATATGAGCGTATTTTACAAGAGGCCACTACAGTACAATCTATTAATACAGAATTGTAGGTAGGATCGAAATTGAAATGAAATGAATGGAGTTTTGCGTCCTGCTGATCTGCACCTATATGGGTTAATTGAGGACGGGCAAACGCCATGCAGTGTGCAATGAGGGAAATTTTGCCAGGTCAGCATTAGCCTGCTCTTATTTTCGATTTCCAACTGTCGGGGGATCTTTAACGTGCACATCCAATAGCACACGGGACCTCGGTTTATTGTCCCATCCGAACGACTAGACGCTTTTTCCATGTCAACCCCTCCGACCTACATCACTGACAAGGGGAAAGGTAGGATCGAGAGAGCGGCTATGCTAAAAATGTAATTGTACTAAAGATTAAATGTACTTTATGTTAACTTACTAAGAAATATAATATGATTATCTAATGAAACATGGACTATACAATCTCAATATTTTTAATAAGACTAGTTAACATTTTCACCTAAACTAAATATAGACAGTACAGATACCAATTTACCAGTACATGTACTCTCAAAATAGAATTTCAACATACTGCATTATATTTTAAACGCATTTTATTGAATAGGATTGCCACATACTCAAAGGCGAACATATCGGCGGCCAGCAGCTGAACGAGATGAGTTGGCGCATATGGTTTTGTGACCCATTTTAGGGGGTCCGACGCATACCCCGCCGGACATCTTTGGAACATAATTATACTTTAGGGCCCAGCATAAGATGTACTTCGGTTCATTTTCATAAAATGTGTTTTTTTCTCCGAGACTGGGGGATGACCAGTATCATTTGTACTATTAACATATGATCGACTAAAAAATGCGATGTATAAAATTTGCTTCGTGTGCCCATTAGTAACTATGCTTGTGTCAGTGGAGACTTTGACATTCTCGGATGCCAAATTTTTGCCCCCGATGCCTGACCCCTATGATATACGCCCATGGTAATTCACAAACTGATCGGAATCATTATATATGTTGAATATAGCTTTATATATCGTGAGTTTGGAAGTTTGTATAGACAAGACACCCTATATAAAGGATGTTTCAATTATGTTATTAAGATAATAAGCTTGTCAAATTCATAGTTTTAAAAATACATAGAAATATCATAATATACTCGTTACGCCCTTAGTCATACTGAGATGATTAGTTAGTTATGATATAATATGATATTATATCCTTACATCTACTAGATGTGGTGACTGTTAAGGGGGATACCTGCTGTACTAA
Organism: Lottia scabra; assembly: GCA_029955415.1. Lineage (NCBI taxonomy): Eukaryota > Metazoa > Mollusca > Gastropoda > Lottiidae > Lottia > Lottia scabra. The sequence goes on along the minus strand of JARJEI010000011.1, from coordinate 867,420 downwards.
CAACATTTTTCTCATTGCACACTGCATGGCGTTATTCGTCCTCAGTAGCCCTACTGGTTAGCATCAGTAATATTAAAACAAACCGCATGTTCCATCAGCAACGTTAGACATTTGCATTATCTACCGTTGCTGGATTGATGGGGTTTTCTCGTCATTGTCAACTAATAACCTCGTTTAAAAAACACTACGTCACATTCAACTTATGACCGTTGAGACTCGATTATCACAAGGTTAATTTGCTACAAGAAATTTGACGTCTGGTCATTCGAAAGTTTTCCCGCAATAATTTGTTACAAGAAATATAACTGGTCGAACAATAATCGTTCGACCAATCAAAGTTAATGACGAGAAAATCTTATCATGATAGCAACGGATTAATGTAATGAAATGGAATGATAGCCGTTGCTATAAAGGAACATGAACAAACCACAAAATTACTTGGATATTATGTGACCAGTAGACGCTTAGTTGACAAACTCAGAGTGGCAGATTAACATTAGCATGTAGTGTAAATTACGCTTAATGAATGACACAATAATGTAGTCTCTTATACAATGCCAAAGAAATTACCTGAGAAACCAAGTCACAGGCATGTTCCTTAAGCAACGGCTATCATTTCATTTCATTACATTAATGCAAATGTCTAACGTTGCTGAAGGAACATGAGTCACAGGGTGCTTTCAGTAAACGCACTACTATAGACACTGGTTGAACAAATTCCATGGACTCCGAAAAATCAAGAAAACATATTTCTCTTGGTGCGGACTAAAGGGTCCTGGCCAACTGAAGTCCACGGTACGTACTCATTTAGTTGAGCCATAGGTGACCGCTCTGATAGTGAAAGGCTGAGACAAACCCAGTTGAAAAGTGGCATAAAACGACATTCTTGCTACCAGCCTATTTTTAGTAATGGTTTTTGATAGACTCGCGTGCATTCCTGAATCTATGTAGTGATCTGAAGTGTGATGTCTGCGACCTTTAAACAATAGTAAAAGGTATTTGAGGTGACAGTTCTTGTAAACTTTGTAAATTTGACCTTTTCAAACTGAGCGTGAATTAGATAATATTGAGAAATTATGACTATGATGGCCTTTTGAAGTCACAGATTATTATTATGTGTCTTATTTTCAGCAGATGCCAATTGTTTTTGTCAGGTGAATGCTGGGGGGAAACAAAAAAATGAAATTAAGTCTCAAGATTCGTGTTTCTTTAAATGAGAGGCCAAAACCATTATTTGTAAGAAGTGAAAAGATATGTTGCCAGTTTTCAACTTTAAAGGGATATGTTCACTAACTGTTCTACCTAAAAAGAAATAGTTTCAGAATCTGGATTTTTTGATCTAATCTTATCCGTCATATTATTCACAACTCTCCTTCAAAATTTAAGCCTTTAAACACACGTGTACCCATAATATTATCAGCGTTTGAAAGTCTAAAATACGACTCGTCGTTTAGTAAGACTATGCCTTATATAGAAAACATAACATAAAACAAAATGAAGGATAAATGTTTAGGTACAGATATAATTGAAGGAATTGTGTGATTTTCGTTCATTTCTAATACTTCTGGAGGCTACTTATGTATATTCCAGTCCTAAATCGACCATCAGAAATACTGAACATTCCCCTTTAACAAGGACAAAAAAAAAGGGACGTAAGTGAAACCATTTAGTTTTAAGGGAAACAACCACTACAAATAGCCTACAATTGTTAAACAAATTCAAATTCCTACTTGTAGATTATTCCATTAAGACCCGATATTTTTTATGTTTTTCAGTAATGCTATGTGCCGATGGAGAATTCGAATTGAATCACAATCTCGCAGTAAAATAGTTCAGATAAGAACAGTGGATATGAAACTTCCGACCCATGAGAATAACTGTACAGAATCTTATATTAAAGCTTATGACGGTAAGTTGCAGCAGTATTTAAATTTCCTCAGTAACCTAGTCAACAAAACATCTATCCATGGATGAAAATATCTGGAGCATAGCGATATTCACAAACATATCCTTTAATTCCCAGAATAGGTTCAGTTAGACCTTTTTCGTAGGTTCAGTAAGATTCTGCTGGTAAATCCAGTAAGATTATAGGGGTAGTTTCAGTAAGATTATACGGGTAGGTTCAGTAAGATTATACGGGTAGTTTCAGTAAGATTCTACTGGTGAGTACAGTAAGATTATACTGGTAAGATTATGTTGGTAAGTTCAGTCAGATTCTGCTGGTAGGTTCAGTAAGATTCTACTGTGTATTTCAGTAAGATTCTGCTTATAAGTTCAGTCAGATTCTACTGGTAAGTTTAGTAAGATTATACTGGTAAGTACAGTAAGATTCTACTGGAAGGTTCAGTAAGAGACTACTAGTAATTAGTTCAGTAAGAGTCTAGTATTAAGTTTAGTAAAATTCCGCTGGTAAGTTCAATAAGATTCTACTGGAAGGTTGATTAAGATTCTGTTGGTAAGTATATTAAGATTCTCCTGGTAAGTTTAGTAAGATTCCACTAATCTAATGGTAAAACCTGGACCAGATCTTTTCAGAGTCTTAATGGTGTCAGCTTCCAAGCCTTTTTCCTTTTATTATTGATATCCTTTATTTTCCAGGTCAGTATAACACAGCACCACTTCTTAAAACATGGTGTGATGATTCGACCATATTTTCAACAGGAGCTTACGTCATTGTAGAGTTTCATGGTGGACATGTTCCATCACATGGTTTCGCTCTTTCCTTCCACGAGGTTGATATGTGTAAGTTCAGAAAAACGTTTTACTTATAATTAATATTAATGGAATGTCTACACAGTTCCTTCACCAATTCTCTTTAATACCTATGTTATATATTTCTTTCTATGTGGAACTCATTTCAAATCATTAAATCAAATCATGCCCTTTAAGTCTACAATATATTTCTTCAACACTGAAAAAGCAAGCATAGCGTGTACCGAGAAAATGTCCAACATGTTGAATAATTTAATGGGTTAGCATCTGGGTTCTGTTTCCTGTGTGGTATTTTTATACCTAAAATAAGGATAACGACCAATTTGGATCGTTAGCTTCTTTTTGGAAACTCTAGCCATGTTTAGAAAAAGAATTTTATTCATACAATTTAATTTCATTTTCACCTCTTCAATTTTAGTTTCTCATAAATGTAAAAGCGGAGAAGTACAGAAAATAGACGTAACACAGACGCCGTTGGTTGTTACAATACCAGATGAAGAGGCTTTTAGAAATGGGTAGGATAATACTCTTTATTCTTCCATATCAAAAGTTTGCGAATGCATTTAACGATAACGAAGATTAGTAACTATTAAAGGGGAATAACTATAAAATTAGTTGATTTTTATTTGGTTGGGAGATCGTCTCCTTTAAAACATTACTCAGATGAAATCCAGATTTTAGATGTTCTTTTTTGATTGGATAAAGAAATATAATTTTAGATTTTGGTGATTGATCAATGAGTTAACTGGAACACCAAAGTTAAGTTTTCTAGAATAATGCCACAGGCTATACATAGATCATGATCTAACTTTATTTTGTTGTATTATTTGATAGAAATGAAGATTGTCGATGGTTATTTACCAGTAATAAAATGTATAGTAAAGTAGTAGTAGAATTAGATGAGTGGCAGATTAATTCACCTGATGATTTCTGTAACCAGAGTTATATTTCCTTCTATGATGGTAAGTCAGGACTTGTCCAATTTAATCGCTGTGACACTGGATAACAACATCGGCAACATTACATTGATGAAAGGTTACTTATACAAAATATTATGACCGAGTCGATTTGGATATCGAGAAGAAGTGCCTTTTATATTGCAGTCTTGCAACATTGCATTAAAGTCATGCGAATCCAAAGTCTGGGCAACTCTCTAAAAATTGCGCTCGCGGTACTGTTGAATTTGAAGCATGTTATATTTCAGAACCCCTCCCCCCCCCCCTCCTTCACTAAATCCTGGATCCATCCCTGTAAGTAACTTGAAAAATCACTTCGCATACATAGGGCATGGTAGCTTCAAGGTCGTCTTATTTGGCTGCACTGTTATTGCAATCACTTTTCAATTTTTATTTTTCAGGCGATAGTGCTGATAGTTTAGAAATTTTGAGATATTGCCATAGTGATCAACCATTCCATAAACTAGTGACATCATCAGACATGTTATTGATACATATCCATGGTAACTGGTCACGTGCAGCAACCAAACTACCCTCAATAACTTTAAAATTACATTCGACAAAAATCAAAAGTAAGCATTAACTTCAAGGGATTCGAAAGAAGTTTTCTAGCCTTTTTGTGTGTATGAAAGACACTTCTAACATCCAGTCTGACTTATTTCAAGACACTGACGTCACTTCCCGTTTTTCTTTTTGGAATAATAGGAACCACAGGCACCCAATGAGAATTTTGACTGCACCAAATAGATGTTTAATGTGTCTTTCATACACACAAAAAGGCTAGAAAATCTCTTTCGAATCCCTTTAAGTCGTTTGATAATGAGTCAGAAAGCCGACGGTATAGGCTAGAAGTTGGAAATCGAAAAGGTTTTTCTCCTGATTGCACACATGCTGGCATTGTCTGTCTGTATAAGTCGCACAAGAAAATCGTAAAAAAACATACTATAAGACTATTGGCTTTGAAATATTACTCTCTCAATTGGACAATCGTTTCTTCTCCCATAGTACCTTCCTCCAGCACATATTTGAAGTATCATCATTCGTCATATATTATTATGTTAATTGTAGATCCAGTTATTGATTGTCAAACCAATCTACAAACAACTGTCGTTGGTACAACACCTAACTTTATAGTGTATCCTCCTGGTGACTTAACCACAGAGTATGTTAACATTTTCTATATATTTCTCATATTTTCTAAAGATAGGGAATTAAAGGGTTTTCTTACCCGTTTGTGAATGCCTAACTGGACAATTTTTTATAGTCTGGGTTTTCAACTAGTTTTCTCAAGTGTCCCCGATAACGCATAATATGGAAATGTCCAAGTCCCCTGACTTGTCAATTGAAGTCATCGAAACCATGCAATTTTGAAGTCTTTTAATGTCACAGCGTTTTGCTTTTTAATACGATGCTGGCATAGGACATTGCATGCCCTACACCACAGTACAATGTTTTTTAATACCTAAAGCTCAGTTTGTGTCCCTGGGAAAATGTTCCTTGTTCCCTGGATTTAAAGCTTCTATTTAAATTTCGATTTTTTCCGTCAGATGTTTATTGCTCTTGTAATTATAAAAGTGCTCGTGAATTGATTGGTAAGATGTTTTTTTACAAGGCAAACAAGCACAAAGCCAAAAAAGGCTTCAATATTTAAATCGTGCGTATTTTTCAGAGAAGAGACATGTCCACTTCAACTGTGGTCTAAAGACAGGAGTAAAACAGTCCGGGTTGATATTGTGGGTTCTAGTGACGGTAACATCTCTTGCCAGCATTATCTACAGGCGTATAATGGTGAGATTTTGTTTTCTTATTTTGTCAGAACATCTAAATTTTATTATTGTTTCGTTTCATGTTCTTTGCACATTTCACAACTTGAATTCCTAAAAAAAAACGGAACGAAATAATAAAAAAATAATGGGATTTATCAAAATATAAACCAAAGTGCCTCGTCTTAAATGATAGAAGTGCCAATCAGGAAATTGGTGACGCAAGAAATCCTAATGGTCATAATTACGATTTTTTCAGACTTGAGCGACAGTGAAGAGTTACGATACACATGTCTTAATGATAAACCATCGTACCTTAACCTCCATCGTGTACAAATACAAAACACAACCGTTGATGGTAGAGTTGTTCTTAAGGCTTACACTGTCGGTAAGTACCAAGACACATTGCTTCGTCTTCATAGCTCCACTACCAAGGCGACTAACTTATTTATCTATCATCCAATCCTACCTACCTTTGACAGGGCTCAACATTTTCTTTTGAAGCCACTTGTCATGTCGGGCAAGTAACATCCAAAATCTACTTGCCCGAAAAGAAAGTTACTTGCCACATTATTAAATGCATAGAAACAGTGTTATAAACACTAGACGCTTTGACATTTTTCATAAAAATAAACTCAAGTTCAACTCATTCGGTGCACGAAGGATTTAATGACGTTTAACGACAAGATAAATATCTAATCGTGGAAATTTTTACTTGCCACGTCGGGCAAGTGCTGAGTACATTTCACTTGCCCGACAGTGAAATTTACTTGTCATTTCCAGTCGGGCAAGCGTTAGTGTTGAGCCCTGTTTGATGGATTCATCTGCCGCAGGTCCCATTTGGAATCGTTGGGATATTAAAAACGAATATGTATTGTAGACAAATCAAGATCAAAAATCAAAATCAAGTTTGCAGCACGACTTATAAACTGAAGCTCTCTTGGAATAGAATGTAAAAATCGATTCTATTTTATTTCTGTTAAGGTATTCCATGTGACGGTAGAGCTTTGTCGAAATGGGCTGAAAATGACAAGAAGAAATCATTAGAGATACTGGGAATAGAAGATAGCTATGTCAAGTGAGTATGTCAATTGTCAAACTACCGTGTCAAGTAGGTGGACGGACAAAAGCCCCACCGGACAAAAGCCCCACTTTGATTTTTTACCCCTAACGGACAAAAGCCCCACAATATAAATTTACCTAGGACAAAAGCCCCAGATTGAAAAAAAAATATTTAGGAAAAGTACATTTGAAGAATTATTTATTTTTTAAATAAGAAAAAAAAATAGAATTTAAATACATTTAGAGATTGGATTCACTTGTAGAATTATTATATATTTTTTTTTCATAGTGGGGCTTTTGTCCTAGGTTAATTTATATTGTATATGTTGTATATTAATTTATATATAGTGGGGCTTTTGTCCGGTGGGGCTTTTGTCAGCCATTCTGTGCACCCGATACGTTTCAAGTCAGACGCCAATAGCGTAATTTTGTTAAACCAAGTCAGACGTTATAAACGATGACGTAAGAATAATTTATCCCATGTAATATATTACGTCAACGCTTGTAGCGTAACAAGAGTAAAAGAGTTGAGGACGCACCGTTTTTATACGCCATTATCACTCTTTGTGAATGTATATTGACGGCCCCACTGTCCGTCCGTCGGTCCGTCCATCTGTCGGTCCGTCCGTCAACATTTGCTTGTAAACGCTCTAAAAACTAGAGTTTTTGATGGAATCAAACGAAATTCGGTATGTGCATACATATTCATAAAACGAAGATCCAGTTCGAATTTGAGCTATTTTCGATAGTTAGAAGCAGAGTTATTGCCCTTGCCCAAAAATCTTAAATAGGCTATTATTCTCTTAGTTTTCAACCGATTTTGATGAAACTTAAAATGGATTTTATTGGTACTAAATCGAAAAGTTTGAGAAAGTTTGGTTTACATTGGTTTATACTGGACCACTTATAGTAGGTCTACCAGGTTATTGATACTGGAACACTGGTAGTAGGCCTACCAGGTTATTGATACTGGACCACTGGTAGTAGGCCTACCAGGTTATTGATACTGGACCACTGGTAGTAGGTCTACCAGGTTATTGATACTGGACCACTGGTAGTAGGTCTACCAGGATATTGATACTGGAACACTGGTAGTAGGTCTAGTAGGCCTACCAGTTTGTTGATACTGGACCACTGGTAGTAGGCCTACCAGGTTATTGTTACTGGACCATTGGTAGTAGGCCACCAGGTTATTGATACTGGATCACTGGTAGTAGGCCTACCAGGTTATTGTTACTGGACCATTGGTAGTAGGCCACCAGGTTATTGATACTGGAACACTGGTAGTAGGCCTACCAGGTTATTGATACTGGACCATTGGTAGTAGGCCTACCAGGTTATTGATACTGGACCACTGGTAGTAGGCCTATCAGGTTATTGATACTGGACCACTGGTAGTAGGCCTACCAGGTTATTGATACTGGACCACTGGTAGTAGGTCTACCAGGTTATTGATACTGGACCATTGGTAGTAGGTCTACCAGGTTATTGATACTGGACCATTGGTAGTAGGTCTACCAGGATATTGATACTGGAACACTGGTAGTAGGTCTAGTAGGCCTACCAGTTTGTTGATACTGAACCACTGGTAGTAGGTCTACCAGGTTATTGATACTGGACCATTGGTAGTAGGCCTATCAGGTTATTGATACTGGACCACTGGTAGTAGGCCTACCAGGTTATTGATACTGGACCACTGGTAGTAGGCCTATCAGGTTATTGATACTGGACCATTGGTAGTAGGCCTATCAGGTTATTGATACTGGACCACTGGTAGTAGGTCTACCAGGTTATTGATACTGGACCATTGGTAGTAGGTCTACCAGGTTATTGATACTGGACCATTGGTAGTAGGTCTACCGTGGTTATTGATACAGGACCACTGGTAGTAGGCCTACCAGGTTATTGATACTGGACCACTGGTAGTAGGCCTACCAGGTTATTGATACTGGACCACATCTGGTATCAGATTATTGTTACTGGCCACTACTAGTGCTAGATTATCGATACTGCACCGGAGATAGCAGCAGGTTTTTGTTACCACTTATTGTGACTGAGCTTCAAATAGTTGGCTTCTACAAGATAATTTATAACTGGGCCACTAAATATGCCAGGGTACAATCAGAAAATATATCCATTTAAATCACGGATTTTTGTATTAATTAATGGTCTTGTGTTTGGACGATGTGACCTGTGGACGATTTTGTTCGGAACTATATTGACCTATATATGTTGAACAAATCTGACTTAAGGCCAAGGTCATTGTTTCATACATGAATTTATCCTTTGCACTGCTCGCGGCTGTAGTTACAACTTAAATTTAATGGAACAGTACTTCTGATTTTCTACGATGCTGGTCAGAGTAGCGTAGTTGGGTTGTCAGTCAGTTTGATGAGAATTCAGGTGAAAGGTAAGTCATTTTTATGTAAGAATTAGCTTTATGACATGTAGCAGGCCTAGTCGGAGTCCTACCCAACTGAAACTCATTGAAAGTGAAATATTCTGATTCTTGTCATTTAGTTCTAGACTAGTAATAGTGATAAATAGCATGTATTATTTTCTTTAGTCTTTAGTTAGACTATTTCATTCACACACCATATTTATCTAATTTCACTAATTTCAGTGTATCAAGGGTTGTGATTGTACTAGGCCTATGCCTATCCTTGTTGAATTGTTTTCTTATTCAAACCTGTCAGATTGATTGAATTTATCAACATGTTTTTGTTTATTAGGCTAGATCTGATAAAAACTTTGACCTCTGACTCTGTCTTTCACAGCCAAATTTATCATAATTTAGTGTTTTAAGGGTTGAAACTCTGTTATCTTTTGACAATTCAAAAACAAATTGGAACCTGTCCTACCCTACACAGCAAATTTGTAAGGTTGGATAACTGTGGCCTCATACTCATAGAAAATATTGTATGATTTCTGAATAAATCCTCCCCAGTACAAATGGCAAATAAGCTTAATCCTCTTTTCAGTCCATACTAAATTTCAGTGTTGGACAACTAACTAGCAGATTTTGACACTATCAATTTACATTGATCTTCAGTGTATGAGAGAACAGAAACTTATATTAGTGAGGTAGCATTATAAAACCCATGAAGAACAATTTGAACTAAAACAAATCTCAAAATCCAAGTAAACACATTGATTGGCAATACTTTTAACTCTGTCCTTTCCAGGCATTTCCATACAATGAAGAAGAACTATCTTGATTGAGAGAAAAATTATGCATTTCCACATATTCAAAAGATGTGAATTTGAAGGTAAGTACTGTTATGTAAATGCAGTCAGTTCTAGGTATATTGAAATTAAAAATCAACTGAACTGTGAAAATAGGGATATTTATGATTGAGGTTCTATAGTACAGTTGGTTAGTATGTTGTTTTTTACAAACATGAGGTCATACTCTTGGATAGAGGAAATGGTGTTTGTTATGTTTGAGAGTTTGATTCTCGACTAGGGTGTGAAAGTCTGATGACCTTGAATAAGTCATCTTCATTCATAATTCCAGTCAAGCCAGCTGTAAATGGGTATGGATAATCCATGAAAGATCAATGCCAAGAGGTTTGGCCATGGACCAGCTGGGAGATAGGATCCGCAAGGAACCTTTATATGTTGTTATCTTTGTAAAAATAGATCTTGGTTAAATTGGTAAAACTCCTAATTAGCACATAATTTGACACTAAAAAATACAAAACCTAATATTGTTTCACTACACAGCAAAATGGTCAACCTTTATGATATTCTTTGAGAAATATAAAATTACTTTAATGTATCAATAGTGTATTTTCTATACCATGATATGATGACACTTGCTTTCGAAAATAAATTCTGATTTATTTGAATATTGAAACTTGGTATTTGCAATTAATAGTTAGTTCATGCATTAAAACTGTTTATCTTCTGAAACTTTTATCACATATTACTTGTATCTATTTTTAGAATGGTCCATTTACCATTTCTGAAGTTTTTCATTACCGTACCACAAAGAGAGGACCAGATCAACATCAATATTAGTTTGTGTTTTTAAGATATGGTTCAAGTAGTAAGAGTTAAAAGGTAAAGTTTATTTTATAACATTGGATTCTGTTTCATTTGAATGGTAAAAAAAATGTGTAATTTAAGACATGTGCCACTTTATTTAAACTCAAAAAAAAATTCTGATCAAGGCCATTGTTACAGGAATACTAGCTCTTAAACACTTGATCAATAAGAGTTTATATTATATTCATTGTTGGTCTAACCTGATGTCATAACTTGACAACAGTGAGAAAAACTTATTATAAACCATTTTCTGCATTTGTCATGCACAGATGTTGCTTGATGTCTGATAGTAAGTAAAAATTTCGTCCAAAACAGAACATATGATATATTTGTATTGTAGCATACTGATCTACTTTTAGATAGAGATAAGATAAAATGATACAATTAAACTTTAAATGATTTTATTTTATTGTAGGTTGTGATTAGGGTATATTAGTTATGTGGTGATACATTACAAGATAAAAAAAAAGTGATGTGGTGATATAACATAAAAAATTCTGTAGACAATTTAAAGGACATGTGATTGAATAGAAAATTTATAATTCTTAGTAGACCAAATATTTTTTATAATTTTAACACTAAGAACTAATCATTACATAATAATATAAATATTTGTATCCATTACTTGGATACATGCAATACCTTTATATCACAGTCTGACTAGGATATACTGAATGTGACACCATGTAATATTATGTTATAATGGCAAGTTTTTATTTAAGTTTGAACAGAAATGTGGCTCACTTTATCTCTAACCAAAGTGACATAAAATACACACAGCTACAGTTAACCATGCTGGTTACAATGGTGGTTTTCCTTGGTCAGAAAGGCAAAACTTTCTTTTCACAGAAGTTATGGCTTTTTTTTGTCTAATAAAGACTTACATAGAAGTGACCAAGTTCTCCACTATGCAATCATTGATTTTCATGTAATAAAATGTTATGTTACTATTTTTTTGAGTATTATGAAAAAAAAAGTGAAATAAAGTATTTACGATTAAATCTCTCTTCTGTACTAATTCAATATTAGCATTTGGGTTCAGTAAATGCTCATTAACAGTTTGCAACAAAATGATTGAGTTACAGTCAGAGACCCTCGTCCAGAACAGAACCAATTTGGTTTATGGACACAATCATTAGAACAAATCCCTGGTGAAAGCGGATCACATCCCTCACCCCCTGTCACAAACCTTAGGGGATATGATTTCCTTTTATGTTCAGAAGACCCCATCCTTTTTTTTTCAACCCATCCCCACTCACACAAGCATCGTCACGAAGGATAACACTAGCTAAAAGATTCTGACATGATAGTAGAAAGCCAAGATTAAATTCGTTACAGAATAAATGCTGAGCCCCTTTTAAGCATAAAAGACATTTAATGTATCCGAAATGGCATTTTTCATAAATAGACGCCTGCTGCAAGGATTATCCTTTTATCATGAAGTCTGTTCAATGTCAAAGAACCCCCAAATGGGCAACGGCAAACAATTAAGTTGACACCATGGTTAATAATATGACACAACGAAGTCCAAGTGGATAAATCATACATGGCTTTGTATACCTATATACACTGTACATGCAAAATTCAGAAAAGTTTAAAAAAAAAAAATACAAATAATTATGTGGCAAAATACATGCGATTCTCAAATATACTAATTGTTATGAGAATGTACAATAAATATAATATACGTAAATGAATTGTACAGTGCTGTGAATGTATCTGACAGTAAAGAAACACAGATGTTTTTAAATAACTATACATAAGATTTTCTTATCTGTTGCTTGCAATGTCTGAAAATACGTTCAATTCGATACAATTTGCTCGTGTTTTATCTATAAGTATTTGAAACTTGCATTCAAGGACAAATAGTATGCATTAGGATGTTCATTATCTTGCGTACAATACATGGAAATACATGTATAACCAAATTAAGTAGATTGTGCTGTTGTTATTATGTGTATGTATCTTAACATTTCTGGAAAATAGGCCTACTGTGCTCAATGTGATGGATATGCAAGTTTTTTATATCTATCATGAGTGCAATACATAAAATACATTAACATATTGAAAGAATATGCGTGTACATATTTTATATAATCTGGGCTTCTTGCACAGTATAATATATAAATATATGGTTGTATATTGTACATCGGGACAAAAATGTTTTCTGGTGTGTTGTATGCTCTAAATTATGTATTTTATTCTAGTATAGTGGTCTTTGGCCTTTGTAAACCAAATCACAATGATGAACAAAACAACCGTTTCCTCTTGTGTAAAACGACGTTGACATATAGTCACTTAAAAGAAAAAAACACTATCGTGCATAAAATGCTCTCTGTTGAAGGGCATGATAATGGATAGAATGACCTGTTTCTGAAGAGATATAAACAAGTGCGCTTATTCGTGATAAAATTATTAGGAATTTTCAGTTCGTCTTGCTTAGAAAATGGTAGGGTCGGAATATTGTATAATTGCGAGCATTATGCGCACTTTGTCTTAACTGAAACGTCATTTTTTCTCAGGATTCAAGTCGCCCTTTGCTGAAATGGCTTTAGATATGCCTTCAGTTAGTGCAAAGGGATGCTTGAAAGCTTACATTCATTGTCATTATCTTGCAAATCTGTTCTGGTTTGTATTTGTCAAATGTCGTTGGATTTCAGCATCAATATATATTCAACCCTCTGCAAGTGTCTTCTTTTGAAAAGTACCTTATTGCCTGTCAACCACCCGAAACCTTTAATTAAGCCAGTGCCAGATCTGAAAGTTTTTCAAAATATAACTTTGCACTGCACAATAACCACATATATTTGTGAACACTGCTTCAACACTTTGCTACAAATTATTTGTCACAATTGGTCAAAGCACAAATGCTTATTGTACACAGAAAGCTCTTCACTCAAAAGGTTAAATTATATGACATAGGGCATTTGTTCAAGTTAAAAGACTTTTTAAGATATTTTTTATTGCAGTTTATGATTTTAGAAACACATCAGTATTCATAAGTAAAATAGATTCACAATTCACATATACACTACCATACATTAAAAGCAAATCAAAAAGGGAAAAAATTTAGCAGTAAAAATTGTCAAACAGTGTTATCAATATTTGTTAAAATTACAAAATAATACTCTATTTATTAATGTCCATAGTATTCATTTTTTGTGAACCTTATTTACTTTAAAAAAAAAAATTGAAAATGATATCAAAATTATGTTCATAACATCCAGTTTTATGATAACTTTGCTTTTAGACTATATTTCAATACAAACAGGGACTTTATGAATTGACACATACTGCCACTTGGGAAAAATAGTTAAATAACTGTGAAACCTCACTTTATAGTAAAATATGTGGCATACCCTATACAAAATTTATTTCCATAATAACATTAAACAAACAACTATTTTAATAATAATCTATTAAACTATTCTAATCTGAATCCTGTTTTATATTTTGTTAGGGTCATGTTATGTATTTCACATCCTCTGTTTTACATAATTTACTGATGTTTGTGATGCATCTTCAAAATGTACACTTAATGCACACAATTCCTACATCACCTGAAAAAAATAAGAAGAGGAGTAAAATACTCAATATTTATAGTAAATCTGTATGGTGACCTACTATTTAAAGCTATAGTCACATTCACAAGTTAGTAGTCAAATAGGCAAAAACAAAAAAAGCTTCCACCACATACACACCATATGTTATAAAATCTGAGGGAAAACAAATCATAAATTCCTGATCCATTGCAAGCAAGCCAGAAAAATATAAGCTTTAAGAACTCCTTTTTTAGACATACCTGAAATATAATTGTAGTTGTGTAGAATCTGTATAACTGCACTACATATTTCTACCAATTGAACCCAACTACATGCATTCTTTTTACTTCTGTAATGTAGTTTTTTTCTTACTACAAAAAAAAAGAAAATCATAAGACTTAATACCTTGTAATTGAAAATGATAACTCAGTAGCATACAGCCTATAGTTTTAGTATCTCATGATACTAATAATGCCTATATAGATAGTACAGGTATTGTAAAAGACAAGTTGGGAACTATCAAATGAAAGTATGCACATCATATCATTGTTGTCTTAAGCATCACAACACAATTAATGACTAAGATTTAGATACCGCTTTTGATTCATTAGTACCAGGTACCTCTTAAAACACAAAATCTTGATTCTCAAGATTGGCAAATGAGAGTATATATATTCATCAGTAAACTACCTGGTGTTGTAACCTTTACAACATATAACCTATATAATCTGACTGATCCAGAAATTATTATACACCATCATTCAATTTTTTTTTAAAAAAGCATTTTTTGCAATAATAATTTATAACTATTGTATTGGATAACATCAAGCTAGTTCACTGATGAATATTTACTCTTTTTGACCAAATTGGGAAATTTTAATCTTATGCTAATTGTAATCTTTATCAGAAACATACTTTTATATATCCTCAATATTACATCATATTCAAAAATTACAATGCTCCCTTCTATGTAAAATATCTAATTTGAAATATTTTGCTTCCTATATAAGCAATGTGTACCTACCTGGCCTTAAACACCCAATTTGCCCATCATTAATATTTAAACTTCAAAGAAAAATATTAATAGGGTACAGGCACTTTATCTAAGTCTGCAGTCATGGTTTATTGACTACATTTTTAGTCATCTGAAAAAGAAAAACAAATCCTAAAAACTTTATTGATTATGATAGCCATCAAGCTTCAATATGAAATAACAAACTTTGTCAGTATGTGTATCAGGGACACCGATAGCATCAATTTGCTCCATTCCTCTTGTATATCATAATCAAAGACAATTCAAGATTCACAGTTTCAATAACTAATTCATTAATATCAACCTGTGAACGTTGAATCACCTTCTAATTAATTGAACAGTAAGCTACCTATAGATTACAAATATTTATATCAGTGAAGAAATCATTCCTTAAATCTTTTTTATCAAATATGTAGATAATTGTAGGCTACTTTATGACCAAATTATTCAGAATCAAATTTCTTTCTCTGTCCACCTTGTCTTTATAGGTAAAATGTTGGATTGTGAAACTCTTAAAAAAATCATATTATAGGCCTCTACTAGTAGTATATATGATTTTGTTTTCAAGTAGGCCTATGTCACAATCCGATATTTTACCATCCTGAAGACAAGCCCCTGTGATCATATATTCAAAACATGATTGTCCATAGACCCTTTTACGGTTATCTGTGCGCATGCGCTAGCCACTTCCGCTAAAATGTAAACAATGGTCGTGCTGTCGTTACTTTGCATGGCTGTCGCTGTCCACCTTCGTTAATTTATCAACACAGGCTAACATTCTGGTCTGGTTGCACGATCAGTTTGCCCAAAATCATCGCGAAATGAATTTTTGAAGGGGTGCTCAACCTTTGGCGGCTTCAGAATTTGGATTTGAAATAAATATTTAAGGAAAATGAAGCGAACACCTCGACTATGCCTAGGCCTAAATATAGCCTAGGCCTACTCTACTGTCTGAAGCCGTAAATAGGCGTTCCGAGGGCCAAGGTATCTACCCAAAATAAAAAAAACTAAACGGCCTGCATCCTACTTTTAATACAGCTTGAGAGAGTATTCTTTTTTTTTTTAAGGGGGGCTCAACTTGTTGATTCAAAAAGTCAATAAAGACGTAAATCACGAAAATACATTAATTCATCATGTGTTTTACTGTTTCACGGGGTTGAAATCAATACAGTCCCGTCGCCAGGAAATTTGAAACCCGGAGAACACATTTCTGAGGCACAAGAATTCCCATCAAATCGGACCGAAATAAATATACATGTATAACAAGCGGAGGGTTTGCGGGTTCTCCCCACGGAAATTTTGAAAACTAAAGACCGAAGTAGGCCTACGCATTTATTTCGGCACCAACATACCCATCAATTAAATGGAACGAAAATAAACAGGGCTATATTGGTCAAATCGGAAGGGGGCAAGCCACGACACTCTCCCTATGATAATTTGGAAAATTAGGATCAATATCCGTAACCCCCAGACCCTGTTTTATGTTTGAGAGAAAATAATTAGATTGACGATGATCCTACTGGGGATTGATTATTATCAATGAATCATTTAAACATGTATATTTTAAATACAACCATCAGAAAATAACGAAATACAGCAAATTCTATGAACAATTTTTATTCCAAAAACTGCAGATTTGTAAAAATATTTTCCCCAAAAACACTTCTCGTTTGGCCTTTCGAATGGTAAAAATTCTCACATTGTACAGCAATAACTAACTGTGACATTTTATTTCTGTCCCAATAGGGTCGATCTTTAATAGCTGCCCTAGGCCTAGTATAGTGCCCATCTAGGCCTCAACGTGCGGATATGTCATCCGTATCAAGCCTGAGGAACGGGTAGGGACGGTAGATAGTAGACAGATAGAATATGCATACAATGAATCAAAATCAATTTAAAAATTTTATTTTTACATGGTTTTCTAACTAGATGTCTTGGTATAAAATCGCGACATATTCTAAGGCCTATTGAAATTCATTGTGAAAGCGAACATTTTGAGAAAAAAAACTTTTTGACGGAAAGGTTGTAGGCTATAGGTGTATTTTCAAAACAAATCGCATTTCAAAAATTCGCGTATGTTTTGCCTTTCCTATTAGCCGCATGTCACAAGGCATGTTTTTCTACACATATAGATGTGTGCGGTGCAATAACATAGGCGCAAAGCATCTATCGCTATGACGTCCGCCATGTTTTATGGTTTGTTTACATTTAATCAATCCCATGATTCCTAGCGCGCGGACAACCGTGAAAGGGTCTATTGTGCCAATATCAATGACAAACATATTTTGAATATATTATGTGACATGAGCTTAAATGAAATGAAATGGTATTTTGCATCACACGTCCCTGCACCGAATGAGCAAATGAGAACGGGCAAACATCAAACAGTGTGCAATGAGTGAAATTGTGCATGTACAACAGATATTTTCGGCCTAAACTGCCTAAAGTCTAGCCTAGTTGTCTTCAACGTGCACATGAAATTTACCAAAACTGACCAAACTAGGCCTACTTCAGTAGTGGCTATGTGTTGGTTGGCGTACTGTCATCGCCTACAATTACCGTTATACTGTAGCCTAGTGATGTCTAATAATATTTTGTATGTTTGTCAACTGATTAAGAATAAAATATAACTTACCCAAAATAAAAAGACGATGAAAATCTTCATACTGATATTAATAGCCTCGAATTTCAAGACTCTAATTCGACGAAGTTTTTATCAACGAGACTGACACAATCGAGACTTATTGCGGGAATATTCCAGTCAAATTACTTCTATTTATCTTGGCCTAAATAGTAAATAGTCCCTATGAAAACCAAAGATAGCATGTCCAAAGACATTTTGAAATAAAATTGCTTAAACTGTTTTTCAACATTTAATGATTTAATGACAATTACTCAAAATCATGATCAATAAATGAAGATATTCTAAATTTTCATTATTTTCATCCGCTTTCGGTCATTTCGCCCCAAAAACAAACTGCCAGCAGTATATATTTTGGGCCCATTGTTGAATGAAAGGGTCCGTAGCTGGGTCATTAAATCAAGTAACCATAACCAGGTGCTTCTCATGAACAAAAAACAATATACTAGTACTACCGCATGGTACTACCAGTGACCCAGCGGTAAAAGCCTAGTACGATTTGTACCCCCGTATCAGTATCCGATACAGTAAAAGCAGCAAAAGCCTTATAGTGGCCAATTTAAAATAAACTGGTACCATTTACAAGAGTGACTCACTAGTGGAGGGTTAATAATTGTTAGACCTTTGTTAGCTGTTGCGGGCAGAAAATTATTATACTCTTGTTTGCCTTTGTTAGCTGCTAGTTTTTTTGCCCCTTTGTTATTTCTCTGGGCGATAATAGAACACTAACAATGTTTTGCTCTGAGCAGCTAAAACCGCCACATGCCCACCACGGCATGCGGATGGTAAATGAAAAAGCCTTCAATTTAATTAGAAATAACTTAACTTTCTCGAACCTTTCGATTTAGGTCCAATAACACTTATTTTAAGTTTCATCTAAATCGATTGAAAACTAAGAGAGTAATAGCGTATTCTAGATTTTGGGGCAAGGGCAATAACTCTGCTTCTAAAGGTCGAAAATAGCTCAAATTCGAACTTAATCTTCGTTTTATGATCATGTATACACATACCGAATTTCATTTGATTCCATCAAAAATTCTAGTTTTTACAGCGCTTACAAGCAAATGATGTTGATAGAAGCACTTACTGTATAGAACTCCTAAAAACTGACGTAAGAGGTCTAAATCTTGACAAAAGATGAACTTTTTCAAACTTTTCGATTTAGGTCCAATAAAATCCATTTTAAGTTTCATCAAAATCGGTTGAAAACTAAGAGAATAATAGCCTATTCAAGATTTTTGGGCAAGGGCAATAACTCTGCTTCTAACTA
Organism: Lottia scabra; assembly: GCA_029955415.1. Taxonomy (NCBI): domain Eukaryota; kingdom Metazoa; phylum Mollusca; class Gastropoda; family Lottiidae; genus Lottia; species Lottia scabra. The sequence goes on along the minus strand of JARJEI010000011.1, from coordinate 848,391 downwards.
TCGAAAATAGCTCAAATTCGAACTGGATCTTTGTTTTATGAATATGTATGCACATACCGAATTTCATTTGATTCCATCTAAAACTCTAGTTTTTAGAGCGTTTATAAGCAAATGTTGACGGACGGACCGACGGACCGACGGACCGACGGACGGACAGTGGTGCCGACAATATACATTCACATAGAGAGATAAGGGCGTATAAAAACGGTGCGTCCTCAACTCTTTTACTCTTGTTCCGCTACAAGCGTTGACGTAATATATTACATGGGATAAATTATTCTTACGTCATCGTTTATACCGTCTGACTTGGTTTAACAAAATTACGCTATTGGCGTCTGACTTGAAACGTATCGGGTGTTCTGTGAAGTACACCTTCAACCAGTCAATTGTCTTGACACCATTAGGCAGCTTTGGAAGCCCAGAAATGGAGCAATTTTCTAATACAGCCCTTCGTCTCCACATGCGCTCTCTGAAATCATTTTAAAACTCATGAACTGAAATTCATGATGTTAGATTCACATTCTTGACAGTGATTAGAATAAGCTCTTTAAACTAGCGAAATAATTTTTACACTACAATTTCCATTAGTCAGTAAAGCGAATATTTTACTTTATCCCTTTAACTAATTTCTTTCCTTCTGTTTTATCTTCTAGTAACGGGTATTGTAAATATTTATTAAGAAGTGAACAATCCGATGAAAAGATCAAACTCTTTGTAAATGGATCTTTCTATGACGAAGATAACGTAGACGCCGGATGTGAGAAAGATTTTATTGCTCTTTATGATGGTAAGATTAATCTTTTTATGCTCTCGAATTAGAAGAACAACTTTGTTGTCACACATCTGCTCAATAAAATCTTTTTGATCCTGTATACCACTGTTTGCCTTAAAGTACCCACCACTTTTCGCTCTTGCATGGATCAGTGGCGTTTCTAGGAATTTTTAGGTGGAGGGGCCGCGTTGAGGCCAAATAATTGTCAGGGGGGCTACCAGCACATACCCTCTGTATTTAACATTATACGAAAATTTCAAAGTGTGTGGGGTGGGGGGGGGGGGGGCAGGGCCGGGCCAGCCTAAATTCTGAAACGCCACTGGCATGGATTATATGGAATTTCACCCTTTGCTTAACGTGGGCGTGTACATCTATGATTGAACGTGAACGTTTCAAATTGCAGGTGATAACGAGAAATCGCCAATGATTGCTAAATGGTGTGGAGGAGCAGTGCCCGATGGTTTCCACAGTACTGGACAACAGATGCTTGTAATCTTTAGGTCCGATCATCAGGGTCGTCAACATAAACACAACTATGATATAGAATATATAGCTTATAAAGGTCAGTATTGAGAATGCGCGTGCTTTTATGATAATGATTTGGTTCAATTTTGAAAATTAAGAAAAACATATTTCAAATGAGCAGCAATGTCGGTTTGCGAGAATCCTTTCAGCCAGCTGGTCCTTAGATAAACCTCTTTGAATTGCCTTTTCATAGATTATTCCTACCATTAACAGCTGAGTTGACATGGATATTTACAAATATTATGACTTCTTCAATGTCACCAGATCTTTACACTAAGTAGACTGTACACAGAAGGATCTCACGATTATACATGCACGTACATGACCTTCAATCTTGATTGGTATGAGTCTTAAATTATAGATATATATTTTTTCTAGAAATGTGTAGTAGATTTACCATTCCATTAGATGCCACGTCATCCAAACAGAACCTAACTTCGCCTGGCTTTCCAGATTATTATCCACCGTAAGTTAAAAAAAATATTCTTCCATTATTGATTACTCACTAACTCACTGACTCTTTTTAAATCAACATTTTTCTCGTTTTAAATGAGGATTTACATTGTGGGACCTCTATTTAAAAACGTCCTGTAGTCGTTTGGATGGTACTCGTGTTGTGCTCAGATCCCTAAACAATTCCAAAACAAAGCAGAGGTTTAATATGGTACATGAATTTCAAGATCCGTTTAACGGTCAGGGATTATAGTTTGTAACTTTGTATTTGAGATAATGTTACTAAAGTATACAGGAACAGGACGTACGTTGCTGAGTTTATCTTATGCATTTATTATTTTTCAGTGACTCGCTGTGTAGTTGGTCAATCAGACCGTCAAGTGATAACCATCATATAGTGTTTAAATTACTGAAAACACATCTTGGACCACACTGTAGGTCCTTGATTACTGCATATCAAAGTAAGTATGATCTTAAAGGGGACCAGTCTTCATTTTTTTATTGGTTGATTTTGGTCTTGAATATACTTATGTATCCTTCAGAAGCACTAGAAATGTACGAAATTGCATATTTCCTTCAAATATATCTTAAATTAGACATTTCTCCTTCTATTTCTATAGATGACTTTTCTATATATTGCATAGTATCGATAATGTGTAGTAGGGCATTATAACTTTCAAATGCTAATAATTATGGATGCACATGGATTTGAAGACTCAAATTTCAATGGTGAGTTGTGATAACCAGTAGCCTACTAAATTGCTGAGCTAAAAAAGTCCCCGTTTCTGAGACTTGGAAAAATCGACCCACAAAAATGAAGCCTGTGCCCCTTTAATAAAGGGGGCAAGAGGGAATATGTGTTGCACTCAACGTTTTAGATCAAAATAATGATACATTTAGTTAAAAGAGTTAACAAATTATCTTTAAAGATTTTACATCGAAGGTATTGAATATTTCTAAATGTAAGGCGATTCATTTAGAATTCGGCGCAATCCTAACAACCCTGTTAGCTATTTGGACATGGTAGTTTGTTGTGGATTTACTTTTGGTATATCTTGCTCGCGATTGCTTTTAAAACAGCGTTGCTTCACTCTGTTGTTATTTTGTAATTTCAGATAATGAAAATTCCGAAAGAGAGACAGTAGGTCGGGCTTGTGAAAATGAAACGCCCACATTGAAGAGCAGCGCCGGTGCCATGGAAATTGAGTTTAGATCAGATGATTTTTGGAATGTTGGAGGATTTGTAGCGGAGTTTTGGGAAGAACCCATTCCAGGTTTGAATACACGTTTTTGTTATATACGCCGGCCAAAATCGGAACTAGATTTTACGTTTAGAGTTGGAGGGGGCAATCCCGTTCTCCAAAAGAAATTGACGGCTGTGGCAGAATGACACACTAGGATCACTCTTGGGATCATTTGTTGTTTTCTGTTTGTCGGAAGGGGATTGTATTTAATGCCCCGAATTCTTATAGCTTTACATATTAAAGAACCCCCGACAGTCGCAAATGGGATAGAGAGTGCACCACTATGCAAAGGAAAAGCATGAATTCATTAGATTTACTAAGGACAACGTATATCACAATTTTGCAAAAGCAAGGCGCAAAATGAAGCTACTGAAAATAACTTCTTAGTTCGATACAACTGGAAGTGCTTCTGTCTTTCAAACATTTACGTTACTTCATTTCAGAGCCAAAACCAGAGCCGAAGTCGAAACCGGAATACGAGACAAATCCCAAATCGGAACCTAATTCAGAGCCACGGGTAGATTCCGTAGAGGATAACTCCAAAGGCGGTTGTGTTAAAGTGACAGTATACAGTATATATATTTATTGCTTATTAACATTGTTCCAATATTTTAGCTGACAATACTCTGATCTAGTGTGTCTTTAAATTATTAATAAATTCTTTCTTCATCAAACATTCATCATGAATCACGTGTAATATGGTGCTGGAATCTCGTGTATGTGCATTTCGTGTGCTTCAGTCGTAACGGTAGAAGAGAGTGTAACTCAGGGACAATGATTCAGATAATGTAAATAACTGGAATCGGACTGCGAGTGGAAAGTGCTTGAACCTACAATTCCTAATATTCGTGTGCCTACAGTCTGAAGCAGCCTTTGAGTACATGCGTGTATGTTTTCCTTGTATTTATTAAGACGCTTATACTGTGTCCAGCATAATATATATACAAATTTAGTTAAATTCGCTTCTATACTCATGATTTCTAAGCACTTCTTTAATATTTCGTCATTGTTTCGTCGACAGCCGACCAGAAGATAGGAAGTAAGATTCATGTGGAACCGTGAAAATTAAATGTTCGAAGTTACACTCCGTCATGCACCAATTATAGATCAGACGTGAACTTGTCGCTTTTATATTCTGAGATACATTACGTTACCAATGTGTCATGTGTCTTGCAATGTGTCCGAGTAATATGTTGGTGCACGCGAGCTGGCTTCTCCAAGTGCTACATTTTTTTTAATTTTGCAGTTTTAGGGGGTGGGGAGTGATAAGGGGTGTATTTTTGGATACCTCTACTTTTAATGTTCGTGAGGATATTCGCTCAAATATGTATTTATGTTGGCAAAGCGTGTCAGCCTGCGAAATATTCCAAGAATTCCAAATTTTCCGTTTTTGTTCTTGCACAATCCCGACTCAATATGCGAATCATGTTTTGGTGCTTCACTTTGTTAATATAAGATATGTATATAATGAAATATTATTTATATTCCTCCCGTCACTGCCTTGTACATCGATCATAATCCATTTACCTCGTCTTTTATACTCTTTGTCTTCATTGCTTGATTCTGTTTGTCACGAGTTATTGCCCTTGTTCTCTTAGAAAAAACGTAACAAACCTGAAATGAAATAGAAACTTTGACATACTGTTCTAAGAATAGTCTATTTTGTTTTAAGGTGTGATAAATAGTTATTGGTACTGAAATTGATAGTGCTGATCACTACTTCTACTACCTACAAATAAAATGGACTGTTCGTTTTTATGTTAGAATCGTCCTTGCACGGCATAGAATCTTTATAGGAACAGGCAAAGCTAAAATGTATCTTTTTTAGCTTTAAATTATCTATTGGTTATCGTTGCTACCCTTGCAAACTTTCCTAATTGCACACAGTACAGAGGGCGTAAAACTTTATCTCGTGTTTACTTCTTGTATTATTAGTCTCTTGTGAACTTTTAAAATATTTCTTTTGTTGTTGAAGATTGTTGAAAATATCTTGTTTGGATCTAAAATTATGAAAGAAGAAAATAAATTATGAAATTTGTTATTTGAATGAAATGAATAAAGTTATGTTTATAAATTTACATTGGTAAATTATCATTTTTAGTCAGTTTCTACAGAATCAACCATCTCTTTTATGGGAACTCTCGACAGTTTCCGTAAAGCAAAATCAACCATCTCATTTTTGGTAACTCTCGGAAGTTTCCGTAAAGCAAAATCAACCATCTCATTCTCGGTAACTCTCGGCAGTTTCCGTAAAGTGGGATCAACCGTCTCCTTCTCGGTAACACTCTCGCCAGTTTCCGTAAAGTAAAATCAACCATCTCCTTCTCGGTAACTCTCGGCAGTTTCCGTAAAGCAAAATCAACCATCTCATTCTCGGTCACTTTTTGCAGTTTCCGTAAAGCAAAATCAATCATCTCATTCTCGGTAACTCTCGGCAGTTTCCGTAACGTAAAATCAACCATCTCCTTCTCGGTTACTCTCGATAGTTTCCGTAAGTATAATCAAGGGCCAATTCTATTACGAAATCCGGATCGTCCGGCTTCTCCATTTCTATTCCATTATCCATCACGTGACTGTTTTAGGAGAGTTCGGAGAGTCCAGTCTCTCCATCCTGTCGACCGGTGCGATCGCGGCACCCAATCCTGTATTATTAGCTGCTAATAACAGGAAATTATTAAAATTGTTAGGCTGCTTATAAAAGGCTAAAGTATATATTTTATATGGTACCATATATTATTAGCTTATGTTATCGGCAAACAAAATATTATCTACCAACCAATCAAATGTGCCCAATTCTGACCAATCAAATCGATTTACGATGTATTAACAGCAAATCGATAGGTTTGTTTTATTTGAACAAGGAAATGATATTTGAGCCATGCTGACAAATCGTAAAGATCGTTATATTTTAAGCGCCTAATTTTCCCGCCAAACCGAGCCTACACTATTTTTAAAAATGTTTCGCAAACCAAAACGGTTTAAAACTGTAAATGTTTTTAATGCAAAAATTGGCCGCACTTATATTGATAAATATAGTAGGAATGTTGAAGTACCTGTAATAGAGCACTTTTCCAGCACTGGCAGGACCACCAAGGATGATGCGTTTCGAGTTAATGTACCTAGTTCTGATGATTCTTCTACACCAGGCTCAGGCCTAATAATACTTGACGGAGATCATAATAATGGCGATGACGAAGGTCAGTTTATTCTATGATGAAATTAGATATCAAAGGATTGGGGAAGTAGGGGATGTTCAGGGGCTATTTCAGGAGAAATTGGTGCGATCTCTGGAGGGCGGAGAGAGAGAGGGAGGGGGGGGGGCATGGTGTAAAGGTTAATATGGATTTCAGGCTCCCCTAATGAGGATAAGAGTTTGGAAACCAGGTAATTTTTAACAAATAGCGTGTAACTCTCTTTGAAAATGAGCGGACTGGGCTCTCAAAAGTTTTCCAGGAAGGGGCAGTACCTAAACTTTGACACCCCCCCCCCCCCTTCGCCCCCGGTGCTGATGAAAAAGTAGCCAACTATTTCAATAACAACTTCAATCGCCACTTCATTGCATTAATCGGGTATGAACGGCGGCTTTTACATATAAATTCAGGGGGGTCCAAAATACGGATATTAGCCTACCGAGGGGGTGGGTGTGGGGGCTTACAGTTTCACAAAGTTTTCAAACGGGGATGGGGTAGCTAAACTTCCCCTCTTGATTGGACGGTTTGCCTCCAAGGGGGCTGGGGGAGTGTGACTGATTGGCAGGATGATCAATGCTCCTTAATCTTATACCCCCTCACCCACAGAAAGCAAAACAATTCAATGACATCATCAATGCATTCGCCATAAGGCTAAACGTCAAAACGATTTTTTGGCGACACAGAATCGTCAGGAATGCATTCTATGGCCCTGAGTCTATTATTTTCTAAATATATAACCTGTTGGGACTTGGGACGGAGGGCAGGCTAGAAAGGGGTGGGGGTAGCCTCCCACCGTAAATAATTTCGACAACCATTCCTTGCCCGCTTCCTTGATGAATTCCATTACAAACCACCCTTGAGAATGAGTTTTGCACAACTCCTCTCCCACCCTCATTATAAAATTGCTTGCTGTAGGCCTGACGGTGGAGGGACGGGGAGCACCAATTCACCAGCACAAATTCCAGTGGCGTTTATATCAATTGTTATGTTTATTGAACATGAACAAAATCTGTTACTTTTTATTTATCATTAATTGTAATACCTTAATTTTGCCCCCCCCCCCCCCCGAATTTAGGCTGGCCCGGCCTTGCCCCCCACCCCCCTTTGAAATTTTCGTATAATGTTAAATACAGATGGTATGTGCTGGTAGCCGACGCCCCACACCCCCCTGACAATTATTTAGCCCCAACGAGGCCCCTCCACCAAAAAATTCCTAGAAACGCCACTGCAATTCACCCCTACTGTTTTATTTAATTATTTGCTCTACACTAGCAATGGGTAGCAAATGGGTATCTGTTCCAAAAGTAAAAGTAGGCCTAGAATATTTAGGCGCAATTATTATCAGCCAGAATATGACCTTTGTACTTTGTACACAGAGTCATACCTACTTGATCACAGATCCAGTATTATTTTATCTTCTTGTCTATGTGCAGGAATAGTCTGGGAATCAGAAACTTCACAATATTACAATGGAATGAAGTTTTTAATTTGTATCTTTTATTATTCTTTAGGATGTTCTCGATATGCAAAAGAAAAGCGGGACAGATTAGAGGATTGGGCTCAAATAAGAGATCTGTTAGTCGATACATTTTTTTCTGAGGAGATCCCTTCAAATAAATGCCACAGTTGTCAATCAGAAAGTGATAATTATTATCGCTGTCTCGATTGTTGCCAGTGGGAGAGGTTATGCTATGAGTGTCTCAATGAGAATCATCCATCTGCCCATCTTCATAAATTTGAAATTTGGAAGGTTAGTATAAACTTCGTTCATTTTAATTAATTTATTTCTATTTATTAAATTTAGGAAAACATATTTCAAAATATTAACACCCGTAGGCCTACTTGCAAGCTATTTGTAGCAGTAATGTGTGTTTCTTATGAAAAATACCATATTTTTATGCATATAATATTCTTGATGTAACATAATTCGGAGTTTAACAAATCATCAATTTCTATTAACAGGTTGGATTAATAAAAAAAAAGGAAGATTTTTTTTAACTTTTCTTGATCGGCAATTCTCTTTTTATTTAGCTTATCAGGTCTATGAGTCAATTTAGAAACTATGAGACAAACTAGAATTACTCTCTTATTTTCTATTCATATGTAGCCTATTATCATTTTTATACGCCCACATGGAAATGTGGACGTATATTGCCGTCGCCCCTGTCCGTTGGACAATTATTATGAAACTTGATAAGCTGTAGGCCTATATTGATGAGATCTCGGTCAAGTTCGATTTTGACACTAATATGATGAACGGTTTTTGAGTTATTGCCCTTGACTTCGTCAAAATACGTCAAATTTGAGTTGAATCCACAATGGAGTCTAAAATTATTATCCGATCTTAATGAAACTTGCAGTCTAATTAAAATCAGACCCTAATTTCGTTCGTTCGTTTTTTTTTAATCCGGTTTTTTAACCAAATGTTGTGGTTAAAAAACCAGATTTAAAAAAAACTAACGAACGAAATTACGGTCTGATTTTAATTAGACTGATGAAACTTGGTAAGCATGTACATATTCATGAGATCTGCCCTCGACTTGATCAAAACGTTTCAAATTTGACTTGAATACACGATAGAGGCAACAATTATTATCCAATCTCAATGAAACTTGGTAAGCATGTATATTTTCATGAGATCGCAGTCATTTCAATTGTAGCACTAATCAGATGAACGGTTTTTCAGTTATTGTCCTTGTCTTGGTCAAAACGCGTCATTATATTCGACTTGTATACGATAGAGTTTAAAATTATTATCTGAACTTAATGAAACTTGAAACGCATATACATATTAATGAGATTTCAGTCAATTTGATTTTGACAACAATGGGTCAAAACTCTTTAAATTCAACATGTATAGTATCCACAATAGAGACTAAAATTATTGTCCAATAATAAAGATAAACCAGGTTTTAGTTATTGGCCCTAAAAAAAAATGTTCTTGAGCACAATAGAAAGAAGCTATAGTTTTCAGCCGACGTTGATGAAACTTGGAATGATCATTGGACGGTTGTTAAATTATTGTCCTTGACTTTTTATTCCTTTAATATGATAAAATTTGTATCGTCGTTCATTAAGATATAATCATTTCCAGCTGCCAATGGGCGTATGTTACCCTTCCTGGCAAGTCCTGGTCATTTTCATGAATCAACTTAGTTTAAATGCTTTCAATATTCTTTCTTGTGTACTGTACAGAGCATCTTTACAAATTTTCTAGGGAAGTGCTTTTATTGATGTTGATGTTCAAACTCCAATATGGAAAACCAATCACAATGACCAATGTTCAACGTCTTTTTGTAAAAGTTTGACTGTGGTTGACGATAAAGGTAAGTTTAGAGTATGTGGATGCAAGTTAGTTGACAATGCTGGGACAAATGCTGTGCCCAAATTAGCAGCACCCAAATTATACTCTAATTTGAGTATTGAGTAGTATCAATTTAAAAATGATCAGATGAATGCCAACAGCTTTAAAGTATTCTAACTCCATCTATCAAATTATATACCCCAGAGTTCTAAATTAGTGAAAATACCTATGCAACCTTTTTAAGGATCGTTCCACTCAGCGAATTCAGGGTGAGTTAAGGTAATCTGAAGCCCTGAATTGTAAATTGTGTTCCTTAAAGAAATCAACTTACTTATTTTTTTAAGGTAAGGCCTTTATAGTCAAAGTCTTCATCATCAGATCTGTTTTATTTATTTTTCAGGTAGACAGCACAATAGAAATCTAAAATTTTGTTGCTGTGAGAAAGAGGCCCTCACACTCATCAGATACCATTTATGGCCATCATCAATCAAATATCCTCAACTTGCCTTTCACTTTGAATTTTTGAAATGGCTGAACGGTTTATTTGTAGAAGGCCATATGTCGGTCAAAGCCTTTTGTGAATCTTTAAAGGCAAGGGCCACAAAATATGACAGACAATATGTGACGTTAAAGGTAAATAGATTCTGCTTTTTTGGAAAAAGTTACCATTATCAAAAAAATCGCAAATGCTACCTGAGAGTATTTTTAATTAATTAATTTCATATATGGGCCATCCCCAAGATCATTTAACCATAGTTGTCATCTTAACTATGTAAGGAATTTATAAATAAGTCTTATTAATTATTTTGTTAAAGTGTTTATTTTGGTAAATGTTTATTAAATAGTTATTATGTATTTTTTTAAAATAGGTGAATGATATATATAAGGCCCTTATGACAGAAACTTGGGAAGAATTTAGAATGTTTATATACAATATTGAACATCCTCTGTCAGAAGATGGCACAACATGTCCTGCTTGTTTTTCAGTAAGTAAATAATTTTTTATTGTATTGGTTTGCAAAATGTATTGTCTCAGGTTTTTTTCTAACCGATGTCATAGATGAAAAAGATTGCTTATGTTTATTGTACAACATTATATTTGTTATTTGTTGTGTTCTTTGAGATAGTAATATATGGATTGATTTTTGTTTGTACACAATGTCATCTTTCTATAAATATAAAACTGGGTAAGTGTTTTCATTTTACAATAATTATGATAACACGGTATTTCTGTATCATTCCAGAGTTCGAAAAAGATATACAGTCTTGATGCCGATTTTCAGTTAGTGAGAAAATCATCTGCTGGAAATGAATGGAATGAGCCCAAACATTCTGGACACTTTTTTGTAGATCAGACTAAAGTTGACGAATTTATCGAAGAATACACAAGTGATAAGAGTAAACCAACTCAGGTAATCTTAATATTAATCTTAAAACTTAAAGATTATAATGTTTCAGAAATATATCCACAAAATGCAATATATTTTTAACTGTCACAACTGTTCAAGTTTTTGTTTAATAATTTTCTGAATGAGTTTGTCATTTTGATATTTCGGCCTTTCAAAATTATAATAATAATGCAGGAATTATTTTTATAGGATTGCAGTGATTTCCAAGCTGGGAATAACCTAAGATCAAAATCAAAGTTCAGCAAACTGGATGAAACTGCCTTATTTGGCTCAACATGCAGGCATGGTCATCCTAAATATTTTTTTAACCTTAAACATGGAGAAAGGTAATAATTTTGAATTGATTACTAAATTTCATATGATTCTCTAAATACATATTAGTAATTTTCAGCTTCAGCATTATTTAACATTTCAAAAAAAATCCGTACAAGCAAAACAATTCCAATAATCAAAATCGCATCCCAAAATCTGGCAAAAACCATAAGGTGTTTCGAAAGGAGTAAGCATGGTCTGCTTTGCGCGACACCCGCCACTACTATATCGGTCAACATCATGGGATACAATCAGATTAATTCATGCTTGACTAAACAATCAGTCAAGATGCAAGAAACAGATTTGTTATTTTTGTCCAAAAGTTCGTTATAATGACCATAAAACTTTCTATTTTTAATTTGAATTTTTTTCAGGCTTGGTTATTCTGTTTATTTGATAAACAAATTGTTGGAAGATAAAGCTGTCAGTGACAATTCTGGTGAAAAATTATGTATTATGTATGATATAGCTTGTAGTTTGAAAGCCCATTTAGTAGTAAGTGAAGTTTAGATTTTTGAAGTGTGTGTGATCTACCTCTGGGTTCAACGTTTCTAGCAGTCCTCTTCAATCCACATAGGCCTATACATTTATTGAAACTAGATAAATCGTCTCTATCTCTATGATCTATGAGTAAATATGACTTTGTGAAAACAACACAAAACTCAGAGTATTCCATCTCATACCCCCTGCAGTGAAGCCTGAGGTAATGATTGACAGATATCACAGAAATTACCGAATGGTTACAAAGTTGTCGCATACTAGTCATCCATTAAAAATTGTCAGTAATAGGCCTATGTGGATTTTAAATTGTCATCTTGACAAACAAAACTTTATTCTACTCAATGGTTACAAAATCAAATAATAATGTAGATATTATTAGTGATTCAAACACAACAAAAAGCTGGAGATTAGAGAACTCTGATGTATAATTTATAATACAATTGTATATTATTTTCAGAAACAAAATCAAAATTCAATTTTAGACCAAATCAAGCTATCTATCCCAATATTCCATGCATATGGTCACAAAGTTTCATGCCAGGTAACTTTTTCTCATGTTATATTATAATATTCTTTATGTGGTTTTTTTTGCTAGTAATTTTAAATGAGATTAATATCTGATCCTTAAAATATAGATGAGAATTCTGTCGGTTTAGACATTTCCTGGAAACAGGAACAAACCTTTGTTAACTTGGCTGTGTTATTAAGTTGTGTATATTTTCAGGTTCTATATGGTCCCCGTAAAATGGATGGTATGGGCCTTACAGATGGTGAAAGTGTTGAGAGATTATGGGCTTATTTGGGAACATTCTCAAATATCACTAAAGAATCGACACCCGAGAATAGGATTGATAGTCTTGCTAGTGCCCTAATGCATTATAGTTTAAAACTTAAAGACAAATTAGGTATTGCATTCTGATTTAATAATTATAAAAATCCGTAGAAGCAAAACAATTCCGTTAATCAAAAGTCTCGTCCAGAGCATGACAAAATTGGATGCAATGATTATATAGTAGTGGACCATACGAGAAGTACCATCAGGTGTTTCGAAAAGAGTAAGCATGGTCTGCTTCGAGCGTTTGTCATACAATCTGACACACTTGCATTAATAATATTTTTGTGATTTAGGTGTGGTTCTTCCGGAGAAATTAAGTAAGGCTAAAGAAATAGAAGTTAAGAGTATCGCTGCCCTCAATGAACTTCTGGATCCTTACCCCTGTAAGTTGACTCGTCTGTCATTTCTTTATCCAGTAATACTCAATATATAAAAATCAGTAATATTCAAAAAGGATTTTTTTCTCTATCAGACTACTGCAAGGAATTGTTGTACTTAATTATAGTATTAATACAGCCAATAGAGCTTAACTTCAGCTTCAATCAAGAAATTGTTTCATATTAGCCAACCAACAAATGGAATCAAATAATCAAGTTCAAGGAAAAGATTAGATTACTGTAATATCAAATTGATTTCTGTCTTAGCTTCTTCTTGATTGCCCATATGTTTTTCCAGATGTCAATGCCAATGTAATTTATGAGTGGATGGAAGAGGAGAAGCAATGCAGCATAAGAACCCAACCAGGTTGGTAAAAGTTCTTTTCATTGCTTACAACTATTAAAAGCCATTTCAAACTTCTCTCTCTCACTTTGCAAATTCTCAGTTGATATTATTACTGTTAGTCATTATCATTGAAATTCTAAGCTTGAATACCTTGCAAAATGACCTGTAAAACAATTCGTTCTCATTATTTTTTAGATATTTTTACACCAGAGGAAGAATATGTCCAGAGCTTAGACTATATAAGTAAGAATGTAGAGCATGCTGAAAATTTGCAGAAACATAAGAGGTGATTTTTCTTGATCAGATGCATATGAATTTGGAATTGGTATTGGTATTGGTAATCAGTTGCATAAATTGTATACCCGGATCTTGTGAAGTTGAATTTCAGCCATACATAATTAAATTTCCGCTTCAGATTGGCTCAAAATTTTAAGTCATTATTATGTGTGGTAATAATGTCACTAATGTATGCACCAGTCACTAGTGTGTTGACCTTTCTTGTTCATCTTCCTCCTTCATTTTTGAACGAAAGTAATCCTTCGAAACTTTGACTTTTAATGTTTTTTTTATAGCATGATGAAAAGAAAAACTAAATTTGAGAAAGATCACAAGTTGAAATTAGCAACAGACAGCGAAATGTTTGTAACTTTACTTAAATCAGTGAAAGATAAGGAGAGAAAGGAGAGAATAAATAATCTATATATTTTGTCATCGGAGAGGGCATTTCTCTTAAATTTAATGAAAAAATATCCAAGTAAGTGTCCAATACAATAATTCAGATCAGTGATTTCTATAAATATTCTTGTCAGTCATCTGATAATATTAATCAAAGACATGCAGGTTGACAAACCATCAAATTACCAGCAGGCAAATCAACAATCTGTCTTGTCTGTACCAATTTGTGGCCAAACAATAGGTAATAAAACACAAACCGCCCTTTTCATACATCCAAATTCCACGTAAAATGTAAAACGTATATTGGCGTCACCCATGTTTGTCGGGCCGTTCTTAACTCATGAACACCCGAGAATGAACAATTCTACCCTTATTTTAGTCAGAGTGTTAAAGAATAACTAAAAATGAAGTCTAGAAGAAAAAAAAAATCTCTGAAAGATATATAAGCTTACATCGCATTACTAAGGATGAATATTTCATACTTGTAATGGTTGCCATTCTGTCAAAAATTCTTAGTTAAACAAAGCTGTCAGTGGACGTATATTATGTTTCTTTACTGCATGGACTTCAAACTGAATATTTAACCATATATTATCTTATACAACGTTTTGGTTTGTCAAATGGAATTATTGATATTATTTGCACTTTCTTTTCCAGGAGGACAAGCTGTTGCTAACAGACTTTCGAAACAGCTTAAATCCCTTAATAAAAAAATGAAAGATTCCATTCAAAGTTATAATGAGTTCATTAAAGAAGATTCAGCTCATACACAGATATCTTTTGACGTAATCAAAGATACTACATCTCTCTTCTGGAATGATTCTGTCACAAATTCTTCAACGCTTTTATCACCACCACTAACAGTCCGTCAACAAGCTATAAACCTAAAAAACCTGATTGAAAGATCAAGGGAGGAGCAGAAAATGGTAAAAGAAGAGATGACTTCCACAATTGAATATTATATGTTTCAGCATGTCAAACATTATGATTTCTGTCAATCATTGGGAGAATCTCCAGGAAAGAAATCAATTGTAACCAAAGAGGGCCTATATATTGAATTTAGAATTAAAGATCTTGTAGAGAGGTTTAAAAAATATATTGGAGAGAGAGAATCTCCTTCACTTTTTAGGACTCGCTTACAAGTTAATGCAAGTAATAATGATATGTTTGATGTTCTGGATAGTGAGTGTGAAGAACTTTCTGACAATGAAGAGCTTGTATAACTAAGACGTTTTTCCTCTTAATTAAAAGATTGATTTCAAAGGCAGGGAAAATCTAATCTGTGTTTTGCTACTTGAAGTAAGAGGTTCTGCTAAATCTAATTGATCAATGTTTATTTTAATATAATATATTAAATATTTAATTCAACATGACACATTGACTATTCTTTTGACCATTCAAACCTTAGAAACAGAAACTATTTATTAAAGCTGATCGAATAAGTAATGCTGTTCATGTAGCTCTCCTACGAAATTCGATGTAATCAATATTACTCTTATCTATGACATCTCACTTTTCATTTTAAATATTATCTCATTTATTGATATACTTCCTCAAGTTCATTAGCTGCTACCAATGTACAGGAGCCCCTGGCGCTCGCGGTGCCATAGAATAAGAAAAAGGTTATCTTTCAGAGCCCTCTCCCGTTCTCTAAATCCTAGATCCACCCCTGATGCTCTTACATGAAATTAATTTAGAGATACATTTTACGGTTGATGCTTGGGTTTTATTATATATACATTTGGATTTAAATGTATGAGTTTGAAATGTTAAATGTAGTTTTATTTTATGTAAAAAGAAACATAATATTACGTATTGAACTTGAAATGATTACAAAACATTTAGTATGCCTGTATTCAGTTTAGTATGAATGTGATAGTTTAATAAGAATTTATAAAGTTAAAAAAAATGTATACAGTTAAGTATGAATTTATAAAATGGGATAGAATTAAATAGAATTAATATTATTTATGAAAGTTTAGTATGAATATATCAAAGTTTAGTATGAATGTATTAAGTTTGTATAGTTTAGTATGAATGTATCAAGTTTGTATAGTGTAGTATGAATGTATCAAAGTTGTATAGTTTAGTATGAATGTATCAAGTTTGTATAGTGTAGTATGAATGTATCAAGTTTGTATAGTTTAGTGTGAATGCATAAAGTTTGTATAGTTTAGTATGAATGTATCAAAGTTGAGTATGAATGTATTAAGTTTTTATAGTGTAGTATGAATGTATCAAGTTTGTATAGTTTAGTATGAATGTATCAAAGTTGTATAGTTTAGTATGAATGTATCAAGTTTGTATAGTTTAGTATGAATGTATCAAGTTTGTATAGTTTAGTATGAATGTATCAAGTTTGTATAGTGTAGTATGAATGTATCAAAGTTGTATAGTTTAGTATGAATGTATCAAAGTTGAGTATGAATGTATCAAGTTTGTATAGTTTAGTATGAATGTATCAAGTTTGTATAGTTTAGTAAGAATGTATCAAAGTTGTATAGTTTAGTATGAATGTATCAAAGTTGTATAGTTTAGTATGAATGTATCAAGTTTGTATAGTTTAGTATGAATGTATCAAAGTTGTATAGTTTAGTATGAATGTATCAAGTTTGTATAGTTTAGTATGAATGTATCAAGTTTGTATAGTGTAGTATGAATGTATCAAAGTTGTATAGTTTAGTATGAATGTATCAAAGTTGTATAGTTTAGTATGAATGTATCAAGTTTGTATAGTTTAGTATGAATGTATCAAAGTTGAGTATGAATGTATCAAGTTTGTATAGTGTAGTGTGAATGTATCAAAGTTGTATAGTTTAGTATGAATGTATTAAGTTTAAAATGCAATTTGTATGCAACTAAACAGTATAATTTAATGATTATGATAAATAAAACAATTGATTATTTCTCTGTAATGATTTTCATTGTGTGTTTTATCTATGAAAATAAATATGAAATCATCCTGAGCAATACCTACAGATGAAATCAACCTGGAGCAATGTCTTATAACGAGGCCAAGTTATTGAATCCTTGAAACATTTTAACACATCTTAACATATCATCGCAATGATTAGTGCTGAAAACAATCTTGATCTTAGTCTTATGATGAAATTCACCTTGAACAATGGCTAGTATTGGACTCTCAAAGGTAACAATATATATAAATTTTAAGAACAAAGTTGACCATTGCGCATCGATTGAAGTAAGTTTCAGTGAAATCGGAAAATTTTTGATTATTCGGATTCTTCCCGAATGTTGAATATTGTCTCACGCCTCAAAGCACCATTCCAATTAGTCAGATAAAACCTGCCGTTGAGCTACATTCCAATCAATAATTGTTCGGTTAATTTCTGGCAATGATCTTCAAATTAAGAAAGTAACTGGCCATACCTCTAGGCAAAGCGCCTCTGAAATTTCAGCATATCGACATGACAACGTTATGGGTTGCCTTTGCAAGCAGGCTACTCAACTACAATTATTAATTAAAACAAAAATTATTGGCAACCATGTTGAATAACAAAGTCGACCATTGCACTTTGTCGAAATAGGTCAGTTTTTGACGATCTTAGTTTTTTAGTTGGAACTTCTGCAAAATGCACTAAGGTACGCTATTGTTTTGTGCATCACCAATGAAAGCACCGTTTTATTCTTTCAACTTTACATAATTTCTTGCTACGATCTTGAAATTTGGCAGGTGGCAACATGCCTTTGAATTTTCAGCATCTTGACATGACCACTTTCTGATAGCCCAGTTTAAGTTCATTTTCTGATAAAATTGAGAAGAAAGAGATAATTGCTACACATGTAATCCAATATAGGTTTATTTTCTAATAGAAATCCATTTTCTGATAATGGATAGAAGATAAAGCTGAATGCTATGCATGTAGTCCAATATAGATCCATTTTCTGAAAACGGATAGAAGGTAAAGGTGAATGCTATACATCTAGTTAAATATAAGTTCATTTTCTGATAATGGATAGAAGATAAAGGTGAATGCTATACATCTAGTCAAATATAGGTTCATTTTCTGATAACGGATAGAAGGTAAAGGTGAATGCTATACATCTAGTTAAATATAAGTTAATTTTCTGATAACGGATAGAAGGTAAAGGTGAATGCTATACATCTAGTTAAATATAGGTCCATTTTCTGATAACGGATAGAAGATAAAGGTGAATGCTATACATCTAGTCAAATATAGGTTCATTTTCGGATAACGGATAGAAGATAAAGGTGAATGCTATATATCTAGTCAAATATAAGTTAATTTTCTGATAACGGATAGAAGATAAAGGTGAATGCTATACATCTAGTTAAATATAGGTTCATTTTCTGATAACGGATAGAAGATAAAGGTGAATGCTATACATCTAGTCAAATATAAGTTCATTTTCTGATAACGGATAGAAGGTAAAGGTGAATGCTATACATCTAGTCAAATATAAGTTCATTTTCTGATAACGGATAGAAGATAAAGGTGAATGCTATACATCTAGTCAAATATAAGTTCATTTTCTGATAACGGATGGAAGATAAAGGTGAATGCTATACATCTAGTCTAATGTCGGTTCATTTTCTGATAACGGATAGAAGGTAAAGGTGAATGCTATACATCTAGTTAAATATAGGTCCATTTTCTGATAACGGATAGAAGATAAAGGTGAATGCTATACATCTAGTCAAATATAGGTTCATTTTCGGATAACGGATAGAAGATAAAGGTGAATGCTATATATCTAGTCAAATATAAGTTAATTTTCTGATAACGGATAGAAGATAAAGGTGAATGCTATACATCTAGTTAAATATAAGTTCATTTTCTGATAACGGATAGAAGATAAAGGTGAATGCTATACATCTAGTCAAATATAAGTTCATTTTCTGATAACGGATGGAAGATAAAGGTGAATGCTATACATCTAGTCAAATATAAGTTCATTTTCTGATAACGGATGGAAGATAAAGGTGAATGCTATACATCTAGTCAAATATAGGTTCATTTTCTGATAACGGATAGAAGATAAAGGTGAATGCTATACATCTAGTCAAATATAGGTTCATTTTCTGATAACGGATAGAAGGTAAAGGTGAATGCTATACATCTTGTCAAATATAGGTTCATTTTCGGATACAGGATAGAAGATAAAGGTGAATGCTATATATCTAGTCAAATATGGGTCCATTTTCTGATAACGGATAGAAGGTAAAGGTGAATGCTATACATCTAGTCAAATATAAGTTCATTTTCTGATAACGGATAGAAGATAAAGGTGAATGCTATACATCTAGTTAAATATAAGTTAATTTTCTGATAACGGATAGAAGATAAAGGTGAATGCTATACATCTAGTTAAATATAGGTTCATTTTCTGATAATGGATAGAAGGTAAAGGTGAATGCTATACATCTAGTCAAATATAGGTTCATTTTCGGATACAGGATAGAAGATAAAGGTGAATGCTATATATCTAGTCAAATATGGGTCCATTTTCTGATAACGGATAGAAGGTAAAGGTGAATGCTATACATCTAGTCAAATATGGGTTCATTTTCTGATAACGGATAGAAGATAAGGTGAATGCTATACATCTAGTCAAATATAAGTTAATTTTCTGATAACGGATAGAAGATAAAGGTGAATGCTATATATCTAGTCAAATATAAGTTCATTTTCTGATAACGGATAGAAGATAAAGGTGAATGCTATATATCTAGTCAAATATAAGTTCATTTTCTGATAACGGATAGAAGATAAAGGTGAATGCTATATATCTAGTCAAATATAAGTTAATTTTCTGATAATGGATAGAAGATAAAGGTGAATGCTATACATCTAGTCAAATATAGGTTCATTTTCTGATAACGGATAGAAGGTAAAGGTGAATGCTATATATCTAGTCAAATATAAGTTCATTTTCTGATAACGGATAGAAGATAAAGGTGAATGCTATACATCTAGTCAAATATAAGTTAATTTTCTGATAACGGATAGAAGATAAAGGTGAATGCTATACATGTAGTCCAATATAGGTCCATTTTCTGATAACGGATAGAAGATAAAGGTGAATGCTATACATCTAGTCAAATATAGGTTCATTTTCTGATAACGGATAGAAGGTAAAGGTGAATGCTATATATCTAGTTAAATATAGGTTCATTTTCGGATAATGGATAGAAGATAAAGGTGAATGCTATATATCTAGTCAAATATAAGTTCATTTTCTGATAACGGATAGAAGGTAAAGGTGAATGCTATACATCTAGTCAAATATAAGTTCATTTTCTGATAACGGATAGAAGATAAGGTGAATGCTATACATCTAGTTAAATATAAGTTCATTTTCTGATAACGGATAGAAGGTAAAGGTGAATGCTATATATCTAGTCAACAGGGATGTTTTGCTAACTTTGGAAGTAGGGGGGCCCCAAAGTAAACACCGGTTTTAGCGTTTCGAGAAGTAGCCCCACAAAGCAAAGCATCCCTGCTAGTCAAGTACAGCTACATTTTCTGATAACGGATAGAAGATAAAGGTGAATGCTGTGCATCTAGTCAAGTATTAGTTTTATGAGTTCACTAGGGAGGGGAATACCCTTTATTATGATACAGTGTATATGAGTTCACTAGGGAGGGGAATACACTTTATTATGATACAGTGTTTTATGAGTTCACCAGGGAGGGGAATACACTTTATTATGATACAGTATATATGAGTTCACTAGGGAGGGGAACACACTTCATTATGATACAGTATATATGAGTTCACTAGGGAGGGGAATACACTTTATTATGATACAGTGTTTTATGAGTTCACTAGTTAGGGGAATACACTTTATTATGATACAGTATATATGAGTTCACTAGGGAGGGGAATACACTTCATTATGATACAGTATATATGAGTTCACTAGGGAGGGGAATACACTTTATTATGATACAGTGTTATATGAGTTCACTAGGGAGGGGAATACACTTTATTATGATACAGTGTTTTATGAGTTCACTAGTTAGGGGAATACACTTTATTATGATACAGTGTTTTATGAGTGCACTAGGGAGGGGAATACACTTTATTATGATAGTGTTATATGAGTTCACTAGGGAGGGGAATACCCTTGATTATGATACAGTGTTTTATGAGTGCACTAGGGAGGGGAATACACTTTATTATGATACAGTGTTTTATTAGTGCACTAGGGAGGGGAATACACTTTATTATGATAGTGTTATATGAGTTCACTAGGGAGGGGAATACACTTTATTATGATACAGCGTTTTATGAGTGCACTAGGGAGGGGAACACATTTCATTATGATATAGTGTTTTTTTAGTTCACTAGGGAGGGGAATACACTTTATTATGATACAGTGTTTTATGAGTGCACTAGGGAGGGGAATACACTTTATTATGATACAGTGTTTTATGAGTTCACTAGGGAGGGGAATACACTTTATTATGATACAGTGTTTTATGAGTGCACTAGGGAGGGGAATACATTTTATTATGATAGTGTTTTATGAGTTCACTAGGGAGGGGAATACACTTTATTATGATACAGTGTTTTATGGGTGCACTAGGGAGGGGAATACACTTTATTATGATACAGTGTTTTATTAGTGCACTAGGGAGGGGAATACACTTTATTATGATACAGTGTTTTATGAGTGCACTAGGGAGGGGAATACACTTTATTATGATACAGTGTTTTATGAGTTCACTAGGGAGGGGAATACACTTTATTATGATACAGTGTATATGTAGTTTTTTATTAGTTCACTAGAGAAATAAGTCAGCATCATCATAATATATTGTTTTATTGGTTCAAAACGAAAAAAATGATATCATTATATTATGACATTTATTATCACCAGAGAAATGAATCCACTCTCATTCTACATGTACATCTTCAGTTGCCTTAAAAAATAAATAAAAAAATAATAAGCTCAGTACATATTTCATATTGTTCGTGTTTAAGCAAATCCATTTCAAGCATAACATGCATTATACTACTGACTAATTTTCTTCGAGTGCTATTTAAAAAAAAAACATAGGCATGTTAAATGCTCATTGTCAAATTGCCTAGCTTTGTAGACTTATACTGCACTAAAAGCGATTGTTATTGTTTGCTGAAATATTTTTGAGAGAACATATAGAGAATCTCACCCGAGTGTCTTTTGATATCAGATATATCAACACTACCGGTAGTTGATAAAGTGAAAAAACTCCGAGGCTTGCCGAGGAGTTTTTCCACTTTTATCAACGAGTGTTGATATATCTGATATCAAAAGACACAAGGGTGAGATTTTATTTATCATCCAATATCATTCTAAAATCGAAATATGCGAAACAACAACTTTTGAGGGGTGAACTGCAGATTATTGAAAGAACTTTCAAAGGGCGAAATCAATATGACGTCATTGTTATTAAGACGTCATTGGGCGAATTGTTTATCAAGTGACCATATTAGCCAATCAATGATTCAGAAGAGCAGTATCTCCTAGTAGATATAGTGCAGTAGATACTGCTTTTTATCATACAAGCGATATCTACTGTAGAATACTTTATTGGGTGATAAATGACAGTATGCTGTCAGCTGCAAGACATTGTGGCAATGACTTTAATAACCAAATTGCTTATTTATATGAATTATACAATTCTAAACTGCTTTAACATGTCAAAAGAACATTTCAATGAAAAATCATCAATTGAATAATAGTTTCTTACCAAGCTACTTGAAGGCTCCCATGAAGACGAACCATCAGCCCATTTTATCAAAACTTTCGTCCCCCTCTTTCTGATTATTTTTTCAACCTTAAACCCTATAAAGTACAATTCATTTATTAATAAGAACACATATAAATCACATCATTTTTTGACTCGTTTCTTTTTCATAATTAACATATTTTTTTATTTTGATATCTCAATTTTTTGACTTTCAATCATAAGTTAAAAGGCAGCATAAATGTCGTGGTCATGTCATTTGATGCTGTGACAACTTTCATCACAATTGACCTTTTAAAGTATTTACCCATTTACCCAAGTGAAACAGAGATCAGCATCTCAGCATTAAGTCATTTTAGTTTTTGAAAAAAGTTTCTTTTATTAGTGATGACAGTTAATTAAAGTCACATTGCGGGATTGGTTTGTTTACAACATGAAATTTATGGGATTTCGGGACAAAAGGTATTCTAGCTTAATCTCTGATGTTTAATTAAGTCAAAAAACTCAAATTCACGGCTTTGGGTACTCAGATGGCTTTGATGCAGCTGGATTTAAAATCAGGGTCTAATCAAATGATTTCCATAAATAAGATAGTGGACCACGGCCATATACGCCTAACGAAAAAGTCAAAAAAGGAAAAAATTTAATCAGGAGAAATCTAAACTTTCTCAAACCTTTCGATTTAGGTCCAATAACATCCATTTTAAGTTTCATCAAAATCGATTGAAAACTAAGAGAGTAATAGCATATTTAAGATTTGGGGCGAGGGCAATAGCTCTGCTTGTAACAATCGAAAATAGCTCAAATTCGAACTTCATCTTTGTTTTCTGAATATATACACATATATCAAATTTCATTTGATTCCGTCAAAAACTCTAGTTTTTAGAGCGTTTACAAGCAAATGTTGATGAACGGACCAACGGATTTGGCGCAAGGGCAATAACTCTGCTTCTAACGATCGAAAATAGCTCAAATTCGAACTTGATCTTCTTTTTAAGAATATGTATACACATATCAAATTTCATTTGATTCCGTCAAAAACTCTAGTTTTTAGAGCGTTTACGAGCAAATGTTGATGGACGGACCGACGGACGGACGGACGGACAGGGGTGACTACAATATACGTCCTCATAGAGAGATGAGGGCGTATAAAAATGCTAATGAGGTCAAGCGGGGGGCGTGTTAGTTAAATGATGTCACAATCCAATCTCCAGTAGCGCGTGCTAGAAGTTGGCGGAGCTTGTGAGTTATTGACATCTCTTTTAATCAACACAGTGTTGAAATGTAAACAATCAAAATTTCCTTCAAATGGCTGTAGAATTGGAACCACGAAAGGGAATCCATTTTTTTTTTAGTTCAATATTCATCTCTAAGTACTAACTTTAAAAAAAAACCTTGAGAAGACTTTTTCTCAATGTCCAAGTCTGGGCTTATGTGGCTTTAAGAAACAATTTGATAGTGTTAGCTTCCAATGCTGCAAAGTAAATTGATTTTTCAAAATACATGCTTACATTTTCTTTTGTCAAGTTCACTTTCAGTTAGTAGAGCTGTTTTACTACTTCTTTCTGAAAAATAGTAAAATATAATATCTTCACTACACAATTAAAATATATGAATGTACTGATGATACATTTATTTTAAGAAAAATATATGTTAAAAATCAAACATTTTGATATAGCTGAGAAAAATAAGATAATTCAAAGAGCAAAAGCAGGATCATATCAATCAAATGCATTAGTTTAGTACCAAACAGGTTTAAAAAACAACAACTGTAAAACTACTATTTCAAATTTTTTTTACTCTGTAACTGTTTTCAATAACGAATTAAATTCTTTTTGTTCTACATGTCACTTACTTTTTTGTTTTTTATTTGCCGACACCAAAGCTTCTTCAGAAGATTTTATCTGGTTTATTAGCAAGTCAATATCTATAACAAAATTAAATAGGAAAGTTAATTAAATAAATTATTTTTCCTTTCATTTTAAGCATTATGACAAACGTATCTAATTTTTTAACTTAAACTAATTAATAATCTAAGCTGAATTTAGCAAATTAAGACCATTATCATTTCCAGGGTCTTTTCAAAATGAGATGAATTTAGTACTAATGATGTGATGTGTATAACACTGTAAAACCTTAGTTTGCATCTCAAATAGCTGTTTTCATATTTTTGAGTGTCAAATAAAGTCAATTAAATTATCTATGTATTTTTAATTATATAATTATAATCAAAACTTACCATTTTGTGGTGGATTTCTCTTTAAGGCAATTGATGACAGTGTTGAATTTTGATCCTTTTCTGCATTATTTCCTTCTTGAATGTTCATGTCTAGAAAAAGGTACAGAAAATTATAGTGATGAATTTATATTAATGCAAATTCATAACCTTTGTTCTATATTTTTAGCCAATCCTGGTGAAAGTGTAGAATGACAGATGCCACTAAATCAGGCCTGTGCAACCTTTCAATAACCAACCATCAATGAATCAAACTGTAACAAATATTTAAAATCACTGCTTCATATTTCACTTATTCAAATAAATTTTTATGATCAATGAGAGGTATGAAATTGCATATATTGAATAATTCTTTCCATGATAGCTACTCTCAGTCCAGTCCATTTTCAAAATGCTGATCTGTCAATAAGTTCTTATCTTGTAACGTTAACTTGAATCTAAGAAACAAATCATTATGTGTAAAAATGCATGGTATAATGCCGCCAACTAAAAGGCCTAGATAACTGAAAGGGCCTAGTGGCCTAGATAAGTGAAGGTCAGACCTCGTAATACATTTAGGTGTAGCCTAACTTAAAAAAAAAAAGGAACTTAATGTATAAAACCTTACCATTTTGTGGATTTATATCTAAGGCAATTGAAGATGGTGTTAAATTTTGATCTTGTTCGGAATTATTTTCTTCTAGAATGTTCATCTCTAGAAAAAGAAAAATAATATTGATAATTTTTGTTGAATTCCCATTAATTCCACATGATGTAAACACAAATTAATCATCATAATAAAAAAAAACTGGTATCGCCATAATTTTGAAAATCATATTTAGAGTTGCATGTCAGTTTAATTTTTGAAATAAAGGTCAAAAAGTTCATACCTGGAATTCTTTGGATTGAGTTAATGCTGCTGAAAATAATAAGAATAAGAAAAGTTTTAGTCTTTATATTAATGTATTAAACTTATTCTATAATTGATCTCTTCCTCATTAGCACGACAGGTATAATAGTGGGCATAAATCTTAATTTCAATAATAGATATCTACTAATTGAAGACAGCATTTCACCAAGAGGTTGCAGTGACAAATTTGATCTAGTTTTGTTAAAAAAATTCTAGCAAAAGATTGATTGACAAAAACACATTATCCTCTAAAAAAGAATTAATGACTATATTATTATTTGTTATAAGTTGTTGTTACTAGCTCTCTATATGCCTAATGTTTAATGATTGTTTTATTTGCTTGATATCGGTGAGAGAATAAATGTAATAAAAATGCAGGAAAATTAAAAAATCATTTTACAATGCTTAAAGACTATGGTATAAAATTTTGTAAAAATTGCCACACCATTGAAATATTATGGCTATGGTCTTTTTTCAAAGTAATGAAATCTATATATTGAGTGTAGCTTTAGTAAACGTGGTCGTACAAACAAATAAATACACACAATTACAGTTTTTTATTTAATGAAATTAGCTCACTCACCTTATTATTTGAAAAGAAATATTTGAATCTAACAATTTTGATATTGTTTTAAAACCGTAGGCGCTTGGCTCTTTAAAAGATACACCCTCTGGCAATCCACTAATTATAGTTTCTAAAGTTCCATTCATTATCTTTGAGTATGGTAAATTAGATTTCAATCCAGTGGAGTTTTCTGAAATAAAGCAATGAGAACAATGATATATTTTTTATAGTCTTACTTTTCTGCAGTTGATTGATCAAAGATGGTCATCAGTGTGCAGTGTCCAATTAGGTATATTTTGCCAGGTACATCTCAACCTCACCTGGGATCGTTCAAATAAGCTGATTCTCATGTAGTCCCTCAAAACATTACAAACAACCGTTGAGCAAACAAGTTGCTAGGAAAATTCAATCGGATTTTGTTTGAAATCTTGTGGTAATGCTCTTTAACACCAAATATTACTCTATTGCATTCAAAAGAGATTTCTGGCACAGAAGTCAGTATAACTAGAGATTTAACATAATGCCAATGAACACAAGTGAACAACAAGTAAATTGCCACAATTCTCTTACCCCATGATTTCTTCAAATGATCTCTTAATTTTTTTCTAAGAGCGTCAGTCTTGTCCTTATCACTGTTGTCTTGTTCACCTGAAGTTCAAAATCCTAACACATAATTTACTACAAATTATGAAGGTATGGTAACTGTACACATATTGAAATTTATTCCAAAGTGTTGAAATTGATATTTAAAGTAAAATCCTGTAGAAATTCAAGATTTTGAAATAAAACTTACAAAGAGAAACATATAAATCAATTGCACAGTCTATTTTCACCTTCACACTAAATAACATTGGTTGTTTCTGAACATGTATAAAGGCAACTATAGACAGCCAATTTGCTCTGATTTAAAAAGGTAGGCTATGAAAAATACACTTTGTATCATTGGTTTTTATTTCAGTTTGATAAGAATTTTTAAATTTGAAAGTTGTGTATAATAAAAAAAAAAACCCAACCTTTAGAAAAGAAATTCTCAAATTTTTGAAATAGATGATTGTCTAAAATCTTTTCAGCATTGCTGGTAAAAAATCTTATACTCTTTTGGATATTATTAGGGTCTTTAGGATCTAAGCCAACACCTCCAATGGCATAGCCAACAGATTCTAAAACCATTGCCTATAATAATAAAATATAATTATTCATTTATGTAAATTAAACATTCAATTTCACTCTCCTGACTGGAACTCGTTGCAAAATGCTATATCCAGCCAGTCCCTCCAATGAACATGTAATTGCTTTGAATAATAGAGAATAACACCCCTGGATAAGATTTTTCTTTTCTGAAATTATTTTGTTGCAAGAGACAGTGTGAAATATTATATACTCCTAATTGAGGGAAGGTGTACAAGAGTAAAAAATGATTTCTTACTGCATTCTTTATCATTTTCAGCTGCTCCATTATCACTTGATCCTTGGATTTACCCAAAAATGGAGCTTCTCTGGCAGATTTGGCCATTGTGTTGAATTCTTCTTTTTTTTCTTCTGGTAGCCTCTTCCATTCAGAAGATACCTCTAGGAAATAGTCTGTGTTTTGTTTGTTTCCTAAAATTAAAAAAAAAAACCCTTTCAGACATGTCAAAATAATAAACTATATCATATCTAAAGAGTTTACAAGGTAAAAATTCAACTTTTATAAACAAGGACTGCACGCAGTACATAATAAATATTTTCAAACTTGGTCAATAGGAGTATATATTCATCAGGGGACTTACCTAGTGGCATAACTATACAACAGATTACCTAAATAATCTGATAAAACCAGAAAACTATGTTTAAATACAATAATTGATAAATGTCTTAATCCAATTTAAGACTTTTATCAATAATAATCTGTAATTGTATGGAAAATTACATAGTTTTATGGGTTTATTTGATTCTGTTTGTATACTTTGGACACTGTTGATGAATAAATTTACACTTATTGACAAAATTTGAAAACTTAATTTTTTTGTTCATTCTAAGAATAGTATTGCTTTAAGAGAAAGTGCATTTTTAAACTCTTTATCTGGTTATATGATAAGGCATGAGTTAGATCTTTGACAAACTAAGCTTACCAATAATATAACATTGTCAAATTCAATCTGGTCAGTGATGTCATAAAAACAGCATATATAGTCAAACAGAGATATTTCGGCTCATCCGGGTACCTTCTGAACAAAACATATACACAACCAGTCCATTATATTTTCAAGGGTATAAAAGTATCTTATTTAGAGGATTGATTGTTTGACAAGTTACAGCAGCACCCTTGAAAATATAATGGTCTGGTTGTGTATATGTTTTGACTGTACTCGGATGAGCCGAAATATCTCTGTTTGACTATACCAGTATACAAAGTTTCATTTAGATCTTTTAATCATAAACTGTAGTGCTTTGCCTAAAGGACTACCATTTCAGATATAAATACACATTTTTCTTTAATTTCTATCTTGCAACACTAATTTTTATCTGAATAAATTCTATCAATATAAATGATATTATGAAAATATTGTTTATGGTAACCATACCCCTTACTTTTGTGATTAATATTGATGTTCAATAGTAAAATAGTAGTCAAATTTTGTTCTAAAATAATCTGAATTACCTTTCTTCATAGTTGAGGCAAATAGTGAATATCCTGATGGACCTCTCTTGTACGACTTTTTCTTTATATACTTCTTCCCTCCATCTTTCGATTTTTGATTTCCAATCCAATTCTAAGAAAAAATAATTCGACAAAATGTTAAAATCCAATATTTCTACAAAAACTTTGTCAGTTTGCCAATAATGCCATGTGTGATAGTATTGGAAGACAATAATACAGATTGTGTAAATCAAAGATCATTTAAAGAAAACCTACTAGTACTAGTAGCTAAACCACGTGTATGCCTAATCAATTAATGTATTACAACTTTACCAGACCATCAAGAATAGTGGGCTACTAAGAAGTCTCATTTCGTAAAATTTATATGACTTACCTTAATTCTTTCCTCTGATAAACCACTGGATACTACCAGCTTCTGGATCATATCCTTTTTTTTGGTTGAAGTCATTCCAGACTGCCAGGCATTCAAAAGATCAGTCTTTTGTTCCTCTGTGAATGCCTGTCTTTCTCGAAGATCAGCCTGAAAGGAATATAAATCAGGATAATAAAATGTGAACGCCAAAGGGTGTGTATTTGTCCAAAATTTAATGGGGCTTGGGGGCAAACCAGGGTAGTCTGTAGAGTTCTCCCTCTTAAAAAAAAAATGGACAAAATAGCTCAGATTTGTTGCATTCTATTTAGCATAAGCTTATATCCCATTCTTCTTCACCAACCAAATTTATAAGGGGTGACAAGACCCTTTCTTTCCCCTCAAAAGTAAAGGGTTGTTAGAGTATTAGAGTCCAGGGGCCTGTTTCTCGAAATATCTTACGATTAAAAATTGTTATAAATGTGCACTTATTCACTGCCAAATGCCTCACTTATGACAAAATTTATCTTATATTTTTTCGAGAAAAAAGGGGTTTAGATGGCTGTTTTCAATTGAAGATCAAGTTGATAGTCGACCCATACAGTCAACCACAAACCAGTGTCTTCGCTTTCACACAACCTTCCAAGTATCGTCTCGCGACCTAATTTGAGGAATACCCAATATAAGTCATAGAAATCATTAATATTCGGCAGCTATTACACAGTAAATATACAAAGGCACGGATTTTGGGTCTCTGTCTAGTGTCTTCCCCATAATTTGATAAGAAATATTTTTTGAAGAATCTAAATCAATCAGACGAAAATCCCTATTGCCAACTCAAATCCTGAAATATATTGATGCCATTTTCCATTTCTTTCTCTTGGGCAAGACCCTTTTGTTTGGGTTTGTGGTGCTTCGTGACGTATTTCGAGTCAACTCTACAAACCATCCAGGTTTATCCTTCTCAAAATTTTGGACAAATCCACTCCTTTCTAAATTAATAATCACTGATGCAACCAATTTATGTGTTGATATTGCAATCAAAGAGTCAGGTCCCCTTACTCACCAAAATAATGGATACTGGGAAATAGGGTTTATGGGATTATTTTTCAAAAACATATCCAAAATGGTGGCTTTTCGCTAAGATCAATTTAGATGGGTTTTGATTTTGTGTTAAAACCTAATCAAATGAAAATATCCATGAGAGTTGTGTGTGGGAAGTCACCTGCACATACACTTGAGGTGTTTTTGTGGGCCGATTTGATTAGGTTGATTACATGGTAGCTTTTTTTTGTGCATTTGTAAGACAGTTTACATAAACTGATTTGGCTAATTGTTTTACGATTTGGTGCTATTTAGTCTAGAATAGCAGTGGTCCACAAATGCAAAATGTATAGATGAGATGTCATTTAGCAATATGGCTGACTCCCATGAAACACCGCTATTTTGATTACATTAGTAACTTTCAATTGCCGCCATCATGGAAAAGCTTTATCAATTTACATTATCACATGTGACGATTAAGGCTCACGCACACGCGCTATTTGCTCACTAGACTACACGATGCGCCTTTTTCTCAGAGAGGTCAAATCAGTCAGAGGTTGTGTCATAACAAGTCAAGATGACGAATATTAGCATAGGGCTATTACGCCTGTCTTTGTCTTAGACTTCGGGTGATCAGATATTGTAAAAAGAAGGGTTATATTGCCAAAATTCAACAAGTTTATCCATCAAGATTGTTTCCGTCATTATTTTACTGGGCGCTGCCATCTGTTATTGTCAACTATCTACGCATGCCCTCACACGGTCGACGGTGTGCCATTTGTCACACGTTGTCGGAAATATCGAAAACACGATAGATAAGCTTATTTTCCACAAAGCTACGTATTGGCCTTTAGGATTAGGTGGATTAGCCATGCATATTAAGGTCAACTGTCTCACAAATGTAGGCTACAGATTATCTTGGCTGACAAATGCTGCAAATGCACTGTGTATAATAGCAGCTAAGCTAGCTTAATTGAATCGACCCACAAAAACGCCTCTGTATCAGTACAGTATATGAGTATAGGCCCTAGTTATATTAAGTTTTTATTTTTTCATTTCACCTAGAAGAATCTACCTTTCATTAAAACAGTAAAATTACTAGTAGAGTAGGCCTAGTGGTGTGGATATTTTAATAAACTGATATATATCCATCGCATCTTCTTTCTTTATACATGAATTTTTATGTAATACCGTACTAATAATAGTAATACAGTAATAGGAATAAGCCTAGGCTAAACGTATCCCTATTTTTATTTAGACCAACCCAACATGGCGTAGTGTACACAAATTTTACCCAGAAATATTGAGATCAAGCCTTCAAAAAAATCGCCGGTACAGTAGTCCTAAAGAATATGTATCGATGGGGAAACGACCGCAATGCTGATCTATTTATATTCTTCGAAACCCGAGGAATTCTTAGAATCGCAGTGATTAAAATTGACATAAGTATAAGGCATAAGGTCTCGATTGCACAGAAATACATATCCATTAATGTGACAGCATGTAAGCCTACATAATAGTACACCTTACCTTTGTTTTTGCAGCATTCATGGTAATGTCCATCCAAAAAAGTCTACACAGTCACAGTTGTTGGTCTAGATCAAACTTCAAAATGGCGATGGATAAAGCGGGAAAATTTGGCGCTTAAAATATAACGACCTTTCCGATTTGTCAGCATGGCTAAAATATCAATTCCTTGTTCAAATAAAACAAACCTATCGATTTGCTGTTAATACATCGTAAATCGATTTGATTGGTCAGAATTGGGCACATTTGATTGGTTGGTAGATAATATTTTGTTTGCCGATAACATAAGCTGATAATATATGGTACCATATAAAATATATACTTTAGCCTTTTATAAGCAGCCTAACAATTTTTATAATTTCCTGTTAATAGCAGCTAATAATACAGGAGCGGGTGATCGCGGAGAGATGACGACATTGACGTCACCAACTGCTGCTTTATTACCGTAGCAGTCGGTTACCGCTCGGCTACTTCCGTAAAAATTTCCGTTTCTCCAATTTAGTTAAAATAATTAAAATACGACCACGGTGGGCCGTGTGTTACCGTAGTAAGTAGATTTTTTCCGGATTGTTGGGAGAATGCATATATAGATTAGGTCAATGACGTAATTGGATTCGACTCATGAAAAGCAAACTCATATCGGCCAGCTTGATTCTCCATTTGTGATCTATTTACGTTTTTATCCGGATTATTGGGAGAGAAAATCCGGACGATTCGGATTTCATAATAGAATCGGCCCCGTGGTAACTCTTGGCAGTTTCCGTAAAGCGAGATTAACCGTCTCCTTCTCGGTAACTTTCGGCAGTTTCCGTAAAGCGGGATCGATGATAACTTCCCTTGAATACTAACTAAATTATGTGCTGTCTCTTATTCATTGCAGGTGAATTTGGTGATGGCTGATTGCGAGATTCAAGTCTAATAGTTTTGGAGGTTTTAATTTTCAACACTCCTGTTTGGGTTCCTCTTTATTATTTCAAATTTTGACGCTGGAAAAAAAATATATAAACATCGCCTTTTTTGCGTACCGGTAATCTTATTATGCGAAATGTAAGGACGTAAAACTACACTACTACTTACATATCAAAATGAATCATCTATTGTGCTTTCGATATAATTTACGAAAATATTCCATTCTGTATTATTTTTACAAGTGATACCACATGTGGTTCTTTCACAATGCGCACGTTGTGGCTATTATTAGTAACGGAAATGACAAATATCTTTCTTATTTCAAATAGTTACTAAAAATACAAGTAACACTTCGACCAGATGGACAGAATACGTCTGATTATAATGTATGAGTACACATCTAGTCATTTGATTAAAGGGCCATTCTGCTTTTTTGAAAAAAGTTTCCATTGTCAAAAAAATCGCAAATGCTACCTGAGAGTATTTTTAAAGTATGCTTATTGTATCTCTATATCTTCTTGATCAAACTGAATTTGGTTTTAAAGGGTTAATTACAAACAGGGAGTACTTATTGTTAATTAAGCAAGTTGACCTAGTTTTGGTGTTTGCCCTTTAAATGGCTCAATATTTCTAGCTGAAACCTTTAAAATACACAAGAGGGACATTTCTCTACAATTAGACGTTTATTTTACTCAAATCCGTTCAGTAGTTTCCTATCAGCGTCAAAAAAACATAACATACTTAAAAACCATACGTAAGGTTTTTAAAAATTTTAGCATGTTTTTTTTAAAATTAACGGCTGGATTTTTTTAGTCAAAACTTTCAGATACATTAAAGAGCACATAGTTACAGATTTTGGTGTAAAGTTTTCACAAATTTGAGCAAAACAAAATTTTGACCTAACAAAAATTGAAATTCAGACTGTCCTTTTAAACAGTGGTGTATTTAGAGCTTTATATTATTACCCGTGAGTTAAAACGTCACTCATTCAAATGCTTTCAGAAACTGTCGTTCAAAATGCTTTACAATATTTGTCAGGGGCGGATACAGGATTTGACGTTAGGGGGGGGGGGGGGCAGAATAAAATTTTACCAAGCAGAGCGAGCCTAAAAATTATTTGAGGTTAAACTAAACAAAGTTATTGAAATATTCTTCTAGAGTGGGTGCAATGTAGATAGATATCTTGCCAAGCGAAGTGTGGCAAGAAACATTTGTGGTAAAATGGTGCGGACAACCCCAATCTAATTAAAATTAAATTACATTTCGTTTCGGTTATTTTTTGATTAAAATTAAATTACATTTCGTTTCGGTTATTTTTGGACAACCCATGCTTTGCAAATTTTGAGGGGGGGGGGGCGCACGCCCGCCACGCCACCCCCTAAATCCGCCCCTGTTTGTTGTATAACAATTTCATCTGATCTTTGATGTAAAGTGAAGTCCAAAATAAACATAAAACCAACAATTTTGGTCTGTTTTCAAATTTCAATAAAGAATTTGATTCGTTGCATGTTTTAATGACCTAGAGTATGGGTTGCATAACAATTTATACAGATCTTGGTTGAAAAGCTGAATCACCCAAATTTCTGTATTGGCTTATCAATTTTAGTTCGCATTTGATAAAAAAAGCAGTATCATTGGGTGTAAAAAAGATAAATTAAATGTAGGTATTAAGTCAAGGTTTAAGGAGAAGCAGGAAGAAGTGTTCAGGAAGAAGTGTTCAGGAAGATAGAAGGAAATGCTCAGACATAGGGAGTTGTGGAGTATGATGAAAGTTGAGAAGTAGGAAGATATATGGAGAAGAGCAGAGTGAGGGGGTACGAGCTGAGGGCCTTCAAGGAATATCCTCTTATAATGAGAGATATGCAGTATACCTCCGTGCATTGTTTCGAATTACAGTTCTCCGAAGACTTATTATCGATAACCGTTTTCATATTTGTTCGCTGCGTTGCATTATAATTGTATGATACTAAAATTATCTTTAAAACATTTTCATAATTAACCTCAGTGGTCAATCAAAATTGTAAAGAAATTACCTCCCTTGTAATAAAACGTACATAAAACGTTACTATTTGAATCAAACAATTTTGATATATCGCAAAAAGGGGTTATTGTGACTGAGCCACTGATTAAATTCAACTCTTACGATCTTGATCTGTATTTTAACCAGCGGGGAGTTATTCCATGTTCAATTATATATATAAATCTGAATGAATATACGTTATATAACGGTTAAATATCTGTGGTATTTCTATGGTATACTCGAGACATTTCAGGTGTTAAGTAGCTTATTAGATGCACTTGAAATTGATATGGGTTTATTCAATTCGCTCGTCAAGATATTTAAGTATTCTGCTACTTGGTCAAGTAGCCGGAGACGGATCTCTGAAATTGACAAGTAATTTCTGGTGGTGACAATCATGTCACTCAATACCAAGTCATATCAGAATAACTATGATACTATAATTTCATAAAACTGTTTTAGTGCAATAACATAGTAATAACTTTCTTAAAGCTGACTAATTGGTTTTCTTAGGGACCACAGGCCAGGGGCCGGGGAGTGTCTCCAGATGTGGAACAGACCGGTGGTTTGATCCTTGAATACACAGTCCAGCCCGTTCTTGAAGAATTGTTCATGTTTGTTTTTTTAAGAAAACGATGGTTTTGTTCTCAAAACCTGCATATACCTTGCTGCTCTGCAATTGTGCAAGTGTAATATGACGTTGATATCGCAAAAGTTTCAAAACATATCTGCGTCAAAGGACTGACTGAATATTGTTAACAGATAAAATTTTTGGAAAGCCTCTATACTACATGTATCTTTAA
This sequence comes from Lottia scabra, assembly GCA_029955415.1. Classification (NCBI taxonomy): domain Eukaryota; kingdom Metazoa; phylum Mollusca; class Gastropoda; family Lottiidae; genus Lottia; species Lottia scabra. The sequence goes on along the minus strand of JARJEI010000011.1, from coordinate 812,744 downwards.
TATACAAAGAAGGTGAAATTCAACAAAACTTTGATTGGTATAAATTTCCATAAACCAATCGTCATTCAGTTTTCAACAACTGAATAAAGATCCGGTATGATTGACACTGATTGGTGCTAATTGGTCTAATCAGTCGGCACAATCTGAACCTTAGAGTCACGGTTTGTTCGCAATTACTCGTATCTAACTTGAGAAAAATCAATAATTTTGTCCAAAAATATTTTGATTTTAAAAACCGAATTTTTACAGATGGTTCGATTTGGAATTGTTGGTCTACTCACTAAAACATGCTGGCCATAGATTTTTGGTTTGTGAGATTGAAGAGAAAATGTGTTATATTGAAACCAAACTGTGTGAAAGTTGAAATTTGTAAAAAAAATCTGAAAAAGTTGAGACTGGGTTGATTAACGACAGTCAAGCTTACATTTTAATTAGTGGTAGTCTGTATTATCCAGACAGTTGTTTTTGTAGTAGATGCCTCTTGACTACCGAAAACACGATTTACTACCATATACATTTTGTTTCATGTCAGGGGCGCCGTAAGGAAATGTTAGCGGCGGAGGCGGAGCTTTGATATAAAGGGCACTGTGTGACCATAGGAGGGCAGATGTTAACTCATTTTGCGACATTGGGTCACGTCTGATTCTGCAAAACACGTGCAAATCCCAAATCACACAGATGACGATAATTGACCACAGCTTGGTGCACGAGAACAGAAAACGATCGAAAGGCTAGACTGCAGTCCAAGCGTTCATTATCGGTATTTCGTCTGCATCAAAACAATACGTAGCTCGTGTTTTCAAACCGGGGCAGAAAAAAATAGGATCGTTGACTTTCCAGTTATCCAAAAGAAACGTTGATGAAATAAAACACAAATCTTACACAATACAAATCACACGTTCAAATGATATTAATAAATCAGTGCCCTTTTCTTTTATACGGTACAGAAATTCACACCAGATATCATGACTAACACCTCCCTCGCTCTCTCTTCCCGCCTTTATATTTTACCAAACGACATTTCACCAGTTGTTCTTATAATATCCCTAAAGGTCGTCAGGGTGGCACGAGCTACATACCTTTACAACCATTCCAACTATCACGCGCTGGAGAAGAACTGGCGGGAATTAGCTGGAGTAGAATACAATAGTTTGATTGTTTGGAATTATCTCTTCCCTGAAATTCAACTCTGATAATTGTCTTGGAGTAGAGATTTAATTTGGAAGCAAACAAAAGGTAAGTAAAATTTAAATTGTTCTTTCAAAAATTAGTTTTGAATTTTCTGATAATAAAATAGTTTCGTGATTTTTAAATTTGAAAACTGTTACACCTTATTGTTTGTGGTTTTACATAACGCTGTAAAAAGGGCAGTTTCTCGGGCTGTCAATTGAAGGGCTGCAGTGCTCAATGCAACACGTGTTTGGCCCAATCAGTTCAATAAGGGGCATGTTTCGATATTTAATTTAGAAATGCGGAGATATACTTCATTGTTAAAAATGTTTATTTTATGAATTAACGCATTTCATCATTACTTTTTGTTTACATGTTTATCTCTAAGCAAAATTTCTACAGTATAAATGTACGAAAACTTAATTAGAATTCGATTTTTATCAGATGACTACGAAACTACACGTTCCAAATGGCTACGACATAAAACTCATTTATTTATCAATTCATTTATTTCTTTAGAATTGAATTGTTAAATATTTCATCTGCAATAAAAAAAAAACCCAGCTTTTTACGTCTAATCAGAAGCCAAAAATAGTATAATAAATAATTTTATTTCTTTCGACAAATTCAATCTACAACCACATGTCAAAAACTGACATGACCTGGGGCTCACAGTTTTTATAAAGAATCCTGCTACAATCTGGCCATGGGATTTAGTTTCATAAATATTGTTTAAATTTAGTCATTCATGATTTCATTCCGGGGTTATGTTTTGACAACTGGAAGAAACGTGATTTAAGAAATTCCTTTCTTGGTTTTCAACTTTAACTTGAAATATTTCTCTAACTTGCCAGGGGTCATCTCGACATGTTTTAGTCAAGGGCGTGGATTTGTCCACAATTTTGTTGGGGACGAACCTGTATGGTTTGTAGAGTCAACGAACGTCGCGAAGCGTCACAGGTGCGAGCCCCACCATCAGGTGCTTTCTCTAGACAAAAAAAGAGGTAAAATGACACAGATTAGGTTCATTAATTCGGTGTTGGGATGTTGATTATCATTTAATTCTTCCAGAAAACTTCCTTATGCTGGGACCAAGACCCTTTCGTCCCCTCTAAATCATCCACGCCCTTGGTTTTTGTTAGAAGATCAATGCCTATGGTAAAGCTTTCATCTGAAATTCCAAAAGATCCTTACTAACCGACTTTGCTAAATTAGGGTGGGCAGGGGCGGATCCAGCATTATAGTTTGGGGAGGGCCATTCTGATAGAAAATTTTTAATGACCACTCCCCTCAAACTCTCGGAGAACGTGGGCAGCGCCCTTTCTCATGTACTTAATAGATCTTCGATTGCACTATTTGGCTCATTATTTACACGCATTTTCTATCAGAAACATTTTTATGTATAGCTCAACCCACTCTGAGAGCGTCCAGTAGCAAATACCCCTATCGGTGCTTTAGGCAACTGCCATGCTGAAGTATTTCCTAATGTGCACACACTTCTCAACATCCTCACTGCGTTACCGGTGACAACCGCAGAGCCTGAGAGACCATTTTCAAAGCTGAATAGCACCACCCTGACAGCAATTCGGTCAACCATGTCCGAGGACAGACTAGAATCGCTACTCCTTCTACAAGTTCATCGTGACAGAACAGCAACGACTGAGAAACTCATCAACTCATTCGCATCAAAAAAGTCAAGACGATTCTCTTTACAGTTGTAAATAGTTATAAGGCAAAAAAAATAATGTTACTATGACATTGTAATTTTCAACACATAAATAATATCAACATAATTCTATGTTTTTGAATGGGTATCTTAGAAATTATAGGAGTAGCATGGCGTCTATCTGATTTGCAATAGGGGATAAAAATCATGATTAGTTATACACATGTATTCTATTTCTCAATTTTAAAGGACAGTTTTAATTCATGGACAGTTTATTAGGATGCTTGCTTAATAATTTCTGGAATACCATATATTTGTAGTAGCCGTATGATCGATTAAATAGTATATAAGGTGTGAGACACCTTTTGTTCAATGCAAAGACGTTAAAACCACCTCTAATGCAAAAAACGAGCTCGACTCTGATGAAATAGATATCTTTCAAGCTCGACATAGCTAAAGTTTTTCTTCCGATTGGCTTCTTTTTCAGATTCTTATGTAACTAAATTAGACATTTCAGATTTGCAAAATTACTTACGCAAGTCTCTTTGATTGTTTTATTATTCGCCGAAATTTCCACTGACATGTAATGTGAAATCTTACCGTTTTTTTGGGGGTTTTTTTCTTACCGTTTTGGGGGGCCAAGCCGCCCCCCCCCCCGGTGGATCCGCGCATGAGGGTGGGGTTGTTTGGTCTTTCGACAAGTTTAGGTAGATATTCACAATCCAGCCAAATAATCCTTATGGTAAGGTTACACTTAGGATACGGTTACACCGTTACATCTATCGTAGACCTTTACGTTTTCACGTATAGTAACCGTTAGATGCCTACCAGATTGTTACTCAAATCTTGTATACTACAATGACCCGCCATAGTACAACTCGTAGGCTAATTCGTAGAACTGTTTTCAAATTCACCTAAAACCGCAGACGAACAAATTGTGAACTTTCTCAGATCTCGCGCCAAAACGTGACTTGGTCATCTTCCCGCTGTTGTCGGTATGCCGGAAATGAAAACAAAGTAGTTCATAATGCCCCTCCCCAATATAACTACAATATTATATCCTAGGTTTATTCGTGTATCATAAACTTACTATAAACCCTATATGATAGATATAGTAATGACTTCAAGATGGCGGACTACGTCATTGTTACCGATTCACATTTGCTTCAAATATAACGCGCTATTTTTAGTCCGTCTGTACCTCGTGTGTTTTCCCGCTTTTGATTTAATTGGATAATTTGAATAAGAAAAGAATGATGTTTGGTCTATAGGGTTATAAGAAAATTTTACAATTCGCATGTTTTGCATTTTTCAGATTGGTAAAAACTCCCGTAAAAATTTCGATTTAGCGAAAACTGTCCGCCTATCCCTGATTCAAACTCCCCACAAATTGGTTTCGATTATTTATTTTTTCGATCCTTCGATGTCGGCTCTTCCTATCATTGCGAAGCAGAATTCGCCAAGTGTTGGATTGTTCACCCACCAACAGGGAGCATGAACTGGGTTTAGACAATATACTTTTACTTTGCCAACCACGTGTACTTAGAAATGTCCTGTCATCAGTCAACTATTTCTAGGTATGGGGCGTGGAAACAACTTATAATAATGTCAGAACTATGACCAATTTTTCCAATATCACTTTAGATAAATCAAAACAGATGTACGATAACTGAAATATCCCCCGGTTGAAGACGTAGGATTTTGATATTTGTTTAATTTCGAAAACTCAAACCACGGAGAACATCAAACGGGATATGAATGACAATCTAACTACGGTTCTTATTTTCAATCTCAAAATGATAAAATTAATAAAATATCGATTTTTCACTGAAAATTTCAAATCCACAAATATAATGCCATTCAAATTTAAAAATTTTTTTGTGTCTATAATATGTTGTATATTGTATCTATGTTTGTCCCCATGGGCTGGGTGTGAGACAGGACCGTTATCACTCGTGGTATTGGGCCTAATTCTGACCCATGTATAAAGAGTTTATTATTATTATTATTATTATAAATACAATGGAATGGAAAAAACGTACAGGAACACCTCAAAATTCTCACAATTTATTTATAATTTATTATGAAATATATATATCCTACTGTTTACACGTTATCGTGTATTTATTTTTAACTATGTTTCTGGTCCGTTAGTTATATACAATACAAAACTAATTTTAAGAAATAAAATCAGAATGAAATTTTCAGATCAACTGGTTTTATAGAAAATGTCAAAATTAAAACCAATACCATGAAGCAACGTACTGGAATAACTCTATGTTTTGACCTATTTTATTATGTTTTATAGCTGAATACATCGAAACTACAAAGAGAAAGTTTTCTAAATAAAATGTAGTTCTATATAAAAACTGTATTATTGCCATGAAAGTAAATAAACCGTATTCAATCCAGATGGTCTCAATATGCCATGTTAAACTATAGCCTTGTTTGATAGACCAAATTAACACCCTCTAGTTAGATTCCATCAACACCCCATTGTCTTGAGTACTACAGAAATTCCAATGGATGCACTGTAAAGGCAGCAACTTAAGCTATAGGCAGTGGCGTTTCTAGGAATTTTTAGGTGGAGGGGCCGAGTTGGGGCCAAATAATTGTAAGGGGGGAGGGGGGCTACCAGCACCAAGTATCCGTATGTAATATTATACGAAATTTGAAAGTGTGGAGAGGGGGGGGGGGGGCAAGACCGGACCAGCCTAAATTCTGGGGGGGGGGGGGGCAGCAACTTAAGCTATAGGCATATTTCCCAGTTGAAACCTTGAAAAATATAGAACCTCTTGGCAGAGTCCAATGCATAGGATACTTTGAACACTTGTAGCATTAATTTTCAACTTGAGATACCTTTAGCGATATACCAAAGGTAAACCCGAAAACGGTTGCAGAAAATTCCAAAACACTTCCGACCAAATTTCATCAATAACCTTTGTCCGGAGAATATAATAAATTACAATGTGGCATTCTGAACATTTGTCAGAGAAAATTCTAAAATGAGTCACTCAAGAAAATTTTGGAATCGAAACCATTTTAGATGTTCTAAGGTGGGTGAGGACCGACTCTTCCCTACGTCACTCCTCAGCTTCGAATTTATTATCGGTGACTTCCGGTGTTGTTGGGGGAAAACCATGTTCCTTTAGCAACGGCTATCATTTCATTACATTACATTAGTTCGTTGCTATCATGATAAGACATTCTCGTCATTAATGTTGATTGGCCAAACGATAATTATTCGACCAGTTATATTCCTTGTAACAAATTATTGCGGAAAAACTTTCGAATGACCAGACGTCAGATTTCTTGTAACAAATTTACCTTGTGATAATCGAGTCTCAAGGGTCATAAATTGAATGTGACGTAGTGTTTTTAAAACGAGGTTATTTGTTGTTAATGACGAGAAAACCCCGTCAATCCAGCAACGGTAGATAATGCCAATGTCTAACGTTGCTGAAGGAACATGGGGGAAAACACGCATCCAAATTATAATCTGCTCAACCAATATAAATTGGTAAAAAAAAGTGCATAATATATTATCATACTTTTATCAATTCTACATGGACAATTATAAAGTATTATGGAATGTTCATTCTTCGTGTGCTTCTCTGGACAATCAAAGCATCAAGATCAAGAAATATCATTGAGTCACAAGGGAACAGAGAATACCAAGATTGCTTTGATATCTCTAGGAGTATGTAAACTATTATTATTACACGTGCTTTACACCTCGATATCAATAGGTTATTGGGTAACAATCGACCTAGGACCTATAAAGATGATATACGATTGTGGTAAATGAATAGATATGTTGGTTGATGCTTGACATATTTTAAAGGGATCAGTAGTGTATACGTCACTTCCGGTATTAGTATCAATAGGTTGTTTGCTAGCAGTAGACCTAGTTCATAGAGATGATATACGTTTGTGGTAATTGAATAGATATGTTGGTTGATGCTTGACACATTTTAAAGAGATCAGTAGTGTATACGTCACTTCCGGTATTATTATCAATAGGTTATTGGATAGCAGTTGACCTAGTTTATAGAGATGATACGTTTGTGGTAATGAGATAGATAATATGTTGGTTGATGCTTGACACATTTTAAAGGGTTCAGTAGTGTATACGTCACTTCCGGTATCAGTATCAATAGGTTATTGGATAGCAGTTGACCTAGTTTATAGAGATGATATACGATTGTGGTAATGTGATAGATATGTTGGTTGATGCTTGACACATTTTAAAGAGATCAGTAGTGTATACGTCACTTCCGGTATCAGTATCAATAGGTTATTTGCAGTTGACCTATTTCATAGAGATTATATACGATTGTGGTAATGTGATAGATATGTTGGTTGAAACGTGACACATTTTAAAGGGATCAGTAGTGTATACGTCACTTCCGGTTTCATTATCAATAGCTTATTGGGTAACAATCGACCTAGTTTATTGAGATGATATACGATTGTGGTAATTGAATAGATATGTTGGTTGAAACGTGACACATTTTTAAGGGATCAGTAGTGTATACGTCACTTCCGGTATTATCATCAAAAGGTTATTTGATAGCAGTTGACCTAGTTTATAGAGATGATATACGATTGTGGTAATGTGATAGATATGTTGGTTGAAACGTGACACATTTTAAAGGGATCAGTAGTGTATACGTCACTTCCGGTATTAGTATCAATAGGTTGTTTGCTAGCAGTAGACCTAGTTCATAGAGATGATATACGATTGTGGTAATTGAATAGATATGTTGGTTGAAACGTGACACATTTTAAAGGGATCAGTAGTGTATACGTCACTTCCGGTATTATTATCAATGGGTTATTTGCTACCAGTTGACCTAGTTTATAGAGATGATATACGATTGTGGTAATTGGATAGATATGTTGGTTGATGCTTGACACATTTTTAAGGGATCAATAGTGTATACGTCACTTCCGGTATTATCATCAATAGGTTATTTGCTAGCAGTTGACCTAGTTTATAGAGATGATATACGTTGGTAATGAGATAAATATGTTGGTTGATGCTTGACACATTTTAAAGGGATCAGTAGTGTATACGTCACTTCCGGTATTATTATCAATAGGTTATTTGCTACCAGTTGACCTAGTTCATAGAGATGATATACGATTGTGGTAATTGGATAGATATGTTGGTTGATGCTTGACACATTTTTAAGGGATCAGTAGTGTATACGTCACTTCCGGTATTATCATCAAAAGGTTATTTGCTAGCAGTTGACCTAGTTTATAAAGATGATATACGATTGTGGTAATTGGATAGATATGTTGGTTGATGCTTGACACATTTTTAAGGGATCAGTAGTGTATACGTCACTTCCGGTATTATCATAAAAAGGTTATTTGCTAGCAGTAGACCTAGTTTATAAAGATGATATACGATTGTGGTAATTGAATAGATATGTTGGTTGAAACGTGACACATTTTAAAGGGATCAGTAGTGTATACGTCACTTCCGGTATTATTATCAATGGGTTATTTGCTACCAGTTGACCTAGTTTATAGAGATGATATACGATTGTGGTAATTCAATATATATGTTGGTTGATGCTTGACACATTTTAAAGAGATCAGTGGTGTATACGTCACTTCCGGTATCAGTATCAATATGTTATTTGGTAATATTCGACCTAGTTTATAGAGATGATATACGATTGTGATAATTGAATAGATATGTTGGTTGAAGCTTGACACATTTTAAAGGGATCAGTAGTGTTTACGTCACTTCCGGTATTATTATCAATAGGTTATTGGGTAACAATCGACCTAGTTCATAGAGATGATATACGTTTGTGGTAATTGAATAGATATGTTGGTTGATGCTTGTCACAAATTTAAAGGGATCAGTAGTTTATACGTCACTTCCGGTATTATTATCAATATGTTATTTGGTAATATTCGACCTAGTTTATAGAGATGATATACGATTGTGGTAATTCAATATATATGTTGGTTGATGCTTGACACATTTTAAAGAGATCAGTGGTGTATACGTCACTTCCGGTATCAGTATCAATATGTTATTTGGTAATATTCGACCTAGTTTATAGAGATGATATACGTTTGTGGTAATTGAATAGATATGTTGGTTGATGCTTGACACATTTTAAAGAGATCAGTAGTGTATACGTCACTTCCGGTATTATTATCAATAGGTTATTTGCTATCAGTTGACCTAGTTCATAGAGATGATATACGCTTGTGGTAATTGAATAGATATGTTGGTTGATGCTTGACACATTTTCAAGAGATCAGTAGTGTATACGTCACTTCCGGTATTATTATCAATATGTTATTTGGTAATAGTTGACCTAGTTCATAGAGATGATATACGCTTGTGGTAATTGAATAGATATGTTGGTTGACGCTTGACACATTTTAAAGGGATCAGTAGTGTATGCGTCACTTCCGGTATTATTATCAATATGTTATTTGCTAGCAGTTGACCTAGTTCATAGAGGGCAGATTCTTTTATGAAATCCGAATCGTCCGAGTTTTCTCTCCCAATAATCCGGATACAAACGTAAATAGATCACAAATAGAGAATCAAGCTGACCGATATGGGTTTGCTTTTCACGAGTCGAATCCAATTACGCTAATCTATTATGCATTCTCCCAACAATCCGGAAAAAACTTCTTACCGCAGTAACATACGGCCCACCGTGATTGTTTTTTATTTATTTTAACTAAACTGGAGTAACGGAAATTTTTACGGAAGTAGCCGAGCGGTAACCGACTGCTACGGTAATAAAGCAGCTTTTTTGTGACGTCAATGTCGTCATCTCTCCGCGATCGCACCGGTAGGAAGAATGGAGAGACTAGACTCTCCATACTCTCCTAAAACAGTCATGTGATGGATAATAGAATAGAAATGGAGAATCCGGACGATCCGGATTTCATAATAGAATTGGCCCAGAGATGAAATATTTTGTGATAGATATGTTGGTTGATGCATGACACATTTAAAAGTCGTGAAGACGTCACTTCCGGTATCAGTATCTATAGATTATTGGGTGTGTTATCAGTGTAAGTCGACCTAGTTCATTGGGCGGTTATCAATCCCAATCACCCTACCGCAACTACCACACCAACCGGAAATACAAATAGCGCTTTAACATAAGTAGCCTATTGTTAATTTTAAGGACCTTTCCTACGAAACGAAACATACAATTCGTTGTCAATTTTATGGAATCAACGATTTGTAACAACGAACGACTTGGATATTTTGCTAACAGCCATCCTACCAAACGGTTGCGAATATACCAAATATTTACCTATATATTGATTACAGGTTACAAGTAGTGCCATGGAGTTTGTCTTTGCAAACAGAAATTTAGCCAAGATTAGAATCTCACCACAAAGGTTGCTAAAATGTAATATCTTGACCTATTTATTGTGGATAGAGACATTTATCCAATGTCTATGTATAAGAGTAATCATGATAGGAACATGTGAAGGTAATTATTATAGTAAAAGGTTAACTGTTCTATTGTAGTGTGATACTACCAGGGCTGGTGAGAGAGTGTGAGATATCGGCACGGATTATATAATAGAGGATTAACGGATTAGCAGTATGGTACGAGAGACATACGTGGTGCAGCCTGGAGGCAGGTAAGCAAACTTTAAGCCTTGTCAAGCTTTTTTCTATAGATATATTTTTTTCTTGAAATTTTCCATATCCATCAATTCATTCAAGATAAAAAATTGCTCTTGCGGTTTAATGATATTTTGATAGCTTTTTAGGTATTTTCAACAAATTAAAGGTACATTTTAGTATTTAAAAAAACATCCATGTGTTCTTTCAATGCGCTGAATATTTTTAATTTGTGAACATAATGTAAAACATAAGTGTACTCTCGTTTCACAGTATAAGTAAAGTGATATAAAAAAAACCCAAAAAAACTTGCCACTCCTATGACTGTTATTAACTAGGATTTAAAAATTGTTCAATTCTTTCAGTCAGACATGTTTGGTTAATTCACACACGTTCATTTATCGTTGTCCCTACACTGCAAAATTTCAAATATTTAAAAATGTTGTTACTATTTAAAAACTCAGTGTGAAACATGTTTTGGAAAATAAAGTACCTTAAAGGGATACATTCGTCAAATCATTTGACCCGATTTGAGATTCCTGGATTACTATTCAGAATGAAGTCAGACGTCTACAATATTTTCAGCTATGCCGATCTTTAAGGATGTCAATAGGAGTGTGGTAAATTCACATCAATAAGTAATGTAACATTTAATGATGATTGCAATATATTTCCTTTTGATTGTTTAAGAACCTTACGTCGAAAAAGTCATTAATAGGACCGTGATACGTCTAAACAGCTATGTATGTATGATTCAGTGAATTTTCACCAATATATCGTTTTGCATACTAGAGTGGTTACGTTAGCCATGTACGATATTCACGACTTAATAACACGTGTTCACATTTACAATACTTGATTGGCTACTTTTACATCACGTGACATCATGAAATATTTTTCATTGTCATTAATGACGAGAATATCGTTGTCATTAGAGCAAGGGTAGGATCATTAAAGGGATTGTAAAGTGGTTTTCTATATTTTGTATGTGTATCGGAGACACTGATAGCATCAATTTGCGCCATTCCAATTTCCATTCCGACGTCTGTGGTTCTTACAATTCCACTAAAACTAACACGTTTTGATGATGTCACTAATAGTGTTCTACCGGAAGCGACTATTGATATCTATGCAGATCACTATTAGTGACGTCATAAAACGTGTAAGTTTTAGTGAAATTGCAGACGTCGGAATGGTGCAAATTGATGCTACCAGTGTCCCCGATACACATACGAAGTTTAGAAAACCTCTTTACAATCTTTATACCGTTGATAAAGGAACATGAGTTCTATAAGATCGAATGACTACATCCCCTTTAAACAAACCATTAACTCAAGGCTATAGCCGGATTTGATATTTTCAGAAACATTTTATATGTTAATAAGCAAGATTTTCAAGTGTTTCCTATTCATGGCAGAGGATTTGAAATTTAGGATTAAGTGATTGAAATTTTTCTGACAGGGTTATCCCCCCTGCTGATTTCATACATGTGCAATTACTATAATTAGCTTCATTTCTGTATGGTGTGTGTCTGAGATTTAGACATGTATAATTCAGTCTTATTACAGCAACATATTCTATCTTTACTTTAATAGAGTTTTAGGTCCTACTTTTCTGACCTTATATGGGCTAATTGAGGACGGGCAAACGCCAAAGTGTGCAATGAGGGAAATTTTGCCAGGACAGCGGCATTAACCTGCTCTTATTTTCGATTTCCAACTGTCGAGGAATCTTTAACGTGCACAGCCAATAGTACACGGGACCTCGGTTTATTGTCCCATTCGAACGACTAGACGCTTTGAACCCTGGACCTTCAGGTTAGCAAGCACGCGTTTAACTCACTGAGCCACCATGGCTCCCTGCAATATATTCTAGAAGAAGGCTGAAATCGGTTTATTCGGGTACACGTGAGCGCAATATGTTATACGATTCAAAAGAGCAAAGAGTCACAATGTGAACTGAAGAACTTTTCATTGTAGGAGAGTGTCAATTGTAGAGATCGTATGAGATGCTTTTGTTACCATTACGTAAAGGAAATACGATAGTGTGCACAGTCGCAATGATCGAAATATCTTGTTTTGATGGTGGACTTCCAGGCCCGTAGGAACAGGGGGGGCATTCGCCCCCCCCCCCCTCAATAATTTTGATATTAATAACTGAGGCAAAAATAAAAAAAAAATTCCAAGATAAAACAAGAAATTACTGGTATGTTGTTAGGGCCAGTAAAAATTGCTTTATATAAGCTCCTGAAGCATTGAATTTAGCAGCACTACCCTTGTAAATGAGTTTTTGCACAATTTGCCCCCCTAAAATGAAATTGCTTCCTACGGGCCTGACTTCACTTTCCATCAATTTGATCTAAATGAAATTGTTATTTAACAAATGTTCATGGTCATTCAAATATGAACCCATCAAAATATGCCACTCACTCACTAACTTATATTGTGGTTCCACTCGTATCGAAAGAGAGAACCCATCATCATTATCATTATCATTATAATCATCATCATTATCATTATCATCATAATCATCATCATTATTGATTATCATAATCATTAATATTATTTTGATATTCTTATTTTATTATTTATTCCAGTGCTCCTAGTAAAGGTTGTACAGACAGAGAAAAGATCTTTGTATTTCTAACCATTGTATTTGCTCTGTTGTCACTAGCTCTTATTATAGTCTTAGCTCTTGAACTTACCCAGGACAGCTATTTTGGAGGTATGTAGCATTTAATATTCCGTGCGCTACATGTTAGACCCAGTGTCTTTTGATATTTTATATGAATAATAATGTTTTACGTGCCTACAAAGTACAATTTTGAAGTTGAGCTTATGGCGTAAGGCAGGGTATGCTTACTCTTCTAGAAACCAGTTACCTGAAACCACTTTCAATTATGAAATATTTACTACTTTGATGATATACGTCCACATAGTTCATTAGCTTCTACCAATGAATTGCACAAATTATGTTTGCATAGATTTCGAAATTCACTTGCCGGATTAGCATAAGATTCGGTTTGTTTTCAAAACCTTAGTTAATTTCTGTAAAAAATTACATGTAATGTAGAAATAAAATATTGTTTAAATCAAATTCACTTTACGGTTAGGATCGTTCGTGCTTGGGTTTTATCTAGTGCTGGGTATTGCCAACCATGTCACGATACGATACGTATTGCGATACAAAGGTCACGATACAATACGTATCGCGATATGGGATAAAGGGGCAAAAATTAACACTTCATTTTCAAAGTTTCAATATTTATTTATTGAAAACTTTAATTTGGTAATTTAGTTGATAGTAGTGGTCCAAATCCATGTCTTAAAATATTTCCCAACAATTACAATCAAGTCAGTTAGAAAAAAAATTGTGATTTCATACGCTGACTTGTAAATAAATCCTCACTTTTGTGAAATGAGAGGTATCGTCAAGTATCGATACACGACCTCACGATACGATACGCGTATCGTGGAATGTCGTATCGCGATACATCGATACAACGATATATTGTGCCAGCACTAGTTTTATCATTATTGATATTTTGACTTATAAACAAGTTAAAAAACAAGTACAATTTTTGTACTTATTTTATAAGTGACGTGGTATTTTGAATGTGGTGTTTTAAAACAAGTTTTTCCCACCGCATTCCGGGACATGAAAACAAATGTAATGTGTGTCACATGGTAGTATCAATTTACAGCCCTAATCATCAGCATATATTATACATTTATTAACCTTGGAATATACAGATTTTAAAAAGTCGACAAAGGTTAACCCTAGTTCTATAGGTCACATGGCCATCTAGTTTATTATCCCTAATGTACCTAGACCAGTGGATTCTTAACATTATTTATAGAGTCCACACAATAGTCAGAAAGAGAGCTCACGGATTGTTATTTAAAATGTATGTTAAATAGTAAAACAAATCAACGTGGGGGACCAGCAACCTGGACAGTGAGGCCTTTAGTCACAACAACCCCTCCCCCCCCCCCCCCCCTGCCAAACAAAAACCCCCCAAACGAAATAATCAAATTCAGATTGATTGGGAATGTATATGTTTACTGTCTTTCTACCTTCGTATTTGAATAAAATTGTACCCAATATTTTTTTGTGTGTAAACTGTATTATCAGCTTGCGAATAGTAATGAAAATCATTGATATACACCCCTTCCTAGAAAATTCAACCAAAGATATTGACTAAACATTCTGAGACAAATCCGATTTTCACGTTTAAATAAGAGTAAAAATTACTCTAGTCACTGGTCAGTGAGTAAAAATAGGAGTATAGCATATTTCATTTAACATCCGGTCAGATATGATATTTCTACACACATGTAAAGCACGTGTTTTTAATAAATAGGTCACCACACCTGTAGCAATACTGTCAGGAATAATCAGTTTCAGGCATCCAAGACTTTCAGTAATTTTTCAATTCTTCATTGCCAATATGTATGTAGCTTGTCATTTCAGAAACAAAAATCGTGTATCTCCCACGGACGCAGTGGCGTTTCTACGAGGGGGGGGGGGGCACGCCTTGCCATGCTTTGCCCCCCCCCCCCCACATTGAAATTCGTATAATGTTAAATACAGATGGTATGTGCTGGTAGCACCCCCCCCCCCCCCCCCCCCGCCCCCTGACAATTATTTGGCCCCAACGCGGCCCCTCCGCCTAAAAATTCCTAAAACGCTACTGCACGGACGTCCGCTCACAGGGGCTAATGAGGGCAAAATTTCAACCTGCAGTTCTTACAATAGTGCAATAAATGAAAATGTTAAATTCCTTTCTCATCAGCTTACTTCTAAGGACCACAAACCCCATAACTTTAACTTGATTTATCTTTCAGGTGGATCTGAAGAAAGAACTTGTATGTCCAGAGAATGTGTCAAAGACTGTAAATATATCCTTTTTTATCTTCTCAGTATTCCCGTCCGTTAACCTGGTGTTTGAGTCCAGTATTCCAAAGCTTAGGATAAGGCCCAATAGTATGGAGGTATAACGTTGCCAATATTGTCGATTGTGTCGCAACGTTAAAATACCAATGTCGTAATTACAAAATGCATTTGTCAATGCTGCAAAGTACAATTGTCGATGTGTAAAAATGCAAAATGTATAAATATTCTCATCAATCCAATGAAATGCAGCTAACAATTTACTCTTTGCATTATGCATTTTGCATTAGGCACTTTTACATTATACATTCTGCATTAGTCACTTTTGCATTACGCACTTTGTATTATCAAACCTTGCAGAATAGACTTTTACACAATAGAACATATACCTTATATGGAATGATGACGTATATTCATTTGCATACGTAAAAACGGCGGAAATGTACGGAAATTAATTAATATGCATGCGCATTGAAACATGTCCTTGTTGACATTTAAAGATGAGTTCTCCCTTAAAGATAAATATCTCCGTAATATTTAAAATTTGAAGTCTTGGAATTATTTCAAATTGATAGTTAATAATTTGTAATATTATGTTAAATATAGAAATCTAGGCCCAAGATCTTCTAAAAAATGGAGGAGGCGCGGGGGGGAGGGGGGGGGGGGGGGGGGGGGGGGGGGTGGGGCAAAAGTCCTCGAAAACTTTGTGAATTTTTAAGCTTTATTTAATTATTGCTACCTGTATTGCTTCAGGGGTGGAGTCTTGGAACCCCCTTTAGAATATTTAAAAAGAAACTCCCTGAAACGTTTTTTCCTGACCAATTTAAGGTATATTTGTATAGGGGATCACAAGAAGAAAATGTTAGGAATAAAACACCTGGAAATGCAAACTTCTGAAATATCTGAGAGACAGATTTAGACAATTTTGAGAACTAGACGCGATCGAACGCAATTTACTGACATTTTTTGACGAATTTAAGTTATATTTGTATAGGGACAGCAATGTCACCAGAAGAAACATTTATAATTTTGTATAGGGTCTGAGGAATTTAGCCTTGAAAATGCTGTGAAATAGACGCCCACAAAATATGAAATTTCCTGACGAACTTGTGGGTTGTGGGATCACCGGAAGAAAATTTTGAGAATAATGCGCCTGGATACTCAAATTCCTGACATCTCCCACCGAATTTAAGATTCAGAATTATTTGTATATAGGGTCTCAGGTATGTCGCTTAAAAAATTGAGAATAAGATGCCCATAAACATTTCCTGACATTTCTCGTTGAAGTTAAGTATCAGCATGGGAATGGGAGAAAATGCGCTTACAGGCGTCCAGTACTCAAAATTGTCAAGGTTAGGTCCCTCAGAAATGTCAGAATTGTGTTTCCAGGCATCTAATTCCTGACATTTTCTTCTTGTAGTCCTGCAATTTCAGTCCCTTTAAAAATAAACCTTAAATTCGTTAGAAATAAATAACGTTTCATTTTTTTTAATTTTCTAGAGGGGCTCCCTAGAAACCAGACTACCAATGAGCACCCTTGAAACCTTAGTTTTATTTTATATTAAAAACAATAACTTTCTGATTTATTTGGCAACTTTCTTATATTTTTTAAGCAATAGCTCAATTTGAAATAATACAGAGATGTTTATCTTTAAAGGAGAACCCATCTTTAAATGTCAAAAAGAACTTGTATCAACGCGCATGCATATTAATTAATTTCCGTACATTTCCGCCGCTTTTTACGTATGCAAATGAATATACGTCATCATGCCATATAAGGTATATGTTCTATTGTGTAGAAGTCTATTCTGCAAGGTTTGATAATGCAGAGTGCGTAATGCAAAGTGACTAATGCAGAATGTATAATGCAAAAGTGCCTAATTCAAAATGCATAATGCAAAGAGTAAATTGTTAGCTGCATTCGTGTGACATTTCATTGGATTGTTGAGTATACTTATACATTTTGCATTTTTACACATCGACAATTGTACTTTACAGCATTGACAAATGCATTTTGTAATAACGACATTGGTATCTTTACGTTGTAACACAATCGACAATATTGGCAACGTTATACCTCCATACAATAGCTCACAGGGGCTTGTAGTTATATTTTACTATAATAACAACTTATGTTCACGAGATACTTTTTACCAGATAAACTTGGAGATTTCGACAATGATTTATTCATGTGTAGTAACATACCCCAATCACCAGCTTATGGTGGGTACGTTTCGCAATTCATCCGCTTTGTCAGGGCGTGTTCAATTTATGATGACTTTCTGGCCAGAACCATCAGATTTTATTTAGGAAATTGAATGGTCGTTACAGCAAACTATTTTCGAAACACCTGATGATACTTCTCCTTGGAGGAGTCCACTACTATACAACTGTTACTCTCGATTTTGACATACTACATACGAATTGTACGGATTTTTTTTATCTCTGCAATAATTCATAATATGTTAGTCCTAGCTTCTGGATACTAAAGCATCATACAAGGAATTCTACGACCACTTTCACCAAGCCATCACCTTTAATCTGCTGTCGAAATAAAGCAAACCATTCGAATTTTCATAATGATTTAACTGTCAATAATTCATGATAATCATTAATTTCTGTTTCAGCTGCAGCATTATTGAACTCTCTCGATACAGCCGTAGACCCTTGTAATAATTTCTATCAGTATGCTTGTGGTAACTGGATGAGAAACCATATCATACCAGAAGACAAGTCCAGATATATGAGGTTTGATGAAACTCGGGATCATGTGGAAATGATGCTGAAAGGTAAGAAGTTGTTGAGACAAAAGTTGAATGTGGGATCGAATCTCCGGACGCGATTTTTGTCTCTTTTGGGGGTGGGGGAAACATAATCCGATTAGAAATTTGTGTATGCAGAACAAAAAGAAAAGACGACAGATCAAAAGCGAAAGAGATCATCTTCTGGGTCGTTATTTTCTTTCGACATGGAAATATTATATATACCTTGTTGAGCACTCTATCTGGAGTGTACCAGTGTCGTTAGCGTTATGCGTAGCCCACTAGCTTGCTAGTTTGAACACTCTGCCATGGTACGATGGTATCACATAATGTGGGATCATTTGAGGTGGCTTTATAGCCAAACATCATCTCCAGTATCAGCACTGCACTGATGAGGCCCAGAAGGCCGAACCAGTACTGTTTGCAGTTAGGCCTACTATTATATAATTATTTTATAATTATATATACAATAACTACATAGAAGATGTGTGGATATTAGAACAACCATCTGGCGAAATTTTCAAATTTCTTATTATTGATTTCTTGACTGTCTTGTTCTGTTTCAGCACTCTTGGAAGCCCCAGTATCCAGAACAGAAAGTAATGCCACCAAGAAAGCAAAGTGGTTATACAAATCGTGTGTCAATGAAGGTAAGGAGATTTAGTACGACCAACGATGTCGGGAACGAGCTGATGTTCCCCAGCGAGGAACAAATGGAATGGATTTTTTGTGTCCTACTTTTACAATTTTTGTCCCAAGAAATTCAATACAAGAAAATTCTGCTTCATACTTTGACGACATTTGTCCGAATTAATGAAATAAAATGAATTTCTTTGTCCTATTTTTACGACATTCAATGAAATCAATGAAATGAAGTTCTGTGTCTTATTTGTCTGCTTCTGATCAAGTCGGATATCGTTTATCAGTTCATCAGTATGATAACAATCTATCACTTGTCACTGAAGTTGGAATATCGGTGCCGCAACAGTCAAGAGCGTGGTTTGTCCAAAAAGAATTGGGAGGGTCATTATACTGAGTTCAACTAAAAAAACATAAGTTGTTATATTGATTTGTTGAGTGCTGATTGACCAGCGAGGTCTTTTCCAGCTTTTACACGATTGAACCCATTGATTGTGATTTGAGTGGCAGTTTAACAGATTTTTTTTTATATTTTCAGAGATAATCGACCAGAGAGGTCTGGATCCTTTAGGACCGTTGTTTCACGATCTTGGTAGCTGGCCAGTGATAACACCCCAGTGGGATGGACGTGGATTCGATTTGGAGGGAATGTTAATTCTGTTACATGAACTGAATTCTGGATACCTTCTTAGTGTAGAGGTCAAACCCGACGATAAGAATTCATCTAGATACGTCATTGTGGTAGGTTGCATGATTCTTGCCGTTTACAATAAACTGTAGAATGAAAAAAAAGTTTTAGAATGAATAACACTACCATCTGACGAAGATAGCAATATCGTGTAGACTGTCATTCTTAAAACTGATGAAGATAACAAAACCATGTAGACTGTCATTCTTAAAACTGATGAAGATAACAAAACCATGTACCATTCTAAAAACTGACGAAGATAGCAATACCATGTAGACTGTCATTCTTAAAACTGATGAAGATAACAATACCATGTAGACTGTCATTCTTAAAACTGATGAAGATAACAATACCATGTACCATTCTAAAAACTGACGAAGATAGCAATACCATGTAGACTGTCATTCTTAAAACTGATGAAGATAACAATACCATGTTCCATTCTAAAAACTGACGAAGATAGCGATACCATGTAGACTGTCATTCTTAAAATTGATGAAGATAACAATACCATGTAGACTGTCATTCTTAAAACTGATGAAGATAACAAAACCATGTACCATTCTAAAAACTGACGAAGATAGCGATACCATGTAGACTGTCATTCTTAAAACTGATGAAGATAACAATACCATGTAGACTGTCATTCTTAAAACTGATGAAGATAACAATACCATGTTCCATTCTAAAAACTGACGAAGATAGCGATACCATGTAGACTGTCATTCTTAAAACTGATGAAGATAACAATACCATGTAGACTGTCATTCTTAAAACTGATGAAGATAACAATACCATGTACCATTCTAAAAACTGACGAAGATAGCAATACCATGTAGACTGTCATTCTTAAAACTGATGAAGATAACAATACCATGTTCCATTCTAAAAACTGACGAAGATAGCGATACCATGTAGACTGTCATTCTTAAAATTGATGAAGATAACAATACCATGTAGACTGTCATTCTTAAAACTGATGAAGATAACAAAACCATGTACCATTCTAAAAACTGACGAAGATAGCAATACCATGTAGACTGTCATTCTTAAAACTGATGAAGATAACAATACCATGTAGACTGTCATTCTTAAAACTGATGAAGATAACAATACCATGTACCATTCTAAAAACTGACGAAGATAGCAATACCATGTAGACTGTCATTCTTAAAACTGATGAAGATAACAATACCATGTACCATTCTAAAAACTGACGAAGATAGCGATACCATGTAGACTGTCATTCTTAAAACTGATGAAGATAACAATACCATGTAGACTGTCATTCTTAAAACTGATGAAGATAACAAAACCATGTACCATTCTAAAAACTGACGAAGATAGCAATACCATGTAGACTGTCATTCTTAAAACTGATGAAGATAACAATACCATGTAGACTGTCATTCTTAAAACTGATGAAGATAACAAAACCATGTACCATTCTAAAAACTGACGAAGATAGCAATACCATGTAGACTGTCATTCTTAAAACTGATGAAGATAACAATACCATGTACCATTCTAAAAACTGACGAAGATAGCGATACCATGTAGACTGTCATTCTTAAAACTGATGAAGATAACAATACCATGTAGACTGTCATTCTTAAAACTGATGAAGATAACAATACCATGTAGACTGTCATTCTTAAAACTGATGAAGATAACAAAATCATGTACCATTCTAAAAACTGACGAAGATAGCAATACCATGTAGACTGTCATTCTTAAAACTGATGAAGATAACAATACCATGTAGACTGTCATTCTTAAAACTGATGAAGATAACAAAACCATGTACCATTCTAAAAACTGACGAAGATAGCAATACCATGTAGACTGTCATTCTTAAAACTGATGAAGATAACAAAACCATATAGACTGTCATTCTTAAAACTGATGAAGATAACAATACCATGTAGACTGTCATTCTTAAAACTAATGAAGATAACAAAATCATGTACCATTCTAAAAACTGACGAAGATAGCGATATTATGTAGACTGTCATTCTTAAAACTGATGAAGATAACAATACCATGTAGACTGTCATTCTTAAAACTGATGAAGATAACAAAATCATGTACTATTCTAAAAACTGACTAAGATAGCGATACCATGTAGACTGTCATTCTTAAAACTGATGAAGATAACAATACCATGTAGACTGTCATTCTTAAAACTGATGAAGATAACAATACCATGTACCATTCTAAAAACTGACGAAGATAGCAATACCATGTAGACTGTCATTCTTAACACTGATGAAGATAACAATACCATGTACCATTCTAAAAACTGACGAAGATAGCGATACCATGTAGACTGTCATTCTTAAAACTGGTGAAGATAACAATACCATGTACCATTCTAAAAACTGACGAAGATAGCGATACCATGTAGACTGTCATTTTTAAAACTGATGAAGATAACAATACCATGTACCATTCTAAAAACTGACGAAGATAGCAATACAATGTAGACTGTCATTCTTAAAACTGATGAAGATAACAATACCATGTACCATTCTAAAAACTGACGAAGATAGCGATACCATGTAGACTGTCATTTTTAAAACTGATGAAGATAACAATACATGTACCATGTACCATTCTAAAAACTGATAAAGATAGCAATACCATGTAGTATAGACTGTCATTCTTAAAACTGATGAAGATAACAATACCATGTAGACTGTCATTCTTAAAACTGATGAAGATAACAATACCATGTACCATTCTAAAAACTGACGAAGATAGCTATACCATGTATACTGTCATTCTTAAAACTGATGAAGATAACAATACCATGTACCATTCTTAAAACTGATACAGATAGCAAAATGTAGTTTGTCTTCTCAAAAGTGATATAAATAGCATTTCAATGTAGATTACAATGTAAATTGTTATTCTGAAGAGTGATAAAGAAAGTAATACAATGCAAATTGTTATTTAAAAAATGGGTAGTTATCTGACACATGTGTTTATTACAGTTAGATGAAGGAAGCCTAGGTTTACCATCTAAAGATTATTACCTTGGTGAAAGAGATGCTAAATATATATCAGTGTATGAACAATTAGCTCGAGATCTGGCTAGGATGTTTGGTGCCGAGTCTCGCCAGGCAGCCTCACAAACCAGAGAGATGATCGACTTAGAAATCAAATTAGCAAATGTAAGTACATGCAGTAATTTGGTCTAATTTAAACGCCGATATAAACAATTAAGAAACAAGATAGGTTAAAGGGAATGTAAAGAAGTTTTCAATATTTTGTATGTGTGTCAGGGACACTGATTACATCAATTTGCACCTTTACAACTTCAATGGGTCAGAAATTGTTATCACACCTGTAAAATATATTTAGAAAACGCCATCACGCACAACAGTTTAAGTGCAATTGCTAGAACCACAGACTTCTGATTGAAAATTGGAATTTTCCATGTTGATGCTATAAGTGTCCCCAATATATTGTATAAAACAATTACGATTTGATGTAGCAACCTTTTTTTTTTATTATTAAAGCTTATTAATTTCTTATAGGTACATGTAGAGAACTTTTTTAATATTGTTTCGTCTTACAAGATTTATCATTAGGTATTCTTTAACACACAGGAATATTGATTCTTATATTTTCAGCATTTTCACACATTTCAACCATAAAAGAAATGAATACAGCATGTAGTTAAAGACTACATATTCATAAATAACATATTTAACCTTTAACTTGCACTTTGTTTCATCATAAATCTTTACTTTGTGACCTAGGCCAGTGCCTTTATGAGACTAAGTTCTCATCACTACCTAACAAAAGATTTAGCAAACCTCTTACAATTTTTTTTAATTATTAATGGCAATTATTTAACCGGTATCAATCGATAGTTGAACACTATTGGTAAATGCTGTAATTTTGGATTCTTGATTTCTTTAGATAACAACAGATATGGCAAGTCGAAGAGACAGAAACAAAATGTACAACAGAATGAGCGTCACTGAATTAAGGCGGCAAATTCCTTTGGTATGTACTTCTTAGCAAAAGCTGATACCGACATATATACGTATAAGCATAGTTGTATAATTGTATATATAATTTGTATAGGAGGGATACATATGATGCAAAAAAAAAGCCATAAATGGTTTCTTTACACTTAAGACCTCTGAACAATCTCTTTAATATTTAAAACAGTACAATACTACAAGCAGTGAGATTCCACTCAATATCCTCTGAAACTCTATGTATGTCCTTATTCGCAGTTGCTGCTTTTCTACTCTACCTTAACATGCATAAGGCTGCGTGCACATAGAAGTATACGGTATGCACTGCTCGAAAATCGAACAAGCACGATTTCTACTATACTACACTTTACTTTAATATACGTAGGAATACTTCGATTTCGATTAGTGTCCTCTTATGTGATCAGGTATTATGAAATTACCTTGTTCGATTTTAAGTAATACGCGTGTCGCTCAAACCGTACACCGTATACCCGAAAAGTATACTTCTATGTGCAAGCAGCTCAAAGGGTTTATTAGTTGTTTTTTGTATATTTTGTAGTTTGATTGGAATCGGTTTATAAACGGTGTATTTCGGTCAGTAGACATACCCATTCCAGAATGGACAGAAATAGTTGTTTATTCGCCATCTTATCTCAAAAATATGGTTAAAATAGTCCGTAATACACATAGCAGGTAAGGTTTATATGCTTTATTCATGGATTGACCGAGAACGCGGCTCGCGGGCCCAAAGCTATACACGCCTACGTTGGTAAAGAAAATACATCATATAGTTCTAGCTAGTAAGATGATTCAAGCTGTCCGTATAGGCCCATAGGAAGCAATTTCATATATTGGAGGGTGGGGGGCAAATTATGCCACACACCCACCCCCCACACCACCCTTCCTGTTCCTACGGGCCTGATAGTATTCTGATACCGCATCCCTCTTAGCTTGGTAATAGCTTTAATAAGAAAGTACTTAATACTTGGTAAACGTTTCGATTATGTTCCAGGACGGTAGCAAACTATCTTATCTGGAGGTTGTTAAAAGACAGATTAAGTGATTTACCAGAAGGATACAGAGCTGTAGCCAGAAATTATAAACGAGTAAGTTTTAACTCTTAACATTTAGGTATTATTTGTATGATACCACTAAATGGATCTGGGATGAGTTCGATTATGGGTACGATTCGACAAATAATGATAAATAACAAAACACAAGACAATATTATGGAATATAACACACTTCTTTAATACCATGGATTACATATTACCATGTAATGACATCTGATGACGACACGTATATATTGTGTTGAAACGTTATGTGCAATTACATCTGATGACGACACGTGTATATTGTGTTGAAACGTTATGTGCAATACATCTGATGACGACACGTGTATATTGTGTTGAAACGTTATGTGCAATTACATCTGATGACGACACGTGTATATATTGTGTTGAAACGTTATGTGCCTATCTGTATTAAATAAGTGTGCTATATTCCATAATATTGTCTTGTGTTTTGTTAAATGTGCTTCTCGCTTCTACATGTCGTTCAAATCTTATAAAATGATAAAGTTTCATCCATTGATATTGTGTGATATTTTATAAGTGGTTTGTGAATGCATATATGCAATAGGTTGCGTGCACATAGAAGTGTAATTTTCGGGTATACGGTGTACGTTTTGAGCGACACCGTATACTCTAAAAGTATACTTCTATGTGCGCGCAGACTTAGAGAACCCATTGTTTTTCATATTTTTATCAAATTCGGTCTGTAGCTTAAACTTAGCCAAAAATTGAATGAGTTCGAATTTAAGCACCATCTGTCAAATCTTAGTGAAGTTACAGCTCTTTGAGTAATTCTTGCAAACTTATTTTAATAGGTTGTATACGGTATAAAGAGAGAGGAACCCAGATGGAAGATGTGTGCTGAATATGTAAAAGACACTCTCGGTCACGCTGTAGGAAGAATGTTTGTTGATCGATATTTTGACGAGTCCTCAAAGGAAAAGGTTTGCTCATTTTCTGAATCTGTAGTTCTAATTAGAATTTGGATATTTTCTTCGATCAGTGACGATGAGAGAAAGACATGTACATATCCATGTCGCAATCTTAAGTCAGAGTCTAAAAACTGACTAAACGAATAAGCTAGACATGCTATGTGATCAGCACCAATTGTTGGTTTTTCACGATCGCAATGCAATTCCTGTCACGGGCCATCGAGAAAACAGACGCAATCTGAATCAGTCCAAAACCCATTCTTGAGCGAAACTTGTTGTCATACTGCATGGTACTGTCGAGGTACAGTACGTAAGTCTTTGTTTAATTTCATTTATCTAGGCAGTAGTCATGATTAAATATGTTGAAAGGGCCTTTATGGAAATGTTACAAGAAGCCAAATGGATGGATAAGGATACTAAGGACTATGCTCTGAAAAAGGTAAAGATTTCTGTCTGGAACATCTATCATGAATTTGATTGTATCGTCGTGTAAACCAGCTTAAACCATGTTTGTGAGGTTCTATAGCACAGTGGTTCTTTACAAACATGACGCCATTTGCTTGGAAAATGGTGGTCGTTATGTTTGAGAGTTCAGTTCTCGATCAGGGTGTGAAAGTTCGATGACCTTGAATAAGTCATCTTCACTCATAATTCCATTCCACCCAGCTGTAAATGGTTACGGATAATCCGGGAAAGATCAATGCCAAGAGGTTTGGCTAAGGACCAGCTGGGAGAAAGGATCCTCACGGAACCTAAGTTGTTATCCTTGTAAAATATAGATGTTTCTTTCTTTCTTTCTTGTTGTCTTTTCAATAAATGGATAGGAGAACCATGGTCCAGTGTATCTAAATAGTTTCACATGGACGGTGAATTTTAAGCAATCACCCTATTGTATTCGTTACATTTGCTCACATCATTTATAGTTTCATGTGTTTTATTTACAAAACAATCTGTATGTAGAAATCTTGATAGGACAGTTTAAAAATCATCGTGATTATATTACGTCAGTCCTTGATACGAGAGCTTCCCACGTCGATGAATACATTTGATTTGATTATTCACCTTGTTTTGTATAGTGAATCCTGTCTTACCAGTCAGTTATTCTGTGTTAAAGTGATGCGATCATCCAAGTAGCCTATTTGCTTTGGTTGGCCTTAATTTCAGATATATTTATTGTATATCAGACTACAATCCTGTTTGTTTACAATAAGATGAAAACAGATACAGATATCTTTATTTACAATTTTGGTCTTCATATATCAGGCCATGAACATAAACACCCCCCCCCCCCCCCCCCCCAATTAATTTTGGCATTAACGACTATAGCAATAATTTTTTTTTTAAGATATAACAAGAAATTATGGTATGTTTTTAGGGCAAGCAACATCAAAATTGCTTTATATAGTCAGCAGCAGCCTTGATTTCAGCACCACCACCCTTGAGAATGAGTTTTGCGACCCTTGAGAATGAGTTTTGCGACCCTTGAGAATGAGCAAATGAAATTGCTTCCTACGGACCTGTTGTATATTTTTGATAAACTTCCCTCGCTTATTACTGATTGTTATATGATATTTTGCAGGCGAAGAGTATATTAAAAAAGATAGCCTATCCTGATTGGATTCTCAATAATGTTAAACTCAATAAGGAATATCAAAAGGTAATTAGAAATTTGAGTCTCAGTGACGATATTGAGGTTAGAGTGGTTTGAGTGAGAATCGAGCTCCTCGGTATGTAGGGAGCCGCGGTGGCTTAGTGAGTTAGACGCTTGCTCACTAACCTGGAGGTCCAGGGTTCAATCCCGACATGGGTCGAGATGATACCTTCGGATTTTTCAACCCGGTCCCCCTGTCAGTGATGCAGGTCAGAGGGGCCGACATGAAAAAGTGTCTAGTCGTTCGGATGAGACAATAAACCGAGGTTCCGTGTGCAATGGTTGTGCACGTTAAAGATCCCTCGACAGTTGGAGAAATTGAAAATAAGAGCAGGCTAATGCCGCTGTCCTGGCAAAATTTCCCTCATTGCACATGACATTTGCTCGTACATGCTTACTCTTTTCGAAACACCTGATGGTACTTTTCGTATGGGAAGTCAACTACTATATAATTAATGCACTCGATTTTGTCATGCTCTGGACGAGATTTTTGATTAACGAAATTGTTTTGCTTGTACGGATTTTTATTATATAGGTGCAGAAAAGCAGGACATAAAACTCCGTTCATTTCATTTCCACAGTATGCAATGGAGTCAAAGAATCGCCGCAGTTATTACGTGTTAAAGAGTTGGTTGGTGAAACATTAGTGTGGTTATTTCGCTTTATTAATACATTTACATATAATTATAGGTCAATTTTAACCAAGATTACTATTTTGAGAATATCCTGGCCTCACTGAGATTTGTCTCCAAGAAATCACTACTTTTACTGCGAGAATCAGTCAATAAAACCAGGTAAGTTAGTGAGAGTCAGCAACTTTTATGTTGAAAGTGAAAGAATTATTCTCCACAACCAAAAACACTACCATTGAAATACAAAATGACTAAAACAATTACAAAGTGAGTAGTTATCACCAATGATATCGTGAATCATGAATCGTATTCTGGACATATTTGGAATAACCACCGACTAATAATTGTGCAAATTTTTTACGTTCAGTGTCTTCAATACACTTACATAAATGATGTTTTTTCCTTTGATGTTTTTGAGAAATAATTTGCTTAAAATGTGTGTTTGAGGAAAACTGTGGTGTATAAACAGCAATTGTGTTATTGCATTCTTGGGTAATTTGACATGAAAGCCATATAGAATCTAATAGGAAAAAATGAGTGAAATAACCAACTAAGTTATTGCACTCGCAGTAGCTCCGCCCCTTTTTGGAAAGACATCCCCTTTGCAGACGAAAATGAAACGTGCACGAGCTTCAATTTCATTGGATTAGAGAGTAACGTGATCGATGCTGTCATAATTTTTAAGCTGTCAATCATATTTATGTTACAAGTAATATATACCACGTGACTTACTCATTAACATATTTAAACAAACTCATCCTAACGGATTCGTTTGTTTAAATATGTTAACTCGTAAGCACCGTGGTATATATAGTACATAAAAAACGAACAAACCTTTAAAACGATACTACCTCTTAGAATAAACAAAAAAATTCAGTTCTCAAACTTGGTCAATCAGAGTATATATTCATCAACGATGTCCAAAGTATACAAACAGAATGCAAAAAACCCATGGAACTAAATTTCCATATAATAACAGGTTATAATTGATAAACGCCTTAAATTTGATTAAGTGTTTTTCAATTATTGTATATAAACATTGTTTTCTGGATTTATCAGATTATTTAGGCAATCTATTGTATAGTTATGGACGCAGGCAAGTCCCTTGAGGAATATAAACTCCTATTGACTAAATTTGAAAATTTAGATTTTTTGTTTATTCTAAAAGGTTGTATTCCTTTAATAATCCATTTTTAGGGTTTTGTGCAATATTTTGATTTTCATTGCAGATGGGCAACAACACCGGCTGTAGTCAATGCTTATTATGAACCCTCAGAAAACTCTATTAGTAAGTATAAAACACATATTCTCATGCACATAATTATATGAATGTGTCATTTTTGGCATGATAAAACAAAAATTATAAAACGACCAACGATCTTGAGACAATCTAAATGAAAATTTGATTCTTAACAATGAAAGATAATACAATGTTAGCACAAATTGTTGTCTACCAAAACATACCCGTGTATTGTCACAAGGAAATCAATTTTCAACACTATTTTCCGTTCTTTTATCCTATATGACCTGGCTTTTCAACTAGTTTGTTCAAATGTCCACAAAAATGCACGAGGAAATGTCTGCTGAAATGTCCACAGAAGGCATCGAAAACATGTTATTTCGAAGCATGATAATCACAGCACTTAAATTGTGGTCGTTGCAAGCAGTGGACACTGGTGTTTCAGGATAATACAAAATATAACATATTTCTTTCAGACCTATAGCTCAGTTTGTGTCCCCTGGAGAATGTCCAGATGTCCCCAGTTTAGGACATGTCCCCCATGTTGAAAACCCAGGCTGTATGAGAACCCAATCACTGCAGGTTATCGTATATTTATGTTCATATATGTTTATACTATTGTTCTTACCATTATCATTACAGCTTTTCCTGCTGGTATCTTACAACCACCATTTTACAGTAAACATTATCCTATGTAAGTAGAACTATATTTTACAATCACTAGTCGAGATATTGAGAACTATATTTTACAACCCCCATCACTACTCGATATATTGTCCAGAACGTAAAGTATCTTGCAATTTACTTTCATCACAGAAGTTTGTAAATGTAGGGATTTGATTGGATAGAACGTAACAAACACAGCTAATAAGAGTCCTCGACAGAAAGACTGTAAACGATATGGCTGTATGTGTATAATTGTATATGTATAACTTTGGTTAGCACCGGAAGTAGAAATGTTACCGGAAGTGTAACCCTTACGTCTTTGGCAGCAAACACAGCAATGATAGTTGATTTGTTCATTTTAGGTCTCTGGTATTTGGTGGTATTGGAATGGTCATTGGTCATGAAATAACCCATGGTTTTGATGACGAGGGTATACTACGCTTTCCATTCGAATACATATCCCCTCGCTTTAGTGATAGCTTCTTAATGCACTCCACCAACCGCTCTTACTAATACCCTTCTTGCTTGCTTTAATAACAACTCCTTGCCTTAACTGTCGAAATCGGACGTAAATTATCAGGGCATATAATATCAGGGATATGTCATAGAACCATAGCTACAGTACCGTGCAATAAATATTCGTACAAAATGGCGGTGTGGTTACATTTGCTCTACGACATTACATACTTGCACATCGCTTGGAAATTATTACAAAGGGGGGAAAACATCACCTATGTATCAGAAACGTTGGACTTTCCAGGAGTACAATTAGCAAGTTTTAAGAAGCATGTAGAACGAAGGGGGTACATAGGATACACCCAAGACGAAAAAGGCAACCCATTTCTATGTACGAATATATATTGCACGGTACTGTATATGGAGCAAGATGGTGGAATAGATTTACCCACCGTACAAAATGCTAATGGTCGATCTATTATACCAGCACTGCAACTTAAAATTACACATTCGGTTATATGACTCCCTCTCTCCCTCCCGAATAATCTAGAACACTAGAAGTACACGTGGGCGCAATATGTTATAAAAACTCAAAGTTCCAAAGAGCAAAGAGTCACAATGAGAACTGAAGAACTTTTCATTGGAGGGGGTGCCAATTGTAGAGATCGTCGAGACGCAAAGCAATTTAAGGGGGGTATGGGGCAACTGTTAGCTCTCAGAGAAGAGGGCCTTGTAGCTTAGTTTGGTTTGACAGATATATGTAATATTCACTGGTTTAATTTGTCAGGTGGACAGTTTGACAGTCAAGGTAACTTACGATACTGGTGGAGTCGAGAATCATTGAGAAAGTTTACAGAGTTAGCTAAATGTATTGATAACCAATATTCTAATTATACTATCAATGGAGAACGTGTAAGTTTCTTGTACTAGCAATGGTGTAGGTCAGGCCTTCTCAATTAATTTTTGTAAAGGGCCAAATATATTTTATGAATAAAATATAAGGGCCACATAGGGCTTAGCTTGCATAACGGGAGAAGCGTTTAAACGGAAGGGATGACTCTTGAGGGGACATTCTCAAGGGCGTCGCGAGCAGGATTTGGCCCGCGTGGCGCCATTTGAGAAAGCCTGATGTAGGTTGCAGACAATAGAGCCCACGGATTAATGAGTATTCCGGAGACCCTACCCTAAATATTACTCATTGGAGTTCTCATCGGACCCCCCCCCCCCCCCACCCTTTATGTAGTGGTTAAAAATCCGGATTAAAAAAAAACGAATCGATTGGTTCAGTTTGAAACCTCATCGAGGTAAAAAGAAAATCCTAAGTCACAGAAGTTGCCTGAAAATGTTTGATCCCAATTCCCAAAATTGGGCAAATTATCATTAAAATTCGGGCAATATGTCAATCTGCCCCCTGTTGAGTCATGGGGTTAGGACGTACTGCATTGAAGGCACTTGTAGAAGAGTAGATTTCATTTCATTTACCTTCTTTTAGGTTCGAGGGAATCAAACAGTTGGAGAAAATATCGCTGATAATGGCGGAGTTGTGGCTGCTTATAAAGTAAGTTATTTCCTTTATCATGAGACTGATGGCCTATCAGTATACGTTAAACCATAGAAATGTAGATAGGGAATAATAACGCAAGATTTATGCTTGGCACGCATACGTTGAATTGGAGGTATGCCCATAACTTCCGGTTTCTGTAAGAAGTTATATTAATTTAAAAGCCATGATAAACGCGATTTAATTGGAACGGAACATCCAGTCTCTCTGCCACAGTATCACTTAGAGTCAACTAATCCTAGAGGAGAAACTAGGTCAACCATAAATGAAACAGAAGTTCAGCAGACGATAAGTAAACTAAGACTTCCAGTCTTATACATTTCTATGGTTTAACATCTTTAATCGTATTATTTTATTATTCACCCTATTCGTTTTGTATTACAGGCTTATAAAAGTTGGAAAGAGAACGAGGAGATGAGATATGGCCGTCTGCCTGGTTTAAATTTAACAGCAAATCAACTTTTCTTTGTCAATTTTGCTCAGGTAAAGCCAAAATTTCTATTTTTTTTTTTTACTGGGATAAAGGCTTTGATCACCTAACCTCACTTTTGAATTTCATGTTACGTTGGTGCTGTGCTAATTTTGTGATCAGTTCTTACCATCCACTCATCATCTGACACTGACCCTTTATGGCGGGAAAATACTTATTACATGCAAGGGAAGTAAATCAGTTATCGTTTGAAAGCCTCGAACAAAGCTCGCAAATTGAAAGGATGCGTTCGTCTCTACATAGAAATGTATAAGACTGGAAGTCTTTTGTCATCGTCTATTGAACTTCTCTTTCAATTGATGGTTCCGTTGAACTAGTTTCTCCTCTAGGATTAGTTGACTTTAAGTGATACTGTGGCAGAGAGACTGGATGTTTTGTTCGAATTAAATCGCGTTTATTATGGCTTTTAATTTAATATAACTTCTTGCAGAAACCGGAAGTTATGGGCATACCCCCAATTCAACGCATGCGTGCCAAGCATAAATCTTGTGTTATTATTCCCTATCTACAATTCTATGGTCTATATTATTATTTTTGACTGTTCGATAACTTTCTCTCTTATTTTAAAACAGATTTGGTGTACAGTATCCTCACCGGAAGCAGATAGAAATACATTGTTGACAGATCCTCATAGTCCTGGGGCATTTAGGTAGGATCAAACATTTTCAGGCAACTTCTGTGACTTAGGATTTTCTTTTTACCTCGATGAGGTTTCAAACTCAACCAATCGATTCGTTTTTTTTTAATCCGGATTTTTAACCACTACATAAAGGGTCTGAGAACCAGGCGCGATAACAAACGTTAACGTTAACTTTGACCTAACCTTAATGACCTTTGTTTTAACCAATCACGTTAACGTTTGTTATCGCGCCTGGTTCTCAGACCCTAATGTAGTGGTTAAAAAAACGGATTAAAAAAAAAACGAACGAACGAAATTAGGGTTTGATTTTAATTAGACTGTGCTACCGAAAGTTTAAAAGAACCAAAAGTAAAAAAGAGTTCACTTATGTCGATGTTTCCTTCATTGCAAACGTCTAATATGTCTTTAATTTCCCAACTAGGAGAGGAAAAGTCGGAGGTTAAAGCCTATTTCATTTATATTTCAGAGTTATTGGTAGTTTATCAAATAATGACGACTTCGCAGAAGTGTTTAATTGTCCCAAAGGTTCCCCAATGAATCCGGTCAAGAAGTGTAAAGTTTGGTGATTGGTTTAATATTCAATATGGAGGTGAACATTCCGAGTCTAAACCAATCAAAATGTGCCTTTTATTTATCTTTGAAATTCAGGGATATCAACAAACAACCACCTCTTAAACTTTGTTTCAAGCCAATCATGTTTTAAGTGCAAATCTCTTTCTTGTGAGAGTCATTCAATACATGACGGTGTCAGTGAAAGGGAGGAAATTTGTAGTTTGAAATGCGAATAAGACATTCGTACTTTTAGTATTAGTTATTGTGCCAAATTTGTATGTTATTTTTTTTAAGTTCTCCAATTCTGTTTATTATTTAGTGATATTTGCCTTTTTTCATATATAAAACGATACTGTTTACGTTCTTTGGCTACCTCAGACCTGTCAACAACATTATTAGATTATGAAATTTCGAACTAATTTCGTGTTGATGGAGTATTACGTTTATATTATTTTTGCATGTAAAATAAGATAGGCCTATTTCTGGATGTCTATTGGGCCGATAATTCGATAAAGTAACGCGAAAATTCAAAAAACCCGATATATATAACTGGAAAGTCCAAATCCATCTAAAGAGCATTTCCGGATACTTTTTTTTTAGGTGGTTTCATTATTTTCCTGTATATAAGTAAGTTATGTATAATATGTGTAATATATCTTTTGTCGTGAAATTTTATATTTTTGAAATTTTCTTTTGCATGAAATGTATTTTGATTTTAATACTGCTATGACACAGTAATAATTATTGGGTCATCATAGTTATGTGAATACGACTGGTTATTCCAGTCAGACTGTAGACTAGATCTTCTATAATCTCAGTGACAAGACAAAATCCCTCAGAATCTTAGATTTTGATTTGACCAGTTGGTAAATAGATTCCTATAAGAAATACGTTTTTGTAGACAAGATCTTCCAGGACCAAAGTCTAAAGTTTGTTTTAGCTGGTAGACAAGATCTTCCAGGACCAAAGTCAAAAGTCAAGTTTGTATCAGCTGGTAGACAGGATTTTCAAAACCTAAGATGTTATGATTTTGATATTGATCAACTGATAGACAGAATCTAAGTTTTAGTATTGACCAGCTGGTAGACAAGATCTTCCAGGACCAAAGTCAAAAGTCAAGTTTATATCAGCTGGTAGACAGGATCTTAACAATCTAGGAAGTTATGATTTTGATATTTATCAACTGATAGACAGAACCTAAGTTTTAGTATTGAACAGCTGGTAGACGAGATCTTCCAGGACCAAAGTCAAATATGACGTTTGTAGTAGCTGGTAGACAAGATCTTCGAAACCTAAATTTTTAACGAGCTGGGTGACATAGCTTTAGTTTGTTTCATTGTAAATTATGGACTTTTCTATTCTGTCTTATAGTCCATGATCCATAAAAGTATATTTTTACACATACTATTCTGAACTATTTTAGACTTTTTTCTTATTTTTAGTTATACGTTGTACATAAGAGAAAATAAAGATATAATTTTAATATTTCATCTTTTTTTCATTTTTACCCAAACAAACTACATTTCTAGTGTTACATGTGCGACCATTGAGCCTTTTGCAAACGTTTCGATATATTATACTTGAACATGCCCGTAGGAAGCAATTTCATATAAGGGTGGTGGTACTGAATTCAATGTTGCTCCTGCATATATAAAGCAATATTTATTTTACTGGCCCGAACATACCAGTTAACTTGTTTTATCTTGATTTTTTTTTTGTTTTTTATTGCTTTAGTCATTATTGTCAAAATTAAAGTTGAAGGTCACAAGGGAGGCTTTTAGGTAAGTTCAGATATTGAAGGTACCGTCGCCAAATATTTCCTGAAGCAGCTGAAAGAGTTCAAGCTACTTCTGCTCCTTTCTGTTATAAATTTTTATTACAGCATATACAGTGTTATAAATATTGGATTCTGGTTGTAACGACCTCGCCTAGCGATCGCCAAATAAGTTCAAGGTCGTAATATTCGTGCTATAAATATTACCAAACACGACATTTATGTTCTGGATTCATTTTACTACCAGGTTTACATTCATACGCTCTGCTGAATTCCTTACTGTTAGATAATGCTCCCGTAACCCTACAAATATAGATAACATTTTGATTACTTCAAGGAATTATTTTAAAGAAGCTTTCAAAACTTTAGTGCATTGAAAGCACGATTTGCACTATTCCAATTTCCAGTTCGACGTCTGTGGGTCTTGCAGTAAAATTAAGTATTTAAAAAAAATGAAATGAATGGAGTTTTACGTCCTACTTTTCTGCACCTATATGGGCTAATTGAGGACGGGCAAACGCCATGCAGTGTGCAATGAAGGAAATTTGCCAGGACAGCCTTCATTAGCCTACTCTTATTTTCGATTTCCAACTGTCGAGGGATCTTAAACGTGTACAGCCAATAGCACACGGGACCTCGGTTTATTGTCTCATCCGAACGACTAGACGCTTTTTCATGTCAGCCCCTCCGACCTGCATCACTGACAGGGGGCAACCGGGTTGAATTAAGTATTTAAGACATCTTTATCGCAATGGTCCTAATGATAGGAGTTCTAGAAAACTGTTTTATCCCTTTAATGTCCCAAGATAAGAGGAAACCGTAGCTCGAAGCTCTTAATGTCTGTACAATTTGACTACAAACCTGAATTTACCAGGACTGTGAGGATCAGTAAGAATTTGGTACTCAAGAGCTTCAGGTCTTTGAACGCCACAGAAACCCTACAAAAACAATAGAGCTTGTTAAATCACAGCACTGGGGGTGCAATGGTAAAGATGAACCGACAAAATACATTAACATTGCGAGCGGAGCTAATAACGGGTGGGGTCCAAGAAGCCTCTGAAGTTCTAGGGGTTTAGCCATTTGACACACTGCAGGAAAGCTATTTGAAGCTATATTTTTGTATTTTTATGTTTATGACTGCGGTGGGTAGACTCAACTTTACTGACGACACTTTTTCAACCGACAGATATATATATGCCCCCCTACCAACCCCCCCCCCCCCCACTCCCGGTCCTCCTCTAGCTACGCCCATATGTCTATTCTGTTCGCTAAGCAATTTCAACCAAATACATGTATGTTATACCTACGCAATATATAACTGCTGCTTATGTACGAAGTTTATTTTGGGCCTTTGTGAATACAAATTAGTAGAACCTTAGTGAAAATGAAATGAAATTTAACTTGCTTACTACCTACTTTTGATGCAATTATATACTATATCAAAGAAAAGACTTGTAGTTTAAACACTTTCTTTCAATATAAGAATAGTAAATTATGCTTACCCGAGCGAAATTCAGAAAGAAAAGTTGATCGTGGGTTAAATTCAATCCCGGTAAATGTTGAAAACTTTCTGGCTCTGTTTTTAATAGCTCTTTATATGCCTAAAATTTACAAAAACGAAGAAAACTAATTGGAATTTTGCATCTTATTTTCTTCATTAGGTGTTTAAAAAACGCACAACACCGGGTGTAATACGAAAATTTGTCTGTTTTGAAATATAAATAAATGTTCAAAAGGACTTACCATATAAGCTACATGAAGTCCACCATTATCAGCAATATTTTCACCTTGTGTATTCTCGCCATTTAACTGAAATGAATTTCGAATCATTCAAGACTTGGGGATATTACTACAAACATACTTACATTATCATTACCAATAGTAAAATTAGTTACAACTGGTGACTGGGGAATATTACTACAAACATACTTACATGTTCATTACCAATAGTAAAATTAGTTACAACTGGTGACTGGGTAATATTACTACAAACATACTTACATGTTCATTACCAATAGTAAAATTAGTTACAACTGATGACTGGAGAATATTACTACAAACATACTTACATGTTCATTACCAATAGTAAAATTAGTTACAACTGGTGACTGGGGAGTATTACTACAAACATACTTACATGTTCATTACCAATAGTAAAATTAGTTACAACTGGTGACTGGGGAATATTACTACAAACATACTTACATGTTCATTACCAATAGTAAAATTAGTTACAAATGGTGACTAGGGAATATTACTACAAACATACTTACATGTTCATTACCAATAGTAAAATTAGTTACAACTGGTGACTAGGGAATATTACTACAAACATACTTACATGTTCATTACCAATAGTAAAATTAGTTACAACTGGTGACTGGGGAATATTACTACAAACATACTTACATGTTCATTACCAATAGTAAAATTAGTTACAACTGGTGACTGGGGAATATTCCTACAAACATACTTACATGTTCATTACCAATAGTAAAATTAGTTACAACTGGTGACTGGGGAATATTACTACAAACATACTTACATGTTCATTACCAATAGTTTAATAAGTTACAACTGGTGACTAGGGAATATTACTACAAACATACTTACATGTTCATTACCAATAGTAAAATTAGTTACAACTGGTAACTAGGGAATATTACTACAAACATACTTACATGTTCATTACCAATAGTTTAATAAGTTACAACTGGAGCCTGGAGAATATTACTATAAACATACTTACATGTTCATTACCAATAGTAAAATTAGTTACAACTGGTGACTGGGGAATATTACTACAAACATACTTACATGTTCATTACCAATAGTAAAATTTGAGTACTGATCTATGATACATTGAGCTAGATCATTAAAACTTTCTGAAGAACTGTTCGTCCACCAAGGTCTCAAATTTCCGTTTTTATCATAAAGTCTTCCTGAAAAAGGAAACAATCCCATTAATATTTCAAAGAGAATAAAGAATTAAGAATAAAAAATAATTTCCTTTTCCAAATTTAAAATCTTATGGCTCACCATTCTTTAAATATATCTTAAAGTGCATTAAAACTATAAAAAAATAAAATAGAATTTACAGAGAAGTCTACCTATATCGTCGAACCCGTGTGTTATTTCATGTCCAATAGTCAGACCAATTCCTCCATAGGTTAACGATCTGAAATAGAAAATATTTCCACTTTCAGATTCCAGATACTATACTCAGTTCATAAAAGAGCAGTGCAAATATCGGGGTAGATTAATCAAAAGGTTTGAAAATTGAAAGAAAATCATTGGGTCGAAGATCCATAGCCTTATGCTTATACAATCGTATATACGGCAGCCATTGTCTAACGCGATAAAAAATAGTTCCTCAGCTCTTGCTAGTTATCTTCCCATACGAAACTTCGCATCTTTCCTAGCTCCGTATGTGTCGCAGATAAAGACACGAACCTAATCACCAGCCATGACGCCAACGATATTCGTTGAACGATAAAGTATGCATCAAATTTAATATTAAAACGTCTATAGGATATCAATAAGTTCTTAAATGCTAAAAATATTCCCAAATTTAACAGTGTGTATTTACTGAAGAAGTTGCAGTACAGAACTCTTTTTAATAGTGGGGGCGTTTTTGAGTTACGAGACTAATAATAATAATAATAAACTCTTTATTTTACATGGGTCAGAATTAGGCCCAATACCACGAGTGGTAACGGTCCTGTCTCACACCCAGCCCATGGGGACAAACATAGATACAATATACAACATATAGACACCAAAAAAAAAAAAAAAAAAAAAAATAAAAAATAAAAAAATTAATGTACAGAGTTTGATGATTGAGAGATCAAGTACATGACCACAGGCTACTGGATATTTTTTTAAGATATACAATATAGCAATATACACAAGTACATGTGTATTAAATGGACATATTGTCCTCAACTAGAAACCGGAAAGACGATTAAAGACATTTCGCACCATTATGAGTTGTTTCGAACTCATTAACATCAGTCTGCTTAAATTGTTATTCTTTTTCACTTAGTATGGATCAAATAAAATACATTCTCTTCATATTTGTTTGTATAAATTGGTTTGAGTAGTGTGGAATCCATCTTGGGACATTTGGTTTGTTTACATGAAGTCGTTTCGTCACATTTCTGGTCTCCGAGAGAAAAATTTCTACGCGTGAACTATTTAAAACATGGTTGGTCAATAGGTCAGAGTAATGTCTTCGATAGGTAGAATTTCTCTGTTGATCAGAATGGTTATCTTCCTTGTACATTATATTTCGTAGACAGAAGATGTCTGGTTGTCAGAGACTATTCAGAAGTCAACTTGGAAGTAGTGCGCTTTATCCGCCAGCTGCATACAAGGTTATTGTCAGGCGTAGCGAGAATGGCCGATATATTAACGATTGATGCTTATACTTAACAACAAATCGTATATAAATTGTTTTTTTCAATATACTTGTGATATTCTCCCCTTGTTTTCATATCAACCAAAGGATTCTCCCCAAAATTCAAATATAAATATTCATTTGGAATCATATATCGTCTTGGAATGTACAATTTTATTCGGATATCCTGAATATTCTTACATTGATATCCGATTATCCATCTTGTACACTTAATAATAATCTTCATTATACATGTAATACATACCGAGGATAATCTTTATCATAAAATGGCGGCTGTAAAATCCCGGCCAATATTGCTGAAATCATTTAATATAGATTTAGAAATTCGTATTTTTTGGCATTTAAAATGTTCACTAACATGGAATATTTCAGTTAATCTAATCTGTAATAATGTTCCAAACTCTCCTTCAAAATGTAAGCATTTAAATCCCCTAGTATCCATAAATATCAGCGTTTGAAAGTCAAAATTACGACTTGTCGTTTAGTAAGACTATGACTTATATAGAAAATACATATACAGAAAATGAAAGATAAATGTTAAGGTACGGGTATAATTGAAGGAATTGTACGGTTTTTGGGCAGTGCCAATAAATCTGAAGGTTATTTACATAAATCCAAATCTATCCTCGAAAATGCTAAATATTCCTTTTAAGATCATGCAATTTGAAAACAAAAAGATTTTTCTTCTTCGCTAATTGCTGTTTTCTTTCTTGAATGGAAAAAGTGAAAGACATGAAAAATGAAACATTTAGTGAATTTATTAAATGGAATATATTACTTACTAATAGTGTTTAATCTGGGATCATAATGAGCATTTACCTTCGCCGCCCCATCATACCACCTAAAAATAAATAGTCGTAACGAAACAGTATGTGACCCTACATAATAATAACTCTGTAGTCCCAGAATAAAAAAGGCGTTATAAGCATGTATTTGAGCTGATAACAAATTAAAGGGATTGTAAAGAGGTTTTCTAAACTTTGTCTGTGTATCAGGAACACTGATAGCATCAATTTGCACCATTCCAATTTCCATTCCGACATCTGTGGTTCTTGCAATTCCACTAAAACTAACGCGTTTTATGACGTCACTAATAATAATGATTTACCGGAAGCTACTATTGATAACTATGTAGATCACTATTAGTGATGTCATAAAACGCATTAGTTTTAGTAGAATTGCAAGAACTACAGACGTCGGAATGGGAATTGGAATGGCGCAAGTTGATTCTATCAGTGTTCCTGATACACATAAAAAGTTTAGAAAACCTCTTTACAATCCCTTTAAGAAAAAAACATTTTAATACTTTTCACATCATAAGATTTAAAAGGTTATGTTCACTAACTGTTCGACCAATAATTTTTTTGTCTCAGAACTTGGAATGTTTTAGCCATTCTAATCTATAATAATATTCACAATTTTCCCTCGAAATATAAGCCTTCAAATCCGTGTTGCAATATTATCAGCTTTTGAAAGTCAAAATACGACTCGTCGTTTAGTAAGACTATGGCTTATATAGAAAGGCAAATACAGAAAATGAAAGATAAATGTTAAGGTAGGGATATAATTGAAGGGATTATGCGTTTTTTGTGCAGTTCTAGTACTTCTGGGGGCTATTTACATAAATTAAAGGCTTAAATCAACCCTTTAAGAAAAAAGAAGAAGAGTTGTACTTGTCTTTATCCACATGATAATATGTCCATCGATCAGCTTTCTTTATATTTTCTCTCACATCAAATTTTGTCTTATTAATAACATTTCTTAAAAAGTGATGTTCACTCATTACCACCTACAATTGTAGACACATAATCATTAAAGCAGCACAATTTACAATCATCTACAGAGACATTTTAACAAGGTTTAGATATTCAGACTATACATTAGGTATTTTTCTTAAATTAAAGCTATCATGCTCTAACTTAGCTAAAAATAATTATTTTTTTAAAAAATAAATCCATTGGTCCGCCATATTTGCAACTAGCAGCCGCCATATTTGCTGAAGAAATATGGCCGCCACTAACCCACTATAAAACCCAGGTAAGCCACGCCCATCGTCCAGTTGATTTGCGAACTTCAAACTATCAACATCGATGAACGACACTCACAGTGAAACCAACTTAGCTTGAAACTAGTCAACCTCGCCTTTCAAAACAATAAAAATGGAGACTCAGGTAAGAAAATACAAAACACGTTTCTCAATTTGCATAATACTTACTAATGTATCATATTTTATGCACAATGCAGC
This sequence comes from Lottia scabra, assembly GCA_029955415.1. NCBI lineage: Eukaryota > Metazoa > Mollusca > Gastropoda > Lottiidae > Lottia > Lottia scabra. The sequence continues at coordinate 770,966 of JARJEI010000011.1, read as the reverse complement.
TGCAGACGTGTACTTCTGATAAGAAAACAGACTTACATGTGTTTTGTACCACGATTATTTCTTTATGTACAAATGATAATCTTTGAGGCTTATGAAAAGAGTCATTTCAATGTTTTCATTTGTCATATGTAGTACAGATTCTGATTGATATTGATGCATAGGATAAATATTTCCAATATTTTATCACTATGATAATAGCATACAATTATAATGTAAACTAGTTAGTTGCATTGATATATCTCTGTTTAGTCTGCTTGGTGAATAAGGGAAGTAACTCTTATTTGTCACAAAGTTATTATTAGGGAAATTTTAAAACAACTTACTCTCTATACGTTTGTGATATAAATTGTAACTAAATGTTTCGTTTTTGTTTATATAGGAACAAGAAGTAGATAAGCTTATGGACAGTATTTTTTCCGAGCAATACGATGTCAAATCTACACACCCATACGATCGACCAGAACATTCAGAAAATATTGATGATGTTCTATGTGATGACATTGATTACTCTAGTGTTATAATGATGAAGAAGAGATAGAAAACCAGAATTTCTTTCAAAATTTGTAAGAAAAGATTGTTTTATTCTGCATAGTTATTGTTATTATTATAAACAAGCTATGACATAAAAAATAATACATTTATCATATTTTTTTTGCATTTGTACAATTTTTTTATTCTGTTATATCAAAAGATTATTGCAAAAATTTCAGAGATCAAGACAAATTTCACCAAGAGAGAGATATACTAAAACAGAGACGGTTTATAGTATCGGAGGGAAAACTTTACGACCTAATAAAGAACTCATTTTGTAAAGAATGTGGAGTAAAAGTTGATTCAAATACACATTCCTTTGTTTACACATGGGCAGCATTTTATCTGCAACAATGAAATACTCTGTAAGAAAAGTTTGATCTGAAAAATCTGAATGTTACTCAATAGAATAATTATTTATTTATCATATTCCAAATATTCACGAGTACATAATGTGTGATTATATATTTTGTTTTGTAAATAAAAATCTAGTATAGTCACAATTTGTTATGAACAGCAATAGACAATATTTCACGAGCACGGATATGGTTTATAAATATACATGCATGATCATGTATAATAATGTATTTGAAAATAATCCCGATTTCATTACGATCGTGAAATTTGATCTAACCTCAATATTCATTATTGTTTGTTTACGTCAAAGTCAAGGTTGGTTGGTTTCACTGTGAGATTTGATCTTGACCTACCGAGATCTGACAACCAACTGATTGATGGGCGTGTCTTACCTGGGTTTTATACTGGGTGGTGGCGGCCATATTTCTTTAAGAATATGGCGACTGATTATTGTAAATATGGCGGACGGACAGTCTTAATTATTTTTTTTAGATAATTATTTTTAGCTGAGTTAGAGCATGATAGCTTTAAGTATTTTAATTGGTATGTACATTTGAATACAGCCAAACATAGCACACGACGGAATAAGTGCCTTGGGCAAGAGTGTACGATGTTACCAATCTTACCGTTGCTCACACTAAACGATATTTACGTCATTATAATTTTCATTGGTCAAGAGTTATGATGTACAAAATGGAGCATGTCAACAGAAAGATTTTTTCATCATCATCATCATGAATGACTTATCTACCATCATGAGAACATCAGCAACCTCATCATTCATCATCATTTCTTATGTACTTTTTATGACACTTTGGCATTGATGCAGTCTTAAAATAGATACTTCATCTTTATCTTTTTTTTTTCCAATTACACGTACTTACTGTTTTGTGTTCTTCGTCTAATAACGTATCATTTTTTATCCACTCTGGGTAGGCTATTCTCTGTTTAATAGAATCAACCTGAAATGAAAGAAAATAAATATACTGAATTTCCCTTCATTACGAAATTGAAATAAGCGATATGAGATTGCTGATCTTAAATTAATAAAATAAAATACGCGCTAATGGCAAGAGGTTAGTCTGTTATTCAGAGCCTCGTCTAAGGAATTGTTACTGGGCGACAGTTAATTGAACAAGCGAAGTTGAAAACTAGATCGCTGGAAATGCAATCAGTGAAACAGACATACAATAGTCTCTATGAAATGTGGCGATATTTGATATTTATTTGAAATTAAACAAGGCGAAAAAAACAATTTCGATTGCTAGCGATATTTTAACAATGTAGGACTGCCGACCGGGGCTGACTTTTGTGTTTACTGGGCGGCACTGCTGTTATTTACAGACAGATTGGTTTTAGACGATCATTTAGGTTCTGATTTTCGAAATGTCACTGCCATTTTCTACTCTCAAACCGGTGGGCTCTAGATGCTAGATGGGCAAATCTGAAAGTAGAGTGACAAATTAGTGACATGAAATGCTCGCAATGTTCATGCACTGAACTCCCTCCCCCCCCCCCCCGCCCCCATAACTTATAACATTTGACAAGATTGATCAAAATGTTGTACAATACTTAGATTGGCTAAAATTTTCAATGTACAGTCATGTCATTTTCCCGTCAGAAATGACAAACTACCAGAACTCACCTTTTGTAAAGCTTGTTTCTTGGTATCATCATCCATCCAGGTTAAATCAAGGAGAATTTCATTGAACGAATCTTTTATATTCTTTATCATATTCTCTGCCTATAAAATATCAGCCAAATGATGTATACTTATACTGTATACTTATACTTTTTTTTACAAATTTTCAGAACAGTGACGAATTTTTTCGAAATCCAACTGTCGAGGTATCTCTGACCTATATTACTGGCATTGGAAAACCGGGTTGAAAAATCCGAACGTGTTATCTCGACCAAAGCCGAGAATGAACTTTCTGGATAGCGAACAAGCGTCAAACTCATTGAGCCACCACGAACACTAATATTTAAAGATTAATAGAATATGTCTAACTTTGTAATAACTTTGTGGCTAACCTCCATTTTAAACTTGCGCCGTAATGCAAATAGGAACATCTCACCTTTGCCTTAGCTTCTTCATCAAAATGATGATCTACAAACATTCTACCAACTGTTATAGGAAAGAGATTTGTTGTGTATGATAAACAGGTCTTCCATCTATCTCCTTCATGTTCTCTACCTAACATAATCTACAACGATAACAACATAATAAACAGGTCTCCCATCTATCTCCTTCATGTTCTCTACCTAACATAATCTACAACGATAACAACATAATAAACAGGTCTTCCATCGATCTCCTTCATATTCTCTACCTAACATAATCTACAACGATAACAACATAATAAACAGGTCTTCCATCGATCTCCTTCATGTTCTCTACCTAACATAATCTACAACGATAACAACATAATAAACAGGTCTTCCATCGATCTCCTTCATGTTCTCTACCTAACATAATCTACAACGATAACAACATAATAAACAGGTCTTCCATCGATCTCCTTCGTGTTCTCTACCTAACATAATCTACAACGATAACAACATAATAAACAGGTCTTCCATCGATCTCCTTCGTGTTCTCTACCTAACATAATCTACAACGATAACAACATAATAAACAGGTCTTCCATCGGTCTCCTTCATGTTCTCTACCTAACATAATCTACAACGATAACAACATAATAAACAGGTCTTCCGTCGATCTCCTTCATGTTCTCTACCTAACATAATCTACAACGATAACAACATAATAAACAGGTCTTCCATCGGTCTCCTTCATGTTCTCTACCTGACATAATCTACAACGATAACAACATAATAAACAGGTCTTCCATCGATCTCCTTCGTGTTCTCTACCTAACATAATCTACAACGATAACAACATAATAAACAGGTCTTCCCTCTATCTCCTTCATGTTCTCTACCTAACATAATCTACAACGATAACAACATAATAAACAGGTCTTCCATCGATCTCCTTCGTGTTCTCTACCTAACATAATCTACAACGATAACAACATAATAAACAGGTCTTCCATCGATCTCCTTCGTGTTCTCTACCTAACATAATCTACAACGATAACAACATAATAAACAGGTCTTCCATCGATCTCCTTCATGTTCTGTACCTAACATAATCTACAACGATAACAACATAATAAACAGGTCTTTCATCTATCTCCTTCATGTTCTCTACCTAACATAATCTACAACGATAACAACATAATAAACAGGTCTTCCATCGATCACCTTCATGTTCTCTACCTAACATAATCTACAACGATAACAACATAATGAACATGTCTTCCATCCATCTCCTTCATGTTCTCTACCTAACATAATCTACAACGATAACAACATAATAAACATGTCTTCCATCTATCTCCTTTATGTTCTCTACCTAACATAATCTACAACGATAACAACATAATAAACAGGTCTTCCATCGATCTCCTTCATGTTCTCTACCTAACATTATCTACAACGATAACAACATAATAAACAGGTCTTCCATCGATCTCCTTCATGTTCTCTACCTAACATAATCTACAACGATAACAACATAATAAACAGGTCTTCCATCTATCTCCTTCATGTTCTCTACCTAACATAATCTACAACGATAACAACATAATAAACAAGTCTTCCGTCGATCTCCTTCATGTTCTTTCATGTTCTCTACCTAACATAATCTACAACGATAACAACATAATAAACAAGTCTTCCGTCGATCTCCTTCATGTTCTTTCATGTTCTCTACCTAACATAATCTACAACGATAACAACATAATAAACAGGTCTTCCATCGATCTCCTTCATGTTCTCTACCTAACATAATCTACAACGATAACAACATAATAAACAGGTCTTCCATCGATCTCCTTCATGTTCTCTACCTAACATAATCTACAACGATAACAACATAATAAACAGGTCTTCCATCGATCTCCTTCATGTTCTCTACCTAACATAATCTACAACGATAACAACATAATAAACAGGTCTTCCATCTATCTCCTTCATGTTCTCTACCTAACATAATCTACAACGATAACAACATAATAAACAGGTCTTCCATCTATCTCCTTCATGTTCTCTACCTAACATAATCTACAACGATAACAACATAATAAACAGGTCTTCCATCTATCTCCTTCATGTTCTCTACCTAACATAATCTACAACGATAACAACATCAACATTAGAGACAAGATCAGCGCATTTATTAAAAAGAGCACTAACATTTATAGAGCACTTATTTTTTCAGAACATCTATATTTACAGAGCACTACCCACATATGAGATTACAGATACAATATGTTAAAACTAGAACTATACATACCTTATAATAATCCTGGCCCAACAGTCGATATTCTTCAGATAAAAACGGTATCGATTCCAAGACAAATCTAGTCATCATATAATTCGTCAAGGTTCTAGAATCATAGGAAAATTAACATAGATTAACGAATGTAGGTAATTAGGTCACAGGAAATTCGGTCTCCGAAATATGGTCACAGTAAAAGGTCACACTGTGACCAAAATACCATGTGCCCATATTGCTGTGACCAAATTACCATGTGACCTTTTTACTGTGACCAAATTACCGTGTGACCTTTTTACTGTGACCAAATTATCGTGTGACTTTATTACTGTGACTTAATTTCCGCGTGACTTTTTTACTCAGATTACCGTGTGACCGTATTACTGTGACCAAATTACCGTGTGACCTTTTTACTGTGACTAAATTAACGTGTGACATTTTTACTGTGACCAAATTACCGTGTGACCGTATTACTGTGACCAAATTACCGTGTGACCTTGTTACTGTGACCAAATTACCGTATGACCTTCTTACTGTGACCAAATTACCGTGTGACCAAATTTCCGGTGACCGAATTTCCTGTGACCTAATTACCGCGCCCCAGATTGACTGAAGAAAATATCGAGCATTAATGCAATCAGTGATTGCGATTTTAAACCCCATTTAAATTCTCAAATAACAAACAAACACTTACTCCCTTGACGTGCTGTTCATAAGGGCGATAACACTATTATTATACTCGGGTTGTCGAAATATTACTGGCGATCCAGGTGTAATGAGATTATCGGCGATAATTTCGGGTATATCGCATAAATAACAGATCCAACACCACTGAAAAATAAGATATAGCAGGACAATGTACAAAGTTTAGGCATTGATTCATGACTATGAAGACGTGAAGAGGTTCGTAATCAGTTAGATCAAGGGTTAGGGGTCATCTATTGTTAAATCTTGATGAATCACGATTGTCACGGAAGGCCCTCAACACCAGGCATCTCAGCAAGGAAGAGAGAGGGAGGAGAGTTAAAGTCAGGCCCGAGCTGCCAACGTAATATCTAAGATTGGCCCGCATTTCAATGCTGCAACTATTCTCAAATTTCTTAGAGAAAACGTGGTGATTCAATCCCCCCCCCCCCCTTCCCTTCTCAACTCCGAGCCCACCTCTCCAATCCCCACTCAGCCTTACTAATGATTCAAAGAGGCGCCACTGGGTGGTTTGAAAAGTTTTTTGTCGTACTTTTGTTTTAAGGCAAGGTAAAAGTATCTCTTTAAAGAAAAGTTAACAGGAAGTCAATATTATACTTACCCCCGACATGACGTTCATATTAGTACTAATCTTACATTTATTGTATAATTTATTGGCATCTCTTCTTTTAGATTCTGGCACTGTTAACTACAAGAAATATAACAGGTCTATGGTCTTGGAATCGTTTACTTACATTACAAAGAAGACAGAGGTCAATCTAAAACAGTAGTTCCTAACCTGGGGGCCATGGGGTGTTTATCAGGGGGGGCATGGTGCATGAGGATGTATATCATTTTTTTTCTCTAGCCCAACTTTTATGCATCTGACCTCCTGATGATGACGAGGCACAAGACAACAACCCTTGCGCTTTATTCCATATTTGCCCTAGTTTGGAATAGAATAGGGGGCCATGGCTCTGGGAGCTCCGTGAATTTGGGAGAACCACTGATCTAAAAGATCCGATAAACACGAAACTTCTACGTTTCACTCTCAACAATAAGTATGGCTCGTTCTAAAGATAGTAACCTCATTCATTAGCTCATTTAGCAACGTTTATCACATCTATCCACTGCTCCCTCAACACAAATTTATCGTCATTATGCTTTCATCATCATATGCCTTCAAACAAATTGTTGCAGGAAAATGACCTCCTTCTATTTCGCCATTATTAGGAAAAATATCCCATCTGAAAACATCGAAACTTGTTTTTAATGGAACTGAGTGTTTGAATTATCTGAATTTGAAGTGATATCTAGGACATACATCAATGACTCAATTCGAAAGAGATACAAATCATCAATGACGGGTATATTGTGTTATGGAGGCAACGGATGTATGTGATAACGTCGTATTCCGTTTCAAAAGGAACATTAGTTGTTGATAAAAGACTAACATTGGCCACTTGTATTTCAAAATCTATAACATCACTGATGGCAGCTTCTGGGTCGATGGCGCCGAACTTTTTGGCCACTTTCACAGCAAATTCTTCGTAGGCTTTCACATGAATATCGTCTCGGCCGTTCAGGTAATAATCTCTCGATCCCATGAATAATGGTGCTTGATCTACCTAAAACGTTAGAAACAGAAATTTATCGACCCATAGGCGTACGGGTTGGGGGTGCAGGGGGGCACCAGTGATTTTCATGAAAGAAATTTAAAATTGAATTGAAATTTCGGAATTGATGTTATCAGGCAGATGGCGAGAAGTTTTTGGAATTAGAGGTTGGGGTGGGGGTCGACTTGTCGGGCATATATACTTCGTCCGTTGTCGGGCAAATTGTTTTTTGCAATAATCAAAGACAGGCGATTTAACGATCAATATCTCGATGATGCTTTATCGACAAAAGAATAGCAATCGATGCAATATTTATCGGTATGAAGTTACAATGCTATGTGTATCCTTGGTTTTATTGGGACGATACTTAACAAGCGTTATTAGAAAGTTTCATGGTCGACATCCCGATAATACTTACCGACAGTATGTAATGATCTGTATCGTTATCATCTGGTTGTACATATGTATCAAAAATATAGTTACTGTTAAGTTGGGCGTATTTTACAAAACGGTCCTCCAGGTAGTAATTCGTGTCGTTCCAATCAGGGTCCAATAAAGGCCATCCACCCAAATGATCCATCAATAACTGGAGTTCTCCTAAGCTGTTGTTTTCTATGGAACCTAAATTTCACAAAGATTTCGTCGTTTTAGAAGTTGAAATAGTTAGATTTTCCTGACTAAGTTTACCACGTTATGTTTTTGGTATCCGCATATCAAATACGTGTGACCAAATTATGACGTCACTATCTTAAATACTATTTCACCAGTGCTCTTTTCCCACTAAAAGACTATCTTTCGTCAAAGCTTAGGTACATCTAAATAGAGTTACTTGATAATGCAGACTCCAATCACCATTGGTCGATAACTGGTTCACAAAAATTTTCAAAATATACTCAAAGTTCTTACTTTCATTCATACAGGAATGGTAAAAGATTTTAGTCTTTTTGATAGCTTCACTCTTCGAATCATCGTCATTTTCTAGCAAATCTGAAATAGACCTGGTTCCTTAAAGCGATACCACCTCTTAGAATGAAAAATAATAAGTTCTTAAACTTGGTCAATCAGAGTATATATTCATCAACTAAAGTATACAAACAGAATCAAATAAACCAATAAAACTATGTAATTTTCCATATAATTACAGGTTATAATTGAAAAACGCTAAAAATTTGAATAAGCGTTTTTCAATAATTGTATTATATAAACATAGTTTTCTGGATTTATCAAATTATTTAGATAATCTGTTGTAAAATTATGCCACCAGGTAAATCCCCTCATGAATATATACTCATGTTAATCAAGTTTGAAAATTTAGATTTTTATTTCATTCTAAGAGGTTGTATTCTTTTAATAAAGTCTTAAAAGCAAATGTGGTAGATAAAACCAAAATACTAGTGAGAGCTTTAATATGTCAAGACTACATACACCATTAATAAAAGTAGCATGGAGTGACTGGTGTCACCCTTCAATGACACATGAGGCCAATTTGCGATTGAGTTTGTCAACTCAGTGCTTATTTCTGATTTAATTATCTGGTACTCTATTCCAGTTATTCAGCTCTTACGTTTTAGTTTGGCTTTAATGTCGTCTTTAATAATATCTGATTGTTCCACCTGAGATCTATCAGCTGTTATCAGATGATCATGATTCCATTTACCACAGGCGTATTGGTAGAAATCTTCACAGGGGTCTGCAGTCGTATCCATTGCATTGAGCAGAGCAGCCGCTGAAAATAAATTCCAAGTCATTGTCTAAATGCAGTCACTGCCCTTCAAACAAAATAATCACGTATTGTGTTGCTAAAAGCAAGTATAATGTTAGAATGTCAATGGTCGAAACTAACATTACTACCCGACCATGTAAGGCGTCAAGTTTAGTCGGTAAAAGGGTAGATAACTCTTGTTCGTAGATTGATTCTGATTGGTTATTTTAAACAAGAAAATAACTCTTTCTAAAGCATGATTTGGGTTAGTCCATGTATAGTTTATTCAATATGGCGAACACCTTATAGTATATGAGATTTCTAGCAAGCTAGTCTAGTCTGCGATATGGTCATTTTAACCGAGGCGGACATCTTACCTACCAAGAAGAAGAAGAAGAATTGAATTGAATTGAATTGAATGGAGTTTTACGTCCTACTTTTCTGCACCTATATGGGCTAATTGAGGACGGGAAAACGCCACGCAGTGTGCAATGAGGGAAATTTTTGCCAGGACAGCGGCATTAGCCTGCTCTTATTTTCGATTTCCAACTGTAGTGGGATCTTTAACGTGCACAGTCAATAGCACACGGGACCTCTGTTTACTGTCCCATCCAAACGACTGGTAGACGCTTTTCCATGTCAGCCCTCCGACCTGCATCACTGACTAGTTCCGAAGTTGAGTTTGTTAGTAGCCTACGTGATTGTCTCGCAGTGACAGTTGCTTTTATGAATTAGTGTAGATAACAATAAAGTTCTTATGACCTTGGCCAGTGCTTCTCTTGGAGAGTATTATCTTCTTTAACACCCAATGCAAATGATGTCAGTCGGAAATTTTAAATTGAGTCTTTAAAAATAATATTTCTATTTAGTTGATTTGCACGATGTCAAATTTTCAAATTGTACAGGTTACAACAAAATTTCATTCCGGATGGGGAACACTCGTATCTACTTCGGAACCAGAATAGTGGCTAAATAACCTAGTATACTTTACAGTAGTCGGCATATTGAATAAATCATAGCTCAACCAATCACAATCATTCTTCAGAGAGTATCGTCTTCTTTCGCGGAAAAAAATAGGCAATCAAAAATAATCTTCGAACAAGAGTTGTCCTTTCTTGTCCATTTACCGGGCAAAATGGCAGAGTCATTACATAGCCTCGAACAAAATGACGAAGCCGAATGGATGGTGAAAAGAATTAAAACGATTTCAGTTCGAGAACAAAAGTCTGGATGATATAGACAACAATCAATTAGAACGTAAGCTAGACGGTAGTTAAACAGTCCAGTCTCAACTTTGCATGGAGAGTTTTACAAATAACAACTTTCACACAGTTTGGTAACAAAATAAGACATTTTCTGTAAAATTTCTCGAACTAAAAATCTTTAGTCTTCAGTTTTCAGTCAACAGACGAAAGATACTATATCGAACCATCTGTTAAAATTTGGGTTTCGCAAGGAAAATATTTTTGGCCAAAATTGTTGATTTTTGTTGAGTTAGATACGAGTAATTGCGAACAAACTGTGACTCTAAGGTTGAGAATGTGCCGACTGATTAGATCAATTAGCACCAATCAGTGTCAATCACGAAGAGTTTTCAATCAGTTATACCAATCTGAACGACGATTGGAGGGTTAATTTTTAACCAATGATAATCCAGTGAGAACCTTCTAAAACTAGTGCAGCATGCGCTAATCTATTCATTTGTAATGTGGCTATTGTTGACTGAGGTAACTAAGTGTCCCTCTTGATAAAACTGATTGGCACAGGGGCGCCTGAACCACGGGGGCAGGGGGCCCCTTACCTGAGGGGGCGAGGGGGGGGGGGCGAACATGTGCCCTATTTGTCACGGAGACACGGACAATCTTTCTGTAATAATAATTACAGCCGACGGAGGCAAGAGGTAAGAGCCGACGATACTATAAACCATGCGGCAGCCCAGAGCTGCAGTCATTGTGAAAATGAAAATTGATTTTATTGCTTCCGACAAGGGCTTCCATATTTTTGTACGAGGCCAATGTCGAACTTCAAATTCACCCATTTAGTCCCCCCCCCCCCCCCAGTTACTACTGTCCTTAAATAGAACCTTTACGATGAAATCAGGCTTGATTTATATAGTAGCTGCCAATCATCAGTATAAATCATTAAAAAAATAACTTACATTCTCGGGAACACGCCCCTGTGTAACAAACTAAAGAAAAAAACATAAGGTTACAGTGAAAATTTCTCAAAACGGCGGGACTAGGCCTAGTATTGCACAGAGAAGTTTGCTTTGAAAAGAAGCTCCGTTAGCAAATAATCCTGCGGAACTTTTATATCTTGATGGTTCCAAATGTATGTATCTGGTCCTTAACCAAACCTCATCCAGGTCATTCATAGGCCTTCCTATTTAAATTCGTGTCAACTGGAATCATGAGTGAAGATGACTAAACTTATTCAAGCTCATCTGACTTTCACATCTGAGATTTGATCCAAAGAACAACAACTACGACCTTCGGCTTGTTAACACGCATTTACCACCGAACGAACACTAATCAATCATGATCTGAAACTTAGAGGGGATCAGTTCGTCTCAGAAATCTGTGTGGATTTTCACGTAACCTACAGAACTGGTAGGTCACTCTGGGGATTTGGGTGATAATTTCAAGAGTTGTCGCGATGTCAAAGTCCCTTTCTGAAAACAAAACATGACTAGCATACCTCCAGGTATTGGTTTGACAGTAGTAGTGGTAGTGGTACTGGTACTGTTATTAACCAAAGCTGCATCTTGAGTAGAACCTTCAGTTGGCTTGGCAGTGATCGCGGAACCCACTCTTTGAAGCTCAGCTGTTCCCTTTTCATTCACACCCGGAGGTGCTAAAACAATGGCATATAACATTGTATTTACAAATGATACAAGATTTCTGAAAGGTTTCCTAAATATTCTAGTTGTAGAAATGGGTTCAAAATAGTAAAAATACTAATATTATTAGAAAGTATTGAAAATGCATGTAGAGGGTTGGAATCTACGAACAGATTTTTGATTCTTAAATAATAGGGTCTTTTGAAATCTTTGTTAAATCTATTATTTAAGTTCAAATATATATTAGCTCTAAAAGAGTTGATCAATTCTTACCGGCTTCGCTGTTCTTTGCAGTATATTTGACCGCTACCCATGCTGAAAACCCCACAGTTGCCAGTCCAAATACAGTAGTAATAAACAATAACCTTTTTGTCCTCTTTGACCACTCTGCCATTTTTTACTTCTGAAATATATCAGCAACGACACGTCAGATTTACCCTTTCATGCCCTTAGTTCCGTAAATTTAACCATTTTCTGGTCCAATGATACCATCTAACTTGTTTATTCTTGTCTAAGGCCTAGTTCAGACGTCGATCTTCTGGCGTGTCGAATATAAAGGGCATTTTTTTAGTCGACACCAATCATTCAGATCGGCAGTTGATTCAGACGATAAATGTTTGTAGTGCCGAAATAAATAATAATTTGACAACAATCATGGTGTAACATCAAAACATAAGACTTTTTCGTGACGTTTATTTTGAGAAATCTTCGTTAGAAAAATATATTTTTTTTAGTAACCGGGGAAGGTGATGATGGTGGTGGTGGTACCCAGATATATATCTATCAGATAACGTAAATGTTGTCGAGGAATTTCCTTATATGAGCGTCGCATTTCGTTAACGAGAGAACAGTCAAGGAAAGGAAATCAACCCTGAATTTCAATATAAAGTTAGGAAGAGAATCCCTGAAACTTTCCCTCAGCGACAAGCGTTGATGTCTAAGGCCGCATTCTTTAGAGGATTTAAAAGTTTCCATTTGCTGGTGAAACAGCATGTCACGAATATCGACTGCGGGCTCTCAAAAGACTGTTTAGAAACAAACAACGATTATTGCTTTAAAAAAAATTCTGTTGTCATATACATTTAATTCGGCACATAAGAAGATCAACGTATGAATCAATCTTTTTGGTTTAAGATAAAATGGCGTAAAACGCATGCGCAGTGAAAAGAATTTTGGGGAATCCCTTATTATGATATCATTTGCATAATTTAGTATTTAATTTCGACAGACAATAACTTCGACGTCTGAAATCACGTCGCACTTACGTCGTTCTACTTAATCCAAGATGGCGGGTAGATCGGCAGGTCGACACGAATTATTAGCCACGGCACATGCCGAACCAAATGAATTCAAACGTCGAACTTTTCATGTGCTAAATTTCAAGATTGAATTCGGCACATGAAAAAGTACGACGTATGAACTAGGCCTAAGATGCAAGTACGAATGGGTTTGATTTAATGTAGAATTTTTGATACAGGCACATTTGGTCAAAAGCAAGCGATAAGAAAACATTTCAAATTTCCGTCACCTATCATCCGTCAACCCTAGCTTGATTAAGGAAAAATTCTCATTGCAGACAGCATAGTGTGTTACTCGCCACCAATAGCATAATATGTTTCTAGAACTACAAAATAGGATAAAAAATAAACTCTATTTCATTTACATTTCGAAATAACCAGCACTGAATGCAAGCCACGGGTATCCCCTTGTCAGTGATACAGCTTAAGGCTTATTCGAGAGTAAGAAGAAAATGAACTTATGCAGTTCTCCTGGGCACTTTTATCTCACTTCACACTGTATGGTGGTACCACCCGAAACAGGTATAGAAAGTTGGAACGTAAAGCTCCAGTTTAATAATTTAATGCTTACCTACGTAAGATATCCACAGCGAAGATGGTTAGTACTTGCAGTAGTTATAAATGTGAACATATTACCTATAAGTGTATTAAAATTTCCATATATCGATATAAATTCCAGAGTTACTAGGTCCATTCTTCAAATAGATAAACCTTGTCAGTCAACTGTCACATCTTCAAAGGCTAGGCAACCTTGATTTTTTTTCAATTTGTGTTTAATGTTTAATTCTGTGAAAAACGTCCACGCATTAGAACGGTGATAATCAAATACCAGGTTATCATCACATATTTCAAGATAAATGCCGTGCAGTGTGCAATGAACGATTTTTTTCTCTCAGCAGGAATGAAATGAAATGAAGTTTTACGTCCTGCTCCTCTGCATCTGTATGGGCTAATTGAGGACGGACAAACGCCATGCAATGTGCAATGAAATTTTTGCCTGTACAGCGGCATGTTCAACCTTCGAGAGATCTTTAACGTGTACAGTCTGTAGCACACGGGGTCTCGATTTATTGTCCCGTCCCACTATTAGATGCTTTTTTTTATGTCAACCCCTTCAGCCTGCATCTCTGACAGGGGGAACCGGGTTGAAAAATTCTAGGGTATTATCCCACACAGTAACAACCATTGGCATAAATTGAAGGATTATTCTCACACCTATATCTGCATCTATTTCGTCTGTATTCCATTCAACCTCTTTTATTTCTGTTCACTCCTCATTTAGCTGTCATTCGCGTTTCACCCCACCTTTTTCTTATTACTGTATATAATTTGGCAAAAAAAAAAGAGGGAAAAAATTAGAAATGAATAAGAGGCAAAATGTAATTATGTATGCCCATTGAATCGATTTCGGACTCTGATCTCATCAAACCAAACAACCAAAAGAGTACACAGAGAAAGCTACTGGATGGACCAACTCAAAACGTTGATCAAAAATGGACTTAACAGCTCCCATGGCAATGCCACCTCATGTTCCTTTAGCAACGACTATAGTTTCATTTCATTACAGCAACGACTATAATTTCATTTCATTACATTAATCCGTTGCTATCATGATAAGACATTCTCGTCATTAATTTTGATTGGTCGAATGATTATTGTTCGACAAGTTATATTCCTTGTAACAAATTATTGCGGGGAAACTTTCGAATGACCAGACGCCAGATTTCTTGTAGTAAATTTACCTTGTGATAACCGAGTCTCAAAGGTCAAGGGCGAATTGATACCAAAATAGAGGATAGTATAATATTGTGTCGGCTTTACAACGGAGTACAGCTTCCTTCAATCTTAAATAATTTTTTAAAGTGTCTAACTTACACTCAAAATGTAACGAGATCGCTTATTGGATGAATTGAATGTGACGTAGTGTTTTTAAAACGAGATTATTAGTTCTTAATGACGAGAAAACCTGGTCAATCCAGCAACGGTAGATAATGCCAATGTCTAACGTTGCTGAAGGAACACGAGGAACATGATGCGACCTTTAATGATACAGCTTTCCAAACTTCATCTAAACAGAATTACAGTGACTTACAGGATGTATTACCGTATGCATATACAAATGATAAAAATCCAGCAAGACCAATTAAAGAAATAAAAATCCCTACAGAGTATGACAGAATCGGAAGCAATAACTGTATAGCCGAAGTGCCAAACAAAACGTATTGTAACAGCTTATAAGCGTAAAGACCTAAGTATTTTCACACCACCCCCCTCACCTCGTCCACCTTTTTCATATAAATCATAATCTTTATCCCATTATAAAAGTTTTGTTTTATCTTTTCAGAACCTAGTCGTACTCTCTTATCTTTAACAACTGATAGCAAGAAGTCCTTCATTTTGTAGACTTAAAGGGAGGTTTTCTAAACTTTGTATGTGTATCGGGAACACATCTGTGGTTCTTGAAATTCCACTAAAACTAACGCGTTTTATGACGTCACTAATAGTGATCTACCGGGAGCTTCTATTGATATCTATGAAGATCACTATTAGTGACGTCATAAAACGCGTTAGTTGTAGTGGAATTGCAAGAACCACAGACGTCGGAATAGAAATTGGAATGGTGCAAATTGATGCTATCAGTGTCCCCGATACAAAGTTAAGAAAACCACTTTACAATCCCTTTAATGTAAATTACCTTACAGTTTGTATGTTCATAACTCAATACTAAATATCCAGCTTATTTTTTCACCTATCTCTATATTTATGACATTGGCCACATATTTTTTAAGGATCTTCATAAAGGGGTCATTCTATGGTAATGTCTGCAAATCATGTCCCAGAACTCTCCTCCCTCACATGGGAAAATTAATAGCGCAAATCTTATAAAAAACACCATTATTATATCTCATAATATGTTTTGTTTTGAAACATTACTGAAATTTGATGAAAATGCTGAATTGGAGAAAAAATCAGACTAAAGTATAGGATGAACCCCGCCCCCCGTAGTAGTATTGTTCACAATTGTCTCTCGAAATCTAAGCCTTCAAATTCATATGGTATATTTAAAAAACTTGTGCGATTTTATGCATTTTTAGTACATCTTGAGGCTATTCACGTATCCAAAATCGACCCTAAAAATGCCGAATTTCATTCAAAAAATGCTTAAACATTAAATATATCTTTTGCAATTTCGACATCATAAATAAAAAGTTTTAGTATAATCGTAAGACCCAATATCCATGTCTGATACAAGTAGATACAGATTAGAAAGGTTGTTACAAGACGTTAAAGCCATACAACCTCTTAGAATGAACAAAACAATTAAACTCTCAAACTTGGTCATATATATATACATTCATCAACGATGTCCAAAGTATACAAACAGAATCAAATAAACCCATGAAACTATGTAATTTTCAATATAATAACATGTTATAATTGATAAATGCCTTAAATTTGATTACGGCTTTTTCAATTATTGTATAATAAACATTGTTTTCTGGATTTATCAGATTATTTAGGTAATCTGTTGTATAGTTATGCAACTAGGCAAGTCCCTTGATAAATATTTAATCCTATTGACCAAATTTGAAAATTTATATTTTTTGTTCATTCTAAGAGGTTGAATTCCTTTAACCTTTATTTATTACAGATAAAGCTGTCAATTTCTCAGTATGTTTTACAGATGTTTTTTTACAGTGTGTTCTTGTTCTTCAATGGTTTATTTGTCCAAGTTATATTATACATTCTTGTTTACAGGTTGTATTAATTAGTATGTATATAATTACCACAGATTCTTAATTAACATAGCGGTAACATCAAAGACATGGGGCGGTGAGATTAAAGAGAATGTGTAGATGCAGAATTCTACGAATCATTTAAAATTATGGAATAATTGTAGTTTATACGAAACATATTTTTACGACAATCACGACATCAGACCTATTTGTGACTTGTCGTAATTCTTTCTTTCGGCCACGTTTTTTCTTGACCGCAACATACAATTATTTGCTTTGCTTTAAATTTTATTTGATTTTCAAATGGAACACTCGTTTATTCGACGTAGTGGCAGGAAAAGGTCATTACCTAAACGCTTATAAGACGTGTCTGACTCTAGTGATAATGACCCAGTTCCATGCGGTCAAGAAAATGTTTGTTTATCGGAGCCGAAAACTTCCATGCCTCTTGACAGTCTTGAAATCGACGAGTTGGAATTGGAACGGTACCTGCTGAACGGGGAGACGAGGTTGGTTCATGCTTACAGCCCCCACGGAAAAGAAAAGCTGCCTCTTCTCGTCCAGCAATCTCAGACGATTTACTAACCATTATAAAAGAAGTGTGTGCACAATCTATTAATGAATATTTGGAAAAGAGTCAGAGAACAATTTTAGGCCCTGCTGCCTTGTTGCAAACAGGTAGTTCTACCTCCACTACAAGTACTACTGCCAGTACCGGTGCTCATTCTACAACATTATCCAGTGCTACTAGTGCACTTGCTTCAGCACCCTCAAACTTCAGAAGAGCTGTTCCAAGACAGTCTGCTTCCAGTAATGCAGTTCCAGTGGGCAGTTCCTCTTTTGCTCTTTCGTCTTCTTTACCAAGTCCTGGTTTGCAAATTGCTGCAGTTCGAGATTTTAAAGATTCACAATTTGGGGTAAATCCTGCTTCCATTACAGCTGTTGATTTAGTGTCTCCAGAAATTAAGTCGAACATTCTTGCAGGTAAAGATGTTAACCTTAACGCTCTATTAATTCCTAACTTCATGCTTCCTAGTTCTGACAAAGATGAGAGGTTGTCCAGAGACCTCACTTTGGATGAATTTATCCTGGCTTTTGGGCGTTATAAACGAATTTTGTGTTCAACTTTCCCTAACAGATCAGAAGAACTGGATCTTTACTTAGGTCATATAATCGAAACTGCGCACATATGGCCCAGTAAATTTTACGAGTATCACAAATTGTTTTCAGCAAAATGTGCTATGTTATTTATTGAGCAAAACATCAAATTGGATTGGTCTAAAGGCGACATCGGATTAAGACAAATTGTGTGTGCTGGATGTAAGGTTAATTCTTGCTCCAATTGTCATTCTACACTGCACTCATCTAGTATGTGTTCCAAACCAAAATCACGTGAAAAAGTTGATGAAATTTGTAATTTGTTTAATTGGAAAGGATGTGTGAAATCTTTCTGTAAATATTTACATGTGTGCAAAATCTGTAAATCGCCGAGTCATAATAAATTTAAATGTGATCGCAAGGATTCTGTTAAAAATGAAAGTGGAAACCTACCAAAGTCTGGATCAAGTCACCCTAGTAGCTCCGCTAATAAATGACACAATGACACTATTTTTTGTGCATCTACTCCCGTGAATGTAGATTGTTTAGAACAAGAACTGTTGTGTCACCCAGACAGAGAGTTTGTTTATACTTTATGTCATGGGTTAAGATTTGGTTTTGACACTCTTATTAATACCAATGACAATGATATTTTAAGTTTTGAATGTAAAAATTCTATGTCCGCTTGTCGTAATCCTGAAACTGTTCAAAATCTTATTGATGTAGAAATATCTAAAGGTTTCGTTAAGGGGCCCTTTACTCAGCCGCCCTTTGATATTTATAGGGTTAGTCCTTTAAGCTTAGCTACGCATAAATATTCTCTTAAACATCGTTTAGTTTTAGACTTATCTTCTCCTCATGAGAACTCAAATTTTGATAGTATTAATGATCTAATAGACAAAGATCTATGCTCACTTAGTTACATTCGTATTGATGATGCTATTAAAACTATATTACAATTTGGGCAAATGTCTTGGCTTTGTAAGGTGGATATTGCTGATGCCTTTAAACTTTTGCCCATTCATCCATCACAGATGAGATGGTTTTGTTTTAAATGGAAAGGTTTATATTATTTTTTCGTTAGGTTAGCTTTTGGCTGTCGTAGTAGTCCTAGAATTTTTGATTTGCTGGCAACTGCTATTTGTTGGATTGCTCAAAACAATTATAACATTGAGGTAGTTTTTCACTTATTAGATGATTTTTTAGTAATTGATAGACCTGGTGTATGTGCAGAGAGATCCATGGCTTTGCTTTATTTTATATTCGGTCGTTTAAACGTTCCTTTGTCTGCTAAGAAATGTGTTGGTCCTGTTCACAAGTTGGAATATCTGGGTATTATTATTGATTGTGAGCTAATGCAAGCTATTTTGCCATTAGACAAGATTCAGCGCATATGTGATTTTATTGACTTTATCCTAGAAAAGAATTCTTTTACAAGAAAGATTTTAGAACAGTTGTTGGGGCATTTTAATTTTGCTATGAGAGTTATCCTACCTGGAAGGTCCTTTGTTACTTACCTTTATAGATTGATGTGTTCTGTAAAGGAAGGTTATCATTATGTTAGTTTGAATTCTGAATGCAAGTCAGATCTTATTATGTGGCAACATTTTCTGAAAAATTGGAACGGTTTAACTATGTTTTATGATTCAAATGTAATTAGTAATGTAGACTTCGAATTATTTACTGATGCTTCATCAACTTTGGGATTTGGTGGCTATTATTCAGGGCATTGGTTTTCAGAAAAATGGCCTGTTGCTGAGTTAAAAGAATTTGTTCATTGGCCAGTCTCTATGGCTTTTTTAGAGCTTTACCCAATTGTAGTGGCTGCTGTGTTGTGGGGTCAGGAATGGTCAGGAAAAAGAATTTTATTTAATTGTGACAACATGGCTGTTGTTTATATCTTGAATAAGGGTCGTTCAAAGCAGGCTTATATCATGAAATTAATGAGGCGATTAACTATGTGTGCTGCCAAGTTTAATTTTATGTTTTACAGTACTTATATTTCTACTCATGACAATGATATAGGAGATTCACTTTCTCGTTTTCAGATGGACAGATTCAGAATTGTAGCCCCGAAAGCAGACATCCTATGCACTCCTTGTCCAGCAGTCAGTTCAGTTATTTGGAGCTGTCCATAGAGAAGTTGTGTGATAATTCCATTTCTCCCAGGACTAAGACGCAGTATAAAGTTGGTTTTGATAAATACATTAGATTCTTGTTGTTGCATAATAAATTTAACAATTATGATCATATGCCTCCTGTTTCAGAGAAATTATTGATGTATTTTGTTACCTATTGTTATCAATGTCTTAAGTTGAAATATGTCACTATTAGGTTGTATTTATTTGGTGTAAGATATTTTTTCATTAAATATTATGGCTTTTCACCCCTTGATAATTCAGTAGGGAAATTTCATTCAAAACTCTTAATGTTACTCAATGGTATTAAGAAAAATTTAACCGTTTCAAAGACAGTTAAAAGACTTCCAATTACTAATGTAATTTTAATAGATATTGTCATATTGCTTAGATCTGGCTTTCTTAATAATAAGTTTTTGAGTTTAATGATGGAAGCAGCTTGTTGTATCGCTTTTTTCGGTTTCCTTCGTTGTGGTGAGTTTACAGTTAAAAATTCTTTTAACTCCCAAATTAATCTTTGCTTTTGTGATGTTTCAATTCATGATTCTTATATATCTATATTGTTAAAAAAGTCTAAAACAGATCTGGATAATACTGGTGTTACAATTCAATTGTTTAAAACCGGTAAATTTTTATGTCCTTACTTTGCCGTATTGAGTTATGTAAGAGCTGTTCATAAAATCTTTCCCAATTCCCCTGAGTCATTTTTAGTTACTAATAGTGGTTCTCCTTTAAAAAGAGATTATTTTATTAGTCAGTTGAGATGTTTGTTAAATAAATTAGGTTTTGATAGTACAAAATACAATGGGCACTCTTTTCGCATTGGTGCTGCAACGACAGCCCAGAAAGTTGATATTGGTGATCAGCTCATACAAGTTTTGGGTCGATGGAAATCCATGTGTTATACTACTTACATTCGTACATCAGGCAATGTTATTTCTCAAGCGCAGAGTAAATTGGCTTCCGCTTGAATAACCAAAAAGGTTTAAGTTATTTTAAGCTTTCTTACACTGTATATTTTTTTTTTTTTTTTTTTTTTTTTTTTTTTTTTTTTTTTTTTTTTTTTTTTTTTTTTACATTGGGGGCTACAGCTATTTCTTAGCTGTATTTTGGCCTTTTCGGACACATTTTGTTTTGTTTTTTGTTTACAAATGTTTCCTTTTCCCCCAATTTAGGGGTTATCTATTACTTTCATTGAACAATTTTATAATGAAATTTATCATCTTTTTATTTTAGTATTTATTTATCTTAAGGCCTTTCATGCAGTATATGCTGTAGTCCTCTAATGCCATTTTAAGGGTGCATTCTTTGCTTGCATGTTTTTTCAAGCTCTTAGTTGACTTATTTTCTCATGGCAAGTTTCCATTGTCAGCTATAGAGAGCTTGTTGAAGCATGGGAGTGAGGGGTGCACCTTATAATTGTTAATTTATTTTGTTATTATGGTTTAATAAACTTTAAATTATATTATGTTGTTTTTGGTATAAATTTAAAATTATGGAATAATTGTAGTTTATACGAAACATATTTTTACGACAATCACGACATCAGACCTATTTGTGACTTGTCGTAATTCTTTCTTTCGGCCACGTTTTTTCTTGACCGCAACATACAATTATTTGCTTTGCTTTAAATTTTACCACCACCTTCCCCGCCACTCTTCCAATTTTTGTTTATTTATATTTTGTATTTAAACTACAATATTTATTTTGTTTTTGAACACTTCCCTGTGTATTATTCTATGCGCATACTTTTGTATTTATTTCACTTTGATGTGTGTAACATGTCTATTAGTCAATGCACTTACACAAGATTTGTATGTGAATTTGGTCAATGCACATATGTGTGTATTATGTCTCTGCACTTACGCGTGTATTATGTCTCCGCTTTTACGTGTGTATTATGTCTCCGCACTTGCGTGTTAATTTTGTCTACGCACTTACGTGTGTATTATGTCTACGCACTTACGTGTGTATTTTTGTCTACGCACTTACGTGTGTATTATGTCTACGCACTTACGTGTGTATTATGTCTACGCACTTACGTGTGTATTATGTCTTGTCTACGCACTTAGGTGTCTACGCACTTACGTGTGTATTATGTCTTGTCTACGCACTTACGTGTGTATTTGTCTTGTCTACGCACTTACATGTGTATTATGCTTACTTACTTTTACTATGTTCAAATTGACATACCGGTATCGTTATTTTGTTATTTAATACTTAATGCATTCAGGCCTTTTCGGACACATTTTGTTTTGTTTTTTGTTTACAAATGTTTCCTTTTCCCCCAATTTAGGGGTTATCTATTACTTTCATTGAACAATTTTATAATGAAATTTATCATCTTTTTATTTTAGTATTTATTTATCTTAAGGCCTTTCATGCAGTATATGCTGTAGTCCTCTAATGCCATTTTAAGGGTGCATTCTTTGCTTGCATGTTTTTTCAAGCTCTTAGTTGACTTATTTTCTCATGGCAAGTTTCCATTGTCAGCTATAGAGAGCTTGTTGAAGCATGGGAGTGAGGGGTGCACCTTATAATTGTTAATTTATTTTGTTATTATGGTTTAATAAACTTTAAATTATATTATGTTGTTTTTGGTATAAATAATAGTTATTCCAGTTCTTTAAAGAGATTGTAACGGACCTCATTAGCAAAAAGGTGCAGAAAAGTGAATCGTAAAACTATATTTCACTTTTAAGGTGTGTTTTCTGTCCTTGATAAGCGTTTTTGAAACACGATACTGAAAGCGATACTACGTCTTAGAATGAACAAAAAAATTAAATTCTTAAACTAGGTCAATAAGAGTATATATTCATTAACAGTGTCCAAAGTATACAAACAGAATGAAATAAACCCATACAAATATGTAATTTTCGATACAATTACAGATTATTATTGATAAATGTCTCAAATTGGATTAAGGCATTTATCAATTATTGTATTAAAACATAGTTTTCTGGATTTATCAGATTATTTAGGTAATATGTTTTATAGTTATGCTACTAGGTTTGTCCCCTGATGAATATATACTCCTATTGACCAAGTTTGAGAACTTATTTTTTTTTGTTCAATCTAAGACGTAGTATCGCTTTAACCAAATCATATCACTTGTTTAATAAGTATTTGATATAGTACGTTTTGATTTTCAATATTTTAAAGATTATAAAAGTTCATAAAAGATTATAAAGGTGTCGTGCCGTGCTTCTGGTAATTTATTTTATACACTGTCATCAATTTCTGTTCAAGTTCTAGAACATTACAACCATGTCTTGGTTTCCCCGACAAGACTTAAGACAGATGTAATGCTCTACAACTTGAACAGAAAGTGCTGACAGTGTATAAAATATCCTTTTTCAGTTCATAGCTGCCAATAAAGATCTGAGTATTTT
Source organism: Lottia scabra (assembly GCA_029955415.1). Taxonomy (NCBI): domain Eukaryota; kingdom Metazoa; phylum Mollusca; class Gastropoda; family Lottiidae; genus Lottia; species Lottia scabra. Next base: position 747,229 of record JARJEI010000011.1, on the reverse strand, counting down.
ACTGATAATTTCAACAGTGTATACTGCGTCGTCAAATTATGACCAGGTAAAGAATATTTCTGACTCTGTGAACTGAAATATGCTAATCTCTTCAATAGTGGCTAGTGACTGAAGAATGACACTGCGGGTCATAATAGAAGGAACAAGATAATTGTTGAGCTACTCCTTAAGGACGCTGGTACTCGCTTATAATAGGGCCAGATCGTCCAAGATCTTCGTCGCCCCCAGATGAACATATTGCACTGTTTTTGGACTTTGAAATACTGGATCGTTCGAACAGGAGTAAGTGTGCTAGTGATTCCAATACATCGCCAAGTGGGTGTACTTTTTTGTTCTCTATTGGCGTTATTACTGAGATTGTTCAACAGCTTTTACAACAGATCTAACCAAAAACAGAAGAATATTCTTGCAGAAGTTCATCATTGGTGTTTACTGGTTGTGGAGTATTGTGGAATAAACCAACCATAGAGACCTGACGGTAGCGGAATCTTAAATGGAATAGTGTTTGCGATAATAGTTGACCTTTGATATATGTTCTGACGATTGTACATTGTAGTATATTCGTTCAATTTGTGTCAGAGGAATATCTGGTGAATCTTTTGGAACTCTCTCGGTAAGTTTTACTATTAAAGCTGGTCTCTGAATTCGAATTTGAATTGAATTGTCTGATAGTATAGTGCAGGCCTTATCAAATCTGTCCCGAGAAGCCTTTGAGAATGGCCCTTCAAGAATGACCCCTTCCGCTAAAACTCTCTGCTGGCTTATGCTAGCTGAGCTCTATTTGGCCCTTTTATTTTTCAATAAAATTATGCATTTGGCCCTTTACAAAAATTAATTGAGAAAGCCTGATAGGGCCTTGACATTTCTGATCACCCTAGAATTCAATTCCTCTGACGTGATACACCAATGGAATGCAAAAACTATTCCATCATTCTGTCATCCATTGATGGTTAGGCTCAAATTTGTCGAAGTTCGGGCATTCCCTAAGTAGGTTTCCAAGATAGGTTCATATTTGGTAGTGATATACCGATAGAATGCAAGAACTGTTCCAGACTTCTGTAATCCACTCATGGTTAGGTTCAAATTCGTCGAAATTCGGGCATTCCTTAAGTAGGTTTCCAGGATCGGCTCATATTTGGAAGTGATGTACCGATGGAATTTAGGAACTGTTCTAGATTTCTGGCATCTACTCATGGTTAGGTTCCGTTCGAGCATTCCCTAAGTAGGTATCCAGGATAAGTTCATATTTGGAATAACAGTGACCCTGGCCCTAACGTCTGATAAGGAATCGAAATGTTCTAAATAAAAATAGGTCACCATTTTAAAAAAAATATATTGATTATTATTTTGTATTAATTATTGACGCTTAAATGATTTGTGATTATAATTTTATTATCTATTGGATACGCATGACTTAAAATGCATTTGAATATTAATAGTGTGTTTAGGATAGATCGTCCATATTATTATTAGGTTAAAGCAGCAATTTGCCTAAATTTTCAGCTATATTTTTAACTGCAAACAGTACTATTTCGGCCTTACGGGCCTCATCAGTGTAGTGCTGATACTGGAGTTGAGCTTCGGCTAAAGCCACCGCAGATGATCCCACATATTATGTGATACCATCGTACCATGCCAGAGTGCTCAAACTATCAAGCTAGTGGGCTACGCATAACGCTAACGACAATGGTACACTCCAGATAGAGTGCTCAACAAGGTATGAACCAAGGAGCGTATCTAACTGCAAACAGTACTGTTTCGGCCTTCTGGGCTTCATCATTGCAGTGCTGATACTGGAGTTGAGGTTTGGCTATATAGCCACCTCAGATGATCCCACATATGTGATACCATCGTACCATGCCAGAGTGCTCAAACTAGCAAGCTAGTGGGCTATGCATAACGATAACGACAATGATACACCCCATGCTCCTTCAGCAACGTTAGGATACACTCCGAATAGAGTGCTCAACAAGGTATGAGCTAAGGAGCGTATCTATCTGCAAACAGCATGTTTCGGTCTTCTGGGCGTCACCAGTGCAGTGCTGATACTGGAGTTGATGTTTGTTTCGACCTTCTGGGCCTCATCAGTGCAGTGCTGATACTGGAGTTGAGGTTTGTCTTTATAGCCACCTCAGATGATCCCACATATGTGATACCATCGTACCATGCCAGAGTGCTCAAACTAGCAAGCTAGTGGGCTACGCATAACGATAACGACAATCTACTGATGAATATATTACTCTTATTGGCCTATATATGTTCAGTTTAAATGGTAGTATTCCTTTAAACAATGTCAATTGACTCGTAACAAAGACGACATCATGCATAAAACGATGTTTCCAACTGAAACATGTTTGTTTAGTTATTGTGTTTTTACCTTTATTTACATGAATATGTGTTTGAAATGTTCAAGGGGAAATATGTATCCTATCGAATTCTGGGTAAGGTTATATACAGTCAAACTCGATCAACCGAGTCAACTAAACCTGAAAATTGTGATAACATCGTTATTTACGTCTTTCCTATCATAGGAACCAAATCCATCAATCCATAAATTCAATTCCATTGAATAAGGGTCAGCATCTCAGAGTTATTAATGTTTAATTTGTAATTCAGGCAATCCAAACACCGGGAAGATGGCTAAATGGACGGGGCGAGAGAAATGCATGTTGTTTTTAACATTAGTTTTTCTGATAGCAGCTGGTGCTCTAGCAGTAGTTATTGCTTTGAAATATCAAGAAGATGATGACGAACCAGGTAATGTTCTAAACTATACAGCTGCTAAAGGCACATGAAAATTTCGATCCATGGAGAATTTGGTCTCAGTGACCAATTTCAGCAGCCCAAGATATACTTCAAACCCTTCTGAACGGTTTGAGAAAGAGAAAACCCTAAACCCACTCTGTTTCAAGTGAGACATTAGACCCTCTACCTTTCGTTTTCCTACGACCCAGCAAGTCCTTAATCCACTGTTCGGTAATCTAAATCATCGTTTCATTTTCTGACTGTTTTCTCTTCATTTCATTAATGAGTTTAATCGCATGTTGCAACAGTTGACAGACCTTTCCTGATCACAAAATATTACAACCTACAGCATTCTTATGCATTATATTATCAACTTATCAGTGTTATGCGAATTTGACGAAGCTAACCTTTAATCCAATGGGTTGGATTTATTTTGAAACCTATAAGATTATCTGCTTTTCAGCTTTCTTTCAGAGGAATTTTTTTACTTTTCTTGATTGGTCAATCATAGAATTCTATCGGTAATTCTCTTCCAATTTTACCAATTATGTGTTACCTAAAAGAATACAACTAGAATGAACAAAAAAATCTAAATTTGCAAACTTGGTCAATAGGAGTTTATATTCATTAGGGTACTTACCTGGTGTTATAACTTACTATACAACAGATTACCTTATACCCCCATCACACCGGAGAGGCGTCCTTACTGCGCTGCTGCGGCGACGGAAAATGGTCCCAGAGCGTGGTAACGTCGCCATAAGCGTGGTATTAGCGTGGTAACGTCGCCAGACATCGTGCTGTGGTCGCCATGGTCGCCAATGATCGCAGAGTCACGGCGTTTGTTTTGGACATGTTCAAAACAAACGCCAAGGTCCGGCGATCCGTTTTGGAACGCGTTGAGAACTCGGTGGGTTCACAAAGGTCGAAATACAAACGCCATAACATCTCCATGAACGTAGTATAAGCGCAGTACACGCGTGGTAAAGACGCTGCGAAAACGGTTACACTTGAAACGGCGACTTCAAGGCGTTCTCACCACGACCCTCGGGTTTCTGATACGACCCAAAAGCGTAGTGAGAGCGCTGCGGGAACTCAGGTGAACGCCGTTAGATCTAAACATAAACGCCATAAGCGGGTAAAAGTCGTGGCGGGCGCGTCGTGAGAACGCAGTATGATCGCATAGGTCGTGGTAAAAGCGCGGCTGTTATAGATTTAGCTTTTTTTCGGAGTCTTTTTCTCGAGTTTTCGTCGCGTTTGCCGCGAAATTGTCCATTTTCTGGTCGCCGTAAGAACGTAGATGGTCGCGGTCCGGTGTGATGGGGGTTTAAATAATCTGATAAATCCAGAAAACTATGTTTAGATACAATAACTGATAAATGTCTTAATCCAATTTTAGGCATTTATCAATAATAATCTGTTATTATATGGAAATTTACATAGTTTCATGGGATTTTTGCATTCTGTTTGTATACTTTGGACATCGTTGATGAATATATACTCTGATTGACCAAGTTTGAGAACTTATTTTTTTTTGTTCATTCCAAGAGGTTGTATCGCTTTAAGGATAAACAAATATTTTTCCAAGTCGTTAGAAAACCTTTACTCTATCCCTATGTTCGAAATTGAAAATGGAACTCATCAATAACAATAAACAAAATTAATGTAAAAACATCAACCAGGGTCAAAGGTTAGATGTCGTCTGACTCGTATACCTTTGTGAAATCTCAGTTTAAAACAAACCATGCATGTATTTTCAGTGGAAACTAAAGTAGTCATCGTTACTGAATCTCAAGCTGGGGTAACCGATGCTACTAAACAGCCTGTTACTATGATGAATTCTACAGAAGGTAACACGACGAACACAAGTGGGGTTTCATCCAGCATGTTACATAAGCTAACAACCAGATCACTTCAAACAGACGATGGTACTTGTTGTTATGCTAGTTCTTGCTAATATGATATGATATGCCTTTTGCTTGATAACATGCTTGCCTACTGCCACTTGCTTGATACCGTATTACAATATTTTTGATATGCTTACTATAATGCTTGATATGCTGATTGCATCATGTGTTCTATATGCTTGATTATTATGATGCAAATTTTACAACTGTATAGGCTTGATATGCCACGTACTTGGTATGCTTCATGTGCTATCAGTCTAATTAAAATTAGATTACATTTCGTTTCGGTTATTGTTTGATTGTCAACTCCATGTAATCTAAAGACTTGTATAAGGAGGTCATCTTCTGGTGACGAAAATTTCAGCCAATTAAAAACTACCTTCAAGATCGCGGGTCTATGCATTGATATGCATTGTGGGAAAACGAAACAGAAAGTAAAGCGACACAGCAGTCCAAATTATGACGTAATACAAAATATTCAAATATAAACGGTGTTCTGATTGGCAGAGGGGTGGCACGTGCTATATATAGCTTATTCGTAACCAGAAGATGACCTCCTTATACAAGTCTTTAGATTACATGGAGTCGACAATCAAAAAATAACCGAAACGAAATGTAATCTAATTTTAATTAGATTGATGTGCTATATGCTTGACATGGAGTATGCTACTTGTACTATGTGCTTGATATACTGTATATGCTTTATATATCGTATTATTGATATATCATGCTATATTGATATCCATTACCGAACTGGCTAATAACGAATTGACTACATATTTAGAATACTCAAATGTTTTGAATCATAAGTCGACCTTGGTCCACGCATCGCACACAGTATACACAAACTGTAGCCCAAAGTCCAAAGATGACATTCGGAATTTTTAAAAAAAATTGCCTATAAAATATTGGGTTGAATGTTCAAAGAAATTCCTATGTTGTTATATATATTTTATCATCTTTTTTTCAGTTTGTGAGACTTCAGAATGTGTTAAAACTTGTAAGTATTCGATAAAATAATTTTGATATACGAGCCAAGTCAAATGTGTGTTTACATAGTTATACACTATACATTATCTTCTTTTTTAATGTGCTTTTAGGGGCTGAAACGACTATAACTGTCACCAATGATAACTCTAGGGCAACTATAATAGATTATAATATTTGTTATTGCAAGGTTATCGGTTGGGAACTTTTGCAATACATAATATGTATATAAATATTAAAAATGTCGGCGTCCTTGCAGATTCGATGGATGGTTGGTAGATGACCAGTTAACGTTCGCTTCCAGCGGACGCTGATATCGCAAACTATGCAGATTCGATGTCAGCTTCGCCACGTCTTAGACCTACCTTTCAGTCGTTATGATTTTTTGATATATTTTTGTATTGCTGTGAACGCTATAGGACTATCCAGAAATCAAAAGTATACTGGTTATCAGGGAAATAACTATGTACGCAATTAGCAGACGATCTTGTTAACACATAACGCTGCTGCGACCTGTCCCATTCTCGAATCCCCTCAAAAAGTTGAAAAATAGCGTAGTTTTCTTTATCTTTGAGGTCACAGGGGGGATTGGAGAGATCGGACATTGTAATATCGCTTGGACGATATACAGAGGCCCAGGTGCTATGTGCTGTTTAAAAAAATCCATTAAAATTTGAGAGAGATTTGCGTTTTGCCAAGAGTCAAGTTAACTTTTCCTCACTCCCCACTTCATAAAGTTGTTCATCGTCATTAACAGGAGCATGATGCATAAAACTGCATTGTATTTGCAGCGGCAGCCCTTCTCAACGCAATGGATACCTCAATGGACCCTTGTGAAGACTTCTACCAATTTGCGTGTGGTAAATGGAATCAACGCCATGTTATACCAGAAGATAAGTCGGGTTTGTCACGGTTCAACGAAGTCAGAGACAATGTTAAGGCAAAACTCAAAGGTAGAGTCTGCTTTTTTGATACAAATAAAATCAATTCATCAGAAAAAGGGAAAAAAAAGTGGCATTTTTTACAGAGATAATAAATTTGGTTCTCGAGGTGAAAGCCTACCATCTTATCCCTAGATAGCCTGCAACATGTTGACCTTATTCCATCGTCTGTTGACTAGTTTTATCTGACCTCACTCTGTCAAAATAACTATCAGAGGCTGGAATACTGACAGCAAGTCATTTTCTAAAGCGCTGAGAAAATCTCGCTTCATACGCAGTTTCCCAGAAGTGATATACGGAAGCCATATCTGAACATTGTTACAAAGTTTTACACACGCAGGGGACATCAACACAGTGTAGGTCCAGATTTGATAGTTGTTTGATTTTTTTCAGATGTGATAGAAAATTCTGAAATATCTGACAGTGAAGCTATCAATAAAACTAAAAGATTTTATGAATCGTGTATGAATGAAAGTAAGTATTGGCTTTTAACTGGGGGCATAAAGAGTTCCTGATGATACGCTGTGTCTTTTAGCTAATAATAATAATAAACTCTTTATTTTACATGGGTCAGTTTATTATTATTATTAGCTAAAAGACGCAGCGTATCATCAGAAACTCTTATTTAGATTTTCTTGACATGTCTTAGGCGTCTGCAAAATGTTATGGAAAAATGATGGGCAGATTTTGTACGGTTGGAACCAATGGGCTTAGACATGCCTACATACATCCTTCTTTAAACCTAGGTTTTTGTTCAAACTGATAGAAAATATACATGTAATGGTATCTGTTATTTCTATCACGAATCAAATGGGTTTTATGTATTTATACACACAATGGGCTCGATATCACCCCTTGAGATGATATTTAAACTTGGCCTATTGTAGATTTAGGGGTGACAATTTAATGCAATTTATGTTTTTATCCCTTGGTGTGTATGGTAGATAATACACAACACCCCTTCGATGATATTCGACAACAACATGCCTCGTTGCACTCGGCATGTTTTTGTCGAATATCATCACGGGGTGTAGTGTATTATCTCACACGTATAGTTTAGAACCCCGCATTGTATAAATTTAATCCAACAAATATATAAACATCCTTTCCAGTTATGCTGCTTTGATACTTTTCATTTTCAGAACTCCAACGAACAATTCTATTTCATTTAACTTTTTAGGTTCCATAGCAGAGAACAGTAGAGCCGAGTTAGATAAAGCTATCATTGAGCTGGGAGGTTGGCCATTACTTGATTCAAATTGGAATGAGACTAGCTTCAGTTTGGAGCAGCTGATGGCCGACTATCTTATGGTCGGCGGTTTAGGATTGATCAGAACGTCAGTGCAGCCAGATGATAAGGATACCTCTGAATACGTGATTCTGGTAGGTGACCAGTAGTACCGTAAAATTTTCGGATACCAGTCTATGATCCTATCGTATTGATCTTATTGTACCCCCAGGGGATATATGATAAGTCTGACAATTCCAAAAAGGTCCAGTATCTGCATTAAAATTACTCTTCAGAAGATTCTGTTCATGATTTACAAACATCAAACAAAGCTTTAGAAGCTGTTTGTAAAATCGTATTGATCTTATTGTACCCCCAGGGAATATATGATAAGTCTGACAATTCCAAAAAGGTCCAGTATCTGCATTAAAATTACTCTTCAGAAGATTCTGTTCATGATTTACAAACATCAAACAAAGCTTTAGAAGCTGTTTGTAAAACAGTTCTGAAATATACAATATAATATTATGTACATCTGTGTCAAATATCAAACTACTACGAACTGTGTCTAACTACATGATATCATTTAGCAATTTTCGTAACACGCAGTTTGTAAATGCAACATTTTGATTGAATTAAACCAAGCCAATCATAATCTCTTTATTACACGAGCAGCCTAGTTGTTTATGTCTTTCTGTCGAGCTCTTTGGTTCATTATATTTTCTAGTTTACTATATACTTGTACTGAAACTGAAACATACGTAATGCAACAATAATGTCTAATGATTTACAGGTTCTAAAAAGGGTTTAAAATAACTTGATATGATACAGATGTACATGTATTTCCCTTTACTTATTTCTGGCCAACCCTTTACACCAGTGGTTCCCAACCTGGGAGCCATGGGGTGTTTGTCAGGGGGCCATGGCGCATGAGGATGTATATAATTTTTTCTCTAGCTCAACTTTTATTTAAGTATATTTTGCTGTGTAAGGTCTGTAGTTGCTTGTGGTCAAATGCATCTGACCTCCTGATGATAAAGAGGCACAAAACAACAACCCTTGCACTATATTCCCTATTTTGCCCTAGTTAGGAATAGAACAGAGGGCCATGGCTCTGGGAGCATTGTGAATTTGGGCCACAGCTTGAAAAAGGTTGGGAACCACTGCTTTACACCTTATAATTATTTCAGGTCGACCAGGGTCTTCTATTTATGGGATCGAGACATTATTATCTTAGTGGTAGAGATGATCTACATGTTCAAGCATTAGAAAAATACGCTGTAGAAGTAGCTAAAAAATTTGGAGCCAATAATCCCGAAAAAGATATCAGAGACGTCATAGATTTTGAAATTCAAATAGCAAATGTTAGTTTATTTTTTTTAGTTATCTTATTTTTTTTATTAATTCAATTTATTCAATTTATTCAATTTATTCAATTTATTCAATGTATTCAATTTATTCAATTTATTCAATTTATTTATTTTTAATAATGATTTAATTTATTTAATTATTTTTATTGAATTAATTAATTTAATTTAATTTAATTTATTTAATTTATTTAATTTATTTAATTCATTTTTTCAGCTCACAACTCCAGCTTCGGAAAGAAGAGATACCAATAAATTATACCACAAGGTTGCACTCAAGTCACTTTTCGATCCAAAAAGTGGGGTGAGTCGAACAATTGATAACTAATGAAAAATAAAACGTTAACTAATTTGATTTCAGTTGATACTCGTATTCATCAAATTTTTACTTTTACTTTTTATTGTAATTTACAAAAATCATTCTCCTTTGTACCACAAGTATTCTGTTTTCAGTTTAATTGGATAAAATACATTCACTTAGCTTTCAAAGACTTCTATCCAACATTAACTGCAGAAGAACAGATTGTAGTATACGAACCAGATTATTTAAAAGATGTCATCAAATTGGTTGAAAATACCCCCAAAAAGTAAGATTTGATTACAATATTCAACCTAATAAGATACATTTAAAAACAATGGGATGTAAAACTCCATTTCATTTCAACCCGATAAGTAAAACTTATTAAAAAACATAAGCAACAAAATAATTATGACGATGGGCTATTTCTGTCCGTGTTTGTTTCTGTGCACAATAGATATCCCTTATAAGAGCAGGGTAATGCTGTTGTCTTGGGATTCCTCCCTCATTGCACACTGTTGCCTTTGATGAATAGTCCAATGATAAAATTATTATTATAATATATTTATCAATTTCTTTTCCAGAACAGTGGTGAATTATATAATGATGAGATTTGTACTGTCACATATAGAATATTTATCTCAAGAATACAGAATACTTAAACAAAATTTCAACATGGTATGACTCTTCACTTGGTTTGCTTAGGGACAGTCTGAATTTTTTTTAAGTCAAAAATTTTTTTTGCTCAAATTTGTGAAAACTTTACATCAAAATCTGTAACTATGTGCCCTTTAATGTATCTGAAAGTTTTAAGTAAAAAAATCTAGCCGTTAATTTTTAAACGCTAAAAACATGCTGAAATTTTTAAAAACCTTACGTAAGTGTGTTATGTTTTTTGGACACTGATAGGAAACTACTGAACGGATTTGAGTAAAATAAACGCCTAATTGTAGAGAAATGTCCCTCTTGTGTATTTAACCCTTTAAAACGAAATTCAATTTGATCAAGAAGGTATAGAGATACAATAAGCATACTTTAAAAATACTCTCAAGTAACATTTGCGATTTTTTTGACAATAGAAACTTTTTTCAAAAAAGCAGAATGGCCCTTTAATGTGTCACGTCATTTAAAAACATGCTACACAGACTTTTCAGCTACCCATAGCAATATTTTAGATTAAAATAAGACAACAGTCTCTCTTACAATACATGAAAAGTGCAGTTTAGACTAGGGTTTTGTTCTAGTTTTTGCGACAAAATATTGATTATAATTATGCGCAGAATTGTCTACAAAAGTGGTTATACATTAGAGAAAACCTCTTAAAAATTGTTTTGGATGATGCTTTGAACCACCCTCGTTATTGCGTGGCCCTTATCCCCGAAATACTGTACATAACCCCACAGGAAGTCGACAGTCCAAATCACCTATATCCTGTGTGTTCTTTCTATTGCTGATTGTAGGTAATGAAAGGAACAAAGCACGAGAGTGGAAGATGGGGTGTTTGTTTGGATCACACTCTTCTTCTTTTCCCTGTAGCAAGTGGTAGAATGTTTGTTGATAAATATTTTGATGAGGAGGCGAAACAAGAGGTGAGGTTGTTTTATCTCTTGAATTTTTAATTATACCACTTCTTAGCTCATTACAATTCTCTTCAAGCAGCCCGTATTCTATTTCAAATTGAAAGCTTGTTTAACTGTTCGGAAGAATTTATGGAAGATTGAGCATAAAAGACCGTTCACACCAAAAACGCGCGTTAAACACAGCGTTAAACGCAGCGCAAAACGCGCTGAATTATTACAGAAGTTATTTCAGGCGACAACGCGGCGTTGAACGCTCGTCGCTGGTTTGATGATTATCCATTGAACTTATTTTCGCGGCGATTTCGAAATCGCTGGACCGTGATCGTATAAAAATGTGTATATCGAAATCGATACAAAATATAACATACAAAACTATATAATATATCGTTCTTGACCTGGTGTTCTGTTTGCTTCTATCACGTTATGTCTTTGATAAAAAAAAGATAATTTTAGACCTTTTCTACCCGTATGTGTAGCTATTTTTTATACTGTTCAATCCTGCATTTCAGGCTGAGGAATTAATAACAAACATTCGTAAATCATTTAGTGAAATAATCAACGAAACGACATGGATGGACAAGGAAACAAAGGACAAGGCTGCAGAAAAGGTGCGTAAATTTAAGGCATTGTACAAAACTTGGCTAAAGTTCTATTCTGCCAAAATCAGATAATGTCTTCACAAGGAAGATCATTATTAATACAAGATTTTATGAAAATAGTTTTGGGCTGGTTGGTTGGTAGATGACAAGTTAACGTTCGCTTCCAGCTTCAGCTGATATCGCAAACTAGGTAGTTGTTGGTAGTGGTGGTAGTTGGTAGTTGATTGGTTCAATAGGATGGTACTGTGCTGTTGGTTTGGTAATTGGAGAATTCGTAAGATCTGGTCGGGTCGAATGACATGGCAGTGAAACTCGGCCCTGGGTGGTGTGGCGTGAGTTACTCGATCTTCTTCATTCTTCCAAACTCGTTGTGATCATGGTTATTCTTCTTGATGCTGGTAGTTGAATGGTAGTTGTTGGTTTGGTTTGGTTAGAATATCTGATGGATGTTGGAAAACTGGAAGACCCTCGGCGTTTTCTTTCTAAATTTATATTGAACTCATTGTGGGGTAAATTCATGTAGTATTAAAAAAAATAACATCTTTGATGCATGACATAAGTGAATTGTACAAACACTTAGAAGAATTTCCATGGTAATATGACGGATTTCATCAACGTTGATAAGCCTTACATTTTTACGTTATACATATTTGTAAGAAATATATTTCATTTTTGTAATTTACGTTCAGGTTACAGCATTAAGAGAGCGAATCGCCTACCCAGATTGGATAAAAAATGACGACGAACTAGATAAAACGTTGGCGGAGGTAACTTTTATAATATTATAAAATTATTATTGGTACATGTATATGAATATTTTATTAACATTGTACTTAAGTCCTAGTGGTCCGAAACTTGCTGACTCTATTCCCAGCCTTTAACAGCTATTTGGACAGATATGGACTAAGATTTTGGGTCCTATTGTTCTGTATTTTCTAACATTCTATGTACGAAGAAACTGGTTTATTTTCCTGTCCGCGACCCTCAAACATCACTGATCTTTGTTGGATTGAACTCTGAAACTTCAGGTTAGCCAGCAAGTTAGTGTTTATTTGTCTGAGCCACATGACTTTTGAATTCGGATAGGAATCATTTTTAAAAAGGCTCGATTTTTTAATGATATCATTTTGATTTGTAGGTGAACGTGTCTAAAACTCATTTATTCCGTAATGCTTTTGAAAAGAAGAAACATAGCATAGAATTTAACTTGAAACAAATAAACACACCTGTAGATAAAGACAAGTAAGGGAAACTTGGTAATATATATCGGGTGTCCTAATAAAAACGTCCCAAAGTTTGACGGTAAGTATCTCAGCCGTTGGCGAACCGATCTCTTTCAAAATTCTCACAGATTTACTTCAACATGTCCTTGTCAGATCCTAAAAATATGAAAGTCATCGAATAAAAATTGTACAAGTACTGCTTCGAACAAAATAGCATGTAAAAAAATTCAATATCAGAGTAAACTACACATTTCAACCCGTCTTTTGTGCTTTCACCACATCGACCACCAATATCATTCATTTTTGAGAATTTTAAAAGAGATTGGCTCGTCAGCAGCTGAGATACTTTTCGTCAAAGTTGGGGACGTTTTATTTTTGGGACACCCGATATATACTTCAGGGTATCCTTGCACGAAGCCTTCGTAAGCCAGGGGTACCCGTAGGTCCATATACATAAACCTTAAGTACGGGAAAAGTACGAAATTGAGAGTATTCATTTAACATTTAGATCGATCATATCATGGACAAGTTTGAATTGGACGATTTGACCGATTACATAAATAATAATACGCACACGTAAACTACGTACAAGTTACGGAGTCTTTTGTGACAAGCCACGTTCGTACGTTATGTATGACCACTTACGTGTACGTAAATCACTAATATGTAGGTACATAAATTACGAAGGCTTCGTACAGGGATAACCAGGAAGATAAACAATATAAGCTGTGTTGTCTCGTCGAATTCAGAATTGACAAAGGCAATGATAGTTTTTGTTTCTGGAAGTTTGAGCATTATCTGCCTCGTTAGTTACATCAGTCAAAAACTCAACAATTGAAAACCGTTTTTGATATTTGATAGTTAGGGTTCAAGCGTGTATTTCATTTTTCAGGTGGTACGACAGTGCTGCTATAGTTAACGCATTTTACAATCCTATTTTAAATTCTATTAGTAAGTACAAACTATTTACATTACAAGTACTGTACAAATTAGTTCAATTTGTGCCAAATAGAGTCTTTGTAGAATTTCTAGAAAGTAAAATATCTATCTATTTGCAAGTGCAGATTGTATCTTAATCTGAAGAAAATTAAATTTGGCATATATATGAGGAAATTCTATTTGCAAGTAAACTAAGGGCGTGGATTTGTCAAAATATATTTGTGGGGGCGAACCATGATGTTTTGTAAAGTCCAAGTACGTCTGGAAGCACCAGAGGCTCGAGCCCAACCAGGTGGTCCTCTCTCCAGAGCAAAATGGAAAAAAGGCGAGATATGAACCATTCCGATTATCATTTAATTCTTCCAGAAAACTCATTTACCAAAACAAATATGTGGGGAACAAAGACCCTTTCGCTCCCCTCCCCCCCCCCCCCCCTTCCAGTCAGATCTCATAATTATTTTTCTCACATAGGCCTATCTATTTATTGCATTTAAATTAACTTTCAGCTTTTCCTGCTGGTATCTTACAACCACCATTTTACAGTGAAACTTACCCAAAGTAAGTCGGTTTGACCTTGATTCCCAAAAGTAAATAAATAAATTTTTCTTCTATTTCAAATTTTTTGATATATTTTTTCTCCAATCAAATTCAAAAAAATATTTCTCAATTTGCTCTTTCTATCTGTAGGTCATTGATTTACGGAGGAATTGGCCTAGTTATTGGACATGAAATTACACATGGCTTTGACGATCAGGGTTTGTATGCTTGTAATCATTGCCTTTAAAGCGGAAAAGCACTGTAAGCCAGAATTACTGAATCATGTCCAAACCTTCCCTTCTGTCATATTAATAACTTCCGTGGAATTGGTGTACAGCAATGGACGCAAATGAGACAAAACCATTGAAATTCGACACGATTTAATAGTTTTCCGTTTTTGTTTTGAGCATTCAACTAGATCCCCCTTTACTTCATAATTACATTTTTTTGTGGTTGTGTATGGACAATATGTGGGGATCTATAGCACAGTGGTTAGCACATCGCTCATTACAAACATGACGTCATTTGCTGGGATACGAAGAAACGAAGGTTGTTATGTTTGAGAGTTCGGTTCTCGATCAGGGTGTAAAAGTCCGATGACCACGAATAACTCATAATTCCAGTCAACCCAGCTATAAATGGGTACGGATAATCCGCTAAAGATCAATACCAAGAGGTTTGGCTAAGGACCAGCTGGGAGAATGAATCCCAACGGAACCTGTAAAATATAGACGTTTCTTTAATTTCTTTTATATAACATTTGGTCACTAGGACACCACTGTTCATTTGATGTTAAAATGTTGTTGCACGTCATTGAGAATATTTCTCAGTGTACTAGAGGAAAGAACTTTCATGGTAGACAGTTTGCGTTTGATGTAGTAAGATCTTGAGTATTTCAAAACCACGAGCTTTAATACAGACCAAAATCATTCAGCTTGGCAACAATTATTGTTCTTGACTCGTGGTTAGAATGGTCGAATTTTTATTTCAGGAAGACATTATGATAAAGACGGGAATTTAAAATCTTGGTGGACGAACAGTTCTTCAGAAAGTTTTAATGATTTAGCTCAATGTATTATAGATCAGTATTCAAATTTTACTATTGGTAATGAACATGTAAGTATGTTTGTAGTAATATTCCCCAGTCACCAGTTGTAACTAATTTTACTATTGATAATGATCATGTAAGTATGTTTGTAGTATTATTCCCCAGTCACCAGTTGTAACTAATTTTACTATTGGTAATGAACATGTAAGTATGTTTGTAGTAATATTCCCCAGTCACCAGTTGTAACTAATTTTACTATTGGTAATGAACATGTAAGTATGTTTGTAGTAATATTCCCCAGTCACCAGTTGTAACTAATTTTACTATTGGTAATGAACATGTAAGTATGTTTGTAGTAATATTCCCCAGTCACCAGTTGTAACTAATTTTACTATTGGTAATGAACATGTAAGTATGTTTGTAGTAATATTCCCCAGTCACCAGTTGTAACTAATTTTACTATTGGTAATGAACATGTAAGTATGTTTGTAGTAATATTCCCCAGTCACCAGTTGTAACTAATTTTACTATTGGTAATGAACATGTAAGTATGTTTGTAGTAATATTCCCCAGTCACCAGTTGTAACTAATTTTACTATTGGTAATGAACATGTAAGTATGTTTGTAGTAATATTCCCCAGTCACCAGTTGTAACTAATTTTACTATTGGTAATGAACATGTAAGTATGTTTGTAGTAATATTCCCCAGTCACCAGTTGTAACTAATTTTACTATTGGTACATTTTAATGTGAACATGTGAAGTACGGTAACAAACCTTGGTCTCTGATGAAAAAATATGAAGGCAGTTACATTATAATGTCCCCAGTAGGTATCTTATCCCTTTAAATCTGTTCCCACTAGTTCCCTACAAATGATAAACGGATATAATATCGTATCGGACATCAAATCTGAGTAATTTTTTAGGATTAGATTTTCCCCTAATTTGAATCTTAATTTAATGATTCTCTTTTTTCAGATTAAAGGAAAGAATACACAAGGTGAAAATATTGCTGATAATGGTGGTATTCATGTAGCTTATAGGGTAAAAAAAATATAACCTTATACTAGTAAATGAATATATTATTAGAGTTTCACAATAATAAATAAGTGTGGTGATACTCATTGTCAAACAGAACATTCGCTTCTTCAAGAACAGTTGGACATGCATTTTTCAAAGCCCGTATACAAAAATTTGGGTGCGATTTCCAGTCATGTATAGTGACGTCATGAAATACTGGATGAGGATATCGTTATGGTATACGTAAAAACTATAAATCTCCTCAATACATATACATGTACATGTAATACCTTTTTTGTATCGATCTAATACAGTTAATACATATTTACAGGCTTATCAAAAATGGTTAGAAACTCATTCAGAAGATTACAAACAACTTCCAGGCGTGGAGTTAAAACATGATCAACTTTTCTTCCTTAATTTTGCTCAGGTACGAGTCGATTTTTGGTCATGAAGAACATTGGTGGGTCAACTTAAAGCTTTCTTCGGTATAATCTGATTTTAACCTTGGTCTAACGACAAAAAATGACCTATACAGGCTTTGGCCACCCTTTTCCTTTCCATTTTATATAGGGCATGCCTGGATTTGGGAGCACCATGACTATTTTTGTGTTAGAGAGGGGATTTTGCCGCCTTTCATTTGCCTGAAAGTGATTTTATTCTTTTCTCACTATTGGTACAAACTTGTCACAAAAATCGAAGATGGCATTCAAGATTCACAAACGTAAACACAATTTCAATCATTCCCTTAATCAACAAGCGATATAAATTTAACAAGGATAATCCGTATAGACACTGATACATTTTTGTTTTTTGTTGTTATTTAAACAGGGATGGTGCGGTCTTCGAACGCCGGCAGCACAACATAATCAAATATTATCAGATCCACATAGCCCCGGTAGATTCAGGTAATTTTCTGATATTTTCCTCCTTTGAACTCAGAATGGGAAAAAATAAAATCTCGATCATGCCTTCCTCACCCCCATCTATTATTTGAGGATTGTGTGAAGAATTAGAATCGTTCTGATCCGCTATGCTAGAGCTTGTTCTCTTTATACGGACTTTCTTGCAAGGGGTCGAATATTAACCGTGAAATTACTGAAACAGGGTTACTTGACACACAAACTTAAAATTTCTTTTAGAAAATGTTATGGTCGTTACGGAGAACTCCTTGTCAAATATGACAAATCTGTTACTTGCATTTTGACGGATTTGTTTAGTCAGGCATGAATTGATCTCGTTGCACCTCATGATTTTGACCTTTATGGTAGTGCTCATATGGGAAGTCCACTACTATATAATTATTGCACCCGATTTTGTCATGCTCTGGACGAGATTTTTGATTAACGGAATTGTTTTGCTTGTACGGATTTTTATTATCAGATACAAATCAGTGTTATATATCCCGACATCGATCTCTAATTCCTAAAAATGATTCAGAACGGTTCAGACTGCACCAAATCGCTGCCATTTTTATGTGTTCTCCCATACTCTGCTTTAGAGGCTAGGGCATGCGGTGCCTTGTGACGTATATTAGAACTAATATTTTGTAAAAATCAACACCCTCGTTTTTTTGTTATATTATCTTGTTCCAATATGAATGATGCCTAGGGTTGTAATTGGTGGAGTTTTCATCTTAGTTTCTTGTTGTCTGGCCTTTGTTCGAGTTATGTCCCTTTGATTAATAGTACCAATATTCTCTTTTTCAGGATAATCGGAACTTTATCTAACAGTAAGGAATTCAGTAGAGCGTATGAATGTAAACCTGGTAGTAAAATGAATCCAGAACATAAATGTCGTGTTTGGTAGAAAAGTTAAGATGAAACATTGCCATCATGGTGCCTTCCCGAACTACCTGTATATAATTAGATATGACTCAAATACATCTCTATATTCCCATTTCGTTTATGTTTCTTCTTGGGGTAACTTGACTCGTCGGAGATCTTTCTTTTCCTTTTTGGAGTACAAAACAAGTGTTGGATAGTTGCGAGAACATTATCTCATAAACACACAGGTCCTTAAAACTGACATGCCTTGTGGGCGATTAAGAACTTATAAAACTTCGTGCCTTTGTAATGAAATCAGAAAGCTATGTACTGAGATTTCGACTCATGAGCTTCTACTTCCAAAGGAAATAATGAGTATTTTGATGCTCTGTCTGATTTGGTAAAGGTTTGATCGCTATGACAAAAGATTGAAATTGTAGACAAATTGGCACCAATACACTTTAAGATTGCGAAAACTTTCTTCCGATACTATATTCTATGATTAGTCATAATGAAGATTAATCACGATGATTTTTTAATTAAATCAGGTTTTGGTAATTTTTATTATGATATTTAAAAAGAACGACACATTTTGAATTACATGTACTATCAAATTTGTAATTTAAATATAAGTTTATACAGTATACGTTTTACTGCAAGGGAGGTAATTCTCTGCAACTAATCTGAAAAATTTTTTCCCGTGTTTCTCGCCCCTAACTCTCTTCTTCCCACCCCTCTCTCTACTGTTCCCCAGTTTCTCGTCCCAACCTGCCTCTACTTACTCCTGTTTCTCGTCCCAACCTCTCTCTACTTACTCATATTTCTCGTCCCAACCTGCGTCTACTTACTCCTGTTTCTCGTCCCAACCTCTCTCTACTTACTCATATTTCTCGTCCCAACCTGCCTCTACTTACTCCTGTTTCTCGTCCCAACCTCTCTCTACTTACTCATATTTCTCGTCCCAACCTGCCTCTACTTACTCCTGTTTCTAATCCCAACCTCTCTCTACTTACTCATATTTCTCGTCCCAACCAGCCTCTACTTACTCCTATTTCTCGTCCTTAACAGTTTCTCGACCCTAACTCCCTCTCTCTATTGCCCTGTTCTTCTTCCCTCAGTCTATCTCCCCTGTCTCTCGTCCCGAACTCTTCTCTCTACTTTCCCTGTTTCTCGTCTATAACTCTCTCTCTCTCTACTAACCCTTTTTCTAGTCCCTAAATCCCTCTTTCTACTTACCCTGTTTCTAGTCCCTAAAACCCTCTTTCTACTTACACTGTTTCTAGTCCCTAAATCCCTCTTTCTACTTACACTGTTTCTAGTCCCTAAATCCCTCTTTCTACTTACCCTGTTTCTAGTCCCAAAATCCCTCTCTCTACTTCTCTGTCTCTCGTGTTTCTCGTCCCTACCCTTCTCTCTTCTTCCCCTGTTTCTCATCCCTAACTGTCTCTCTACTTCCCCTGTTTCTCGTCCCTAACTCTCTCTTCTTCTCATGTTTCTCGTCCCTAACTCTCTCTTCTTCTCCTTTTTCTCGTCCCTAACTCTCTCTCTCTCTCTCTCTACTTTTCCTGTTTCTCGTCCCTAACTGTCTCTCTCTACTTCCCCTTTTTCTCGTCCCTAACTCTCTCTCTACTTCTCCTGTTTCTCGTCCCTAACTGTCTCTCTCTACTTCCCCTTTTTCTCGTCCCTACTATCCCCGTTTCTAGTCTATACCTCCCTCTCTCTACTCCCCCTGTACTTCGTCCCTATCCTTCTATCTTCTTCTCATGTTTCTCGTCCCTATCTCTCTTCTTCTCATGTTTCTCGTCCCTAACTCTCTCTTCTTCTCATGTTTCTCGTCCCTAACTCTCTCTTCTTCTCATGTTTCTCGTCCCTAACTCTCTCTTCTTCTCATGTTTCTCGTCCCTAACTATCTTCTTCTCATGTTTCTCGTCCCTAACTCTCTCTTCTTCTCATGTTTCTCGTTCCTAACTCTCTCTTCTTCTCATGTTTCTCGTCCCTAACTCTCTCTTCTTCTCATGTTTCTCGTCCCTAACTATCTTCTTCTCATGTTTCTCGTCCCTAACTCTCTCTTCTTCTCATGTTTCTCGTTCCTAACTCTCTCTTCTTCTCATGTTTCTCGTCCCTAACTCTCTCTTCTTCTCATGTTTCTCGTCCCTAACTATCTTCTTCTCATGTTTCTCGTCCCTAACTCTCTCTTCTTCTCATGTTTCTCGTCCCTAGCTCTCTCCTCTTCTCATGTTTCTTGTTCCTAACTCTCTCTTCTTCTCATGTTTCTCGTTCCTAACTCTCTCTTCTTCTCATGTTTCTCGTCCCTAACTCTCTCTTCTTCTCATGTTTCTCGTCCCTAACTCTCTCTTCTTCTCATGTTTCTCGTCCCTAACTATCTTCTTCTCATGTTTCTCGTCCCTAACTATCTCTTCTTCTCATGTTTCTCGTTCCTAACTCTCTCTTCTTCTCATGTTTCTCGTCCCTAACTCTCTCTTCTTCTCATGTTTCTCTTCCCTAACTATCTTCTTCTCATGTTTCTCGTCCCTAACTCTCTCTTCTTCTCGTGTTTCTCGTCCCTAACTCTCTCTTCTTCTCATGTTTCTCGTTCCTAACTCTCTCTTCTTCTCATGTTTCTCGTCCCTAACTCTCTCTTCTTCTCATGTTTCTCGTCCCTAACTATCTTCTTCTCATGTTTCTCGTCCCTAACTCTCTCTTCTTCTCATGTTTCTCGTCCCTAGCTCTCTCTTCTTCTCATGTTTCTCGTCCCTAACTTTATCCTGTTTCTAGTTACGATCCGGTGAATCTTTAAATTTGCGCTATATATTACGATATATGAAGGGCCAAAAAATTGACATTATATTTATCACAGTTACTGTATCACCCAATGTTATCTATCACGTCTATAGGAGAAGATAGAGATTGTGTTATCTGTTAAAAATACACACAAGATGATAAACTAAAACTTGAGTCCAGGATGCTTTGTACTTGACTTGATTGTTTTTATCAGATACGATACACTTTATAGTTTATTTTGATGACCGGTATTGTTTTATTTCGGGGTAATGGAATCAAAAATAATGTTTCTGGGAGTATCTTATGGAAAGAGACCTAAATAGCCTAACAATGTCCGGCTGCTATCTTTCTAACGACAGCTATAAAATGTTTGCAGGGCTCTTATTACAACTTGCCCAACACATAACTTTTATAATTCAAGTCAGGGGGCAAGGGGGGGGGCGAACATGTGCCCTTTTTGTCACGGGGACACGGACAATTTTTATGTCATAATAATTACAGTCGATGGAGGCAAGAGGCGGAAAATGGGGATTTTATCTGGACTGGTTTCACATCTCCCCAAAATAAGAGCCGGCCGATACTATAAACCATGCGGCAGCCCAGAGCTGCAGTCAGCTGGTGTTCACGGATCCTCAAACAGTCATTTTAACACAAATACAGTGAGATATCCCTTGCTTTGTGTGACTTTAAAGCTGCTCAGCACAAGCAATTCTTGTTAAAGTCGGTTGTCTGAATGAATGTTTATGTAATACAAGCAGTCTGTTTGTAAACATTGACAGTAAGGTAATAAATAAGGTGTTAATCGATACAGAAATCAATAAACTCAATCAGTTAATATCGATTACACTTAGATCTGTGTTAAAATGATCAATAATAAAACAAGGTATACAGGCACTATCATTTTATTATCACGCAATAACCTTCTAGCTTAGTCCGATATATTACTTATTTTACACTGTGTTCCGTTACTTTTCACCGTTACGTTAATAATCTGTTACATTACTGTTCTCGTTTTTATTACTCTACTTATTTTACACTGTGTTCCGTTACTTTTCACCGTTACGTTAATAATCTGTTACATTACTGTTCTCGTTTTTATTACTCTACTTATTTTACACTGTGTTCCGTTACTTTTCACCGTTACGTTACTTATCTGTTACATTACTGTTCTAGTTTTTATTACTCTACTTATTTTACACTGTGTTCCGTTACTTTTCTCCGTTACGTTACTTATCTGTTACATTACTGTTCTCGTTTTTATTACTCTACTTATTTTACACCGTGTTCTGTTACTTTTCTCCGTTACGTTACTTATCTGCTGCATTACTCTTCTCGTTTTTATTACTCTACTTATTTTACACCGTGTTCTGTTACTTTTCTCCGTTACGTTACTTATCTGTTGCATTACTCTTCTCGTTTTTATTACAATAACCTGTAACATAGGTACTGTTACTTTACTTTTCGCTGTTTCATAACTATTCCCGGTTTTATTACTGTAACGTCCATATTTTGTTATATTACTATCATCTGTTACATCACTTATCTGTTACAATACTATTCTTGGTTTCATTACTATAACCTATTACATAGCTTATATTCTTTGTTACATTTCTATTCTATGCTATATTTCTTTTTCTGTTACATTACTAAACTAATTTTCATTATTATAGCATGTTACATTGCTATATATTCTTTGTTACATTACTCCTCTATGTTATATTTCATTTTTATATAAATTACATTACTATTCTTGGTATCATTACTTTAACCTGTTACATTGTTATATATTCTTTGTTACATTACTCCTCTATGTTATATTTCATTTTTATATAAATTACATTACTATTCTTGGTTTCATTACTTTAACCTGTTACATTGTTATATATTCTTTGTTACATTACTCCTCTATGTTATATTTCATTTTTATATAAATTACATTACTATTCTTGGTATCATTACTTTAACATGTTACATTGCTATATATTCTTTGTTACATTACTCCTCTATGTTATATTTCATTTTTATATAAATTACATTACTATTCTTGGTTTCATTACTTTAACCTGTTACATTGTTATATGTTCTTTGTTAAATTACTCCTCTATGTTATATTTCATTTTTATATAAATTACATTACTATTCTTGGTTTCATTACTTTAACCTGTTACATTGTTATATGTTCTTTGTTAAATTACTCCTCTATGTTATATTTCATTTTTATATAAATTACATTACTATTCTTGGTTTCATTACTTTAACCTGTTACATTGTTATATGTTCTTTGTTAAATTACTCCTCTATGTTATATTTCATTTTTATATAAATTACATTACTATTCTTGGTTTCATTACTATAACATGTTACATTGCTATATATATTCTTTGTTACATTACTCCTCTATGTTATATTTCATTTTTATATAAATTACATTACTATTCTTAGTTTCATTACTTTAACCTGTTACATTGCTATATGTTCTTTGTTATATTACTATCATATGTATATTTCTTTTTTTGTTTCATACTATTCTTGGTTTCATTACCTATTGCATTTCTATTATTTTTTGTTTCATTTCTGTTCTGTTATATTTTCTTTTTCTGTGTCACGTTGTCTGCTATCATAGATCCATCCAGAACTATAGAATGGAAGTTATAGAATATGTCGGATTATTGTGTATTAAGATTCTGTAAGAGATAAAATTGTGTGTGTTATAGATAGATTGTGTTAATACACAAGAAATTGATTAGAAAGTAACTCAATATCAAGTCAATTCCACTCTATTTCATTGCCAATCCATTGACAACTTTGAACAGTGCTGATCTAAAGACACTTTAGGCCAGCTTATAAAAATAGATCGCAACATTAACTTATTTTGACACTTTTGTCATTTAAAGAGTAGAATCCTTTAAGATTTTGTTTTAGCATTTGGAAGCGCTTAATTTACCAGCTGTCAATAAGTACGAGAAAGTACGGTGCAAGGACGGACATAGATAGGCCAGTCAGGATTGGAAACGGTTGTTTCTTTTCTTTTATATTTGGTATTTGGTAAACTCAAAATACAGGACGTAAAACTCCATTTCATAACAAATATTTTATCATTTGAACTTATATTCTATTGTATACTTATTTTGGTAGGTAATCGTATACATTAAGTACTACAATATTAAACCTGTATTATCGATCAAATCTATATAAAGATTATAATAAGTATATAAGTATATAGATCTCTAAGTGTGTATTATCAACAATAACGCCCGGTCTATATTTATATTATATTAAACTATATCAATTGCCGATATATACCACAATGATTATGATATATTACTATGTATTCTAGTCACTCTTTCAGAACATAATACAAGTCGAGGGCAGATAGGGAAACACGTTAAAGGGACAGTCTGAATTTTTTGTAGGACAAAAAATATTTTTGCTCAAATTTGTAAAAACTTTACATCAAAATCTGTAACTATGTGCCCTTTAATGTATCTAAAAGTTTTAACTAAAAAATCCAGCCGTTAATTTTTAAACAATAAAAACATGCTAAAATTTTTAAAAACATTAAAATAAACGCCTAATTGTAGAGAAATGTCCCTCTTGTGTATTTGAAAGGTTTACGCTAGAAATATTGAGCCATTTAAAGGGCAAACACCAAAACTAGGTCAAATTTCTTAATTAACAATAAGTACTCCCTGTTTGTAATTAACCCTTTAAAACCGAATTCAGTTTGATCAAGAAGATATAGAGATACAATAAGCATACTTTAAAAATACTCGCAGGTAGTATTTGCGAATTTTTGATAATGGAAACTTTTTTCAAAAAAGCAGAATGGCCCTTTAAGTCACAACAGTTGTGAGTCGAAAAAAAGTGAACAAATCATATTACATGTACAACGACCATACTCGAGTACAGGTAGGGCCTATAATATGCAAAATGAAGGGCGTCAACTGTAAAACTATTGTTGTCAAATTTTACAATGATAAGAAATACACTACAATCTATTCAAAAGTCATTTTATATATAAAGAAAATAAATTCAAAAAGTACAGCAATCACACATTTCAAATTAAAACAAAGCTATATACACACAATGTAAAATTACCCTAAAGGAATACATTCGAATAATTATCGCCTTAACAGCTGATGGATCATGAGAGAAAGGATAATATCTATTCGTCAATATTCCTTTAAAGGGACTGTAAAGTGTATTTCTAAACTTCGTATGTGTATCGGAATGCCAGTTAGAACGGTAACACGTTAAAACGGTAACAATAAAATAAAGTTAAAACGGTAACAGGTCTGTGAAAACGGTAACAAGATTTTACCGTTAAAACGGTAACAGTTCTGTAAAAACGGTAACACATAATAAAATAGATGTTATGTATAATGTTTTTATCATTATCTTGTTATAATATTACATATTTATGTGTATCAAATGATAAAACAAATATCCTATCACACAACATGTGCTTCGTAATTGAATTGTCGGTAAAATATCAATTGATATCAAACGGCCCATCATGGACGACATCAAGGCATTGTCAAGATATCGTTTGCTGAATCAAATTTTGCCCGTATATTTGAATGAATTGTAATATTATCTTCAAAATGTTTTTGAGAGTCCTATATATTATTGTCTTTATAAATAAGTAAAATTTAATTTTTTTTATATGGATGTTATTTATATTTTATCTTCCCGTGATGACCTTGACTCAAGGTCGCACGCGTATGAATCTTGAAAAATCTGAAAAAAGGCAAATCTAGTCGATACATTTAGTGGACCGATAAAGTTTGAGTTTTTCAAAAGCAGAGATATTGTCATGCAATCAAAATAGATCTATTTGAACCTCAAAAAACAACCAAAAAACGGCTTTTCTGGCGAAAATAAGACCACATCAAATTTTGCCGATTTGATACCATATATTTTTACCCGCATGACCTTGACATTTCGAATATTTCAGAGGAATAAATCTTTATTCTGTTACCGTTTTACCAAAAATATTTTGTTACCGTTTTTACAGATATGTTACCGTTATAACCTTATTTGTGTTACCGTTTTAACAGGTTTGTTACCGTTTCAACTTTATTTTTTTGTTACCGTTTTCCCTTGTTACCGTTCTAACTGGCTACCGTGTATCGGGGACACTGATGGCATCAATTTGCGCCATTCCAATTTCCATTTCGACATCTGTGATTTTTGCACTTCCACTGAAACTAAAGCGTTTTATGACGTCAGTGACAGTGATCTGCATAGATATCAATAAAACACGTTAGTTTTAGTGGAATTGAACCACAGACGTGGAAATGGAAATTGGAATTGCGCAAATTGATGCTATCAGTGTCCCCGATACACAATATACAAAGTTTAGAAATACACTTAACAATTCCTTTAACGATGATCATCAAATCAGAGAAATTGATTTGGCAGATGTTCAAGAAATAAAAATACGTTATTGGATTATATCACGACAGTATCTCATGAAATAACAATAATATACAATATTAAGCTAGTGTTCACAATTAATTAATTAGGGCTAATGAATGCTAATGAATGCTAATTCACTGACAGCTGGCAAGCTTGTCTAAAACATTTCTTAAAAAATATGCATTTTTATTAAGTAAGTAAACCTTAAACGTAAATTCATTAAATCTAAATACCTGTAAAAAATATACACTTCAGAGAAGCTTAAATGTAGAACAATATAATCGATACATAGAAAAATCAATAACCAGTTAAATGGACGGATTATCTGATTAGGCCGGATTATAAAGATTGGATTAAATCCTTCGATTCCAGAGTAGAAAATAACAGCGAACAACAAACAAATTGTCATAACATGTCGGAAAGTCAACAAGAACTAGTGAAAAACAAAGTTGTTTAAGAGCAACTTGCAATCAACTAGACAACACATTGACAACACAGACTAGGTAAACACAGCACAGTGACAACACAGACTAGTGAAACACAGCACACTGACAACAAGAACTAATGAAGACAGCCTATGACAACTTATGGAAACATTAAACAATACAGTACACTGACAACGAAAACTAGTGAAAAACAGCAAACACAGGACAGAGACAAGACTTAGGGCAGTCTAATGACAACTTATGAAATGCCACAAACAGCACAGCATATTGACAACTGCACAAACTGGTAACAAACAACACATGGAAATGACAACAAGGGCGTGGGTTGCGGGCGTGGGTTGTGGGCGTGGGTGTGAGACGAACTTCAAAATAACTCAAACTAAAAGAATGAAACGAAATAGGGCAACGTTAACTACGTCAAGAAAATTTTTGACTATTGTGTCTATCCAAATTTTACAACAAACTCTTGTATTTGGACTTAAGTAAAATAACTGTGTACTAAATAGACTCAATAGTCTATAAAATACTTGAAGATAAATCACGTTTTAAGTGTTGATTTAATTATCTTAGATAAGACAAGGTGTCCAAATTTCATAGACCTTATAGTTTAAGAAATATTCAAAATGGCGTACAGGGCTTGCTTACCCTTTTTGGATAAATCGATAGAACAGTCAACGTCTTGAAAAACCATAGGCACAAACAAACCAGAACCTTGCAAAAATGCTGCATATTATATTGACTTTCTTGCAAAATGATCAGATCTAAATAATGTTGTTTTCGGGAAAGGTGACGTTGACGTACAAAAACTTGTTCCCAAACTGAAAATTCTAAGACTTTGAAGGAAACACACATCCCCATCTCTTTGCTTTGTCGTCCTAAAACCATTTGTCGAATTTCATATATTCAAAAATTATGAAAATGCCAAACTATCCCCTTTAAGGCGTTTTGAGCTTGAAGGATTAAACTAGCACATGAAGGATTAAGGACAGATTAGCGAGATTATACAATTCACCTTGTAGGCCTTTATCAGTCAGATAATGTATAGTTAATTTAAAACTAAATCAAAGGTTGGTTTGAAATGCTACATGCCCTTACAACCTGAAGGTCAGAAAGTTAAAAAAAAATTGCAAATGGGTTCGCCATCAAGCTGAAAAAATACAACTAGCACTATTTCGTTTCCGATACTACCTCTTAGAATGAACAAAAAAATTAAGTTCTCAAACTTGGTCAATAAGAGTATAATATTCATCAACAATGTCCAAAGTATACAAACAGAATCAAATAAACCCATAAAACTAGGTAATTTTCCATACAATTACAGATTATTATTGATAAATGCCTTAAATTGGATTAAGACATTTATCAATTATTGTATCTAAACATAGTTTTCTGGATTTATCAGATTATTTAGGTAATCTGTTGTATAGTTATGCCACTAGGTTTGTCCCCTGATGTTGATTTTTCAACTCGACTCAGAATGTCCACATAAAGGTACATTAAGTTGTTTAGCAGCCAATTCACATCAAAACGTTATTAACGGGGAAATTGACGTCCGGGTCCACAGGGAATATTACACTTGCCTTGATATCACCTCCCGGAGTGTTGGAGACCACGAACTGTAAACTGAGACCCTTCAACCCTTACCAACATAACATTCAATAATAAACAAAGGATCGTGTAGAATTTTTAACGATGGTGTTTTATGAATAACCTATTTGAAGGGCTTGTGAAAGGGAAGTGAAGGGAGGGAGGGTAAGCTACGGAGCAATCTATAAATTAAAATTAGATTACATTTCGTTTCGGTTATCAAAAAATAACCGGAACGAAATGTAATCTAATTTTAATTAGATTGGCTACGGAGGGACTTCATTTTCGCATAAAAGAGATTTAAAGCGTTTCAAAACAGATGCTCTCATCTCATAAAGTGCCCTGAATAATTGCACCGCTCCCCCCCCCCCCCCCCCTTCCTATCCTTTCCTTTCCCTCACCCCTATGTATACTATGTACTGTTGTAGCATCACTGATACAAATTCCCGTCAGTTTTATAGAACAAAGTAATAATGTTAAAATGAATCTTTTGCACAATAAATTTTTTTAAAATATCCCCAAAATATAGTGGATAACAACGAATAACAGCAAACACGATTTAAGAGAGTCCTATATACAAATACACAAAAAATAAACGTTAATTTTTTCAAAAATATATTTTTTGACGAAAGCTCATTAAATATCTATGTACATTTCCAAAAATATATTAAAAAACTGTTCCACATTGTTGCACAATAATATCCGAAAATAAAAGTTCCACGAATCCATCGGCATCATTCCAGAATATTGAGCATTACATTTTCATCACAGAAATGAAATTAAAACTTGTTTCCTCTTGAAGGCTAGAAACATAGTCAATAGGCATGGGGTCTGTAATTAGATAGCCCCGGTACGCGTGTAGAAAGTGTCCGCAACAATTCGGGTTCGTCCAAACACGGGTTTTTTAATTTCTTCTTTCTTGACAACGTCATTCAGCCTCCATCCGTATTCCCAGGAATTTAACAATGGATATGCAAACTTTTCTTCGGGAATTTGGAAATATCTGGATTGTAAATACTGGTATCGTCCTTTTCCTTCCTTGGTAAAGCCTTCATAAAGTTTCGATTGTGTTTTCGGCGTCGCAGGACGCATGTTTAAAACGGCACTCACATTGCCAGACGCGCTCCTGTTAACCAAAGAATCCAAGTCAGATGTTTTCTTTTTATTGAAACGTTGTTCTTTGGTAATAGCAGGTAATCGTTCCATTAAAGCCTCGGACGGTTTGGATCTTTCTTCAATATTTCGTCGAAATACTTCCATTTGTCGGGGTTTTGCTGCTTCTTTTCCCTTCCTTTTCTGGTGCCAATTTAAACGGGTATCTCGCTCCTTGTTGATTGCTTCGGTCAAGAAATTTTGACTCTGAACAGTGATACTTGCGTTTCTAGATGCCATTGTGTGCGATGTTTGTCCACTGTTGAAACTTTTTCAATTAATACACACACCTCCAAAGTCAACCTTATAATATTGAGTTAATAATATTGCGGGTAAAAGAGCGTGTCCAATATAAACGTCGCCATTGACAACGTGATGTAATAATTGTCGCGAGATCTCACGAGACTGTACGAGATTAAAAATCCAAAATGGCTCCTACTTGGCCAGAAGAAGTGGACGTCTTCTCCGTTCCTCATTCTAGGATGAAGGAATTGGTTCAAGGCTATTTAGACCAGGTTTGTCAATTTGAGAATCATTTCGGGAAAACTTTTCCACAACTGTCAAGCGGCAGATCTGCCTCTGTAATCGGTTTCAAGGTGAAAATTTGTCCCATTTTGACATTTTTTTCCCGGAATCACGACTAAAAAAACCGAAAAAACAAAGGCTTAGAATCTTGTGACAACTCAAGTCGTCATGGGATATTTTACCAATTATCGAAGAATATTCGGAAATAACAGATCGAAAGAATTTATTGACTATGACATGACAGACATACAATATCATCTTAAATAACATAAATAACTTCTTCTTATCAAGTTATTTTGGCACATTTCCAGCTCAGTTATGATGACTTTGTTTGTGACATGTATTTCATCAGGTAGACAGTCAAAGATAATAAAGTTGTTAAACTATATTTGTGTTTATCTTATAAACAAACAAATGACATTTTTTCGTCATGAAACTGGTTTGCTTTGAGATCAATATAATGACCCCCTGATTTGCCTTTAAATTCTAACACTTCACTACTTCGTCGGGCTTGACTTCATGCAGATTTGACTTTACAGTTTCCATTATTATATCATTGTTGTAGTGAAGTTTTATTACGATTAAGAATTTCTGCAAATACACACCCCACAGGCATCTGACTGAAAATTGAAATGTTCCAAAGAGCTTTCATTAATGGCTCCGATAAACTTTACATTCAGCATTTTCGAGGGCATGGAATATAATGAAAGTAATACACTTCAGAAGTACTAGAACTGCACGAAAATCTCATACATCATACATAATTCCTTTAATTATACCCCTTCATATACATTGATCTTGCATTTTCTGTACAAGGACCTCTTTACAGTGCCTTAATTATACTCCCTTTAATAATATGATTTTTTTCTTTCCTTTCAGATGACTGCTACAAACTTTTCTAATGTGATTCATCTGACAACTTTACTAGAGAATCTTTGTAATGCTTTCCAGGAATTTAAAATTCACGAACAAATTGAAAATAAATATATATTGTGTAGACTTCGACAGAAATTACGCTCCCTGTCCATTAGGAATAGTGCCGTGTGCAACTGTCACTCAGACAACCGTTTGTCAGAAATGTTAGAGCTAGTCAAAGATGGATTCCAATGGATGTGGCGACCACAAGCTGAGCGTCTCCATTATGGGTTCAAGTTACGCAGAGCCTTAGAAGAATTTACAGGGAGCTTTATCCCTCACATGGAAGAAGAAGAGGCAGTAAGTACTTATGATTTGTATTGTGCCTTGTGCCAGGTTCTGGGACCTTTTCAAACATTTATCTTATTTAACCAATCAGTATGTGTAGCGAGGACACTGATAGCATCAATTTGCGCCATTCCAATTTCCATTCCAACGTCTGTGGTTCTTGTAATTCCACTAAAACTAACGCGTTTTATTACGTCACTAATAGTGATCTGCATAGATATTAATAGTAGCTTCCGGTAGATCGCTATTAGTGACGTCATAAAACGCGTTAGTTTTAGTGGAATTACAAGAACCATGTACGTCGGACTGAAAATCAGAATGATGCAAATTGATGCTATGAGTGTCCCCGATACACATACAAAGTTTAGAAATCCTCTTTACAATCCCTTTAAGTTAAGATTTTGTGAAACTGGCCCCAGATAACTTTGAGAAACATATGTTCAGGATTAAATTAAAACCCCTAGATCTAAAATGTAATGCTATACCAGGTATTATGTTAGGTCAATAAGTTGTTTCCCAAACAATTAAAATGTTTGGTATTCATGCACATAGACATAATATTACTGAAATATTTTTTGTGAACTAGACATCTTTCTTGAGTCATCCACATTGCATAATATGTTTATTTGATATTTATATAGTATCTTATACACATTAAGCTTAATCATGTATTGAAATCTTTTATAACGAGCATTATTATCATAGCAATATAATAATATAATACACTTAATGGTGTGATGATATGAAATTAGTTGGCATGTGGCCAATATTTTTATTGGCCAAGTAATATTATTCATCATTAAATTCAGGGTTCGAAATAACCGGTATCGCATCGCAGTTTGCGATACAATTTTCGGCAAAATGCGATGTAATCTTAGTCAGTAGAGCAGTTTTTTTGCGATACATAGTATTTTCTATATAAACGAAACTCAGCT
Source organism: Lottia scabra (assembly GCA_029955415.1). NCBI lineage: Eukaryota > Metazoa > Mollusca > Gastropoda > Lottiidae > Lottia > Lottia scabra. The sequence continues at coordinate 714,998 of JARJEI010000011.1, read as the reverse complement.
AAAATTTTACGATCGGATGACTATAAAAATCCCGTTAATTTGTTACATCTTGGATTTATTTTCCCCGTGACACAGAAAAAAAGGATTGTTACTATTAATAGATCGTGCTGACTCGGGAAGCGTATACATGTAATACTGAAGACGAAGTGAATAGGCCTAGCAGACGACATAGTTGGCTTCCTATTTCATCCATATTGGAATGGAAGCTTACGGCAATGAATCATGAAATAATTACATATATTAGAGCTGGGTCGTAACATAATAATTGCAGGCCAATAAATATCCATTTCCGTAAAAACTGTAACTCAAACTGAGTCTAGAAATGTATCGGTCCATAAATATTATCGGTTAGTTTTGTCACCTGGAAATTCATACGCGTCCGACCTTGTCAATTTAGATTCAATGTCACGGGATTATAATTAACATACAAATATCGTACTTTTTGAAGATTCAAAAATGAATTATGAAAAACCCACATCTTGGCCAAAAGTAAGGAAGAGTCAGTCACTGTCCTGGAATTAACACTATTACATGTATAAGCACTTGAAACTATGGTGTCTCCGTTTTGCCAACTTGTTGGGTTTTTTTTTTTCGAGTGAATGGTTGCGTGCCTATGATTTACGGTGATTTATCCAGAATTACTCGACGAGGGATGTACCTTATAATTGATAGAAAACACTAAAAATGAACACATTCGGAAAGCATTTTATATAAAATATACTAGGAATAAACGATATTTTAGCACTCAAAATTATGGTGTGTCCGTTTTGCCAACTGTTTTTTTTTTTCTCGACTGAACGGGGTGCGTATTATTTACTCGAGGGATACACATTATACCTTGATATAAACACTAAAATGAAGTCAAAACACACCCTTCGAGAGCATTTTAAAAAAACTGCTATACATTTGCAACTGCCAGAGAAAAAACTGCTCCACAAAATTATAAACTGCTATGCAATTATGTCCCATAGAGCAAAAAACTGCTATGCATATAAAAAAATTAATTCGAACCCTGAAATTATGCAAATATAATGTATGTTACCGGTATATATAATTCAAATTTTAAAAAGATAACAAGTGTGAAAATAATTTGAAAGAATGATCCAGTTTTGTCTCAAAATTTTATGAAAAAAGTAATATCTATACTAAATTTTAAAAAAAACCCAAAAGATTACCCCAGAAAAAGGGCTTTTGGGAAACTATTTGTTACAAAGTTTTACTTAAAAAATTAAGTGTCAGGAAAACATGTCAAGATTCACATAAATCTAATTAGACAATTTCTGATTTTTACTCTAAGCTTTGGGCATTTAATTTTGAGAGCCACTATACTATTTAAGCTTTTTTATCTGTTTCAGATATTTCAACCAATGCTTATAGAATATTTTACCTATGATGAGTTGAAGGATATAAAAGCTGAAGTTATTAAACAGCATCTTCGTAAAGCATCAGATAATTATCAAGAAGAGAAGTTTGTTGAGGATACCAGATCACGTAAGTCTTCGTCAACTTTTCTTGTAAGTTTCTGTCAACATATCTTGTAAGTTTCTGTCAATATTAGGAGTGTCTCAATATAATGTTGTAAGCGTCTATGAGTCTTGTAATAGAGAAGGTCAAAATAACTTCTATGAGTCTTGTAAGTCTTATGTCAACTGAACTTGTGAGTTTCTGTCAACTTTTCTCAATAAAGTTCTGTCAACTGTTTCATTAGTTTCTGTCAACATATCTTGTAAGTTTCTGTCAACATATCTTGTTAAGTTTCTGTCAACATGTCTTGTAAGTTTCTGTCAACATATTTTGTAAGTTTCTGTCAACATGTCTTGTAAGTTTCTGTCAACATGTCTTGTAAGTTTCTGTCAACATATCTTGTTAAGTTTCTGTCAATATATCTTGTTAAGTTTCTGTCAACATGTCTTGTAAGTTTCTGTCAACATATCTTGTTAAGTTTCTGTCAACATGTCTTGTAAGTTTCTGTCAACATATCTTGTTAAGTTTCTGTCAACATGTCTTGTAAGTTTCTGTCAACATATCTTGTAAGTTTCTGTCAACATATCTTGTTAAGTTTCTGTCAACATGTCTTGTAAGTTTCTGTCAACATATTTTGTAAGTTTCTGTCAATATATTTCATTAGTGTCTGTCAACATATTTCATTAGTTTCTGTCAACATATCTTGTATGTTTCTGTCAACATACCTTGAAAGTTTCTGTCAACATATTTTGTAAGTTTCTGTCAATATATTTCATTAGTGTCTGTCAACATATTTCATTAGTTTCTGTCAACATATCTTGTATGTTTCTGTCAACATACCTTGTAAGTTTCTGTCAACACACCTTGTAAGTTTCTGTCAACATACCTTTTAAGTTTCTGTCAACATATTTCATTAGTGTCTGTCAACATATTTCATTAGTGTCTGTCAACATATTTTGTAAGTTTCTGTCAACATATTTCATTAGTGTCTGTCAACATATTTTGTAAGTTTCTGTCAATATATTTCATTAGTGTCAGTCAACATATTTCATTAGTTTCTGTCAATTTATCTTGTATGTTTTTGTCAACATATCTTGTAAGTTTCTGTCAATATATTTCATTTGTTTCTGTCAACATATTTCATTAGTTTCTGTCAACATATTTCATTAGTTTCTGTCAATTTATCTTGTATGTTTTTGTCAACATATCGAGTAAGTTTCTGTCAATATATTTCATTAGTTCCTGTCAACATATTTCATTAGTTCCTGTCAACATATTTCATTAATTTCTGTCAACATATTTTGTAAGTTTCTGTCAACATATTTCATTAGTTTCTGTCAACATATTTTGTAAGTTTCTGTCAACATATTTTGTAAGTTTCTGTCAATATATTTCATTAGTGTCTGTCAACATATTTCATTAGTTTCTGTCAATTGATCTTGTATTTTTTTGTCAACATATCTTGTAAGTTTCTGTCAATATATTTCATTAGTGTCTGTCAACATATTTCATTAGTTTCTGTCAACATATTTCATTAGTGTCTGTCAACATATTTCATTAGTGTCTGTCAACATATTTCATTAGTTTCTGTCAATTTATCGTGCATGTTTTTGTCAACTTATCTTGATTTTCCCTGGAGCCGCAGTGGCTCAGTGAGTTAGACGCTTGCTCGCTAACTTGAAGGTCCAGGGTTCAATCCCAGCAAGGGTCGAGATGATACCTTCAGATTTTTCAACCCGGTTTCCCCCTGTCAGTGATGCAGGTCGAAGGGGCTGACATAGAAAAAATATTAAACTGAGGTCCCGTGTGCTATTGGCTGTGCACGTTAAAGAACCCTCGACAGTTGGACATCGAAAATAAGAGCAGGCTAATGTCACTGTCCTGGCAAAATTTCCCTCATTGTACACTGCATGGTGTTTGACTGTCCTCAATTAGCCCATATAGGTGAAGAAAAGCAGGACGTAAAACTCCATTCATTCCATTTATTTGATTTTCCCTTATACAGGATCTGCAATGATCTAAGATCGGTGTTTATGGTATTAGTTTTGTGTTTTAGATGACTAACAGATGACTGTTTATTTGTAGGTGAAGTTTCAAGTGAAGAAGAAGAATCAGATGCCAATAAACTAAGTTTAGATATTTTACCTGATGAAATTCTGTTAAATATTTTATCTTATTGTACACCCATAGAATTGACACGATGTAGTCAGGTGTCAAAACGGTGGAATACATTGTCACTAGACAGTTCATTATGGACACAATTGTATCCAGTTCAGTGGGCTCAAGGTATGTGTATAAACGATACAGTATATTGTCACTAGACAGTTCATTATGGACACAATTGTATCCAGTTCAGTGGGCTCAAGGTATGTGTATAAACAGTTCAATATATTGTCTCTAGACAGTTCATTATGGACACAATTGTATCCAGTTCAGTGGGCTCAAGGTATGTGTATAAACGATACAGTATATTGTCACTAGACCCTCTTTTTCCTGGTGGTACCAGCAAACACCACAAGGGGTACCTGAGAAGCCTCTTGGACAATTTTAAAAAGTATGGAATTTTTTGAATATCAAATTTTATCAACTGACAAATAAGCTTATCCTTTTACTTTCATGTTGGCTCTTAAAGCGATACAACCTCTTAAAACGAACAAAAAAATTAAGTTCTCAAACTTGGCCAATCAGAGTATATATTCATCAACAATGTCCAAAGTATACAAACAGAATGCAAAAAAAACATGAAACTATGTAAATTTTCATATAATAACAGGTTATAATTGATAAACACCTTAAATTTGATAAGCGTTTTTCAATTATTGTTTATAAACATTGTTTTCTGGATTATTTAGGTAATCTGTTGTATGCAACAAGACAAGTCCCTTGATGAATATAAACTCCTAAATTAAAATTTTTTGTTCATTCTAAGAGGTAGTATTCCATTAATGTTACTTAGGGTGGACAAAGAGTCCAAAAGTTTGGGAATCGAGGCACTAGACAGTTCATTGTGGACACAATTGTATCCGGTTCAGTGGGCGCAAGGTATAAACGGTTCAATTTAGTGTCACAAGACAGTTCATTGTCGACACAAAGTGTCAGTGCAGCGTTTTAAGTTTTAATTTAGAAAGATGAGTTTGAGCTCTAATGGCTAATATCTAAATAATCAGATAACAAAAGAATTTATATTTTTTAGGGAAGTGGAGTAGTAGAAAAGAAGTTGAAGAATCTGATATGGAAACTGGTGCTGATGTGTTTGAAACTTATATTGTTATAGATGAGGATGCTGATATTGATGAGACACCTGGTAGTGAACTCTCTAGTGGGGGTGATGACACTATACTACAGGTATTGATTAGCAATATAGAAATAAAATTAACAACCATATTTTACTACTTTAGGTGCCTGCACACGGAGAGGAAATAGCGTATCATGTGCGGCAATCTAATTGAAATTAGATTACTTTTCGTTTTGGTTATTTTTTTAGTGTCGACTCCATGTAATCTATTCACTTATATAAGGCAAGCAACTTCTGGTGATGAAAATTTCAGCCAATTAAAAACTACCTTCAAGATCACGGGTCTATGCATTGATATGCATTGTGGGAAGACGAAACAGACAGTAAAGCGACACAGCAGTCCAAATTATGACGCAATACAAAATATTCAAATATAAACGTTGTTCTGATTGGCGGAGGGGTGGCACGTGCTATAAATAGCTTATTCGTCACCTGAAGATGCTCGCCTTATAAAAGTGGTTAGATTACATGGAGTCGACAATCAAAAAAATAACCGAAACGAAATATAATGTAATTTTAATTAGATTAATAGTGTGGGTGATTGAAAGATATTTCTGGCATGGTGTGCCAAATGGTGTACATGCACTACTTTCACTACTTTCTCATTCCTTGAACTGTCACTGCAGTCGTCTCCTTTTTGCTTGGCCATGTGGTACCGCTGAGCAAAAAATGCATTATGTAGCGTGGTGAGCAATTAGCGCATATGACAAATTATCTCTGTGCACAGATCTTCTCTGAATTTTTTTGGAACTGAAATTATTTTTGAACTCCGAAATAATAAAAATAATAATATTCGCTCCTTCGTCAGAAAAGGGACGAAGTATTCAGGCATCTTATGAAGCAGAATCAATGTACGGGAAAATGCATCTTCTGAGACCTAATTATATACCCACCTCAAAAAATTCTGCTAACGGTCAACTAGTTCCGCTTGCAGACTGTAAGCACCCCCCAATTTAAAGACCTGGCTACGGGCCTGCATACCCATGTACAATCGGGTTGGCTGGACTAAAATTACGTACAAATCAGAATATCTACCAGGATAGACTTGATCTTTCCAAATTATACAAACACATTTATAGCAACACGGATTATGATACATGGGGAAATGACAAGTCTCTCTCCTTGCTTACAAACTAAGATTTTGAATTCAAATTAACAGTCCATATCATTGGAAGTAGAATGTGTATAATAAGATCTGACATAACAGAGTGATCTGAGAGGAATAGAGTTGGCATCAATTTCTAAGCAAGGTTTCCCTCATTGCACACATATTGGATCTATCAATGGATTGAAGAAATTCTTTTATTCTCAGGTGAAAAAAGAAGTAAAGGTGTTATTAGCCATTGTTAAATATTTACTGCCAAGAGTAGGCCATTTTATCAAGAAATGTTCTCTAGCTTACAGTAGAGGATTGAGCAATGGCATTGTAAGTAAAAAATTCTTTCTGATCTTATAAATTATTCTCGAATATATAACTGAATCAAACCCAGATTTCAAGAAAATGCTTGGACTAGCTAAGCTATCATACTGAAAGGGATTCGAAAGTGGTTTTCTAGCCTTTTTGTGTGTATGAAAGACACTTCTAACATCTATTTGGTGCAGTCAAAATTCTCATTGGGTGCCCGTGGTTCCTGTTATTCCAGAAAGAAAAACGGGAAGTGACGTCAGTGTCTTGAAATAAGTGAGACTGGATGATCAGGTACAGGGCATTATAAATACATGTTGTTACAACGATATGACGTTATTAGATAAATGTTGTTACAGCGATATCATATAAGTCATAGCGTTGTGACAACATGTATTTATAATGCCCTGTACCTGATCATCCAGTCTGACTTATTTCAAGACACAGACGTCACTTCCCGTTTTTCTTTCTGGAATAACAGGAACCACGGGAACCCAATGAGAATTTTGAATGCACAAAATAGATGTTTAAAGTGTCTTTCATACACACAAAAAGGCTAGAAAACCTCTTTCGAATCCCTTTAAATTTAACAGTGTGGCTTTGGGTGTGTCAGATATTGAATCATACATTAAGTTTTGGCATGTACAGCTTTTTTGCAATCACACTATTGGTAATTGATGGCTTTTGATTTTGCTAATTTTGCCAGTCATAACTCTTTTGGAGATTGATGTTAATTGGTTCTTTTTACCATAATGAAGACAACACTCTTTGAAGAACTATAATATATTGTTATATATATATTGTAATATGGCGATCTCTGTATAGTATACAAGGTTATTCCAGTTCTAGGTGCAGTACATATCAAATGAAAAGAAGGCTATATTACAATGCATGTGAATTGGGCCTCTGGTTTTCAAATCTTTATTCTGAAAATACAGACTGTAATATCATCTTCTTTCATTTCAGGTAAAAAAGATATTAAAGTTTTGTCCAAATCTAGAATATCTCAATTTAAAACAGACCAGAGTTACTGATGCAGCATTTAAAGTGTAAGTTTTCTTTATTTGTTTTTCTTGGTTGATGTGCAGTTATTTTTTAAGCAGAGATATATTTGAAAAATATTCATGCTTAGATCAATAAGTCATGTGCAATTGTTTGGTTTTATATTGGAAAACAAGGTTTAGTTGCCAAGCGTAGATGAAAGGTACTACTAATAAGTTTAAAAGGGCACGGGCTTCATTTTCGCGGGTCGATTTGGATAAGTCTCAGAAACGGGGATTTTTTAGCTCAGCAATTTATTACTGGTTATCACAACTCACCATTGAAATTTGAGTCTTCAAAACCATGTGTATCCATAATTATTAGCATTTGAAAGTTATAATGCCCTACTACGCATTAGCGATACTATGCAATGTATAGAAAAGTCATCTATAGAAATAGAAGGAGAAATGTCTAATTTAAGGTATATTTGAAGGAAATACGCAATTTTTGTGCATTTCTTTATGCAAGGATACGTAAATATATTCAAGACCCAAATCAACCAATAAAAATGAAGACTGGTCCCCTTTCAAAAGAGTCTTGTTTGCGGGTCTGAAATAAAAAGTAAGCAGGGAGACACAACCAAATTTTAGTATTGCTCGAAAAATTTGCGTGTTTCATCAACATCAAACGGTTGGATATTTTCAATTGATTATTTTAGCCCCCCTAATGATCAAGCATAAATATTAACCGGCAATTTGATTTGTTGCAATTGGACAAAACAATTCCTGAAATTCAAGGACCTTTTACAGTTACACAGTTGGAAATCAAAATAGTTGTCTTATGTCGTTTTTCTTGCAATATTTTTTGATAAGCTTACAGATATTTATTTTATATTATCAAATCATAAAGAAATAGGTGTTTCACTTGATTTTATTTCTGTTTCAGGCTTGGAGAAGGGAATTGTGGGAGAAAGTTAAGCCATTTAGATTTAACAGGCTGTACACATATTACAGACTTTACAATTCAAAAACTTGCTGAGACTTTTCACTATTCTGAACCTCCTGCTGTAAACACTTCTTCAGTGCTAACCAAAGATTCTAAAGACTCTTCCAAGATCAAAATTGATCCCATTTGTGACATTGAAGATTCAGAAAGGACTAGAAAAATGGCGTCTGCTACAAACTCAGATTCTAACTGTAATTCAGGACTAAGTAAACGTGGAATATGTAATCAGTGTGGTAAAATGGATATCGGAGATTCCGTGAAGTTCGATGGAGGATCTGTTTGTCCTGTTGATGAAGCCGTGTCTGTATTACAAGACTGTTTATTTGAGAATTACAACAAATCCACTGGTCTTCGAGAACTTCAGAACGAGTTTGATCAACTTGTGACCTTAGTGAAGGGAGATAACTCTCATACACATCAGACTGATCTTCTAGTTAGTGATACAGAAATGAAAGCTGAGCAGCAGACTTGGTCCAGGCCGTCATCAGATAGTGTAGAAATATCATCCAGACATACTAGTCCAGGGTTAGAATATCTGAACCTGTCTGGATGTCAGAATATAACAACTGATGGTATTAGGTATGGATTAACATTATGTTTTTATACGCCCACATTAAAATGTGGTCGTATATTGCCGTCGCCTGTCCGTCCGTCCGTCGGTCTGTCGATCCGTCCGTCCGTCGGTCGATCCGTCCGTCTGTCCACAAATGGCTTGTGAACGCAATAGAGACCACAGTTTTGGTTTGATTTGAATAAAATTTTGTATGTAGGATTATATTCATAAGATCTCGGACAAGTTCGAATTTGGGTTCGATTCGACAAAAATTCACGAAGTTTTACACTCAAAATATGTTAAAAATGGCTTGTGAACGCGATAGAGACCACAGTTATGGTTGGATTTGAATGCAATTTTGTATGTAGGATTAAGTTTGAATTTGGGTTTAATTCGACTAAAATTCACGGAGTTTTACACCCAAAATATGTTAAAAATGGCTTGTGAACGCGATAGAGACCACAGTTTTGGTTGGATTTGAATAAAATTTTGTATGTAGGATTATATTCATAAGATCTCGGACAAGTTCGAATTTGGGTTCGATTTGACAAAAATTCACTGAGTTTTACACCCAAAATGTGTTAAAAATGGCTTGTGAACACAATAGCGATCACAGTTTTGCTTGAATTTGAATACAATTTTATGTGTAGGATTATATTCAAAAGATATCGGACAAGTTTGAATTTGGGTTCGATTCGACAAAAATTCACGGAGTTTTACACCCAAAATATGTTAAAAATGGCTTGTGAACGCGATAGAGACCACAGTTTTGGTTGGATTTGAATAAAATTTTGTATGTAGGATTATATTCATAAGATCTCGGACAAGTTCGAATTTGGGTTTGATTCGACAAAAATTCATGGAGTTTTACACCCAAAATGTGTTAAAAATGGCTTGTGAACACAATAGAGATCACAGTTTTGCTTGAATTTGAATACAATTTTATGTGTAGGATTATATTCAAAAGATATCGGACAAGTTTGAATTTGGGTTCGATTCGACAAAAATTCATGGAGTTTTACACCCAAAATACGTTAAAAATGGCTTGTGAACGCGATAGAGCCCACAGTTTTGGTTTGATTTGAATAAAATTTTGTGTGTAGGATAATATCCATAAAGTCTTGGACAAGTTTGTATTCCGGATCGATTCAACAAACATTTACGGAGTTTTATTAGTTATGAAATTAGATGCTTTATATAAACAAGATATTGGATAAATTCAAATCTGAACACCATCCAACAAAAATTAAGATAGTAACATTCCTTGATATATTGACAATTTATGTAGTGTAAGTGGGCGTATTTTGCTAGGCAACCACTTGTTCTTATTTTTGTGGTTCTTTGTGATTGTGAACCTATCACATGACATACATGAACGTACAAAGACGGTAGTCATATTAAACAATGCTTGAGAATGTATCATTTGACTCAACATATGTCATTGTTCGAGACTATATAATGATTTGGTCATTATAGGCAGCCATCTTGCTGGTTAATGGGCAAGGGAAGACAACTCTTGTTCAGAGATTGATTTTGATTGGCTGTTTTCACCGCAAAAGAAGACAATTCTTGACTTGCATGCTAGTCTAGTTCTGAAGTTATTCAAGTATAGATTGTATGTTCCCCTTCCCCAGGTCATAGAAATAGAGGTAGGGAATGCCAAGAAGGAAAAATAAATAGTTTATGCTTGGCACGCATGCGCTGAATTTGAGGGTTATCTCATAACTTCCGGTTTCTGCAAAATGGCACCTAATTGCCTAACAGACATCAATTCAACTGGCTACCGACTGCACCTAAACTCGGCGTTAAATGTATTGATGTTTACACAGTACGAATGTGAGAGAAAGGCTAAGATAGTGTTTTATTTGGAACATGGACTAGTTTGAGATTAGACATGTTTAAAATTTGAAACAATTTCTTAAACATTTTTCGATCATATTGCGTATTGTTTGCTGGCTTATTGTTTGCTGACCAAGTGTCTGCTACCTTCAGCCCGGTAAAACTCACTGCATGGTAGGTCTAAATTTAAGCCATTGCATAACAGGTTATCATGCTTAAATTTAATAATTACATTATTTCTACAGTAACATAGGCCTATATCATTTAGAAATATATATACTTATCATTACATATCAAATCATAAAATTACAGTTGTAAAAATCTTGTTAAATTAGATTTTCTGTGATAATTTTCAAATTAACTTCTTTTGTTATTGTTTACCATAACTATTTTTACGCTGCACCAGAAGTTAAAAAAAAGCCCCCAAGTAGAAATTCGGTCAACCATAAATTTAAACGGAAGTTCAATATTTATTTGTCCTTCTTGGCATTCCCTGCCTATAGTTCTATGCCCAGGTCTACTCTTTGTATAAAGACCAGGGAGGCCTGTTTTTTTTAGTCTAGCTGGATGTCATGGATGGGTTGACATGTCCACTGGAGACCACTTAATAATCATCTGTGCTCATTTTGAGTTTATTTTGTAGGTATCTTGTGGAGTTAAAAAGTTTACCTAATTTAAGATATCTGAATCTATCTGGTTGTATGGAGGTTTCAGGGGAGATTATCTATGAATTAGTGTCAATATGTCCTGTATTGGACCACTCACAGTTGTTTTATTGTGATAATTTACCAGATGATCCATTCCCTGAAACAGCTAGTGGTTGCTGTAATGTAGATTGTGGTACTCGATTTTGTTGTAGGAATTAGTGGTAAGTGTTAATGTTATCATTCATTAGAGTTCTGCAAAAGAGTCTCCTTCTAATTTATATTATCTAGAATACTAGGTATTTTTGATTGGTACCGGTAATCAAAGATTCTAGATATTTTTCGCAAATAAGTCCCAGATTGCTAATAGATTCATGATTTAACCATTCACCCTTATTGGTATTTAATAATGCCTTTAGGTACCATTTGAGTTGTTTAAGAAATTTAACTGTTGTTTGATGCAATTGGACTATCAAGAGTTACTTCCCTTTTAGAATACACCAATTTCAACTCCACTGCACTGTTATTTATCAACTCAATTTGCTATTTTGCTACAATCTGCATAGTTCAGATATTATGATCAATTCCAAATTAAGATTCAACTGAATAATAAGGTATCCTTGTATATTTCAGGTGATGTGATTTCAGCTTTCAAACTTAAATTCTCTGCTTGTTAAATTTTTAGCTTGCTTCAGCTACTAGTGCTAGATCTTCTCTGGTTAACGGCAGTTACTTGTTTCTGGTTACTGTGTCATGAATAACCATTCAAATAGAAGAATTACCAAATATTTAATTTTGATGAAGAAGTTGCTGAGAATGTGTTACAATTACTTAACAATGTACATTTTAAAGTATAAATACATAACTAGACATTTTTGTTTAAAAATATGCAGATAGTATTTGTAAAAATTACAAAACCATGAACCTGTTTGTTTCAAAATATGAATAATTGTGGTTATAAACATCCAAAATTATTTTAGGGAGTTGCTTGGATCCAATATTGGTCGCAAGTTTTTGAAAATTTTAATTATATAATCCAATTTTAGCTACTTATTTACCAGCTTATTGAACTTTACAGAATTAAAACCTAAGACAGGGTCTGCTATAATTTAATATAAATATACTATTTTAATATATGAAAGGTGTATAGTAAGTGGACCCAAATATTAGATTTTGATATGAAAATAGTTACTTAAACCTTGGAGTCAGTCATTACTCCAAGCTTAAACTAATCCTCATTTGTGCTTAAGCCAATAGTTAGAGGCCTATTTATATTTTTTCGAGATAAAACCCAAGTAAATTTTTTATAGACTTATTACATTATGTTATATATTTATAATAGAAAATGTTTTACCCTTATATTAAAGGCTGTGAATTATGTTGGTGTTATTGAATATTTGTTATGTTAAAAGTTCTTATGTTATTTTGTCTCATTCTATATATATTATGTTTTATTAGTTACTGCTTTTTGGCTTTACTTGGTTTATTCATTTTCTTAGTGTGTTGCTTTTGTATAGTCTTTCATAAATATCTAGTTCAGACTAAAATTCAAAATATATACTCCAGCAGTTTAAATAAGTTTTTCTTTACTTTATATGTGTTCTGGGGACACTAAAGGGATCTTTGTGCTCCATTCCAGTTTTCAGTCAAATTTAAGTTGTTCTTGCAATTCCACCAAAACTAATATCGAAGGACCCCTGCGACAGTGGTCTAAAAGGCTTGGTTTAAAGGGGACCAGTCTTCATTTTTATTGGTTGATTTGGGTCTTGAATATATTTAAGTATCCTTCAGAAGCACTAGAAATGCACGAAAATTGCATATTTCCTTGAAATATACCTTAAATTAGGCATTTCTCCTTCTATTTCTATAGATGACTTTTCTATATATTGCATAGTATTGCTAATATGTAGTAGGGCATTATAACTTTCAAATGCTAATAATTATGGATACGCATGGATTTGAAGGCTTAAATTTCAATGGTGAGTTGTGATAACCAGTACTAAATTGCTGAGCTAAAAAATCACCGTTTCTGAGACTTATCCAAATCGACCCGCGAAAATGAAGCCTGTGCAACTTTAAGTGGTTGGATAAGTACTTTTACTTATAACTCCTTTGTATTTTCGTCTTTTAAAAATAAATTCTTACTCATATTCAACTGTATGTATATTTATTGTTGTCTTTACGTTTTCTGTCACATGCACACTAGCAACTATCATCTCTCTAAGAGATGTGGCATCAGTTGAGGCGTCAATCCACTACAAACAGGACTTGAAAAGGTGGCAGACAGACAGATTCTGATTAATTGGGTACACCTAAAGGCGTTCTCTCCCGGAAAATATTCTAAAAATAGGATTGACTTGACGCATTCTGGCACGTATTTTTGGGAAATACATCCAGAATTCACATTTTTAAAAATAATGTTGGGTTGCGAACCTTGTATGAATGTGACGGTATATAAGTTCCACTATTATAATAAGTGTTCCAAAAAACATTTGTTATGTGATATAATTTCCATTTGTAACGTTTCGCCATTCATTCGATTTAACACGTGAAAATTCTGCGTTCATCACCCAATGAACGCAAAAAAATCTGCATTCAATCCTTAAATACTAACTCTAATCATGTAGTAAATTAGCTGTTGTATGTTAATATTTAATTAGATTTCCTACACGGTGTATGATTATGAATAAAATATAGTTTTTCTGTTAATTAACATATAATTTAGCTATAATATAACATAATAAAAATGAATCACACTTTAAAGGAGCAATCCTATTGTTAAAAGTTGGTTCTGAAATTAGATGCTCATAGTGGTTGCCTAGCAAGATACACCCACTTAAAGTTCACAAGCTAATTTTAAAGCATTTTGAATAAGACCTCATCAATACAAATTATCACAATTTCATTGTAAATCAGATAAAAACTGTAGTCTATAGCGTTCACAAGCTTTTTTCGACGTGTTTTGACTAAGTCAAGGGCAATAACTCAAAAACGGTCATCGGAGAATCTTGTCCAAAATCTCAACAATACAAATGATCACACGAAATTTCATTCAAATCAGTTGAAAACTGTAGTCTTTATCGCGTTCACAAGCCAATTGTGGACGGACCGACGGACGCACAGGGAAGGCGACCACCAAATTATAAAAAGAATACAGCAAAATCTAAAGTAGTGTTTCCAAACCTTTTTTTAACCGCGGTCTAAATTCATGAATTTAGAGCCGCATATTTCGTTCATTTCCAAACTAGAAATAATAATAATTTTATTCAGTCATAGGCCCATAATACATTAATTAGTACAATATATAAATATCATAGGTATATAACTAGTGTAGAAATAAATGTATTGATGAATAATAACAACGACAAGATGGGGGAAGGGTGCTAACGAACAATTTTTTTACGCATTGTATCAAAGTCAAGGGCAATAACTCAAAAACCGTTCATCGAAAATACGTCAAATTCGAACCCTAGCTGACCCTGACCCCTGTATGACATTCAAAAGAAGGTGTAATTTGACTACCTAATTTGACACAAGACTTAACTGAGTTATATATATTACGTAGTGCATTTAATTATGCATTTGTAGCCGCGGTGGCTCAGCGAGTTAGACGCTTGCTAATGCTGCTGTCCTGGCAAAATTTCCCTCATTGCAAACTGCATGGCGTTTGCCCGTCCTCAATTAGCCCATATAGGTGCAGAAAAGTAGGACGTAAAACTCCATTCATTTCATTTCATTTAATTATGGATTTTGCCATGAATGACTTTTTGAAAAAGTAATGTCATCAATTTTGCACGATTTAAACTATCAAAAGCTTTAGAATAATCAACAAACAGACAATAAAATCTGACTTTTGACTTTGACAAGTACTTTTCCACAAGGCCACTCAGACTCAGAGTAAATAATATGTGATTGAATGTGGAGTAATGTGGTCTGTAGCCAGCTTGAGCTTCCTCATACTTATGACAAATAAGTAATTCAATGTTTAAATCAGATTTTTACAGGATGCAATTTTACAAAGTTATACACAGATACAATTTGCATACACCCACATGAATATTTGGTCGTATATTGTTGTCGCACCTGTCCGTCGGTCCGACAATATTTCTTATTACATTGTAATACTATATAGAGACTACAGTTTTCATCTGATTTTGATGAAACTTTAGATTGATAAGATCCCGTTCCAAGTCCAAATTTGACGTATTATTTCCCATGAATGTTTTTTGTTATTGCCTGATACAATGCGTTAAAAAATGTTCGTTAACACAATAGAAGCTACAGTTTTCATTTGATTTTATTGAAACTTGGTGTGATCCTTTAGATTGATAAGATCTCGGACAAGTTCGAATTTGACGTATTTTCGATGAACGGTTTTTTGAGTTATTGCCCTTGACTTTGATACAATGCGTAAAAAAATTGTTCGTTAACACAATAGACGCTACAGTTTTCATCTGATTTTATTGAAACTTGGCATGATCCTTTAGATTGATAAGATCTCGGTCAAGTTCGAATTTGACGTATTTTCGATGAACAGTTTTTGAGTTATTACCCTTGACTTTGATATAATGCGTAAAAAATTGTTCGTTAACACAATTAAAGATACATTTTTCATCTAATTTCATTCAAACTTGGTGTGATCCTTTAGATTGATAAGATATTGGTCAAGTTCGAATCTGATGTATTTTCGATGAACGGTTTTTGAGTTATTACCCTTGACTTTGATACAATGTGTAAAAAATTGTTCGTTAACACCATAGAAGCTACAGTTTTCATCTAATATTATTGAAACGTGGTGTGATCTTTTAGATTGATAAGATCTCGGTCAAGTACTCAAATTCGAATTTGACTATTTTCGATGAACGGTTTTTGAGTTATTGCCCTTGACTTTGATACAATACAATTGAATACATAAAATATAATTCTATACTTGAATAAATGTTATAGTTTGCTGTTGTTGTGGTTGTTGGTTTTATAAAATGACTTCAGCTCTTCCATATTCTGAGGAAGTTCTCTGCCAGCACTTTCTGGTAATAAAACAATCAACCCAGTCACAATAAAACAACATGTTCCAAATATAGCCCCGGGAGCCCATGGTATATTCGCGGCCTGAAAAATAACGAAATAGTAGAAAAAGGTAGTAGGGCGTTTCACACCCAGATTGTCCGGGTGGGAATTATCTGGGTGTGAAATGTCCGCGCACGGTAGAAAAAGCATCTAGATCCCATATTATGCTACAGACTGTAAAAAGAGTAGGTTAATACCGCTGTCCTGGCAAAATTTCACTTATTGCACACTGCTCGTCCTGAATAAACCCAGCAGGTTCAGGAAAGCAGAACGCTTAAGTCCATTTTATTTCATTTCCATTCCATATACGCGTCCGTATCCGTCAAATGGTCTCCGTCATGCGTCAAAAAATGGAATCATACTCTCTAAAACCAACCATTTCGATTTTTGACGCATTAAGCTATACAATTGTGATGAGAAACCAAGGGATCGATGTGACAGTGTGAGTTTTATTGCCTTTCAACTTATAGCACCGTCCTTGGTGCGCATTTAAGTGGTAGGCTGAACCAATTGGGCTAAAGTCTGAACACTGCACTCGTGTCTGAAATAATTTCTCTGATCATGGATGCTGAGTGAAGTAGCTCAACAAGGAACGAAATACATGTACAGTCAAACTTGTTTCAGTATGAACCTTCAGTTTCTGACAATGTTCAGGCAATTTGAAAAAAATAAGTCTTAGAAAGCTTACCAGAAGACTAGAAAATGGCGCCAACATTCCTCCAATCCTTGCAGCCACGGAACAACTCCCAAAACACACATTTCTGAAATAAGGGATACGTTTCGTGAGAAGGAATTACAATGTCATGGTAGAGATCTTCATAGATCATCGTGTCCAAACAAATTGTTACTATTGATAGTTGGAAACTTTAATTTCATCAATGTATAGCAATTGTGATCACAGCTCATTGTAGACAAGGGCGTGAATTTAGAGGGGGCGGGGGGCAGACGTGACCCCCCTCCCCCCACTTTGAACTCAGAAGGGGGGAGGGGACGAAAGGGTCTCGTCCCCCCCCCCCCATAATTTGATTACTAAAATAGATTTTTGAAGAATCAAAATCGATCATATGAAAATTACAGTAGGAGGTCACTTTTATCAACTAAAAACAGGAAATATCTGTCAGAATGCACGAAATTTACGCCATTTTCCATTTTTTCTCTTGCACGTGGACCTTATGTTTGGGCTTGCGGTTTTGACACTTTGCTACGTACTTTGACTCTACAACCCATGCTGGTTGCCCCACCCCCCCCCCCCCCCCCTCCCACATTTTTGACAAATCCACGCCCCTTGATTGTAAAGATTTATGCATCCAAATCAATGTGTATCGTTAATTAATATTAAAAAGTAACTACGAACTACGATTTATATAAAGCGCTCATATAAGGTAGAATAAGTAAATGGAAAGTGAAAATACAGACCTGATATTAGTGGGAAATATTTCTGGTGTAAAAAAGTAGATCACATTAAACGAACCGGAAATTCCTAGTTTACCGATCAATGAAAAAACAGTAGCAGTTGTATCAGTCCATTCTTCTGTGCCTAAAATAATGTTCATTTAAAAGATCAATCTGTGATAGTCTGTGCAGTTCTTTCGTACATCATTCTGTGAGCGCATTTGATTATTCAATTTTTCGTACGTGCATTCGATCGTACGTGCATTCATTTAATGAATTTAATGAATTTAATATCTAGTTATGTTTTATACTGTACATTAATTCGTTCGTACGTGCATTTGTCCGTACGTGCATTCGTTTCTTCCTTCGGTCGACCATTCGCTAATCCGATTTTCGTGGTGACAAAATAGTCCCCCACTAATTGATGATTAATCGGTGTCATAGTTTCTCCGACAGAGTCCGACACACTCCGACACTCCGACAAGACATTTGAGACTTAATATTCGCGAATTGAAAAGCACGTTTTTATCACACTGGCTGCAATAAAAAGTTAGAATGTTTTTTTACGTATGAAAAAACGAAACAACAAGTAAATCATTTTTCAACATCTATCGTATGTCTTTTGATAGAAAATATTCAGCTATCCCACTGTGGCGAGTTTTAACGGGAGTAAAAGTAAGCGTGTCATGTTGTTTTTTTTTTTATTTTACTTGTGAGTTGAGATTTTGCCGCCGACTGCATTTTCAAATTTACTATTTCATATTTCCGCAGAATTTTTTTTTATAAACACTGGTCCTCATGTCGATCAAGTGTTGTATGAGATAAATGATATTTCACAGACTGAAATAATAAACGGTTAGGCCTAAAAGTGAGATAGCCTAGGCCTATAAGCCTATATGACCTAAATTTAAATTTCCAGCGAAAATATGCGAACGATAAAATTTGCCCCATGGTGACGATGCTTTTGTGAGAGGGGATGTCCACAGCCGGAACATTTCGGGACTTTAATGTTCTCTGATGCCAAATTGTGCCTATTTTACGTCCATTACAGACACTCTATCAGGACAATTCCCCCCAGACAGTTGCCCCCCGGACAATTTCCCCCCTCAAATCCCCCCTGGACAGATGCCCCCAAGGCAAAAGCCCCCCAAGACAATTCCCCCGTGGACAATCACCCCCTGGACCACGCCCCCCCCCCCCCAGAAAATCCCCCCTGGACGATTGCCCCCGAGACAATAGTCCCCTGGACAATTGCCCCCCCCCCCCCCCCCCAGGACAATACCCCCCTGGAAAACTACCCCCTGGACAATTGTCCCCATGTCAATATCCCCCCTGGACAACTACCCCCAGATAATGCCCCACGTAAAATTGACCCCAGATTAATTGAACTGAATTCCCTCGTCCTTCCTATGTAAAATTACCCACCAGATCATCGAACAAAGTAAGGAACGTCCCCTTTTATGACTCAGAAGGGTGGCTATGCCCATGGGTGGCATAGGTAGGCTATAGTATGTTTCGGACTATTCAAAGCACGGAGAAAAGTCCACTTTTATTGCAATTTTACAATATACCTACTTAAGATTCGAGAAAATTTACATTTAGGTCATATAGGCCTAGGCTATCTCACCTTTAGTCCTAACCGTTTATTATTTCAGTCTGTGAAATATCATTTATCTCATACACTTGATCGATATGAGGACCAGTGAATAAAATACAATTCTTCGGAAATATGAATTCGACATTCGTATGGTAAATCTCAACTCACAAGTAAAATAAAAATACATGGCGCCTTTACTTTTATTCCCGTAAAAACTCGCCACAGTGATATAGCTAAATATTTTCTGTCAAAAGACATACGAAAGATGTTGAAAAATTATTTACTTGTTGTTTCGTTTCTTCATACGTAATAAAAAACATTCCAACGTTTTATAGCAGCCTGCGTGATAAAAACGTCCTTTTCAACTCGCGAATATCAAGTCTCAAATATCTTGTCGGAGTGTCGGAGTGTGTCGGACTCTGTCGGAGAAACTATGACACCGGGGATTATGGTTCACCGGGTGTGAAATGGATCTCTAGTTTTTGCCTATACATGTATAAGCAGATTGAAATGGTGCAAGAGAAGGGCCTTTGCAGTACCGCGAAAAAAACTAGCATACCTTTGACTTACCATAAATTCTTAGAAATGTAGCGGCTATAAGACCAGAGCCGGCCATCAGATGGAATAGTATAGCTGTCTTCTTTCTTCCAATTCTGAAGAAACAATGAACAGAAACTGGTTTACACCCAGTCAAATATCTACATACGTATGTTAAGAGATTCTTAATTGATATTGTAAAGAAATATAAAAAATACCGACCATTGATATTGTAAAGAAATATAAAAAATACCGACCTATCAATAGTAAACCAATAAATCAACGCAGCCGGTAGTTCAACGATACAATTTAAAAAGAAGTTAAGGTACATATTTCCTGCTAAAGTTGATGACGTCAGTAAAATACCAAAATATACCAAACTATTGGTGAACCTGAAATTTATGAAAAGAACTAGGTAGAGAGAATCCGAATATAATCAAAACAAAAACCAATTTGGGCACAGTGCGGAACAGTCTAATTAAAATCAGACCCTAATTTCGTTTCGTTCGTTTTTTTTTTTTTAAATCCGATTTTTTAACCACTACATTAGGGTCTGAGAACGCTGTAACAGCCGTTCACGTTAACTTTGACATAAAAATGACCTAATAAACTCGTCTACAGCACTTACATGTAGGAATCCTAGAATGCACCTAGTGTTCGAGAACAAAATCCCAGCGCAGTGGTAGTGGTTAAAAAACCGGATTTAGAAAAAAAAAACGAACGAAACGAAATTAGGGTCTGATTTTAATTAGACTGAGTGCGGAACAAATTTGCAAAATTTAAAAAAAAAATCTTAAAAAAATAGACTTTATTAGACTAAATAGGGCATCTACCAGAGCAGACCGAAGTTGAAAAGTTGCCGTTTTTTTTTAAACCAAAAGAAAAAGTGAAAACATAAGTAGATAGCCGAAACCAATAACATTTGATCATGTAAAGATTAAGGTCGACAAAGGTCAAGGTCATAAAATATAAGCCTTAAAACTTCTGAAATTAATCTTCAAATAAACCGGAAGTAGACATCGGACATCGAAGTATTGTTGGATATCCCTAGTCAACAAAGGTCAAGGTCACAATGTGAAAATATTAATGATTAAGACCTGCTCGTATTTGAACTAAAAAGACAAACAAATTTTACACGTAATGTAATAAGGTGTTGGTGTAGGGTTTTCTTTTAGAAAAAAAAATATACTATACGAGTTATACTCCTAACTCCAAAATTTGAACAAAAGTGTTAATTGGTGTTAACTCCAGATGTATTACGACCATTTTTTGGGTCATAAAATCAATAATATTCATATTGTATAGCCATGTTGGTATTTTTTTAAATAGATGAGGAGATACACACATATCCATTTCAAAGAAGCCAAAGTATTAGTAAAATCACATATTTTTTAATTAAAAAAACTATAGTCGTATATCGTTGAAAAGAGCACAATTAGCACATTTAGAATTCGAAAAAAAAAACTTTGAGTAAATTAGATCAAGTTCTGGAGCAATCCTAATGTGAAAATTTTGCTGTTTTCAAAATAGAGAACCGGAAGTAGACTTCAGATATGAAATGAAAAAGTATAAAATCAGCCAAAAACAACTTATATACTTATTTATTATTATTTTTTGCATCTAAAATTATATCGCTCAAAATGTAACCCTGTTTAAAAACGAAAAAAGTTTTGGTTAGGCTTTCTTTAATGTAAGTGATTTCTTGAGAACATTATCGAAGGGTGAATTTAGTGATTTAACTTGGAAAACATGTGATGATGGAATTCGTGGGGAGAATATATATCATATCGTTTTAAAAGTAAATCTCATTTTAAATGCAATGTCTGATACCTCAGTGTA
Organism: Lottia scabra; assembly: GCA_029955415.1. Taxonomy (NCBI): domain Eukaryota; kingdom Metazoa; phylum Mollusca; class Gastropoda; family Lottiidae; genus Lottia; species Lottia scabra. The sequence continues at coordinate 693,380 of JARJEI010000011.1, read as the reverse complement.
AAATACATCAAATCACCTACCAGGCAAACCACATAATAAATAATGAACAACAAACTCGTCGAGATTTGAAAACATCCAAAATGGAATATTCCATCTTCTTGTCAATGTCCTTTTTAGCTATTATGACATCATTATTAGAACTATTGAGTAATATTTCTTGATCTTCATCTTTAGATTTTACTGGTAACAGTTCCTTCTTGTAGATAATCTAGACAAAATTCAATTATAAAAGGAATACTAAATGATTTGATTATTATGTGCAATAACATCCCCCAATCACCAGCATAAACGTTTTTGATCCGCTATACCAAAGATTCAATTTCAATTTATGTAGATTTTCGCGTCAGATATTTTGACCTTAAAAGTGCTTAAGCGTGTTGCTGATTTAATCTTATTTGGTATGATTTGACTGTATTGACCGAAATGTATCCCGTGATGGACCTTTCAGTAGTGGGTTCCGCATGAAGAGGACGCTGTTTACTCTGTTAGAATTGCCTGAAGGTACTTCTCTTTGGATAACTTTTCCCACTTGGTATATCTAAAGGGGAATGTTCACCATTTTTTTTGGTTGATTTGAGCCTTAAATCTATATAAACAGTCTTCAGAGGTACTAAAACTGTACGAAAATTTAAAAAATCTCTTTTATAGACCTCATATAAAAAAAATCCTTGTAATTTCTTTCGTTTGCAAATTTCTCTTTTGCCTAAAAATAAGGCTACTCGATAACTGTACATCTTGTCGATAAAGTCTAATATGAAATCAGTGTGAAGGTATAAGACTGGATAATCTAACCTTAACGCATGCTGCAAATGGCGGATGTTTTGATTTACGATTCGCGCCACGGCAACAGAGTTAGTGAACATTCACCTTTAAGTCATTCCTTAGAATTTGTGTAACAAAACGTGTTTCCATCTGAAGACAGATCCTCGTTGTTAGTTTTTACATCAACTTTAAAAAGGAGAACATTATACCTGCAATGTTTTTAGTGAATCCAATTTGTTGATTTTCGACGCCTTTTTAACTAAATCTACAGTTCTATCAATTTTATTATTAGCAATCAACCATCGTAAAGACTCATCCATGGCCCTAATGGAAAATACAAAACAAATATTAATCCAAAGTCTCTTTGAAAGCAATTTAATATTAATAGAACCACAGATACGCACAAGACATACTAACTCTTGTTTTAACCAATATTGTATGAAACGACACTAAACAATAGTGTTACAAGATAATACGTAAGAAAGATATATAAGATGATACCTAAGAATGATATATAAGATGATACCTAAGAATGATATATAAGATGATACCTAAGAATGATATATAAGATGATACCTAAGAAAGATATATAAGATGATACGTAAGAATGATATATAAGATGATACGTAAGAATGATATATAAGATGATACGTAAGAATGATATATAAGATAATACGTAAGAATGATATATAAGATGATACATAAGAATGATATACAAGATAATATGTAAGAATGATATATAAGATGATACGTAAGAATGATATATAAGATGATACCTAAGAATGATATATAAGATGATACCTAAGAATGATATATAAGATGATACCTAAGAAAGATATATAAGATGATACGTAAGAATGATATATAAGATGATACGTAAGAATGATATATAAGATGATACGTAAGAATGATATATAAGATAATACGTAAGAATGATATATAAGATGATACATAAGAATGATATACAAGATAATATGTAAGAATGATATATAAGATGATACGTAAGAATGATATATAACATGATACCTAAGAATGATATATAAGATGATACCTAAGAATGATATATAAGATGATACCTAAGAAAGATATATAAGATGATACCTAAGAATGATATATAAGATGATACGTAAGAATGATATATAAGATGATACGTAAGAATGATACACAAGATAATACGTAAGAATGATATATAAGATGATACGTAAGAATGATATACAAGATAATACGTCAGAATGATATACAAGATAATACGTAAAAATGATATATAAGATGATACGTAAGAATGATATATAAGATGATACGTAAGAATGATATATAAGATGATACGTAAGAATGATATATAAGATGATACGTAAGAATGATATATAAGATAATATGTAAGAATGATATATAAGATGATACGTAAGAATGATATATAAGATGATACCTAAGAATGATATATAAGATGATACCTAAGAATGATATACAAGATAATACGTCAGAATGATATAATAAGATAATACATAAGAATGATATATAAGATGATACCTAAGAATGATATAATAAGATAATACCTAAGAATGATATATAAGATGATACCTAAGAAAGATATATAAGATGATACGTAAGAATGATATATAAGATGATACGTAAGAATGATATATAAGATGATACGTAAGAATGATATATAAGATAATACGTAAGAATGATATATAAGATGATACATAAGAATGATATACAAGATAATATTATGTAAGAATGATATATAAAATGATACATAAGAATGATATATAACATGATACCTAAGAATGATATATAAGATGATACCTAAGAATGATATATAAGATGATACCTAAGAAAGATATATAAGATGATACCTAAGAATGATATATAAGATGATACGTAAGAATGATATATAAGATGATACGTAAGAATGATACACAAGATATTACGTAAGAATGATATATAAGATGATACGTAAGAATGATATACAAGATAATACGTCAGAATGATATACAAGATAATACGTAAAAATGATATATAAGATGATACGTAAGAATGATATATAAGATGATACGTAAGAATGATATATAAGATGATACGTAAGAATGATATATAAGATGATACGTAAGAATGATATATAAGATGATACGTAAGAATGATATATAAGATGATACGTAAGAATGATATATAAGATGATACGTAAGAATGATATACAAGATAATATGTAAGAATGATATATAAGATGATACGTAAGAATGATATACAAGATAATGTAAGAATGATATAATAAGATGATACGTACCAATACTGTATAAGACTGTAAGCGCAAACGGAAGTGATCGCCAAATTTAAAACCCTCCAACTGTACATTCTAAGTAAATACATTAAAGGGGCTAGAGACGATACCATTATTCCCCATATTACTATTCCTGCAGTTCCAACTATCTTTCTTTTTGAGGTTGGAAATAACTCAATGGCTAATGTAACAGCGGCAAGAGTTGTTCCCTGACGTAGAGCAAATTAAAAAAAAAGAAACCTTTCAGCACCTGAATGTGTTTATCACAAGGTAGCTGCAATTTGATCTCAACATTAAAAGGAATGAAATCGTATTTCTAAACTTTGTATGTGTATCGGGGACACTGATAGCATCAATTTGCGCCATTCCAATTTCCATTCCAGTCTGTGGCAATCTCTCATACAGAGTTGTTTCCCCTACGGTCCAGATTGAATCTGGACTGCTAAGGCAAGGGAAGACAACTCTGTATAAGAGATTGGGTCTGTGGATCTTGCAATTCCACTAAAACTAACGCGTTTTATGACGTCAGTGACAGTGATCTGCATAGATATCAAAAGTACCGGAAGATAGATCACAATTAGTGACGTCATAAAACGCGTTAGTTTTAGTGGAATTGCAAGAACCACAGACGTCGGAATGAAAATCGGAATGGGGTAAATTGATGCTATCAGTGTCCCTGATACACATACAAAGTTTAGAAATACGCTTTACAATCCCTTTAATTTATCAAAGTGACAATTAGCAACAATAAGATGCGGCGATAAGCAGACACCGCCAAGTGGACCGAACAGACACAAAGTATGTCAACACTAAGAACAAAGGAGTAAATTTTCAATACAAACCTGAATGAAAATACCAAGAACAAATCTCAGAATTAGAAAGCTTATTAAATCTGGAGAGAACGATGATGCAATTCCAATAACCAGACAACAAAAATTACTGAGTATGCACACAGGTTTTCGTCCAAATTTATCAGATGCCGTTGTTAACGTAAAAGCCCCGATACATCCGCCGACATATAGAATAGTCTGTGATAAGTCAGCAAATTGTGCATTATCACACACTAAATCAAACTGAAGAAAAGAAAGAAAAAAATATTGATTTCAGTGACCATTAAAAGAATCACCCGCGAGCTCATGTTATTTGTCACCCGTTCAAATTACCATCAGCTCCTAATATTAGAATCACCCACCAGCTCTTATTATTAGAATCACCCGTCAGCTCCCATTATTAGAATCACCAGTCAGCTCCCATTATCAAAATTACCCGCCAGCTCTTATCATTAGATTCACCCACCAGCTCATATTATTAGAATCACTCACCAGCTCATATTATTAGAATCACCTGTCAGCTCATATTATTGTAATCACCCACTAGCTCATATTATTTGAAGCACCCGTCAGCTTCTATTAATAGAATCACCCACCAGCTCCTATTATTAGATTCACCCGCCAGCTCCTATTATTAGAATCACCCATCAGCTCCCATTATTAGAATCACCCACCAGCTCATATTATTAGAATCACCCACCAGCTCATATTATTAGAATCACCCACCAGCTCATATTATTGTAATCACCCACCAGCTCATATTATTAGAATCACCCACCAGCTAATATTATTGTAATTACCCACCAGCTCATATTATTATAATCACCACCAGCTCATATTATAAGAATCACCCACCAACTCATATTATTGTAATCACCCACCAGCTCATATTATTAGAATCACCCACCAGCTCATATTATTAGAATCACCCGCCAGCTCTTATTATTTGAATCACCCACCAGCTCTTATTATTGTAATCACCCACCAGCTCCCATTGTTATAATCACCCACCAGCTCCCATTATAATCACCCGCCAGCTTCTATTATTTGAATAACCCACCAGTTCCTATTATTTGAATCACCCGTCAATTTGAATCACTCGTCAGTGGTTTTTATTAGAATAAACCGACGCCTCATGTTATTTGAATCCTAATATTTGAATCACTCGCCAGTACCCATATTCGTAATCACTGTATATGATAATACATTAACGTTATTAGAAACTTTTTAGTATTTAAGTCTTTAAAATGAAATAAAACCAACTAAATAGACAGTATTACTGTAAATCGGTAAATGTAAACTTCCCTCCGAAAAATTGAATATCGTTTCATTCGTTTTAAAAAGGAATAAACTATAACTTACATCTGAAACTACAGAAAAATCTTTAGATTGAGAATATTGATAACCATGGATACAGGTTGAAGTATTATATTCCAAAGTTGCATTATACATATATCTTATTGTACAACTACCATATTCGAAATGAGTTTGATTTCCATTAATACTAGTTTGGTTGTTTTCAAAATATGTTTGGTTCCTTGCTTCGGTGCTCTTTAACGTACGTGAGCAGGTATGTTCATTGGCTTGAGCTGAAAAGGAATTGGACCAGTAAAAAAAGAGTAAAAAGATGAAGCATTGGTAGTTTATCAATAAAATGATCACTTACGACTTACGATAACGCATTGATAGAAAACCACTTATCACGATGAAGCATTGACACCAACCAATGACAACGATGGCCACTTACCTTGACAAGGCATTCTACTCACCAATGAATATAGCAGCTATTTTTCACGATGGAGCATTTATACAAACCAACGATGACAACTTACCTCGACAAAGCATTGTACTTACCAATGAATATAGTGACAATTTACCACAACATAACATAGTACTTACAAATGAGTATGGTGGCCATTTACCAAGTGAGTCATTGATACTTACCAATGACGACGATGGATATGATGGATACTTACCACGATGAATCATTGATAGTAATCTATAAATATGATGGATACTTACTTACCACGATGAATCATTGATAGTAATCTATAAATATGATAGTCACTTACCACGATGAATCATTGATAGTAATCTATAAATATGATAGATACTTACCACGATGAATCATTGATAGTAATCTATAAATATGATAGTCACTTACCACGATGAATCATTGATAATAATCTATAAATATGATGGACACTTACCACGATGAATCATTGATAGTAATCTATAAATATGATGGACACTTACTTACCACGATGAATCACTGATAGTAATCTATAAATATGATAGTCACTTACCACGATGAATCATTGATAGTAATCTATAAATCTGATGGATAGTTACTACGATAAATCATTGATAGTATTCTATAAATATGATGAACACTTACCACACTGAATCATTGATAGTAATCTATAAATATGATGGACACTTACTTACCACGATGAATCTTTGATAGTAATCTATAAATATGATGGACACTTACCACGATGAACTATTGATTATAATCTATAAATATGATGAACACTTACCACGATGAACCATTGATAATAATCTATAAATATGATGGACACTTACCACGATGAATCATTGATAATAATCTATAAATATGATGGACACTTACCACGATGAATCATTGATAATAATCTATAAATATGATGGACACTTACCACGATAAATCATTGATAGTAATCTATAAAAATGATGGACACTTACCACGATGAATCATTGATAGTAATCTATAAAAATGATGGACACTTACTACGATGAATCATTGATAGTAATCTATAAATATGATGAACACTTACTATGATGAATCATTGATAATTATCTATAAATATGATGAACACTTACCGCGATGAATCATTGATAATAATTTATAAAAATGATGGACACTTACTACGATGAATCATTGATAGTAATCTATAAATATGATGGACACTTACCACGATGAATCATAGATAGTAATCTATAAATATGATGAACACTGTCCACGATGAATCATTGATAGTAATCTATAAATATGATAGTCACTTACCACGATGAATCATTGATAGTAATCTATAAATATAATGGACACTTACTTACCACGATGAATCATTGATAGTAATCTATAAATATGATGGATACTTACTAAGATAAATCATTGATAATAATCTATAAATATGATGGATACTTACTAAGATAAATCATTGATAATAATCTATAAATATGATGGATACTTACTAAGATAAATCATTGATAGTAATCTATAAATATGATGGACACTTACTTACCACGATGAATCATTGATAGTAATCTATAAATATGATGGATACTTACCACGATGAATCGTTGATAGTAATCTATAAATATGATGGATACTTACCACGATGAATCATAGATAGTAATCTATAAATATGATGAACACTGTCCACGATGAATCATTGATAGTAATCTATAAATATGATAGTCACTTACCACAATGAATCATTGATAGTAATCTATAAATATAATGGACACTTACCACGATGAATCATTGATAGTAATCTATAAATATGATGGACACTTACCACGATGAATCATAGATAGTAATCTATAAATATGATGGACACTTACTTACCACGATGAATCATTGATAGTAATCTATAAATATGATAGTCACTTACCACGATGAATCATTGATAGTAATCTATAAATATAATGGACACTTACTTACCACGATGAATCATTGATAGTAATCTATAAATATGATGGATACTTACCACGATGAATCATTGATAGTAATCTATAAATATGATGGACACTTACCACGATGAATCATTGACAGTAATCTATAAATATGATAGTCACTTACCACAATGAATCATTGATAGTAATCTATAAATATGATGAACACTGTCCACGATGAATCATTGATAGTAATCTATAAATATGATGGATACTTACCATGATGAATCATTGATAGTAATCTATAAATATGATAGTCACTTACCACAATGAATCATTGATAGTAATCTATAAATATGATGAACACTGTCCACGATGAATCATTGATAGTAATCTATAAATATGATAGACACTTACCACGATGAATCATTGATAGTAATCTATAAATATAATGGACACTTACTTACCACGATGAATCATTGATAATAATCTATAAATATGATGGATACTTACTAAGATAAATCATTGATAGTAATCTATAAATATGATGGATACTTACTAAGATATATCATTGATAGTAATCTATAAATATGATGGACACTTACTTACTTACCACGATGAATCATTGATAGTAATCTATAAATATGATGGATACTTACCACGATGAATCATTGATAGCATTCTATAAATATGATGGACACTTACCACATGAGGTTTTGATACTTACCAATAAATATGATGGCCATGCCATGATAAGCTTCTGAGAACCATGCAAAAGTAATTAATACATATTTGAATATCTGATATCGCCCAGTTCCACCCAACGATATCAAAACTTCATCAATATCAACTGAACGAATATCCTCCTTCTTTTCTGTCATTTCTTACGTTACTTTAACCAAGAATGTTCGTATCAAATCTAAAATCGTAGAAGTAAAATGGATCCTAAAATCAGAAGTTGGTCTCTTGTGGATATGTTCTCTTAGACACCTCTTTGTAAGTTGCATCTCATGTCAATTACCAACTGGTAGACAAAATCCTCGACAGCCAAAGTTATTCAAGTAACAGCTTTTGTCTGAACAAAGTAAACAAATATTTGAATTTTGTAATTTCTTATGTGAAATGAAAATTGCTTAAAATATAAACATTTGTTAGGTTTCATTGAATAAAAACATATCTCTCCAATTTCAACAAAAGTAAAGTGTGTTCTTGTTTATATATCTATCAATGCAAAGACATTCTGTCAGTAGTGTTTTGAGGTTGCGAATTCATTTCTTCTAAAATCATTCAAAAGACTATTTACCTTGTTCAGACAAAAGTATATTGGATACTACAGAATCTGAGATGGTTTTTTTTTCTTTCTTTGGGTTATAACAACATTTGTATAAAAAAATACCCTATAACCATGAACTTGTAAATATAATCCTGAGGAATGCACTGTTTGTAAGCTAAAGAGGATTAAAACATTCCAAGATACGATTAGAATCCATCATTCTCATCCATAATAAGAAACTTCTCCACCAGTGCAATGGAATTTTAGTCCGAATCAATAAAGGAAACGCACATATGCTGTATATTTAGTTATCAAGTCCACAACAACCCATTTCAATTTGAAACTAACATAGGTCAAGGCCACAGCCACAAACATTATTTTTTACTTGTTTATCTTAAAGGGATTGTAAAAAGGTTTTCTATAATTCGTATGTGTATCGGGAACACTGATAGTATCAATTTGCACCATTCCAATTTCCATTCCGACGTCTGTGGTTCTAGCAATTTCACTAAAACTAATGCGTTTTATGACGTCAATGACAATGATCTACCGGAAGCTAGGCCTACTATTGATATCTATGCAGATTATTGGAATGGCGCATACTTATGCTATACACATACAAAGTTTAGAAAATAGCTTTAACACATGTGTTAGTTCGCCCCTATCTAGATCACAATTTTATTTCTTTTATTCTAGATATAATAATTAAGTTTTTCGTTGTGATAAAACATTACACAGCACAACTTAACACCCAGAGTATTTAACCCCAATTATGAACAGCGACGTTTCTAGGACGCTTTAGGTGGAGGGGCCGAGTTGGGGCCAAATAATTGTCAGGGGGTGGGGGGCTACCAGCACCAGATATCCGTATGTAACGAAATTTCAAAGTGTGTGTGGGGGGGGGGGGGTGGGTATTAAGTCTGGTCCAGCCTAACTTCTGACCCCCGTAGAAACGCAACTGATTATGAATTAAAGGGTTTTTCTATACCACAAATTATTCATAGTAAATGTTTAGACTAGAATTCTATATAAAAAGCTAGGATTGGCCAATATGGTCAATTCATCTGGTTACATCTCAAAAAAGACTTTTTGACCTTTTTGATCGACCACTCGTTCTGCAATTCTCTTCCTATTTAGCTAATTATCATGTTCCTTCAGCAACGTTAGACATTTGCATTATCTACCGTTGATGGATTGACGGGGTTTTCTTTTCATTATCAACTAATAACCTCGTTTAAAAAAACACTATACGTCACATTCAATTTATGACCGTTGAGACTCGATTATCACAAGGTAAATTTGCTACAAGAATTTGACGTCTCGTCATTCGAAAGTTTTCCCGCAATAATTTGTTACAAGGAATATAGCTGATCGACCATAATCGTTCGAGCAATCAAAGTTAATGACGAGAAAAGCTTATCATGATAGCAACGGATTAATGTAATGAAATGAAATGATAGCCGTTGCTAAAGGACAATGGCTAATTATGAGTTAATCAACAATTTCAGTTTCAGACATGTAAATAAGGAAACCCATCTTTAAGATATCCGATCAATTCATCCAAAATATCACCGCAAAACATTTTACACAAAGGGCCTACCGTGCTTCATTCTATTCTGACCAAGTTATAGTGTGCAAGAATTCAGTTAACTAGGTCAAGGTGTACTTTTATTTTATAAAGCCTTTGTATGTATTCGGCAATACTCGACAGTTTCCGTAAACAATATGTGTCTCGGTAATGAAAGTGCATTTCATTGGGCCTTCCTTCTGTCTACTCTGACGTTTTCTCACGTGAATGTAGAAGATAACTTCACGCTTGCTCGCTAACCTGAGGGTCCAGGGTTCAATCCCGGCCTGGGTCGAGATGATACCTTCGGATTTTTCAACCCGGTTTCCCCCTGTCAGTGATACAGGTCGGAGGGGCTGACATGGAAAAGCGTCCAGTCGTTCGGATGGGACAATAAACCGAGGCCCCGTGTGCTATTGGCTGTGCACGTTAAAGATCCCTCGACAGTTGGAAATCGAAAATCAGAGTAGGCTAATGCCGCTGTCCTGGCAAAATTTCCCTCATTGTACACTGCATGGTGTTTGCCCGTCCTCAATTAGCCAATATAGGTGCAGAAAAGTAGGACGTAAAACTCTATTCATTTCATTTCTTATATGTTTTATGCTATATATGAACGGTTCACCAAATATGCATTTTATCATCATTTAGATAACAGTTTTTTTTTTTATCTTATTTATCTAAAACACAAGCTCGGATCTGTAACCTAACAGAGTCTGACCGTTTTATTAATTATCCATTGATCTTATTTTCGCGGCTTTGTACGCGCGTTATTTTTCGACGTCGCGTTCCGCATGACGTTTTTGGTGTGAACGGGCCTTTATAAGGCTTGTTTAATCTGTGAATGCTGCTATTGTAGACGTAACTGTAGTTAAATTAAATTCGGGCCAGGTAGTCTTATTGTTATTAGATTCTTTCACCCCTAAAAAATGTCAATTGATATTTTTATAAAACTCGCTTCGTTTGTAATTGTGTGGTAAAATACACTGAGCCTCCCGCTGTTGATAGATGATACTCAGTGACAGCAATTACCCTCAAACTGATATATTTCTCACTGGTTCAACTTTAAGTGTGTCCGAGGTTCACTGTCAGAATTTTGACGCAATTAGAAAACGTCACTAACGTCGATGATATCCAGAAATTATAACTGGCAAAAACTTTCCCTCGACCAGTTTACCCGTAGAAGCATGATTGCTATCACTTGAGGGGAGAGGTCCATGTGTCCGTGTTACGACTTCGACCTAGAAAATTCGTGAACAACATGAAAGATCCCATCTGAACGTATCAGACCGGTAGACCTCGACTCAAGCCATAGTTCATCTTGGTGGAGCCGCCTCTTTGCTCTACATGTGGTGGACCTTTACAGATACCTTGATAATCTGCGAGCCAGTCTAATTAAAATCAGACCCTAATTTCGTTCGTTCGTTTTTTTTTAAATCCGGTTTTTTAACTACTACATTAGTGGTTAAAAAACCGGATTTAAAAAAAAACGAACGAACGAAAATAGGGTCTGACTTTAATTAGACTGATCTGCGAGCAAACTTAATCACAACCTAACAAAACCTGGATTAGCTGACAAAAACGGTTAAAATTCAACAGCGCACCAAGTTTCAGGCAAATCAGGCTGTCGTGTAGAAAATAGTGTCTGGGTTTTCAATTTGGGGGTACATGTTTCAGACTGGGGACTTTTGGACATTTTCCAGGGGACACAAACTGAGTTATAGGTCTAAAAAGAGTAATTATCTAGTTGGATATACATCCAGTGTCCACTGCCCACAATGACTCTATATACCTGGGCCACAATTTATGTTCGTATTAAAAAGCTAAATCTTGTGTCTTGATCATGCTTAGAAATTGCATATTTTCGATGGCTTCGCAGATAATTCAGGGGACATGGTCATTTCCTTGTGGGTAATAGGGGACACTTGAGAAAACTAGTTGAAAACCCAGGACATAGTGTGAACCTAGCATTAGCTAAAAAAAAATACCTTTTATGAGACTTAAGTTTTATTTGTTGAATGAATCCAAAATAAAGAAATGTTACATTGTTGCAAAATAGAAGACGAAAATTGGTTTCAGTAAATTCTCATGTCTTATTATACGACAAAACTATTTTAACATTGAGTATACAGGGGCGGATTTAGGCGGGGGCGTGGCGTCCGCACGTAATAAGTATCCGAAGAAACGACGAAAGCTAGCCTAATTCTGCACCCCCCCCCCCCCACCCCCCTAACGTCAAATCCTGTATCCGCCCCTGGTATATAACGTTTTATTTTGCCTGTACCCATCGGACAAAAACAGCATTCCAGTTTCAAATCTCATTTCAATATAGAATGTCCATTAATTTCTGGCATTGCCAATCCAGATCTTTCAGCTTTAGAAGGTCCCATCACTTCTCCTTTTGTTAATACACGACATGAAGATGCCGGGGTGTTCGAAAATCTTGCAGGCGTAGCACTCTGTTTGTCCTGTAGTCGCTTAGCATTCGTTGCTTCTAGTGTCTGTTTAAGTGCAACAATACTTTGATTTGCTCGGCACACATTTCGAACAGACCCTACATTACTACAGGCAAACAAATGGCGCCTCGCTTGTGAAGCGATTTGATCGTCTAATGATTTTAGTTTGTTTCTTCTTATTTGAATTCCCATGAAAGTGTCTGAACGATTTTGATTGAATCCAAAACCGCGGGGTAACAATGAACGATTTTCCATGTCTTTGATTGTAATCGGCGGTAAGGGATGCTTAAACTTAGGTTCATCTGTTTCGAAGCCGCCATTTTGAATTTTGTTTTTGTCTTTGTTTTGAGTCGTTTCGTCCTCTTTTCTTGGGTCGTTTTCGAGACATTTTGTACCCGATAAAGCAATATTGAAATATGTTTGGTCCTTCTCTGCCATATTCCCGTGATGTTTCCAAGGAACTATGGTTCTCCGTTTTGGTCGCATGTGATGTGCATTGAGCGGGTATTCATTATCTTCGACCGGAAGTTGTAAATATCTCCTTCCGGTGTCAGACTCTAGATTAAGTGTCACAGTTGACATGCTTTGCTTTGAGTTCCTTCTATCGAGAGTAAGCATCTTTGATGAGCTGCAAAAGAAATTTTATAAAATCATAATAAACGAAACAACTTGTCATTTGGTGATGTTATAAAGCCAGATAAGTAATTAGACTCGGTTTAACCCTTCAAGAGCCCCCCAACCCCTCCGGAGCCTCTCTTTAACCTTAGATCTTCAAGTAAATCTACAACAGAGTATTAGTTGTAAAAGTAAACAGGATCAAAGACAATTGACCCATTAATACCTATTGTGTATCGAATTACCAGAACTTAATCCTATTAAAATACGATATATTATAGACGATATCATAGTAAACAATATTTTACATTCAAGCAAATATGTTAAGGTTAAAGGTTAAAGAGATTGTAAAGAGGTTTACTTAGTATGTGTATCGAGGACACTGATAGCATCAATTTGCGCCATTCCAATTTCCATTCTGACTTTCTGTGGTTCTTGCAATTCCACTAAAACTAACGCGTTTTATGAAGTCACTGACAGTGGTCTACCTGAAGCTACTATTGATATCTATGCAGATCACTATTAGTGACGTCACAAAACGCGTTAGTTTTAGTGGAATTACAAGAACCACAGACGTCGGACTGAAAATTAGAATGGCGCAAATTGATGCTATCAGTGTCCCCGATACACATACAAAGTTTAGAAATCCTCTTTACAATCCCTTTAATAGAACTTAGTTTATATAACCAATCAAATGCCCTTTGACAAATCTCTGGTGTCTCATAGAAACACCACTATCAATCAAGTAGCATGATAACAACCAAATTATCATATATTGCAGATTGCTGGATAACAACCAACTACAATAACATGATGGCAATCAAATATAAGAACAACCAGGTTACATGACAATCAAATAGCATGATGACAATCAAAAAGTATGATGAAAATCAAAATCAAATGCTGACAACCAAATGAAGCGTGACAACCAAATAACAGGATGATAAAAAGAAAACGTGATGACAAGGAAATAAATTGATAACATCCAAATAAAGTGATAAACAACCGAATAAGGTGATGTCAACCAAAACAAACGTGATGATAACTAAATTAAGTGATGAAAATATGATGACAACATAATAGCATAGCATGATAACATGATAACATGACCACATACAGGTAACGTTTTCAAATAATCTAGTACGACGAAACTCAATTTCATCCAGGTGACAACCAAATAACATGATAAATTTGTGATAAAAAAAATATAGTGATAAAAACAAAATAAAGAACCACATTACAATGATGCCAACAAAATGGTATGATAACAACTAAGTAGAAGGATGGCAACCAAATAGACAGTGGTTCACAACCTTTTTCAAGCTGTGGCCCAAATTCTCGAAGCTCCTAGAACCATCCCCCCCCCCCCTGTTTTATTCCAAACTAGGGTAAAATAGGGAATATAGCGCAAGGATTGTTGTCTTCATCATCAAGAGGTCGGATTCGGATACATTTGACTTCAAGCTACTACAGACCTTACACAACAAAATATAGTTCAATAAAAGTTGGGTTAGAGAAAAATGATATACATCCTCATGCCCCCTGACAAACAACCTATGGCTCCCTAGTGGGAACCACTGAAATAGACAGTCAAACAAAACATTTTTTTTTCTTTTTTGTGTCACAACTTGAAATATAAAACCTCCTTGGTAAGATCTATTTCTATCAAATAAAGGTCACAATACGGTGTCGAGGAACTGTAAGTAGACAGGCACTCAAGAGATATGAACCATAAACCTACACTATTCAAATATCGGGTTAAATATGTCTACCATTCAAATGATCTACTTCAATATAAAAGACTGCATCCTTGACACTTTTTTTTTTAAACCTATATGAAACATAATGATGCACAGAACGTATTATATTATATTACGGTAAATACCAATCTTTTTAAAACTGACATATTTACTAAATTACTACTAAACCAGCTTTAAAGAAAAGGATGGGGAGAGACGTTGTCTAATCTATGAATTAAAAGATGGATGTGAGGAAGGGGTGAGTAAGGGCCACAAAATAATCAAGGAAAAGTTGAAAGCACCAGACATTTGAAACCTCTAAGATAACAAATTTGGCTGTTTGGTGGGTAGGGTTAGTTACAGCATATACACCCTGTAAACGTAAAAACTCTTACCTTAACTATTACGCTACCAACATTTTCAAAAGTCCTTTCAGACATCCATGAACACGTAAATCAGACTAAATCATATATTTCAAGTAGAAATACAGTACACTCCGGTATATTTCAATCAATATACAACAATATAAAGGTAAGAAGACCCGTCGTCTCGAAGATGACACCATATATTAAGACGTTCTATAAAACATGTAGTCCTATGTAACACCTGAATAGTTTATTGTTCGATCTGGGCCAATCTTCAATTAAGTAACCTGTAGATTTGAATGTATATATAATAACATAGATTAAGTGGATTTGTATGGGATTATTGATACACTGTAAAATCTAATGTAAAGACGTATTTATTTTGCCAATTGCTAGGGTTATTTCCCCAAACAGAAATGTAAACTGAAGAAGTGAGTGTATACAAATTAAATTAAAAATTAGATTCGTGTTTTTTTTTTAGTATATTGTTCTACTTTCCCATTGTTCGCTTTCAGTATATTTTAACGAAATGTCTACAATCTTCTTCTTTGCTTTCTTTGTATAGGTACAGCTGTTGGTGTAGTAGGAGATCTGATCTGTATATTTGATTATTAGGCTCCAAACTTCTTGACTTCGTTTCTAAATAATCTTCAATTAAATCTTCATTGTCTATGTTTCCAATTTGGTTGAGAAATGAATTATTAAAGCCCTTATTTTCATTTGAATATTCAGTTTCATCAACTGTGACTAGACTCTCTGTCATCTCTCAGTGAAACACATCTAATTCAGCATTTATTTTAGTCAATTCTTTTTCTATTTGAATTTTCTTTAATTCAGCTTGGCGAATTCTAAATCACATTTCAACTCTGTTTCTAGAACAGCTTTCCTTCGTGTAGCATCTAATCTTATAGAATCTGATATCTTATAGAACCAGCTCTTGAAGAGCGTCTTGATTTAGACGAACTGCCAGATCTTGAATTAGGCTACCATCAATGTCCTCTCTAAATGAGTGCTGACTAACAGGAATTCTTGGAAACGAGATGATATTTCCGCTGGATCTTGTCGACATTTTGGGGTCTTGAATATAATCTTTCTTACATGTGGTAAATTTATCTTTTCTTCAGTTTAACGTCAATCCATAACAAATACATGAATTTCTCACGGCGCTTTGCATTTTATAAAGTCTTGATTCTCCACTCAAGTTAAGTTTTATAAATGTTAATAATGTTTATATATTTACCGTTGTTTCATAGAATTAATGTCCTTTCCAAATACACAAACACATCTTTTACTTCTTTATTAAGATGTATCCAAATTCCAAAAGTTTTTTACTGTAACGGCTGGAGATCTTGAACTGATTTGAAGTAGCTCTCATTATGCAGGCTTGTATTTGAATTCCCCGGGTTGATCGTATTGGAATACTGGAATTCTTCAATAAATAATTTTAATCTATAAAAGTACGTTAAAAACTTTATGGTAGTAGAATCTTGAAAAAATGAAAATAAGAAATGCGCTTGGTTGTTGCTTGTTTACAGCGTCATCATGGCCTATTTACGTCATTTTGCGTAAATAAAATACGCAAACAGCACTGATTTAAAGAGACAGAACCCCACAAAATAGATTTATAAAAAGACATGCTCACAGTAATTACCTAGAGCATGTTGTGTTGGTAAGAACCTCGCGCACTCCTATGTGTGGGTTTTATGTTACTTTCCTATTTTGTTAGGTTTTACGTCCCATGGAGGTAGGTCAACCCCGGTCAACTCTTTCCAACACAGCATAATGACAATCGACACTTCCTTATATACCCAGGATCTTTTTTTGAAAACTTTTTTCTGGTGCCACGGAACGGTACCATTAATTATTTTACCATTATTTTTAATTTTCAGAATAAATCTGAATCTTTCAATAGGTAGTGAAATTGTTTTTCTAAATATTGCATATTTTTCCAAAATTTTAGAAAATTTATTTCAATTGTTATTGGCATTTTTCTTAGAATTTCAAGGAATTCTGAAAACGCAGTTACCAAACGTTGCGGAAATGTCGTAACAATCGATTGACGTTGCGTCGTTAAGTCGTAACTATATGACGTTAAGCCATTGTGAGTTCAAGGCTTAGCGTCAACTCAGCGTGGTCGCAAATTCGTGATTATAAATCTTGGGTGGTGTAAAACCTCTCTGAGAAGAACAACAAAATTCTGATATAAAAAGCAAACTTTTATAACATTCGTCCACTGGCATCTTTGTTTGAAAAAGAACATATGGAATTTGGTCAAAATCGTTTAAGAACTAAAGCTTTTACGAGCAAAAAATCAAACAAATCTAAAGTATTAAGCAGCTATTACTGGTGTTGTTCTAGGCAGTATTTGCTTGCCCTTCTGATAATTTGGTGTCACTAGTCGTCGTTGAATGCTTCCTCGTTGATTGATAGCGTACGGATCGAGTTTATGTAAATTTGTCGTCGAGTCATGTTTTTTTCATCCGACGCTTTTTCACGTTTTTATTTTGTAGTTTTGTGTATGTTTAACAGCTAGGACGGGTGTGGCGCCAGGCAGGGTATGCTTACTCTTCTAGGCATCTGATACCACTTTTCATTATGATAGGCCTATACTTACTCATGTATGATTGATATAATTCCTCATTTGAAAAGTTCATAAGCTGTTACCTATGTTTCGTCAAAATGTCCTTTTGGATTTCGAGTTTCGTTTTGCGGTTCGGATCGTCAGTACTTGGTTTATTTATCTTTACACAACAATAGGCCTATAGACATACATTTCTTTAAATTCTAAAAAAAAAAATCAGTGTTTATGTGCAAAAATTAATTATTATATATTAATTATTAAATATCAATTATTAAATATTAATTATTAAATATCAATTATTAGATATCAATTATATTTTCGATTTTACAGATTTTCAATAGGATTCATCCTTGGTGATAATGAACACTCACACCATTTTCAACAACAAGGGCTATAATTCATAGTAAATATTTTTCTGATTTTCAATAGCGTTCATCCACACCAAGTTTCGTCAAAATTCATCAAGAATTGTGCCTTCTAGAGCATTTACGAGCTAAAAATTAAAACCGTTTTCAAGAACAAGGGAAAAAATTCATAATGAATATTTTTCGATTTTGCTGATTATCAATAGTGTTTATCTTTGAGTGATTACAAACACTCACAACAAGTTTCGTGAGAATTTGTCAAGAATTTTGCCCTGTAGAGTGATCACCGAAATCCAAATATCACACAAAGATTCATCAAAATTGAATGAAATGAAAACAATCAAATATTAAAGCGTTTTTTGACAAAGTCGAGGGAAATAACTCAAAAAACCTTTCTTCGAAAATACGTCAATTTCGAACCTCACTGTGATCTTATTAATCTTAAGGATCATAGGGCCTACCAAGTTTCATCAAAATCAGATGAAAAATGTAGTCTTTAGAGTGTTCACAAGCAAATTTTGACGTGTTTTTACAAACTCAAGGGTAATAACACTCAAAAACTGTTCATCAAAAATACGTCAAATTTGAACTTCACTGTGATCTTATCAATCTAAAGCATTATATCAAATTTCATCAAAATCAGATGAAAAAAGTAGTCTCTAGAGTGCTCACAATCAAATTGTGATGCATTTTTACAAAGGCATGGGCAATAACTCAAAAACCGTTCTTCGAAAATACGTCAAATCAGAAAACTTTTAAGAAACGTTATTTTAATAACGTATAGTAAATGTTTGGTTTTTTCGTTTTTAAAATGTTTTTTTAAAACGTGTTAAAAACCTCGATTTGTAGACTCTTATTATGGTTTCAAAAACCACATGAAGAAACATTTTTTGGAACCTTCAGAAAACTTTTAAGAAACGTTATTTTAATAACGTATAGTAAATGTTTGGTTTTTTCGTTTTTAAAATGTTTTTTTAAAACGTGTTTTAAAATTTTGAAACCTTCTAAAAACTTTTAAGAAACGTTATTTTGTAACATTTCCAAAATGTTTTTCAAAACGTGTTAAATTTGTAGACTCTTATAAATGTTTCAAAAACCACATGGAGAAATAGAGAATCTCACCCGAGTGTCTTTTGATATCAGATATATCAACACAAGTTGATAAAGTGGAAAAACTCCGAGGCTTGCCGAGGAGTTTTTCCACTTTTATCAACGAGTATTGATATTTATCACCCAATAAGGTATTCTACAGTAGATATCGCTTGTATGATAAAGAGCAGTATCTACTGCACTATATCTACTAGGAGATACTGCTTTTCTGAATCATTGATTGGCCAATATGGTCATGTGATAAACAATTCGCCCAATGACGTCTTAATAACAATGACGTCATATTGATTTCGCCCTTCGAAAGTTCTTTCAATAATCTGCAGTTCACCACTCGAAAGTTGTTGTTTCGCATATTTCGATTTTAGAATGATATTGGATGATAAATAAAATCTCACCCTTGTGTCTTTTGATATCAGATATATCAACACTCGTTGATAAAAGTGGAAAAACTCCTCGGCAAGCCTCGGAGTTTTTCCACTTTATCAACTTGTGTTGATATATCTGATATCAAAAGACACTCGGGTGAGATTCTCTATATCTGATATCAAAAGACACAAGGGTGAGATTATATTTATCATCCAATATCATTCTAAAATCGAAATATGCGAAACAACAACTTTCGAGGGGTGAACTGCAGATTATTGAAAGAACTTTCGAAGGGCGAAATCAATATGACGTCATTGTTATTAAGACGTCATTGGGCGAAATGCTTATCACGTGACCATATTGACCAATCAATGATTCAGAAAAGCAGTATCTCCTAAGTGCAGTAGATAATGCTTTTTATCATACAAGCGATATCTACTGTAGAATACCTTATTGGGTGATAAACGTTCTTTGAAACATTCTAAAAACTTTTAATAAACGTTATTTTGAACATATTCAATTATTGCTATATAAATCCTATCAAAAACTAATAGTATTTCAAATCTTAGTTTCTTAGTTTTATGTTATTGCTGTAGAACAATCATGTGATTGTAATGTATAATTACAGAAAAGCAGGAATTAAAGAGCAAAATTGAACCCCCACTTCACTTTTAAACAAATTAAGAATATGTTTATACAAACATTCCTTGTAATAAATGCGTTCACTCTGAACAAGTATGACTGTGAAGTTAATTGGCTCTAATTTGCCAATTCTTTTACAGCGAGTTGTTGGATTGAATTTAGAGAAATGAAAATAGAAAAATAGTCTGAATATCCAAAGAAAATGACAAAAAAATGTTACAAAAATTGTATGGAAATTGATAAGGAAATTTGGCAAATCCAGATTCATAATCTTCATGTGCATCTATTGGTAGGCCTACTGTTGTCAAAATGGATAGGATAAAACTCTCTCAAGTTATGTCATAGCAATCCTACCACAAGAAATGTTATTGAACAGCTGACTGCCAGTTGTTTCCGTAACAGATGATGTTATTGAACAGCTGATTGCCAGTTGTTTCCGTAACAGATGATGTTATTGAACAGCTGACTGCCAGTTGTTTTTGTAACAGATGATGCTATTGAACAGCTAATTGACAGTTGTTTCCAAAACATATAATGTTATTGAACAGCTGACTGCCAGTTGTTTTTGTAACAGATGATGCTATTGAACAGCTAATTGACAGTTGTTTCCAAAACATATAATGTTATTGAACAGCTGACTGCCAGTTGTTTTCGTTAGAGATGATGTTATTGAACAACTGACTGCCAGTTGTTTCCGTAACAGATGATGTTATTGAAAAGCTGATTGCCAGTTGTTTCCGTAACAGATGATGTTATTGAACAGCTGATTACCAGGAGGTCAGCTTTCAATAAATTAACCTGAAGATTCAGAACACTATGTTTTGGAATAATCTCCTTGTGTCTTCAGAAAGTCTAAAATCCTTGCCAACACACAAAATGTTCAAGAACAAATTGAAAACTGTTTTAACTCTTGTTAACCTTTATACCGTTTTTGTTCGCGCCATGAGCACACATTTTGTGTGGAGTTTAGCGCTATATAAATATACACATTATTATTATTATTATTATTAGGTATATTATTACCAATTGTATTGAACTAATTTTTCTAAACCCCCAGCCCCTCACCATTCCATAGCAGAAACAAAACCATGAACTGGACTTCTATAATTATACTTCAATATGAAAAAAGGAAAACCAATAAATAAATCTTTATTATTACTATAATAACAAATAAAATTTAACATTTGAGCACAAATTTTACAAAAATAACAACATTTTAACATTTAATATATGGTTTGTGGTAAGTATGTTTATAGGGTTGAGGACTACTTCCATAATATGTTCCCAAACTCAGACTCAAAATCAAATTAAGATTCAAATTCAAACTCAGACTTAGACTCAAACTCAAAATGAAACTATTCAAACGGAAAAATATGGATCTTAGCAAATAATATCACAATCTTCTGCATATCTAATTTTCTGAGTACGCGTGTCCACAAAAAACACCTCCGTAAGCGCAACGGATGGCTCAGTGAGCGAATTGATTTTTTGCTACAGACTGCTGTTGCCAACATTTGAAAAATATGAAGTCGTCATATCCGTAAGAATTATGTTTTCGGTCAAAAATCCCCCAAATCGGGCAAAATATCATTAAAATTCGGGCAATAAGTCGGTCTGCACCCCTGTTAAGTCGTGGGCTCATACGGCTATGGAAGTCGTTACTGTGGAATTTTCTCCTTGCCTTTTTGTTTCCTGAACCAATATCATTCAACGTTCAGCAGACTCGACGTTCCCCACGTACCGATACATCGAGGTACATTTTGAGTTTGAGTTTGAATTACACTTGAGGACACAATATGGAAGCAGGCCTTAAAGCGCAACCCATATTGATCATAAACATAAACTGCTGAAAAATATGAGATATCTTATATCATGGATCACATTACGTCAACCGATTATATATTTTGGTACAGCTCAATTAACAACATTAAACAAAGAGGATACATGGGGTAAATCACAATCAAATGATATCATGTATCCATTTTCTATTTGGTAATATTGAATAAATGATAACGATATTGATACATATTGTAAAAGTAAACAAAGAGGATGCATGGGGTAAATCATAATCAAATGAGACATCGTGGCAACAACGATATCATGTATCCATTTTCTATTTGGTAATATTGAATAAATGATAACGATATTGATACATATTGTAAAAGTAAACAAAGAGGATACATGGGGTAAATCATAATCAAATGAGACATCGTGGCAACAACGATATCATGTATCCATTTTCTATTTGATAATATTGAATAAATGATAACGATGCCACAATGAAACATTGATACATATTGTAAAAGTACATGTATCTTTATTTTGCTGATGACGGTGTAGTTTAATTTATCTATTACATGAACGACAATTATTTGAAAAAAAAGGCAATACATGTAATAAAGACAATACTTAAAGCGATACAACCTCTTAGAATGAACAAAAAAAGAATAAGTTCCCAAACTTGCTCAATCAGAGTATATATTCATCAACAGTGTCCAAAGTATACAAACAGAATCAAATAAACCCATAAAACTATGTAATTTTCTATACAATTACAGATTATTATTGATAGATACCTTAAATTGGATTAAGGCATTTATCAATTATTGTATTTAAACATAGTTTTCTGGATTTATCAGATTATTTAGGTAATCTGTTATGACACCAGGCAAGTCCTTTGATGAATAAATACTCCAATTGACCAAGTTTGAAAATTTAGATTTTTTGTTCATTCTAAGACGTAGTATTGCTTTAAGTTCTGCCATTGATATACAACTAAGACAAAATTTCAAAATTTACTCACAAAGAAAATGATACTATTACATCTCTTAATAAATTGTTGCGTGTTTTTTTTATGAAAAGGAAAAAGTCATCAGCAGTTTAATATAAATATAAGTAGCACACACTAATTTGCCAATCCATCCCATCAAAAATCAAAATCTTAAGTTAATGAGCCAAAAGCGAATCTACAACCACTCGCTTTTAAAAGTGTCTTGCGTTTTATGACGAGACAAGTGCTTGAGCAGTGCATGCTTCAATTTTGGTAAAAATGGATGCCATCAGGGCCCCCATTACATACAAAGCCTCTTTACAACCCCTGTAAATCTGTTCATTCGACAACTCTATGAAGATCGTTTGAAAGCATACATAAAGGAGTTATTTCCCTTGTATGTTACAGAAACCAATATGATCCAATATCTGATACTGATTCAGCCCTCCTACGATGCCTGGACAGACTGACATATTTGGCGTTCTTTATTCTTTTGCACCAGATGCTATTAAGCTTCAACATATAGCAAAATCCTTTATAGGGTAGTGGGGACTGAATCCATGCCTGCAGCGTCCCTTTCTCAATTATCTGATACACTGAGAAAGGTTCATTTGATGGACAGAACGTTTGGGTTTTTTTTAAACAGAAGAATTGTCAATGGATGGTACCGAACCATTTTAAGAACTGTGGCAATGTAACAGAAAGATGTGTTTATGCCCACAGTTCAAAACACTAGCGTAATGAGCATACCTTCCACGTTAAAACAACCCTTGGTCTTTTCGAGCCGGCTGTTGTTCCCTAATGTCTTCATTCAAGCTCTCTACAACGGACGTTTCCGGTTCTTTAGGATACTCTATGATCTGACCGTAGCCGGATACAGAACGGTTTTCTAAACTGAAGTGCATTCCATAACCAAAATATAACAATAATCCTGAAATAAAACAAAGAAATCATTAGTAGGCTATTTTAGAGTAGCTTCATAAAAAAATAAAATTAACGGACTGGCGGACAAGGTTAAAGCAATACTAGGAAAGCCTTTTAGACACACCTAAAAAAAAATATTTATAATTTTATTTTTCTGAAAATATTTTTCACAACTCGAAATTTCGGATTCCACAAGTCGAAATTTCGGATTCCACAAGTCGAAATTTCGGATTCCACAACTCGAAATTTCGGGTTCTGCTTTTCTGATTTCAGAGCTGTTTTTAGTATATAAAGCTGTTCTAAACCCACATGGAGTTCGTCGTCCGGTGCGGCGATGCGATACGTTCATTTTACCGCAGCGTTTTACCGGATCGAAACTAACAAGGGTATGCACTTGACATGACACATACATGTTGTTGCGGTGCGTTGTGATATTTCTCCGCTGAGTTTCACCGAACAGAAAGTCCCGAGACCTTCGGTCCGTTGAAACGCAGCGGTGCTGCAGGTGATTTTCATCAAGGTGAAAACACATACATGCGGGTGCGACGCCTACGTCGCAGTACAGTTGCGGCAGGTATGACACATACGCGCGGTTAAATTTGACTGAACGTCGACGTTCGTTCAACATCAGACATCATGGATACCTCGGAGGAGAACGGTTCCCCACAATGACGAGTGATAATAATGAAAATCACCTGCGGCACCAATCTCCTTTCCTAAACAAGTGAAAGGCAGAAAATATTCTAGTTTTCCGCATCCGATTTTTAATAGTTTACCGCATGAATCGCTACATGGAGCAGTTCACCGCATCGCAGCCATTCGCAACCGCGTGAAAAATCGTATGTCGGTAATACGGTGGGATTTTGTGGTATAGTTGCGGCAGGTATGACACATATGCGCTGTTAAATGTGACTGAACGTCGACGTTCGTCCAACCTCAGTCATCGTGGATGTCTCGAAGGAGGAAGTTTCCCGACAATGACGTGTGAAAATAATGGAAAACACCTGCGGCATCGCTGTGTTTCACCGGACAAACGTAGCGGAGAAAAATAACAACGCACCGCAACAGCATGTATGTGTCATATCAAGTACATGACACGTACATGCTGTTGCGGTGCGTTGTTATATTTCTCCGCGCTTTTTTATACTAAAAACAGCTCTGATATCAGAATAGCAGAACCCGAAATTTCGAGTTGTGGAATCCGAAATTTCGAGTTGTGCAAAATATATTCCGAAAAATAAAATTATAAATATTTTTTTTAGGTGTGTCTAAAAGGCTTTCGTACAATACAGACTGCGATATCATAATTAGACATTTGGTAGAAAGAACCGAGAAATTAAAGGATAGTACAGGGTTTTCTAAGTTTTTGTCAATCATGAACACTGCTCGAATCGATTTGTACCTTTCCCATTTTCAGCCAGACGCCTCTTTGCTTTGCAATTTCCCTAAAACTATGCGTTTTATCTCGTCACTGTAGGACAATCCAATGATGACATCGTCGTAGTAAAATGGTTAGTTTTAAAGAAATTCCGAAACCCACAGACATGAAAGATAGGCATAAAGAGCCTAGAAATCATTTCTACCGTCCTTTTAACTGACTGACTGAATAGTAATTGGTACCAAATCGATGCTAGTAGTGACCACGATCCATTTACATTGAACAATGTTAAGAAAACCTTAAACCTCGTTCCAATCCATTTAAAGAATGCTATCTATCAAAGAAGGTTACTTACCAATTGCGACCCAAACAAACAGTCGAATCCAAGTCAAAAAGGATAGTGAAAACATTAAAGCTATATTTAGAAACATACTTAAAGATGGTAGTAGGGGTACATAAGGTATCTGAAATATGAGAAATATTTTAAATTAACAATTGCCTATATTACAAGTGATCGAAGATGAAATGAACTTTTCTGCACCTATATGGGCTAATTGAGGGCGGGCAAACGCCATGCAGTGTGCAATGAGGGAAATTTTGCGGCTCCCTACAAATGATCGAAGATGAAGACGTCGGATTGCAGTCTTTTCGGTCGTTCATCTTTGCTAATCTAGATCTTGTGCGCCTTTGATTTTTTTGTAACAATGTAGGCAATTCAGTCATTAGAGTAATTTAGCGTGATGGAAAGGTCACGAAAGGTTAACTGAATTCATTAGGTCAAGAAAGGTCAAATTATATCATGAAAAGTCAACCTTACCTGAAAAGTCATGAAAGCGTCGTTTTGTTCATGAGCCACAATAACTAAATAAAACAATATTATCATCAAACCAAAAATGATAACCAATATTATAATCCACCATGTTCCTTGTTCAACCAAACTCCAACCATAAATTAAAGTTGCTATAAATAACATCATAGAAATCAACATGGCCATGACAGAAAATATCACAGCGTCCCCTGGCTCCATATTTCGCAGAACTGGTAAATTCTTCAAATTTCCTTTTAAATGCCCAAAATCGTCATGACTTTTTGATTTTTTCATAATTGAGGTATTTTCTGATTTCATTTCAGTTTCAAGCTCTACCACTTCCTCCGGATGTAGTTCAAACTGACACTTAGATACCGGTAGATGGCGTAATATGATGATGCAGACGGCTACAATTGTGTACGCCATTAATGTTCCGATTGACATGAATTCAACTAAGGTATCTATTTCAAACAATAGAGCCATTATGCATGCTAATAATCCGAATACTGCGATGGCATAAAGAGGTGTTTGGGTTGAGGGGTGAACACGAGCAAAGAATTTAAACAGAAGACCGTCGTTGGCCATGGCGTAAACAGCACGTGGGAGAGAAAACGCTGATCCTAACATAGACGTCGTCAATCCCAACAAAGTTCCACCAGCTACGATATATTTTGCCCAATATGCACCATTACTAGCAAATGCGAACGGGAAAGCCGCAGACGTATCGACTTCATAGTAAGGTTGCATTAGTGTTAAAGTCGTGCTGGCAAACATGTATATCAACGTAACCACCAGTAGCGAGATACCTGTAGCCATGGGTATTGCCTTCTCTGGCTTTTCAGATTCTTCGCTAGCTATTGCTATACCCTCGAACCCAATATAAGCGAAGAAACAACTAGCAGCTCCAGTCAAAGTTCCACTAAAACCGAAAGGGAAAAATCCTCCGTGATTTGTATTGGTCCAATTATTGAAATCCGCGAAGTATAGACCTGCGCAGACGATAAATAATATGACAGCGCCATTAAACATTGTAAAAACGGTGTTAAATCTCACACTAAATTTAGCTCCAGTTGCCACTATAATAAATGCTATCAATGAAAACAGAAATGCTAAAAAATCGGGATATTCGGACACCCAGCCATCAGCACTACCCAACGTTCCAATGGTTGTTAGTGTTCCGTTCTTGATCGACCCGTGTACCAAGGAATCAAATGATGCACTCCATGCTCTAGCGACGGAAGCGGCACCTATAATATGTTCCAACAGAATGTTCCATCCAACCAAAAAGCCCCAAATTTCCCCGACTGTGATGTATGTGTACGAGTAAGCCGACCCGGCTTTCGGAACTCTGGCTCCGAATTCAGCATAACACAAAGCCGATAAAAACGCAGCGATTCCTGCGAATAAAAACGAGAGTATTGTTGAGGGACCAGCTTTAAGTCTAACCACGGCACCACTTATAACGTAAATGCCAGCACCAACCATGTGACCTATCCCAAGGAAGGTGATGTCGAATGTAGTTAGACATTTTCGTAACGAAGTTTCGTGGAAGTCGGCGGAAATAGTTTTCTTTCTGGTGATTTGAGACACAAACCTTCCTAGTCTTCCCATTTTACAACCTGGAATCACAAACATATTATACGGTAGTAAGTCAGTGTTTTAGAAAACTTGGCCTCTGATCAAGGATTGTAGAGGTTTCCTAAATTTTGTAAGTGCATCAGGGACATTTATAGAAGGCTTCTCAAATGGCGGCCTACTGGCCAAATACGACGCCCTCAAGAGTGGCTCCTCAAAGGTGACCTCTTGCACTTAAATGCTCTGCTTACTATGCTTGCTAAGCTCTATTTGGCCCTTATATTTCATTCATAAAATGCATTTGGCCCTATACAAAAATTAATTGAGAAGGCCTGACTTATAGCATCAATTTGCACCATTCCTATTTTTAATTAGACATCTGTGGTTCCACCAATTTTACTTAAAATTAAGCGATTGATGACGTCAGGTTCTCTGTGATTCAAGTATAACATTGCGGGTATGACGTCATCAATCACTTCATAGGGGCCCTTCTTCGAGGACAGAACCTCGACTCTCTCATGTAAATATGAAACGATTCCAATATGTATCGTTAAATCGAAGGAAAGAATTTATTCTAAATATATCTTCAAATCTTTTTTATTCTTTAGAAATCTTAAGGCAATTACAAATGTTCGAATACTTCAAATCGTGTTCTGCTATAGAATGATATCAAACAAAAATAGAAAATGAAAGATTATATTTGGAAATAACACGATCGATGTGTGGAAGCCATTGTTTCCGTTCTATCAAGAATCAATATCAAGGGAGTAATTGAAACCTTAACAATCAATCAGGTACATGTTAATACCTAATTATATTGTCAATGACGTCACTCTGTGGAGTGAGTTAGACGCTTGCTCGCTAACCTGAAGATCCAGGGTTCAATCCCGGCATGTGTCGAGATGATACCTTCGGATTTTTCAACCCGGTTTCCCCCCGTCAGTGATGCAGATCGGAGGGGCTGACATGGAAAAGCGTCTAGTCGTTCGGATGGGACAATAAACCGAGGTCCCGTGATCTATTGGCTGTGCACGTTAAAGATCCCTCGACAATTGGAAAACGATAATAAGAGCAGGCTAATGCCACTGTCCTGCTGTCCTGGCAAAAAATTCCCTCATTGCACACTGCGTGGCATTTGCCCGTCCTCAATTAGCCCATATAGGTGCAGAAGGTAAAACTCCATTCATTTCATGTGTGACTCTGTGGACAAAATAGTTACAATAGTTTGATATCCTATTAAAGCTCAATAGACCAATGGTATGATATACTATTATTTTGTCATAATTACTGTATAATATATCCATTATATTATCATTTCTATTTAATCAATAATACATGAAACAGAATTTAAACTTCAAAAATGTGGAATTTAATCAACAATTTGCAATATGAATAATTAATGGTAATACTGATAATTGATGTGAAATGGAGTTTAACGTCCTTCTCTTCTAATTGAGGATGGGAAAACGCCATGCAGTGTTCAAAGGAGAAAATTTTGCCAGGACAGCGGCATTATCCTGCTCTTATTTCCGATTTCCAACTGTCGAGGGATCTTTAACGTGCACAGTCTGTAGCACAAGGGGCCTCGGTTTATTGTCCCATCCGAACTGCATCACTGACAGGGGGGAACCTGGTGGAAAACTCTAAAGGTATTGAACCTGGACCTTCAGGTTAGTGAGCAAGCGTCTAACTCGGCTCCCTCATAAGTAATTAACATTAGGTTGTATTTTATTTAAACTTCTGGGTGTCAAAGTTGTTAGCAGTCGAATAAAATGATGTTGCTTAAACAGATTATTTCAAATTAAAACCCTCACACATGTTCCTGACTTGCAAATTTTAGAACCCAGAAGTCCTAATAAATATCACCTATTAGGCCTAAACTGAATTTAAAAAAAAAATGAATGAAAAAATATGAAAATTTCAATAATATAATCATTTTATTAATATGTTGAAAAAAAAAATATATATATAATAAAAATAGCGAATGAAACAAATATGAAAATATAATCATTTATTAATAAAATGAAAAAATGTTAATTAACAAAACAAAGTAAAGTGACGCAAAATAAAGTTGAGCAAAGATAGGTAGGTTTTATACACATTCGGGTATAAGTATATTATATATTTTATGAATTTGTCCGCGGGAAGAACTGTTCAAATCTTCACGACAAAATTTGCTTTCACCTTCCATATAAGACTTTCAACCCGATGGTTGCCCACCCCCTCACATTAATCAATGTGCCCCTTTTCGTACCCCACTTTCATGATGCTTGTGCCGTCATTGCTTCATAATGTAATGGTTGTTTGAATTTGATTTTATTAGCTAAGTCAATCAGTAATATTGTTCAAAACTCTTTCTCGAAATTTTAGCCTTCAAATCACAGTGTATCCATAAATATCAGCGTTTGAAAGTCAAAAATACTACTGAGACTATACCTTATATTATAGAAAACACATATACGGACAATGAAAGATTAATGTTTAGGAAGGGTTATAATTGAAGGGAGTATGCGATTTCATGCGGTTCTAGTACTTCTGGAGGCTATTAAAACCCCCATCACACCGGACCGCGACCATCTACGTTCTTACGGCGACTAGAAAATGGACAAAAACGCGGCAAACGCAAAGAAAACTCGAGAAAAAGACTCCGAAAAAAAGCAAAATCTATAACAGCCGCGCTTTTACCACGACCTATGCGATCATACTGCGTTCTCACGACGCGCCCGCCACGACTTTTACCCGCTTATGGCGTTTCTGTTTAGATCTAACGGCGTTCACCTGAGTTCCCGCAGCGCTCTCACTACGCTTTTGGGGTTGTTACCAGGCGTCTTCCACGTGTCTAACGACTGCACGAGGACCTCGTGGCGTTTCTAACGCGTAGTAGGGTCGTATCAGAAACCCGAGGGTCGTGGTGAGGACGCCTTGAAGTCGCCGTTTCAGGTGTAACCGTTTTTGCAGCGTCTTTACCACGCGTGTACTGCGCTTATACTACGTTCATGGAGATGTTATGGCGTTTGTATTACGACCTTTGTGATCCCACCGAGTTCTCAACGCGTTCCAAGACGGATCGCCGGACCTTGGCGTTTGTTTTGAACATGTCCAAAACAAACGCCGTGACTCTGCGATCATTGGCGACCATGGCGACCACAGCACGATGTCTGGCGACGTTACCACGCTAATACCATGCTTATGGCGACGTTACCACGCTCTGGGACCATTTTCCGTCGCCGCAGCAGCGCAGTAAGGACGCCTCTCCGGTGTGATGGGGGTATTACATAGTATACTCAAGGCCAAAATCTACGCTCGAAAATGCTGATCATTCCCCTTTAATATTTCATCTATTTACAATTTATATCTTATTATATAAAATACCACATTTTAATCAATAACAACAACACAATTAATTTATCAAATTCTGAATCGAAATAAGTTAAAGAGGCATTATGCAAAATTTTCATCATTAAAATGTTACATAAATCACCTAACTACATTTTTAGACAAACTGCGTGTAATTGAAATTCACAAACGGTCTCCGTGAAAGTTACGCTGGCGCTCTGCAACATATCACGGCAATGAACGGCGGACATTTGACCGGACTACATCAATGTTATCACGTAATCTTGTGATTCTGGTAGTTCAAACATCAGAGACGGGTCATTCGAGGCTACAAGTATTTGTAAACAAATAACACGAAAACAAACAGTTATGTATCTAAAATGATGATAAAACGCGTAAATGGTGAACAAATAGTCACTACGTAGCATTAAATGCACGAGCAGGTGTCCTCCACAGATTCTATTGCTATGAACTATATCTATGTCGCGACGTTACAAGCAAGTGGTAAAGCGTCAAAGTAAAGAGTCTCGCGCATGAAAACACAACGAAAAACACCATTCATTACCGAGACAGATTATGGTTTACGGAAACTGCCGAGGATTGCCGATTGTGAAATTCAAATTCGTATATATCATCGTGTTCAGTTACACTTAAATATTTTATAACCTGTACACCCGTTGGATATTATAGGCTACATTAATATATAATATTACTATCAAATGGATTGTTAAGAGGTTTCTAAATAGTTTATATGAATCATGGAGACTGATAGCATCAATTTACACCATTCCAATATTCAATAAAGGGATTGTAAAGTGATTTTCTAAACTTTGCATGTGGGTCGGGGACACTGATGGCATCAATTTGCGCCATTCCAATTTCCATTTCGATGTCCGTGGTTCTTGCAATTCAACTAAGACTAACGCGTTTTATGACGTCACTGACAGTGATCTATCGGAAGATACTATTGATATCTATGCATATTACTGTCAGTGACGTAAAGAAACGCGTTAGTTTTAGTGGAATTGCAAGAACCACAAACGTCGGTATGGAAATTGGAATGGCGCATATTGATGCTATCAGTGTCCCCGATACACATACAAAGTTTAGAAAATCACTTTAAATTACATACCACTCATGAAAATGCATGATTTCAGTGTCCCCGATAAAAAAAAGTTTAGAAAACCTTTTTATAATCCTTATAATCTTATATTTCAAATTATGATTAATGATAAGCGAATTTTAAGTCCACGGCATTATATTTTTAACAAATATAGCATTAAAATGTTCTTTAAAACTACACAAAGTTTAGATTATTACAAGCAATGCAAGAACACTTATTTTAATAGCACAGTCATCCTTTTCACTAATTAGCAATAACTATTATTGTCAATTGTATGTTTATGATAAATCGATCCCGTGAATATAATTATCATGAATGTGATATTTATTCGTGACGGGGGATTCTTAAATTCTTAAAATGAGCAGTTTCATCATTATTTGTAGGTGTAACATGATATTTTTAATGTACTAAATTTAATAACAAAATTTTAAATCTTATAGAGAATGTATACGTCATATTAATACTCATGTTCCTTCAGCATCGTTAGACATGAAATGAAATGATATTATTTGCATTATTGTTTTATCAAATTCATGCTATATATGCTGTTACTGTTTAGTTCATTATTACTTTCCATAAAAAAATTTCTATTCATGTAATATCTCTTTGTTATATATTATTGTATTATGTTCCTTTATATGTTATTTACCATTCGCCTTATTATATAATTTTGTAATTTCATTTAAACCATTCGTTGTATGATGCCTTTAATGGGCGTATTTGATGCAATAAACTTATCTATCTATCTATCCATTCGTTGCTAAAGGAACATGATTTATACTTAGCAAAGAAGAAATAATAGCAACACCAATTAACAACCCTGTCCTAGTCCCGTTTGCTCCCAGCCAATACATAGTTATATCTATAGCAGTCTAGCAACACCAATTAACATCACTTCACACACATACCTACCCCCTCTTCACACCCCCTTCCCCCTCCCCATACATCCGTTACTCGATTACTTTTTCCACATCAACATACAGTCAAATCAGTGGCGCTTCTTCAGAATAATTTCTTTCGTATAATGTTACATACGGATACCTGGTGTTGCCCCACCCCCCTCCCGCCAATTATTAGTCCCAGCTCGGTCCCTCACCTAAAGATTCCTAGAAACCCCACTGAGTCAAATCTCTCATGGAATCGATTAATCAAGCCAAACTAGTTAGCATCCCAAATACCTACAGCAGTAGCCCCCCCCCCCCCACCCCCACATTTCAAAATCTACCCCTTCATCCCTCCAGATCAGCACCCAGTCAAGTGAATCAATTAAATGGGTTACATAAACTTAATGACAAATTAGTCACACGGCTAAATTCAAAGTATTAGAGATCACCGCCCAATATCCCCCCTCCCCCGCTCCCTCCCTCGCTCCCTCCCTCCTACCTTGAGATACAACATTCCACCACCACCATACCAGCTCCAAGGCGAAATAAATCAGTTATTTAGCAGCAATATGACCCTAACATACTAGTTAATAGCCTAATAGCCTAAAAAACAGTCATTATTTCTAACATATCCTCCAATTAAATGTGATATTTACACAAATTTCTGAGCAATTCAACGTATAATTATTTGCTTGAACGTATATTCATTTTTTGCTCTGTTGGTTTTCGTTTTGTATAAATTATATCAAACATGAGTTTAGATTAGCTTGCCATATGGTGCATAGTTTTCATAAGATCAAATCAATCAAAACAATAGAGCTGTATTCAATGCTTATTGAAAGCTCGTAGTAAACGTATATCAATTCAAATCTGCAATAAATTCTAAAACAATAGGCGTACTTACGTTTCTCAATCTTCCAGGAACCTTGGCACCGGTCGACGACAGTCTTGTAATCTTCTCAATCCACAAATAGCATTTTCCAATATTCCACACATCCGTGACAGCAATTTCTCTATCATGTTTCACTGTCATTCGACAATCCACCTCGACCACATACAGTCTTATCTAGCAGACCGGTTAATCACGCCTATATTCCCTCGAGAATATAGTCTCGGTTAATATATAGTAAGTTGATAAGCAGATCAATAATAGTGTAGGACGACTGATGTCAAGTAAAATGTCTCCTGAGAGACGAGTAACAAAGTGAACAAATGGAAAATGACTTGTCAGCAAAGTTAAGGATTTTCTGTCGAACTAAACGAGATTTGTAACCAATTTTGTGATTAAATAAGGGAGTTTATTAGTGTAAAAATAGGCGTGAGATGCTGATTCAGTCGATTAAAATATGAATATCTGACTACAACAGTCTCGGAATTGCATTTGGGAGCCGCGGTGGCTAAGTGAGTTAGACGCTTGCTCGCTAATCTGAAGGTCCAGGGTTCACTCCCGGCATGGGTTGACATGATATTCTTCGGATTTTTCAAGTGATGCATTTTGTCAGTGATGCAGGTAGGAGGGGCTGACATGGAAAAGCGTCTAGTCGTTCGGATGGGACAATAAACCGAGGCCCCATGTGCTTATTGGCTGTGAACGTTAAAGATCCCTCGACAGTTGGAAATCGAAAATAAGAGCAGGCTAATGCCGCTGTCCTGGCAAAAATTTCCCTCATTGCACACTGCATGGCGTTTGCCCGTCCTCAATTAGCCCATATAGGTGCAGAAAAGTAGGACGTCAAACTCCATTCATTTCATTTCATTTCGGAATTGCATTTCGTGAATCATTATATTTTTATGATTTATGTTATTAATACGGGTCGCATTTATCTGTTAATAATCACTGTATTACGTACATAATCACCTAATATACACGATTAATAACAAATAAAATACATTTGTATAGACAATTTACACTTTCAATAACAAATATGTAGTCAATAACAAATACAATACAATTAGTATAGACAATTTACACTTTCAATAACAAATATGTAGTCAATTTACACTTTCAATAACAAATATGTAGTCAATAACAAATACAATACAATTAGTATAGACAATTTACACTTTCAATAACAAATATGTAGTCAATAACAAATACAATACAATTTATTAGTATAGACAATTTACACTTTCAATAACAAATATGTAGTCAATAACAAATACAATACAATTAGTATAGACAATTTACACTTTCAATAACAAATATGTAGTCAATTTACACTTTCAATAACAAATATGTAGTCAATAACAAATACAATACAATTAGTATAGACAATTTACACTTTCAATAACAAATATGTAGTCAATAACAAATACAATACAATTTATTAGTATAGACAATTTACACTTTCAATAACAAATATGTAGTCAATAACAAATACAATACAATTTATTAGTATAGACAATTTACACTTGCAAAAACAAATATGTAGTCAATAACAAATACAATACAATTAGTATAGACAATTTACACTTTCAATAACAAATATGTACAGTCAATAACAAATACAATACAATTAGTATAGACAATTTACACTTTCAATAACAAATATGTAGTCAATAACAAATACAATACAATTTATTAGTATAGACAATTTACACTTTCAATAACAAATATGTAGTCAATAACAAATACAATACAATTTATTAGTATAGACAATTTACACTTTCAATAACAAATATGTAGTCAATAACAAATACAATACAATTTATTAGTATAGACAATTTACACTTGCAAAAACAAATATGTAGTCAATAACAAATACAATACAATTAGTAGGGGTGGGCGGTATTCCGGTATTACCGCAAATACCGGTTCTAAAAAAATACCGGTAGTAATACCGTGGCTCATCTGAAAACCGGTATACCGTGAATACCGTGAATTCTCAATAAAAATACCACGATACTGATTATCTGACAGTCACTGTCAAGATATGGTTGAAAATATGTGTTCTTTAAGCTTATCTTAAATCAGCTGGTCTTTTTTTGACTTTGATCATGCCTATCTGCCACACAAGACATTGTAATGTGACAATCCTGTTAATTTAGTGCCTGCTTGGATAGTCTTTGACATTCCAGATAATAAACAAATATAGTACTGTTGACAGCTGTTTCATTTAATTGAAAAAATAAATTAATAACCATCAGTCACCTCTTAAATAAAATGTAAAAATATTTCCTCATCAAGATAAGAAACATAAACTGTCAGCCAACTATTTGAGATTTGATATTTCAGTAGAAATGTGATCTTTTCCACACAAAATCAGCCCTTACCCCTTCTTTTGGTAGTAGAAGATTCTGTCATGGACAAATAAAAAGGTCCAAGAGCTATTTTGGCAAAAATCCAAATGTTCCAAAAATACTGTGACTACACCCAGTATTATATAAAATACCGAGGTATTTGAAATTGACAATACCGCCCACCCCTAACAATTAGTACACACAATTTACACTTTCAATAACAAATATGTAGTCAATAACAAATACAATACAATTTATTAGTATAGACAATTTACACTTTCAATAACAAATATGTAGTCAATAACAAATACAATACAATTTATTAGTATAGACAAATTACACTTTCAATAACAAATATGTAGTCAATAACAAATACAATACAATCAGTATAGACAATTTACACTTTCAATAACAAATATGTAGTCAATAACAAATAAAATACAATTAGTATAGACAATTTACACTTTCAATAACAAATATGCGCAGGCAGTAACAAATACAATACAATTTATTAGTATAGACAATTTACACTTTCAATAACAAATATGTAGTCAATAACAAATACAATACAATTTATTAGTATAGACAATTTACACTTTCAATAACAAATATGTACAGTCAATAACAAATACAATACAATTTATTAGTATAGACAATTTACACTTTCAATAACAAATATGTAGTCAATAACAAATACAATACAATCAGTATAGACAATTTACACTTTCAATAACAAATATGTAGTCAATAACAAATAAAATACAATTAGTATAGACAATTTACACTTTCAATAACAAATATGTAGTCAATAACAAATACAATACAATTTATTAGTATAGACAATTTACACTTTCAATAACAAATATGTACAGTCAATAACAAATACAATACAATTTATTAGTATAGACAATTTACACTTTCAATAACAAATATGTAGTCAATAACAAATACAATACAATCAGTATAGACAATTTACACTGTCAATAAATAATATGTAGTCAATAACAAATACAATACAATCAGTATAGACAATTTACACTTTCAATAACAAATATGTAGTCAATAACAAATACAATACAATTAGTACAGACAATTTACACTTTCAATAACAAATATGTAGTCAATAACAAATACAATACAATTAGTATAGACAATTTACACTTTCAATAAATAATATGTAGTCAATAACAAATACAATACAATTAGTATAGACAATTTACACTTTCAATAACTAATATGTAGTCAATAACAAATACAATACAATTAGTATAGGCAATATACACTTTCAGTATCAAATATGTAGTCAATAACAAATACAATACAATTTATTAGTATAGACAATTTACACTTTCAATATCAAATATGTAGTCAATAACAAATACAATACAATTTATTAGTATAGACAATTTACACTTTCAATAACAAATATGTAGTCAATAACAAATACAATACAATCAGTATAGACAATTTACACTGTCAATAAATAATATGTAGTCAATAACAAATACAATACAATCAGTATAGACAATTTACACTTTCAATAACAAATATGTAGTCAATAACAAATACAATACAATTAGTATAGACAATTTACACTTTCAATAACAAATATGTAGTCAATAACAAATACAATACAATTAGTATAGACAATTTACACTTTCAATAAATAATATGTAGTCAATAACAAATACAATACAATTAGTATAGACAATTTACACTTTCAATAACTAATATGTAGTCAATAACAAATACAATACAATTAGTATAGGCAATATACACTTTCAGTATCAAATATGTAGTCAATAACAAATACAATACAATTTATTAGTATAGACAATTTACACTTTCAATATCAAATATGTAGTCAATAACAAATACAATACAATTTATTAGTATAGGCAATATACACTTTCAATAACAAATATGTACATTCAATAACAAATACAATACAATTTATTAGTATAGACAATTTACACTTTCAATAACAAATATGTAGTCAATAACAAATACAATACAATCAGTATAGACAATTTACACTTTCAATATCAAATATGTAGTCAATAACAAATACAATACAATTAGTATAGACAATTTACACTTTCAATAACAAATATGTAGTCGATTTACACTTTCAATAACAAATATGTAGTCAATAACAAATACAATACAATTAGTATAGACAATTTACACTTTCAATAACAAATATGTAGTCAATAACAAATACAATACAATCAGTATAGACAATTTACACTTTCAATAACAAATATGTAGTCAATAACAAATACAATACAATTAGTATAGGCAATATACACTTTCAATAACAAATATGTACAGTCAATAACAAATACAATACAATTTATTAGTATAGACAATTTACACTTTCAATAACTAATATTTACAGTCAATAACAAATACAATACAATTTATTAGTATAGACAATTTACACTTTCAATATCAAATATGTACAGTCAATAACAAATACAATACAATTTATTAGTATAGGCAATATACACTTTCAATAACAAATATGTACAGTCAATAACAAATACAATACAATTTATTAGTATAGGCAATATACACTTTCAATAACAAATATGTAGTCAATAACAAATACAATACAATTAGTATAGACAATTTACACTTTCAATAACAAATATGTAGTCAATAACAAATACAATACAATTAGTATAGACAATTTACACTTTCAATAAATAATATGTAGTCAATAACAAATACAATACAATTAGTATAGACAATTTACACTTTCAATAACTAATATGTAGTCAATAACAAATACAATACAATTAGTATAGGCAATATACACTTTCAGTATCAAATATGTAGTCAATAACAAATACAATACAATTTATTAGTATAGACAATTTACACTTTCAATATCAAATATGTAGTCAATAACAAATACAATACAATTTATTAGTATAGGCAATATACACTTTCAATAACAAATATGTACAGTCAATAACAAATACAATACAATTTATTAGTATAGACAATTTACACTTTCAATAACAAATATGTAGTCAATAACAAATACAATACAATCAGTATAGACAATTTACACTTTCAATATCAAATATGTAGTCAATAACAAATACAATACAATTAGTATAGACAATTTACACTTTCAATAACAAATATGTAGTCAATTTACACTTTCAATAACAAATATGTAGTCAATAACAAATACAATACAATTAGTATAGACAATTTACACTTTCAATAACAAATATGTAGTCAATAACAAATACAATACAATCAGTATAGACAATTTACACTTTCAATAACAAATATGTAGTCAATAACAAATACAATACAATTAGTATAGGCAATATACACTTTCAATAACAAATATGTACAGTCAATAACAAATACAATACAATTTATTAGTATAGACAATTTACACTTTCAATAACTAATATTTACAGTCAATAACAAATACAATACAATTTATTAGTATAGACAATTTACACTTTCAATATCAAATATGTACAGTCAATAACAAATACAATACAATTTATTAGTATAGGTAATATACACTTTCAATAACAAATATGTACAGTCAATAACAAATACAATACAATTTATTAGTATAGGCAATATACACTTTCAATAACAAATATGTAGTCAATAACAAATACAATACAATTAGTATAGGCAATATACACTTTCAATAACAAATATGTACAGTCAATAACAAATACAATACAATTTATTAGTATAGACAATTTACACTTTCAATAACTAATATTTACAGTCAATAACAAATACAATACAATTTATTAGTATAGACAATTTACACTTTCAATATCAAATATGTACAGTCAATAACAAATACAATACAATTTATTAGTATAGGCAATATACACTTTCAATAACAAATATGTACAGTCAATAACAAATACAATACAATTTATTAGTATAGGCAATATACACTTTCAGTATCAAATATGTAGTCAATAACAAAAACAATACAAACAATTATAATGACTAAAATGTACCCAAACAAAAATGCTCATGCCCATGCCCATGCTCATGCTGTCCGGAGAAACTGCAGGTGCAAAATACTCAACACTAATTTTCAAAATGTTTTTCACTAGAACCAGTTCTCTAAACGAGAATGTTGTACAAAGGTCATCGGAAAAAGGAACACATGACCAATTTTTGAAGCTGGCGTTGTCGACCACAAGTTATTATATTATTGTTGTCTGAAATACTTTAAGCAGTGTCTCCCTTTAATATGAAAATACAAGAAAATCGAGAACGCATTATGCACATGATAAAAAAAAGTCTGAATGATTGGCACGCTGTTTATTAGATTAGTACAAATAGATTTCTTTCCAGAATGAGAATTGACTTCTGAACTGAACTGACAAAATAGTGTATGTATTTTTAACATGGTTAAATATAAAAAAGTCAAAATCTCTCTTTTTTGCTTTCACTTTTATTTTAATGAGGCAAATTTTCGCATATAATGCTTCTTCAGGCCTAAAAATACATGAAATAGGAAAAAAGTTAACCACAGAAAAGAAAAAAGCAAAGCAAAAAGTGTCAAATTTCAGGTACGAAGAGTGCTATAACAATCACTATCAGTATGCTATTAGTCGCGCAATATACATAATACAATAATTAAAATTACATATTGATATCTATAATAGTGATTAAGAAAGCTAAAGTATAATTACCAGGAGAAAGACTTCCGAGATGAACAAAATAAAGGTGGAGGTGTTTCCCCCCCAATAATGAATAACGTTCTAATTGAGCAAATTGAAATAATTATGAGGTCATTAGAGGTCTACGACGTCAAAACATCTTGACGACAT
Organism: Lottia scabra; assembly: GCA_029955415.1. NCBI lineage: Eukaryota > Metazoa > Mollusca > Gastropoda > Lottiidae > Lottia > Lottia scabra. The sequence continues at coordinate 651,898 of JARJEI010000011.1, read as the reverse complement.
CATTAGAGTAACTCCACATGTAAGGTCTCTAGGAGTGTGAGTTGTAAATGCATACAATGATTAAAACGTTAACAAACCATACTGAAAAGATAATACTACTAGGCTATAATTATATAATATGACGAGAAATGAAAAGAAAGCTTTAACATTATTTTTAACATATACCAACTGATGTGAAATTATATGAATTGTTCTCATTTTCCAATTTTCTTGGGGCTTTTATACCTGAATCATTTGGAGGTTTCAAACTCATTAGTTTCAATGGCGTGTCATTTTTACAATACATACTGCATTAATCTGTTAATCACGTATCTGACATCATGTAAGATATTCTCAATCTCTCTAACAGAGTGCAAATCGTTCCTTGCAGTTCTGGTCTATATATCTGTCATGCAACTTCTCAAAAAGTAGTCTCAAACCATGTGAACTTCTTCCAGTTCCATTTTGACAACTTAATCGTCATTGAATTCTCTTTCTTAAAGTGACAGTCTGAATTTTTTTGCTCAAATTTGTGAAAACTTTACACCAAAATCTGTAACTATGTGCCCTTTAATGTATCTGAAAGTTTTAACTAAAAAAATGCAGCCGTTAATTTTTAAACGCTAAAAACTTGCTAACATTTTTAAAAACCTTATACGTAAGGTTTTTAAGTGTGTTATATTTTTTGGACGGGCAAAATATCATTAAAATTCGGTAAAATTCGGTAAAATTTCGACTTTATTCCACATAGGCGTACGGGAGGTTTTGAAATTGGGGGTGCTGGAGAGATTTGTGCCCGAATCTCAGACTCTGCCCGAATTCTATTGAACGCGGAGCCGCGTCAGCCCAAGCCCGACTACGAGAAGCGCTAAAGGCGCGAGCCCGCTGCAGAGGGGCGGGAGGTCCTCCCCCAGAAAATTTCGAAAATCTACATTCAATCTGTTGCATTCTGAGACATAATTAGGGGTTGATTATTGGACGAGAGGGATTCATCAAAAACGATTTCATATCCATTCACAAAATTCAACAAGATTTTATTGGAATATTGCATGAAATATGTGAATTTCAAATCCGAAACCTCCATGAATCGGCAGGAATCAGTTCCCGGCAATATTAGTGGGTATTTTTCTAAAAAAAAAACAAGGAGACTCGGGAACTTTCAGTGCCCGAATATGATGAGAATTTTGCCCGAATATGATCGAGCCGAAACTTTTGGGGGGTGGGGGGAGCTGTCGCCCCCCCCTGCTCCCCCCTCCAGTACGCCTATGTTATTCCATCGCACTCTATTTTTAGCCAACAACCAGACCTTTTGGAAAAACAGAAAGATACGTGAAGCCATTGAAATTATGAAACATAAGCCAGAGCCTAATAGAGACACAGGATACTCTATCTCTAATGTATGGAATGACCTCTTTTGATTGATGTGATTCATTAACTGCTCCTCTTATCCTCATTATGTGATTCATTAACCAGTCCTTTTATCCTGATTATATCTTTCATTAACTACTCCTTTTATCCTGATTATGTGATTAACACTTTTATCTTTACATACTGTCCCCCTTATACCTATTATTATACTGTTGTTGTTATATATGGTTTCCTTTACTCTTTGTTGTTAACGATTTATTTGCTATATATACTCTGTTAGTCTTATTATGTTATTCATTCTCTTGATAACGCTGCCTGTATGAGCATGTGAAACGTTGAGTTAATAAATGTCAGAAATAGTATATCCATATATCTTGTGCTTCTTTATCTATGCCTATTTCTATATGTCTTATAAACAATATTATTATTTATAATAATATCATTTATTACCGTGATATCTTGCAGAGCGTCAGCGTAACTTTAACACGGAGACCGATTGACCTAAATTGTCACTACTTTCAAATATATAGGGTCATAATTATGGCATCTGAATATTTCCTGACACCCAGACATTTTCTTTCTACGACAAAGACACCCGTTTCAACTATCGTAAATGTTCGAGACTAACATTATGACTCGGTCATGATAAGCAGCCATCATTCGGATCAGCCTTCGTCATTGTTTGAGGCTTTGTAATGACTTGGCCATAATAACAGCAATATTGCCCGGTAATAAGGCAAGGGAAGACAACTCTCGTTGGGAGATTTTTACGTGGTAGAAGGTAATCCTGTCTGTAGAATTATTGTGATTGGCTGAACTATAATGTATTCAATATTATGCAATATTCGTATAGTATACGAGGTTACCTAACAAGCTAGTCTAGTTCTGACCTTGCTAGGGAAAGAGAGATAACTCTTGTTCAGAGATTTCAATTATTGTCTGATTGTAATTCACAACAAGACAACTCATTCCGAAGAAAGATTTTGATTGCATGAACAATGATTTATTCAATATGTGTTCATAAGCGAGTAACAATCATATGGCGTAGCCAGGTTTTCGAAACGGGGGGTGCAATCCAGACACACTGCAGAACGGCTAATATTGAAGCCATATTATTTGATATTTTAGCCTGGAAGATTGGTGAAGACTGTTTTGAATGCAGATAGAGGGAGATAACTACATTCTGGTGAACTATATTTTTATACGACCCATGTCCGTCGGTCCGTCCGTCCACAATTGCTCGTAAACACTCTACAGGTCACAATTCTTAACGGATGTTGACGAAACTAACTGGTAATGGTTATTACCGCCCAAGGATGAACCCTATTGAAAATCAGCAAAATCGAAAAATATTTACGATGAATTATTGCCCTTGTTCTTAAAAACACGCTTCGATTTCCTTTTATCTGCATTCGAATGTTATTGTCAACAATTGCCGCCATTTTCTCAATAAAGTATTTGTTCCATCCTAGGCCTGTACATTTGGGAGATTCAAACCCTCCCTCCACCGAATTCTAATTATTCTTTTTAATTTATATAAATTTTGATATTTTCTAGGATGAACATTTACAACAAATTACTCAAAAAGCTGAAAATATTTCTGAAAAATATAATTCCTTTATTAATACCTATTCGAAACTTGTATTTCATCCCAAATAAAATAGAATTTCACACCAAAACGGCCAAAACAGGCAAAAGAGTTAAGCTTATCAATAATAGTGTTTTCGGTTTAGATTACCTAAATAATCTGATAAATCCAGAAAACTATGTTTAAATACAATAATTAAATAATCCCTTAATCCAAATTAAGGCATTTATCAATAATAATCTGTAATTGTATGGAAAATTACATAGTTTTATGGGTTTATTTGATTCTGTTTGTATACTTTGGACACCATTGATGAATATAATATACTCTTATTGACCAAGTTTGAGAACTTAATTTTTTTGTTCATTCTAAGACGTAGTATCGCTTTAATATGCTATGTATATAATAAACACACACATGATAACACAGAGTAAAATTTTCAATTTAAGTAGCCTATATTTGAAAACATTATGCAATTTGTTGTGCAGTTCGAGTTAGCCTACTTATGATGACTATTTACATATATTTAATACACAAATCAACATTGGTTTTTAGCCAACTCTTCCCCTTTAAAATGTTCAAAAAGATGAAATGATACTGCAAGGAAACACACATAGCCGTAGGGGCCCACGACTCAACAGGGGGGCAGACTGACTAATTGCCCAAATTTTAATGATATTTTGCCCGATTTCTTGATTTTTTTTACCTCAAAAACATAATATTTAGGGGGGCAGCTGCTGAACGTCAAAGTCATAGATTAATTTTCATTCAAAACGGCATATTAGAATCTTTGAGTACGTCATTTTTTTTCTCAAGGTACAACAACAAAAGATTCAGTACAAAACCACGAAATATAATTGAAGGACAGAATAAAAGTTGAGACGTTGAGAAATAAATCACAGAAAATTAAGTTCATTAGAGAGACAGTGACATTAAGATGAAGGAGAGTTATTAATTAAAAACATTAATTAACAAGCTTCAGCTGCTCTACCTGGACATTTTTATACTGTTAGGTCGAACGTCGTCACAGATTGTTTGTATTAAGACGGAAACAATGGTGCAAGGATAAGGAGTAATTTTTTAGTCTCGTATACAGTTTACTAGTGATTTTTTTCTCTCTTTATACAAAATGCTTGCAAGGTTAGTTTTAAAAGATAGATATATCATTACGAAGATTTGCTAGTATTGAAGATGAATATTTCATTTGGACGATTTGCTTGTATTTTTTGCAAGGAGTGGAAACTTTGTTCTTTCCGATTTTGTACAGATATTTTTTATTCATATTTGGAAAAATGAAATTTTACGTTCTACCTTTGACAACTTATTTCGATACAAATGTATTGGACTTGACATTAGACTTATACATGTACATGTAATATAGAAAACAACAATTTTGGTTCGTGGGGATCTTTTCAACCTACAGTCCTCTTTCGGATCTATTTTTTCTTGTTAATCTGTACCAACATGGGTCGACTGGAATACTAAGATTCATTCCTTTTTTTCGAAAAACTTGCTTTTAATATTATATCGGTCTGGATTTTTGGAAATGATCTATTATTGCCTCCCTTACATAGACACAATTAAATCGACTTTTCGAAACGTAATATTGTGCTTTATTAGACGCTCTGCAATGTATAATGAATGACAGTTTGGCATATCATTTTTTTTTCCAATTGTTTCGGGGCCGCTGTCGGTGTAGAACGATAGGAAGTTTTCCCAAAAAATGATATTCGCCCATTCCTGAATCCTTTTCAATATTAAATGGTACAGAGATCTTTATAGTGCGCAGCTTTTCTCGTCATTAACTTTGATTGGTCGTACGATTATGGTCGACCAGTTATATTCCTTGTAACAAATTATTGCGGGAAAACTTTCGAATGACCAGACGTCAAATTTCTTGTAGCAAATTTACCTTGTGTTAATCGAGTCTCAACGGTCATAAATTGAATCTGACGTATAGTGTTTTTTAAACGAGGTTTTTAGTTGATAATGACGAGAAAACCCCGTCAATCCAGCAACGGTAGATAATGCAAATGTCTAACGTTTCTGAAGGAACATGAATGTTCCTCTATGTGGGGCATCTATGCATTACAGAACGATGTCTTTATGTCTTGCGTCTGAAAAGTAACCCCCAGTATGCCCTGTGTATGATTAAAATTTGTCATCCTCCCAGCTTTTGACATATTACATTGCTTTCTGATGACTAATTAAAGGGATATGTTCACTAACCGTTCGACGAAAAATTTTGAGTCTCAGAACCTGGACTTTTTTAGCTATCTAATCCGTAGTAATGTTCCAAACACTCTCCCAAAATTTTAGCCTTCAAATCCCCGTGTATCCATAAATATCAGCGTTGACTCGTCGTTTAGTAAGATATGACTTATATAGAAAACACATGTTTTGAAAATGAAAGATAACTTTTAAGGTACGGGTATAATTGAAGGGATTGTGCGATTCAGTTCCAGTTCAGATTTTGTGCAGTTCCAGTAAATCTGAAGGCTATTTACATAAATTCAAGGTCCAAATCGATCCTCAAAAATTCTGAACATTCCCCTTTAACTTAAAGTTTAAGTAACTTCATATTTCGTTTTTCTCAATTTCAGTTTAGCCAAAGTAACTCCAGCTTTCAATGATGAAACATGTGGAGCCGCCATGGAGCCTATAAGCTCTCAACCTACACAGCCTATCGTTAGTTCAGGTAATCTTTTATAATTTATTTTGTATATCCACCAAAAAACTGCGCATAACCATTGTTCAATTCCAATGATATTCAATGAGGTATTCAATGGAAATATCCTTATATGAAAAGTTCATTAGCTACTTCCAATATATTGCCAATTTGTTTACATGGATTTCGAATTTCGAATTTACGGTTAGGATCGTTCGATTAGGGTTTTTTTTATTATTAAACACCAGTGGTTCCAACCATTTTTCAAACTGTGGCCCAAATTTACGAAAATCCTTAAGCCGTGCTCCCCCTATCAATTCAATTAGGCACCGATCCAAATTTCTGTCCGACTAAATTATGACGTCACTACCAATGTCATTCGAGCCAAATAGAGTCCTTGTCGTGTCATGGTAGGGTAAAGGTTAGGAAACCCTCAATGTTCTCAAGTACAGAGGCTACCGACTAGCCGGATAATATTTCGACTAACATTCCTTGTACTTTTAAAGAACTTTTCTTGATTAATTGTTTTATTAATTTCACGTTAGCTTTAAGCTACGATATTATATTCGTTGTATTTCAGAAGAACTTTTCTTGTCTAAATATTATAAATTTCACGTTAGCTATAAGTTAGTTTTAAGTTAGTTTTAAATATTATTCGTATTTTACGAATCCCACTTAGCTCTTAGCTAATTGACGTTTTATTATTTCGTGTTAGCTTAAGCTACTAAACTACTATGAACGACTCTTGGCGTTTTAGGGAACACAACAAATGTTTTTAAAGTCTCAGGTTAGCTTTGAGCTATTATAAACTTATTTCACTATTATGAAATAATTTGGTTGACGTTTTATAATTGCACGTTAGCTTTAAGCTTCTATTTACTACTCTCAGTATCTGAAAAGGAAATGTCTTGATTGAGTTCATAATGAATTACGATTGATTACCATTTCAACCAGTAATTATTGGTTATGATTCACGACATAAGAAGGGTTGAACCATTTTCATAAAATATAGTTTGTGATTGATGGAACATATCAGTGATATCAATCATAAAAAATAATATAAGAGAAACATCAAAGACATATCTTAAATGTGAATCTTGTAATTGAATTATTGAAGTCTTATCTTTAAAAGTAATGTCCCAGATAGATATACTCTCGACTCACAGATTTATACAATAATAACCAGTAATGACTTCTTCGATATGAAATAAAGTTGTTATTAACCTCTTCTCTACGTCTTTTCTGGTCATTTTCTTTTCCCGATTTCTTTCTTCTTTTAGTGTTTTTCTTTACTTCTTCGTCTTCTTCCTCTACTACTTCCTCCTCCTCCACATTTTCTGTTTTTTTCTTCTTCTTCTTTCTCTACATTTTCTTCTTCAAACATGACGTCATTTGCTTGGATACGAGGAAATGGTGGTCGTTATGTTTAAGAGTTCTGTTCTCGATCAGGGTGTAAAAGTCCGATTACCTTGACCCAGTCCACCCAGCTGTAAATGGGTACGGACAATCCGGTAAAGATCAATGCCAAGAGGTTTGGCCAAGGACCTGCTGGAAGAAAGGATCCACACGGAACCTAAGTTGTTATACTTGTAAGATATAGTATTTCTTTCTTTTCTTTTCTTCCTCTATAGTATTTTCTTCTTCTTTCTCTACATTTGTTCTTCTGTCTCTACATCTTCTTCTAATAGTTCTTCCTCAACATCTTCTTCCTCCCCTTTCTTCTTTTTCTTTTTTCTCTTCGTAAACTTTTCCTTTTCCTTTTATTTTTCTAAGTTTTTTCCTGTACTTTTATTCGTCTTCTTTAACCTTTAAATAAGGAATGAATCTTGTCTAGGTTATGCTCTACTAGTAGATTCATAACTAGACCATATCACATAATCAATGGTAGAGGACTTGATAACCGTTGAAAGCGCTGAATTAAAAATTGAAACAAAAATCTTTGAGAAGTTAAAAAAGAAGAAAGATAAGGGAATTAATCGAAGACAATTTAAAAATACCAATTACTCATGATTCCAGTCTATTAATTAAACATGTTTCTATCGGAAAAATGATTAACTTCGATTTCCAGTAAATCATTAAAATCATACCCAAACCTGATTCCAATGATTCATGATTTCCTGGATTTTTAAAGCATCGAGTATAAACATGCCTACTATTCTTCCTCATCCAGACCACTGAGTTTTTGTTTTTTTAGTAGTTTGTAGTCAGAACACCAATTGGATGGTTTTATATTGTTGGTTTGGTAGTTGGTTGTTGTTGGTAGTAGGATCATGATCAACTGAATGGTTCGATACTCGCTGTTTGGTAGTTGTTGGTTGTTTGTGTAGGATCTGGATCAACTGAATGGTTCGATACTCGTGGTTTGGTAGTTGTTGGTTGTTGGTTGTTGGTAGTAGGATCATGATCAGGATGGTTCGATACTCATGGTTTGGTAGTTGTTGGTTGTTGTTGGTAGTAGGATCATGATCAACTGAATGGTTCGATACTCGTGGTTTGGTAGTTGTTGGTTGTTGGTAGTAGGATCATGATCAATTGGATGGTTCGATACTCATTATTGGTAGTTGTTGGTTGTTTGTGTAGGATCTGGATCAACTGAATGGTTCGATACTCATGATTTGGTAGTTGGTTGTTGGTTTGATAGTAGGATCATGATCAATTGGGTGGTTCGATACTGATGATTTTCTAGTTGTTGGTTGTTGTTGGTAGTAGGATCATGATCAACTGCATGGTTTGATACTCGTGATTTGGTAGTTGTTTGTTGATGATTTGATAGTAGGATCATGATCATTTGGATGGTTTGGTACTGTTGGTTTGACAGTTGTTAGTAGTTGACAGTAGTTTCGGGATCAATTGGGTGGTTCGATACTGTTGGTTTGGTAGTTGTTGGCTGTTAGATGTTATTAATAGTATAATGATTACTGTATGGTTGATACTGTTGTTTTAGTGGTTGCTGGATGTTGGTACATGTAGTAGTATGAAGATCAATTCAATCAATTCAATGTTTGATATTGTTGTTTTAGTGGTTGTTGGTAGTAGTATGAAGATCAATTGAATGTTTGATACTGTTGTTTTGGTAGTTGTTGGTAGTGGTATGAAGATGAATTCAATGTTTGATACTGTTGTTTTGGTGGTTGTTGGTAGTAGTATGAAGATCAATTCAATGTTTGATATTGTTGTTTTGGTGGTTGTTGGTAGTAGTATGAAGATCAATTCAATGTTTGATACTGTTGTTTTGGTAGTTGTTGGTAGTGGTATGAAGATGAATTCAATGTTTGATACTGTTGTTTTGGTGGTTGTTGGTAGTAGTATGAAGATCAATTCAATGTTTGATACAGTTGTTTTGGTGGTTGTTGGTAGTAGTATGAAGATCAATTCAATGTTTGATACTGTTGTTTTGGTAGTTGTTGGTACTGGTATGAAGATCAATTCAATGTTTGATACTGTTGTTTTGGTGGTTGTTGGTAGTAGTATGAAGATCAATTCAATGTTTGATACAGTTGTTTTGGTGGTTGTTGGTAGTAGTATGAAGATCAATTCAATGTTTGATACTGTTGTTTTGGTAGTTGTTGGTAGTAGTATGAAGATCAATTCAATGTTTGATACTGTTGTTTTGGTAGATATTGGTAGTAGTATGAAGATCAATTCAATGTTTGATACTGTTGTTTTGGTAGTTGTTGGTAGTAGTATGAAGATCAATTCAATGTTTGATACTGTTGTTTTGGTAGATATTGGTAGTAGTATGAAGATCAATTCAATGTTTGATACTGTTGTTTTGGTAGTTGTTGGTAGTAGTATGAAGATCAATTCAATGTTTGATACTGTTGTTTTGGTAGTTGTTGGTAGTAGTATGAAGATCAATTCAATGTTTGATACTGTTGTTTTGGTGGTTGTTGGTAGTAGTATGAAGATCAATTCAATGTTTGATACTGTTGTTTTGGTAGTTGTTGGTAGTAGTATGAAGATCAATTCAATGTTTGATACTGTTGTTTTGGTGGTTGTTGGTAGTAGTATGAAGATCAATTCAATGTTTGATACTGTTGTTTTGGTAGTTGTTGGTAGTAGTATGAAGATCAATTCAATGTTTGATACTGTTGTTTTGGTAGTTGTTGGTAGTAGTATGAAGATCAATTGAATGTTTGATACTGTTGTTTTAGTGGTTGCTGGATGTTGGTAGTAGTATGAAGATCAATTCAATGTTTGATACTGTTGTTTTGGTAGTTGTTGGCAGTCGTATCACGATAGTAGTTAGTATGATAGTATGATAGCTAATAGTAGTAGTATGAAGATCAATTCAATGTTTGATACTGTTGTTTTGGTGGTTGTTGGTAGTAGTATGAAGATCAATTCAATGTTTGATACTGTTGTTTTGGTAGTTGTTGGTAGTAGTATGAAGATGAATTCAATGTTTGATACTGTTGTTTTGGTAGTTGTTGGTAGTAGTATGAAGATGAATTCAATGTTTGATACTGTTGTTTTGGTAGTTGTTGGCAGTCGTATCACGATAGTAGTTAGTATGATAGTATGATAGCTAATAGTAGTAGTATGAAGATCAATTGAATGGTTCAGCCATGCTGCTCGGCGGTTGTTGGCAATCGTGGTAGTGGGGTAAAAATCAATTCGATGGTTGGTATCAGGATCAATTGGATGGTTTGATACTGATGGTTTGTTGGTAATATGAAGATCAATTTGACGGTTTGGTACTAACTGTTTGTTTGGTAGTTGTTATAAGTCGTGGAATTAGGATGAAGACGGTTTGGTAGTTGAAACATCCTCCGATCTGGACGTCTTTTACAGAGAATGATAACTATTTCTCGTTCAATCTCTTACACAGAGTTGTCTTCCCTAGCTTTGGCAGTCCAGATTCAATCTCTGTCACCTACTCAAAAAATAGTCCTATTTTGTGTTAACAACTTCATCAAGACTGCATTCTCCTCTATGACGTCATCTAAATAATGACGTTTTCTCGGATGAATACCTATAACAAATTACTCAAACATGAGATAGCGTTACACAAAAATATAGTCCTTACATTTAAACTGTTTGAAAATTGTATTTCATCTAAAATGAAGTAATATGTCATGCTTTTACTAAAACAATGTGGGAATAAAGACAAGTAAAGCGTATAAAAAGCAAAATATAGAGCATAAAGGTGTTTTACAAGAATCTTGTAAAACCGCTGAGACAGTGACAGAGGTGAAATCTGGACCGAAGGGGAAACAACTCTGTATGAGAGATTGAAATCGACTAAGCATTAGACAAAAAAATCGTTCAAACTAAAAAAGAAAAAAGATATATTTCGAATTTTGCTCTTTTTTTCGATCATTAGATGAAAAAGGAGAAATTTAAAAAAAAAAGTAACTCTATCTTGCGCTGTTAAAGATAATAAGCAGTGATTTTTTTTTTTTTATTTTTTTTTTCAGGGGGTCGCTCAGAATTCGCACCTGAAGCTTTCACATGTTTACCTCAATGGATGAATCGACCAGATACCTACAAATCAGGATTAGAGTATCTAGCCAAACTTGATCGAGTTCAAATTCAGACTATTGCAGAAAAAAGTAAGTACGGTATTCGTTAAAGATTCAGCTGATATTAAAATACAGATGTACTCTCTTCTCTTATTACACTCCAGACTCAAGTCGACTTAATGTTTTAAGCACGAAATTGTCTGAAAAGGTCTCAATGTAGCACATCTATAAAACAGTTGTATGAAAATGTGTTGCAAAAGTTTTCATCATGTAAACAAAACGAGTGTAAGTTGAGGACCGTAATTCAGACCCTGTGTCTATTAAACAAAAATATTGTACGGTAACATCTTTACTGTAGATATAAGATATAAGCTATATATTTACCGCATTAAGATATAAGCTATATATTTACCGCATTAAGATATAAGCTATATATTTACCGAATATCATATTATATATTTTTTTTACATAAAATTTCTTGTTGTGAAAGTAGTCATATAGCACCTGTCTCACCATGTTCCTTTAGCAACGGCTATCATTTCATTTCATTACATTAATCCGTTCTTATCATGATAAGACATTCTCGTCATTAATTTTGATTGGTCGAACGATTATGGTCGACCAGTTATATTCATTGTAACAAATTATTGCGGGAAAACTTTCGAATGACCAGACGTCAAATTTCTTGTATCAAATTTACCTTGTGATAATCGAGTCTCAACAGTCATAAATTGAATGTGACGTATAGTGTTTTTAAACGAGGTTATTAGTTGGTAATGACGAGAAAACCCCGTCAATCCAGCAACGGTAGATAATGCAAATGTCTAACGTTGCTGAAGGAACATGCTGTCTCATTGTCCTTAGTGTAGTTACGGTCCTGGCTTTGTGTTTTCTGAATTATGTTATCTTATGTTATCGTATGCTATCTTTCACCAGATCTTGACCAAGGAATGGATGGTTCTGAGCGGGTAATCAGATATAAATTACTCAATCCAAAAGGAGAACAAGTTTACAAATGTAAAAAAGGTAACTATTTTTAAGTTATACCACAATTATCTTTAGTAAGTAAGTACGTAAACGCTATTTATAGAAATTTTACTTGATAACACAAAAAATATATTTATAGTTAAACAAAATTCATGTGTTTATTAATGAATGCAAAATGTTCACAAGGGTTCACTGCAGCACGTGACAATAAAATGTAAATATACATTGATAAGTAATATTTACTAAGAAAAAAATTTTAATTTATATTCTAGAATTTACGGGAGAAAGTCTGAAATCTGATTTCTCGTTATTTATGGTGGATTTTGATGGAAAAGTAAGTTCTTGTATCAAATTATTATCTGATTTCACCTCTAATTAAGAAAATTTGAATCATCCCAAATGATAAAGGTCCCATTTGATTAATCAGATATCACTTAGTTTATCATTCGGCTCAACCTTCGTCATTTTGTTCGAGACTATGTAATGACTCGGTCATTGTAGGCGGCCATTCTGTCCGGTAAATGGACATGAAAAGACAACTCTTGTTTGGAGATTGATTTTAATTGGATGTTTTTACCGCGAAAGAAGACGATACTCTCTGAAGAATGATTGTGATTGGTTAAAATATAATTTATTCAATATGGCGACTACCGTATAGTACACGAGGTTATCTAGTCGCTAGTCTAGTGCCAAAGTTGATACGAGTGATATCATTAGTTTATGAACTTTATAATCCCGCCAGAGAAAGTGTCTACATAAACCGACTTATTGCCCGAATTTTATTGATATTTTGCCCGATTTGTGGGATTTTTTGCCCGAAAGCATAATATTTGGGGGGGGGGGGCTGCCCTGTCTCCTACGGCTATGTACATATTTTCTATCATTGAATATTGTTACAAATTATGATTATATCATTTCAGGACGTGTTTCATGTCGACTGGGAGTACAAATGTTATCGAGGTTTCTTCTGTTGCTGTGGTTGTATGTGTCATGGAAGGGAATTGTCTATTGAGATTCCACCAGGAGTCCCAGCAGCCCATGTTGGTAGGATGTAAGTACTGCCATCAGTTGTTAGGGAATATCAACGTATCTCAGGGGCTTTGTAATGCATCAGATTAGAGCGTTGGTACGTTGCAAACAAATGATGATCGAGCGTTCCGATCTTGGGTCTAGGTCTAGAGACATTGCATAAATCGCCTCCAGTCGACCAAACTCTGAACAGTAGAGTTTCTACGGGTTGAGACCCCAAATGGTAATGGCAATTTCCACAAGAGAATAAGAAATGTTCAATATATAAAGTTTATATGTTTTCTGATTTAGACCGGGGTGTTGCGGTAGTCCATATAATGTTGTAGACAGTTATGGTAAACAGATATTCCAAGTGACGTCACAATGGTGTATATTCATGGGCTGTGTTTGTTTACCTTGCTCGGTTTGTCAGCCCTCTGCATTCTACGGTCACACAGTAAGTATGAGCAGACTCGTATTAAAGGGATTCTCATAACCTCAAATGGGCATTCTAGCTTGTGAATGCAACTAATAACCAGTGACACAAGAAACCTCTATTTGCATGATACCTTAATTCGACCTGACATCCATAATTCCGCAATAACGATTAATATACGTTTTAAGATGCCAGTTTACTGCCAATCGGTAGTTATCTCTACAGCTAGTCAGCAATGAAACAATCTAATTAGAATTAGATTACATTTCGTTTCGGTTATTTTTTGAGTGTCCATGTACTCCATGTACTCTAATCACTTTTATAAGGCGGTCATCTTCTTGTGACGAAAATTTCAGCCAATCAAAAACTACCTTCAAGATCGCGGGTCTATGCATTGACATGCATTGTGGGAAGACGAAACAGAAAGTAAAGAGACACAGCAGTCCAAATTATGACGTAATACAAAATTTACAAATATAAACATTGTTCTGATTGGCGCTATGAATAGTTTATTCGTCACCAGAAGATTACCGCCTTATAGAAGTTAGATTAGATTAGATTAGATTACATGGAGTCGACAATCAAAAATTAACCGAAACGAAATGTAATCTAATTTTTATTAGATTGGCATTGAAATAGCTTGACATTGTGAACATGCGTTAGAACATTCCGAGCCTTATCTATGGAATCAACTTAAAAACAACGAAAAATCTATATTTTGTAAACTTTTGTCTTTAAGATTAAGACTGAGACAATGTCCTTGTGAATACAACAACATTAAGAATATAAAATGCCCATTAATTATATAGGTATACTCCAGTATGGATTTGGACTCGGAACAATAACTCCCATGAGGACAATAATCGGATAAAACTGAGTCGGAAATGACGTCACCCTTCTTTCTTCTTGTTTTATAGATATATATTTATTATGATATTACTACAAGACTTGACTGAAACGTTTTATAAGTATTTATATAAAAAAGATTTGAGTTGTTTGTTTGTTGTGATATTCTAGGTCACCAATACAAAGGGAGTTCCTGTAGCGTACATAGCTATGTTAGATGGTCCCCCAACGGGTCCAGTCGGCCAGGAAACATATATGGCTAATCTGGGATTTGATGTTTCTTGTAAGTATAAGCAAACATTTGTGTCCTTGTCAGGGGCGGACTTGGCCGCATGGCCACATGGCTAAAGCCATGCGGGCCGGTTTGTGAAAAATGACAAAAAAAAAATATGTATATTCTACTCCAAATTTCAAAAGAAAGTGGCCGAAATCTTCCAAGGTACCTACAATAAAAATAGATCTGATTATCTTGATACTTGTCTTAATTTCGGTATGCATTTTCTGGCCAACCTGTTTTGAGAGCTAAAGGCTCTCGGAAATCACGTTTATGGCTGTCAACTTTTCAAAATTTTCTGGGGGAGGACCCTTTAAGATCCCGACGCTCGGGGTCGAATTGGGCCGGTCACTGGAAAAAAAGCCATGGCCGCGTCACCGCCCCAGTCCGCCCCTGGTCCTTGTCAGGACTAGTTTTAGGAATTTATTACAATTTATAAGTTAAAACATTTATAGCTATTTTATGAAACAAAATCTTGGCGCACAAAAATATGAATACATTCCTTTGTTTTATATCTTGGTGTTTCAGTGAAAGTTCACGTTGAATATATTTCATCTAAATTACAGTTTCACCTTTCTTTCATTTTATATTTCAGTTTATGAGAAGATTAGTATAAGAGAAAAGGCTTTAGTTATTGCAGTTGGATTTCTTATAGTAAGTGAAGAAGCTTTAATATTTTTCAATTCATATCCGTTACCTTTCGTTTTCCGTATGTCCTCGTTCAAAAGTCGGGTAATATATTAAGGTTCTTTATCGATTATAATGCTTCAAAATAATTAGTCATCCATCACCGTTCATATTATTCGTTAAAATCATAAATATTATATAGAATTTGTATGAAACGTCAGTTTAATCAATTCTTGACATTTGCAACGGATTCTGGCAACTGATATAAAATGTAACAAAAATGTATACATAGCCGTTGGGGCCCACGACTCACGATGATGTTTACCCAGCTCACTGGACCGATTTTGCCCGATTTTTTTTTACAGACTGCCCCCTGCCCCTTGTATCTTACGGCTATGAGTGTATAAATACTAACTAAGACAATTCTGATTATTTATTTCAGAGTAATGATCGAGTGAGTTTTGTGTCCAACGTTTATCTTGATTGATGCTGTAATGCTAAAGTTTGGATCAGAAAAAATAACACTGTGTAACATAATTTATTTGTACATAGGTCATTGGTTGTTAACAATGATATCTTCTCAGTGTAGGTTATAACAATCGAGGTGTGTTTTGGTGTCGAACCCGTAGTCAGTGATGTATGTAATGCTAAGAGTGAAGTGGGCGTAGGTCCGAGTTTATTGTGTGGAAATGTCATCAACATATATGTTTTGTAATCTTTGTTTATAATTTGATGTACATTTTGTCAACCAAATCCAAGATCAATTTCATGATTTACGTCATTTGCAGAATAAACAAATTCAAAAAGCGCACAGCCAGTTTTTTGACATCTATATAGGTTATCGAAATCAATAATTGTAATATTCTAGATATTATAACATATTTTTAACAATTTAATAACATAATCGATTATACATGTATGTCTTAGAATATAATTTTATATAAAATGTAAACGTATCTTTCTGTAAAAAATGCCTATATATTTTTTAGATAAACGCCTTGCATATTCTTAATATATAACAAAAACTCTCTTGGTTTAAAGAGATAGTGTTTCCGGTATCATACAAACTTCTGACATCCGATTGCAATTACATGAAATTAGCAAATTCCTTGAAATATAAACTCCAAAATACGTTTTAGGTTTTTGAAACAGTGGGAGTTTATCCCGGGCAAACGTAGCTAGTAATTTTGTAATACCCCTTTAATCCCTTTAATACAAATGGAATATCCAGGACTAATTGGTTAAAAAGTTAATTTCTACTAATATAATGTATATCGCACAAAAGTATTTCGACTCTTATCGCTAATTTATTTGGCAAAGAGACAATATTGTTTTCGGACGAATAAGCGGGAACGATGTCCTTGAATAAATATCAATCCAAAAAATGTTATTCAGGCGGAAGTCATTGAGGAAATATGAATCTTAAAAATGTTTTGTATTCAGGCGGAAGTCATTGAAGAAATATGAATCTTAAACATGTTTTGTATTCAGGCGGAAACGTCAGTATCTGATTACTGAATAAAAATAACATACGTCCTAAAATAGCTTTAAACAACTACCTTTTTATGTACGTATATAGAACAACAAAGCAGTTATTATTGTATTTTTTTTTTCTCATCCATGTTCCATAATTATGTTATTAAATATTGTTTTATGTTCATTATTATTTTACACATTATAATCTCAGAATAATGTTAATAAATTCATCGATATATTTATTTTATTTTATATTATACAATTACTAGTACTAGTTTGGAAAAGCATTGCAGCACAATGAAATCATTCTAGGGAAGAGGCGCATGATTTTTTTCTGGCAGCTGCCTCTGGATCCTGGGCCTGTATACATACATCTTAAAACTGAGTTAAAGATATATTCGACCCTAAATAATCTTATAAAAATAATTGTTATTTTGGCACATAGTTTAATTTTTATGCATACAAGCCCAGATTTCGTATTACTTTTTCCATTCGCTAAAAATTTCAACCAAAAAAAAATTATTTCCAACACTAACCGTCTAAAAACAGTTTATACTCGTATTACGACTCTCAGACTATGTCAATCTAATTAAAATTAGACTACATTTCGTTTCGGTTATTTTTTGATCTTCTGGTTACGAATAAGCTATTTATAGCACGTGCCACCCCTCTGCCAATCAGAATACCGTTTATATTTGAATATTTTGTAATGCGTCATAATTTTCCCACAATGCATATCAATGCATAGACCCGCGATCTTGAAGGTAGTTTTTGATTGGCTGAAATGTTCGTCACTTGAAGATGACCTCCTTATACAAGTCTTTAGATTACATGGAGTCGACAATCAAAAAATAACCGAAACGAAATGTAATCTAATTTTAATTAGATTGAGTCTATGTCTGCTTGATTGGAGATCATCTCAGATGAGCCGACCCTCCTCTATGCAATGTCAAGATATTACAAATTATGTATAATATCTTGACATAAATTGGTAACTTTTTTAAATTGTAAACTTTGTAAATGCAGCGATTTGATTAGATTGTACGCTCACGAATACGGCCAACCAGGGACCTTAGCAACAGGGGCACCTGAGGGGACGTGGGTGGGGGAGGCGAACATGTGCCCTTATTGTCACGGAAACACGGAAAATTTTTACAGCCGACGGCGGCAAGAGACGGAAAATGGTGATTTTATGTGGACTGGGCTCACATCCCCCCAAAATAGGAGCCGGCCGATACTATAAACCATGCGGCAGCCCAGAGCTGCAGTCAGCTGGTGTTCACGGACCCCCCGCCCCCCCCCCCCCCCATCCCCATCCCTCTATTAACCAAAAATCCAAGGAGCCCGACCAGTCGTTGGACCCAGAGATGGTCCACATTCACCCGTTCTTGAATTAAATTTACCACACATGGGGTAGGCGGCCGTTGCAGTGCTATTGAAGTACCCAGGAGGGCCAATAAAAAGAACAGACCGGTTCCGTTTTCAGCCGGAAAGTTAATCTGTTATCATGGCAATGATAGTTTTATAGCAGGAGCGTGTCTCTGGATCAAGAATGTAGCACGTTTTATGACCCAGGCTGATTGATACTATAAACATAATTAACTTGAGTAACCGGGTACTCGGTTATTGTGGTCAGACTCGGACCCGGTCATGGAATCGGGTCTGGACCCGGGTCCAAAATCGAATAATTATATGGCATTTTGTCATAGTTATTCGTTTGTTGTTAATGTCTAACTTACTAGCAAATGCTGCAAATGGTTAACTCAAATCACTGCGGGACGTGCAAGCTGTGTTCACGCTATTCGTTTTACTATTCGTTTGGCTATCCTTGTCCAGAAACACCCACAGTAAGCCACACGCTACATCAATATAACACACAGGGTGGAACCTCGGCCTAGCAAGAGCCAGTGGTGGCATCAATGCCGATAAACCATCGAAATTGTCAGTAACAAGTTTAGGGACGCTTATAAACATAAATTTGTGATGGAGTCGAGGTTATGATGTCATTTTAGCTACTATTGATACCTATGTGCAGATCACTGTCAGTCACGTCATAAAAAAGCGTTACTTTTAGTGGAATTGCAAGAACCGCAGACGTCGGAATGGAAATTGGAATGGCGCATATACACAGTTTAAAAATCCTCTTTACAATACCTTTAAAGTTTTTTCGGAGTCTTTTTCTCGTGTTTCCGTCACGTTTACCGACAACTTGTCCATTTTCTGGTCGCCGTAAGATCGTAGATGGTCACGGTCCGGTGTGACGGGTGTATAAGAAAACGATGCTGTTTTCCTTCTTGCTTTCAGCTCTGAATATCTATGTATTCTGTGAGGGGCAAATATCGAAGGACTCGATTCGAGTCAGACCCGGGTCCAAGGGCCAGACTCGGACCCGGACTCGGACTCGGTAATCTCTTAGACCCGGGTATTTTGGAAACCCTGGTGATAACAAATACATCTAGGGATGGAAGAAGGTCCTGCGTAGATCCTGCACAGATAGTGCCCTTTATATCACAGCTCCGCCCCCGCCGCTAAAATTTCCTTCCGACGCCCCTGCTTGGTGGTATGACTTTAATGAATCTATCTGTGCATGCATGATTTACTGTATTTGTCATCGTACAATCGCTTCAATTACCATTTTCCGTGAAAATAAGAAAAGTGGCTTTCGGTATCAAGGCATAACACGAAATCGTGATGGCTTTACATCCACCCATCTCTTCCATGACTCCATTGAACTCATTAATAAAAAAAAATCACGATGGTGAATGCTTAACTTTATAATTAGAATGTTCAATGTCAATTCTGAAATTTCCAATCATCAATTAGTACTTGTCAGCTGATTTTTTCTCTGCCACGTTCTATTCATTACATTTTCTCAGCTTCAATTTTAGAAAAAATCAGATCAGACTATTGAAATTCGATACTTGTTGGAACTATTCTGGTAGGAGTACATTAATACCCTCAATCAGCATCAGAAGTTGCAAAATAATCAGGCCAATAGGAACGGGGTAGGTACAGGTAACAGGAAAGTACAGTTATGTTGTTAAGACCAGTAAAATCAAAATCGTTTTATAGGCAGGAGCAGCCAACCCCAATGCCTTGAATTCTGCACCACCACCCTTGAGAATGAGTTTTGCACAATTTGCCCCCAACATCCTTTTTTTATTACAGACGGGTAATACAAATTTATAAGTATATATTCAAAGACAATCGTGCTCGGTTTTCTATTCTTTATTAAACTCTAAGCAAGGCAGCATTTCATTTACTATCACGTGACATAAGGGAAATAAAACCCTAATACCCCTGGGTGACACAACTATCGTCAGGTGCAGATCCATGGGGGGAGGGGGCTCCCCCGGCTCGAGCCCCCATTCCCCTATTTTTGGCCGATTGATGTCAGAATTGAATTTCAAGCATTTTATATTTCAGAGTCCCCACTGTCTATAGATTGTCCTGGATCCGCCCCTGACTGTTTGTATTCACATAATCGGATCAGAATGATCAACGGATTCACCTTTGCTTTCCCTTCCAACTTAGTAGCGCTTTGTTTCTGGATCAACATAATGGTAATGATATCACACCCAAATGTCACATCTGAGCAACTGGATACAGCGAGATTTGTGTGATTATTTCACATCCGTTTATCACGTCTGAGCAATTTCGTAGAGCCAGATTTGTGTGATTATTTCACACCCGTTTATCACGTCTGAGCAACTTCGTAGAGCCAGATTTGTGTGATTATTTCACACCCGTTTATCACGTCTAAGAACTGGGCTTTATTAGTCTATTACTCAATAAACGGTCACTGCCAGCCGTTATCTAGCGTCATATTTGCTTATTTACTCATTTAAGGAGTGAATGTGGATCTTGTTTCAAGATTGTCACGTGTTATTCATTCGTTTATTTGGCGTTTGTAAATAAATCCAAATAAAAACTGAAATGTCATAAGATATTGATTGAAAATGATAATAAAATGTAAAATTGGTTAACTGCTAGTCACAATATTACACTAAATGTATTATGCATCAAGCCATTGAAATATCTCAAATGGCCCTTAAGCTATGGACATTATTCATATTGCTATTTTACAAAATACAAACAAGTGCCAAATGATTTGTAAAATGTTTAAGTAAAGAGACACGCCTTAGAATACTCTATACTCTATCTTCAATGCTATGTGCAGGTATTGTCGCGGTTTGATTTAATGCATGTGGTCTCGATAAAATGCGAGTCGGTATTTTACTTTTAAACTCGGATAATTATAGATATATTGTGATCTGAGTGCTCAAATTTAGCCTACTAGCTGAGCAATTCCCGCTTGAGGATAACGAACAGATAATGAAAGTGTCCTTTAAAGGGGAATGTTCAGCATTTTCGAGGATCGATTTGGGCCTTGAATTTATGTAAATAGTCTTAAGATTTACTGGAACTGCTCAATAATCGCACAATCCCTTCAATTATACCCATACCTTGAAAGTTATCTTTCATTTTCTGTATACTAGTATGTGTTTTCTATATAAGTCATAGTTTTACTTAACGACGAGTCGTATTTTTGACATTCAAACGCGGATATTATAGGTCCACGAGGATTTGAAGGTTTACATTTTGAGGGAGAGTTTGGAACATTATTACGGATTAGAATAGCTAAAAAAATCCAGATTCTGAGACTAAAAGTTGGTTGAACGTTTAGTGAACATATCCCTTTAATATAAATGATATTGATTGTTTTAAATCGCAAATATTGGTTATTTAACTTAAGAGACAGCAAACGTGTGATGAAAATCAACTGAACTTTGCTTCTTTAAGGGGAATGTCCAGCAATCACGGGGGTTGATTTTGAACTTAAATTTACGTAAATATACTTTAAAAGTACTAGAATTGCACGAAAATCACGAATTCCATATATTGCAAATATACCAAAAATCCGAATTTTCTCTCTGTATTCTTGCATATGACATGTATGCTTTTTCTATACAATACACACTCGTATCAACTTCGTAACTAGACTAGTGGCTAGATAACCTCGTATACTAAATTTCGAAAGTGAGCTGTGAACATTTTTTCCGATTTCCAAAACTAAGATGTGATCGGTTGAACAGATGGTGAACGGATCCCTTTAAAGATATAATGATGCCCACGTTGTTGTATACATGCAGTCAATTAAATCTCCTAATTGGCAGTATTCGGACCGTTGTCATGTCAACTGTGGAGTCTATAAAGGCAATAAAGTACACAATGATTAAAATAAGGTTTAAAAAGCACTATTTATATTTGACTAGTCTGACCTTTACCACACTAATTGTTAAGTCTATATACATGTAATCAAGCAAGTATAACGGTAAATTCATCATTATTTATTTTGTTCAAATCATCGATTTTTTCGGAAGTTGATTTACTCGTTCATCTGACGTTTCAGGGTTTTGCCGAACATAATATACAGTACCGTGCAATATATATTCTTACTAAGAAATAGGTAGCCCTTTTCTTCTCGGTTGTATCCTATGTACCCCCTTCGTTCTACACGCTTCTTAAAATTCGCTATTGGTTTCCCCCCTTCGTTCTTCACGGTAGTACACGCTTCTTAAAATTCGCTATTATAATACCCCTGGACCTGTCGACCGTTTCTGATATATAGCCTTTGTAATAATTTCCAAGCGATGTCTAAGTATATAGGGTCGTAGAACGAATTCAATGAAAACGCCCTTTTGTACGAATATATATTGCATGGTACTGTCTGTAGGCATGTTCGTTGAAGCACAAGTGGTGTTTGGTAACTTCTAGATCGGTGGTCTATGCTGAGTAGGATATATTTTGTGATATTCGTGTCTGTCGTGTTCTGCTATTAGGGGTTTTATAATAGATAAAACTATATTCTTAGGGACACGATAGATTCTTGTATTAGCCTTTGTACAAGAGAGTCATTCAATTAAGATGGAGACTGACATAACACCGCTCACTAGGTCACGTGACTTCCTAGTGTGGAATTTACCGTAAGCATACTAAAAGTCGATACACTACAATCCTCCCTTTCTTAAAAATGTGTTGATCTATAATCTTACACAATAAACATTAACTTTTTTCTTAAGTGTATGAACTTTGAATATGCTTTAACTTTAATAAAAATGTCACTTTAATAAACTGTTATTGTCTATAAATTTAATCTATCCGGAGGGCGACGGTGTCTTCTTGGATATCGTCTTTCTACTTGTTGTTCAGCATTATTATTATTTCCACCATTTGGAACGTTAGCTTGTTGATCATCCATACCAGGAATAATAATATCAGAATCATCACCATTTGGATTATCTGACAAATCTGGTTCTAAACTCGAACTCAATAATTGATCAGTATGACGTCGCCAAATGACATCTTTGGAAATTTGAACTTTAAATGAAAATGGACCGTTCTTTTCAATTATTACAGCAGGAATCCATTTCTTCTCTTTTTTCTCCCCCGAATAATTTCTAGCTAAGACAGTTTGTCCAATACTAAATTCACGAACTTTGTTGTGTGAACGAGGTTTTGCTTGATTTTCCTGTTTCTCAATTACATGTTTTCGTAAATCAGGTTTAATTAAATCAAGTCTTGTACGAATAGTTCTACCCATGAACAATTTAGAAGGTGTTTCTCCAGTAGTACTATGTTGAGTCGTACGATAAGTTAGTAAGAATCTTGATAACTTTTGGTCAAGAGTCTCTGCGAATCCCATGGATTTTAATGATTGTTTTAAAGTTTTAACCATATTCTCTGCTAAACCATTTGTTGCAGGATGGTAAGGAGCTGAAGTTTTATGACGTATACCATTCATCTTCATAAATGTTTTAAACTCATCAGATGTAAACTGAGGTCCATTATCACTAACGAGTTGTTCAGGAATACCATTATGGGCAAATACTCGTCTCAATATTTCTATGGTTTTTGAAGATGTGGTAGACTTCATCATAAAAATCTCTGGCCATTTAGAGTGTGCGTCAACCATTATGAAAAACATAGCACCTTGAAATGGACCAGCGAAGTCAACATGTACTCGTTGCCAAGGTTTCTCTGGCCACTCCCATGGATGAAGTTGTACAAGTTGATGGGCATTTTGGATCTGTTGACAATTAGTACATTTCTTTACTAATTCTTCTATCTGATGATCGATACCAGGCCACCAAACATAACTTCTGGCAAGTGCTTTCATACGTACAATACCACTATGAGTGTCATGTAGTTCTTCTAAAACTTGTTTTCGGAGCTTAGTTGGTAGAATAACTCTATTTCCCCACATAAGACATCCATTCACTACTGATATGTCATTTTTCTTAGAATAATAAGCAGCTAAATCGTTTTTATGTTCTATTAACCACCCCTTCATGGTACATTCATATACTTTCATTAGTACATGATCTTTAATTGTTTCTCGTCGAACAGTTTCACATGTAACTGGTAAACAATTGAACTGAGACAACTGAAATATACCATCAATATCATTGGTACCATTATCCTTTGATATTACCGGCAAACGTGAGAGTCCATCAGCGTTTCCGTGTTTCGTCGTGTTCCTATATTCAATGTCATAGTTAAAACCAGTTAGAAATAATGCATATCTTTGCAAACGAGAAGCTGTCATAGCAGGAATTTCCTTATTAGGATTAAAAATACTTGTCAATGGCTGATGATCAGTTCTCAAAGTAAAACGTCGACCGAAAAGATACATATAAAAACGTTTAACACCCCAGACTAGACCTAAAGCCTCTTTATCAATCTGAGCATATTTACGTTCTGTTTTAGTCAATGATCGAGAAGCGTAAGCAATCGGTCTCTCGGTTTTATCTGGCATGACCTGAGTCAATACACCACCAATACCATAGGGCGAAGCATCACATTCTAGTTTGGTCGGTAGTTTCGAATCATAGTGAGCTAAAACTTTATCTGATGTGATCAATTTCTTCACATGATTAAAGGCAATGTCACATTTTTCTGACCAATTCCACTTCCTTCCCTTTTCCAATAACTGATTTAGTGGTTGTAGAATTGTGGACAAATTTGGTAGAAAATGTTGATAATAATTCACTAATCCGAGAAATGAACGTAACTGTGTAACGGACTCGGGTACAGGAGCTTTAAGTACTGCATCTATTTTATCTTGTGATTTGTGTAGACCCTTTTCACTAATTTCATGTCCACAAAAAGATATTTTATCTTTGAAAAAGTCGCATTTTTCACTGTTTACCCGTAAACCATACCTTTGAAGTCTTTTTAATACTTCCCTTATATTGTTTATGTGATTATCATCGGTTGTACCGGTTATTATCATATCGTCTAATATACATTGAACGTGCGGTAAACCATCTAAAACTTGATCAATGGCTCTTTGCCAAATTGCAGGAGCAGACGCCACTCCAAATATCAGTCTATTATATCTAAAAAGTCCTTTATGAGTATTTATGGTTAGATATTTCTTGGAGTCCTCTTCTACTTCCATATGTAAATAGGCTTGGCGTAAATCTATTTTTGTAAATTTCTGACCTGCCCCAACCGATGCAAATATATCGTCTATACGTGGTAGAGGATATTGTTCTATCATCATCACTGGATTTATAGTGCTTTTAAAATCTCCACAGATTCTTACATTACCATTGGATTTCAAAACTGGAACAATGGGTGAGGACCATTCACTCCATTCTATTTTCTCCAATATACCATTATTTTGTAATTTTACCAATTCTGCTTCAACTTTTGGTCTCAAAGCATAAGCTAATGGTCTAGCCCTGCAAAACTTTGGTTTACAATCAGGTAATAAATTAATTCTAGCTTTGATATCTTTTAAAGTACCAATACCATCTTGAAATACTTCTGGAAATTCTTCCTTTAACTTTTGTATTAAAGTCTTTTTACTGTCCCCCAACTTTATATGATGTATTTGAGAAACAGCAGTTTTCCAATCAAACTTGAATTTTGAAAGCCAATCTCTACCATATAATGGTGGACTGTCTGTTTTCACAACATATAAAGTCATTAATTCAGTCTTATTTTCATGTGTAACCTGAACTTCAATATATCCTGAGGGTTTAACAGATTGTCCAGTGTAAGTTTTAAATATATCAGAAGAATTTTTCAATTTTAAATGATTAAAATGTCTTTTATACATATTATAGGGAATTACTGTAATTGCAGATCCAGTGTCCAATTCCATTTGAATAGGTTGTCCTTCAATTTTAACAGTTACCCATATAATATTGGATTTACTTCCTTCTATTTTGTATATAGATAGCCCTTCAAGAATATCTTCATTATTGTATTCTCCATTACTGTTGTCTTCAGATATTTTCTCTTCTAGTTTATTCACATTCTTCTTGTATCTACTTTTATTTCTAGAATAAGAATGCCTATTATGGTCTGGTTGATTTTGATAAGAGTGTGAACTTTCACCTTTATTTCTGGTACAAACCTTTTCAATGTGTCCAGTTTCTTGGCAATTTCTACACTTTTTATTCTTATAAAAACAATAATGTGACTCATGATTGTTTTTACCACAATGTTTACAATTCACTTTTCTGTCATCTTGCCTATCATTCTTCCTATGAAATTTATGAACATCTTTTTCAGATTTTACTCTTTTCTGTAATTCTGAAGCATTTTCTTTAGCAGTTTCAGCAGCAACAGCAATCTTGATAGCTTTATCAAAGTTTAGATCTTGTTCAGTTAATAGTCTTTTCTGAATACTTTCAGTTTTCAAACCACAAACAAATCTTTCTGTCAAACTTTGGTTTAGATGATCACCAAATTCACAATGAGTTGCTAATTTCTTAATTTCTGCTACATATTCATGAATACTCTCACCTTCACGTTGATCTCTTTTATGGAATCGAAATCTTTCAGCAATTACCAGTGGTTTAGGTGACAAATGATTCTTCAAACATTCTACTATTTCATCAAATGATTTGGTTGAAGGCAATTCAGGTGTCAGTAGGTTCTTCAATAGACCATACGTTTTACAACCTATCAAACTGAGCAATGCTGGGACTTTCTTATCATCTCCGATTTCGTTGGCAAGAAAATATTGTTCTACTCTTTCAATATATGTAGGCCAATCTTCTGCGGTTTCGTCAAATTCGTCTAATTTACCAAGGAACGCCATTTTGATTTTTTCCGGTCTAAAATCGTGGTCGATCTTCGCCTTGTCTTTTGATAGACTAACCTCTATTTCTCTCTTCTTTATACTTTTGACGGCTAAATCCTCGTCGCCAATTGTCGTGTTCTGCTATTAGGGGTTTTATAATAGATAAAACTATATTCTTAGGGACACGATAGATTCTTGTATTAGCCTTTGTACAAGAGAGTCATTCAATTAAGATGGAGACTGACATAACACCGCTCACTAGGTCACGTGACTTCCTAGTGTGGAATTTACCGTAAGCATACTAAAAGTCGATACACTACAGTGTCCATAAGTGATTTGATTAAATTTACTGATGACTTATTGGTTACAAATG
Organism: Lottia scabra; assembly: GCA_029955415.1. Lineage (NCBI taxonomy): Eukaryota > Metazoa > Mollusca > Gastropoda > Lottiidae > Lottia > Lottia scabra. Next base: position 624,701 of record JARJEI010000011.1, on the reverse strand, counting down.
GATAACAACCGGTTATAACCGTATCCAACACTAATTTATGTTAGTGAAACATTTCACCACAGCACAATATTGTTCCCAAAAACGACATAAGAGCGTAAGCGACTCCTGGTGCAAATTGGTCTTGTAAACGAATCTTAGTCAAAACGTGGACGGTAATATAACAACCTAGGGAAGAAAAAAAAAACACATTTCGCCCAATAATCTGATTAAAATGAACATGTTGATGCTCGGTTTTGTCTGCAATTTACTACAATTACCAACAACGGAAGTTTTCCATAGCAAAATAAGAAGGCCCGTTTCGTTTCCTTTAAACTCTCGCTGTAATAACTTAAAGCGATACTACCTCTTAGAATGAAAAAAAAAATTTCAAACTTGGTCAATAGGAGAATATATTCATCAGGGGACAAACCTAGTAGCATAACTATAAAACAGATTACCTAAATAATTTTATAAATCCAGAAAACTATGTTTAAATACAAAAATTTATAAATCCAAATTAAGGCATTTATCAATAATAATCTGTAATTGTATGGAAAATTACATAGTTTTATGGGTTTATGGTATTTGATTCTGTTTGTATACTTGGACACTGTTGATGAATATATACTCTTATTGACCAAGTTTGGGAACTTATTTTTTTGTTCATTCTAAGAGGTTGTATGCTTTAACACCTATAAGGCCACATTGTTAGAGTAACACGTTACTATAAAGGCATTTTTTCTCACAAATATCATGATAAACGGTATTCAAAATACCAAAATAAGATACCCTATTTCGTTTTAATTGTTGCTTTATGAACAGGATGTCTGTAAGGCCAAACTTGGTTTGTGAGAGTAACAGTGGGATGGCAGTACATTTATGTTGTTATGAAGACGTCTTGTTCTTACACAGTCACAGTAGGTGCATGGTATTCAAATCAAACGCCCTATTTCGCTTCAAGTTTTCATTTTAGCTGTTGCCACATAAGCACAACATCTGTAAAGCACAATTATGCTAGTTGACATAAGATTCCGGTGGCAGTAAAAATCAGACGCTTAATTTAACTTGTTTTGAACCCCTGCTGCACAAATACGACATCATTAAGGCCACACACAAGCCTCGTCTACACGATCTGTTTAATCTCGGGTTAATTGTCAACACGGACTACAAAGTAACCGAGTTTAAAAAACTCGAGATACAATTTCCCCGAGTTTAACAAATACATGTACTGCAACAAGTTGATGGTATATTAAGCACCAGCGTACTTAGACCGGGACTAACGGTTAAAAAGGCAATTTGCTATCGGCATAATAGGTGGCGATACTAGTACTGTTTCCGGTTTCATCTGTCATAATTGAATCCAACTACTGTAGTATAGACGCGACAAATTTCGCCTCAGCTTTAATAGACTCTGATTTCAGATAGTCTTGAGATTATGGATCATTCGTGTAGACTAGGCTATAGATTGATAGTTAAAGAGTCAGATGGCAGGGCAGTATACAGGCTACGAAAAGGCATTTGTGTCCAGTAGGCGTCACAGTGCAAAATATTCGAAGATAATTTAACAGTTACTCGATAGCCATTTGTTAGCGAACAAGCAAGGTAGATGTTTCGACAGCAAAATCCGCTGGTTAGTTATCACGATATGAAAACAATATGGTGGTAGCACTTCCTAAATATTGCTAGGATCTTGAATGGTGACTCGAGGATGTTTCATTCTTCCATCTAACCAATACGTTGTCATCATACCTTTTCCCTATAATCAGAAATAGTTATTATAATGTTTTACTATATATGGCATAATTTAATACTTCAGGATTAGGAAACGTGTTGTTTTGTGTTTTTTCAACCCGGTTTCCGGACTGACTTAAAAAATCTTGTTTTCCGTTCCGAAAAATCTACACCCTTGTGATGCAGGCTGTGTGCGTTAAAGATGCGTCGACAGTTGGAACTCGAAAAAGTACACTGGTACACTGCATTAGCACCAAGGCAGACAAGTGGGACTTAAATTTCATTTACATTTTACACATTAAACTATGGTAAATAGTGCTCCGAGGATTGTTGTGTATTTATGTCTGTACAATGTACATTGTGTGAGGTCAAATCTCGTGTTAGCGTTCCGTGTTAGTGTTAACATGAATTTAACACAACATTTGAACTCATTTTTCGTGTTAATATAGTACTTTTTTGGAGTGAACACGCGAAACCAGTATATCTTTTACATAATTGTTTCAATATCAATCAAATAAGGTAATATTTGCATGTGACCCAGTCTAAATTCTGTACTAACACCAGTGTTAACACTAACACGGAATTTGACCTCACCCAATGTGTGCGGTCAAATCTCGTGTTAGCATTCCGTGTTAGTGTTAACATTCCGTGTTAGTGTTAACATAAATTTAACACAACATTTCAACTCATTTTTCGTGTTAATGTAGTACTTTTTTGGAGTGAACACGCGAAACCAGTGTATCTTTTACATAATTAAGTGTTTCAATATCAATCAAATAAGGTAATATTTGCATGTGACCCAGTCCAAATTCTGTACTAACACCAGTGTTAACACTAACACAGAATTTGACCCCACCACAGTGCCTCGACTAACACTGTAACTAGGCGGCAGCGGTGCCGCCCAGTGACGGTATTCTGCCGCCCAGTGAACAAAAAAGTCAGCCCAGGTCGGCAGTCCTATATTATTAAGATATCGCTAGCAATCGAAATTTAATGTAAAATATAACTAACGTAACATAACAGAAATAAGAATAATATGTTAATTCGAAATAATTCTTGTGTTGTTTTTTTTTTTGCCGTGCTTAGTTTCAAATAAATATCTCCGCATTTCATAGAGACTATTTGATGTCTGTTTCACTGATAGCATTTCTGGCGATCTAGTTTTCAACTTCGCCTGTTCAATTAACTGCCGCCCAGTAACAATTCCTTAGACGAGGCACTGCCCCACCAGTGTGAGATAGTGAGTGTACGAACAGTTCTAGACCCAAGTCTAGGATCCATAATAAAATTTGATCCAATTGACATACATTTGTACATGTACCTGGATCCGTGCTGTTGATCACATTTCACCCCCAATAAAAATGTGGTATCCCTCCTTTAAAGAGGCAAACACTTTGCTATATTTATTGAACAGAGAACAAGTCCGCCTAGTCAGTCAAGTTGATCCTAAATCATCTAGATAATCATAAACCAACAACTACCTTGTCTTGTCTGTGATATACATTTACTGAAAGCATCCAAACAAACAAATAGATTTCGCCTCACTTGTCAAACCGGGTTCAATTTTGGTCACAACTGATCATCCAAAGATGAAACAAGAAGAAAAATTGGACACTGACCTTGACCTCTATCTCCCCTCTGGTGTTAATGATAAATTCACCACTCTTGTCTAGACCTTGTTTAGTTGTTGAACTTATCTGTATTCGATGAGCTGAAAAGATGCGAAACGAAATGACTATTGAAGACGGACAAAGCCATTCAGTGTGCAATATGGGAAATGTTTGTCAGTATAGTGACATTAGTCTATTTAAATAGTGTTGCGTTATAATTAGATTGACTTATTGACATTTTGAATCACTTACGTAAACTCGACGATTCCATGCGGGACGCTGTATTCACTGTATCACCAAAAACACAATATCTCGGCATTTTATTTCCAACAACTCCCGTCACAACCGGACCTGAAAGAAGGATAACAACTCTATTTTACAAGGATAACAACTATATTTTACAAGGATAACAACTCTATTTTACAAGGATAACAACTCTATTTTACAAGGATAACAACTATATTTTACAAGGAGAACAACTATATTTTACAAGGAGAACAACTATATTTTACAAGTATAACAACTATATTTTACAAGGATAACAATTATATTTTACAAGGATAACAACTATATTTTACAAGGAGAACAACTATATTTTACAAGGAGAACAACTATATTTTACAAGGATAACAACTCTATTTTACAAGGATAACAACTCTATTTTACAAGGATAACAACTCTATTTTACAAGGATAACAACTATATTTTACAAGGATAACAACTATATTTTACAAGGAGAACAACTATATTTTACAAGGATAACAACTATATTTTACAAGGAGAACAACTATATTTTACAAGTATAACAACTATATTTTACAAGGATAACAACTATGTTTTACAAGGAGAACAACTATATTTTACAAGGATAACAACTATATTTTACAAGTATAACTACTATATTTTACAAGGATAACAACTATATTTTACAAGTCAGGGGCGTCCATATGGGGGGTGTAGGATGTCAAATTCTCAAAATTTTCTTCAAAAGGTCAATTTCACATCTCCGAAAATCATTTTACCAGGCGTCCTCGGCAGCAATAAAGACATCCCTAATGCGGATTAATTCAGTTTTCCAGCAGGTGTAGGCACTGCCTCTCTGAGGGCCTCGTCCTTGTGAAAAACTTGTCGGGGAAAAGGAATTTCAACATTCATCCCCCCGCTCCCTGGCACGATTTTATATGGACACCTCTGAGGATAACAACTATATTTTAAACGGATAATAGCCATATTTTAAACGGATAACAGCTATATTTTAAACGGATAACAACTATATTTTGTAAGGAAAACAAATTAGTTTTACAAGGATCCTGCTTACCAGCAGACCTTTGGGTATTTCTCGGCTTATTCGTGTTTATCTATAACTGGGTCGACTAGACCATTTGGTAGGTTTCATAGTTTAAATATTCATTTACGGTTCCATTCAGTTATATCTCTGCTTTTAGATTAAGATAGACATCGGAGAATACTTTCATACTATGGTTTTGTTATTAATGAATGAGCACTACAGATCATATTTACACAAATATAATATTCCTTTACGTCAGACCAATTCAAACTAGCGCTAGCCTTAGCAATTTGTTTTGATCATTTTATTAGTATAATCATAGAAATGTACATAGGGAATAATAACACAGGATTTATGCTTGGCACGCATGCGTTAAATTGAAGCTATGCACATAACTTCCGGTTTCTGCAAGAAGTTATATTTATTTAAAAGCCATGATAAACGCGATTTAATACTAACGGAACATCCAGTCTCTCTGCCACAGTATCACTTACAGTCAACTAGTCCTAGAGGTCAACCATAAATTGAAACAGAAGTTCAATAGACGATGAGTAGACTAAGACTTCCAGTCTTATACATTTCTATGATATAATATATATGTGCCATTATGTAGATACTTCAAGATAACAAATTTGATTTGACTTCCTAATTAAAAGTAATTACTGCAATTAACTAATAAGGTCATTTCTTTATATTGTGCTTGAAGTCTCTTGAAAGCACAAAAGAAGTCAGAAAATTAAAAAAAAGAAAAAAAAAAAGAGAAAACGTCTAAAACGAAAAAGCAAAATTGAAGTAGATGTAAAATTAGTCAATTATATAGTTATTTGTTTGCACTTAATTTTCTTCAATTATTGCAGAATACCTCAAAGACGAGAAAGTTAAGAATTGAACGAAAGGATTGATTCGTTCGCTCCTTTCTTCCTTTATTCATAACCCCATCCATCCATCCATTTATTTATTCATTCGAACATGCATACATCAACCAATTCATTCATTCGGCAAAAATCGACATATGTAAGGCATCAGAAATCCCTTTAAGGACATTGCCTTCAAGCATTATCGGCATTGTAATTAATTGTATTTAGCAGGAAAAAAAACATCACAGAAAAGCTTTGATAAGATTAAAGATGGTATCGCCGATAACAAGCATTGAGTTATAATTCGATAAATTTGGTTATAAAAAATCCAAATCCAACTACCAACTACTACCACTACCAACAACTACCTAGTTTGAGATATGAGCATCTGCTGGAAGCTAACGTTAACTTGTTATCTACCTACCTACCTAATTTGAAATCCTTGCCAAAAAAGATATGACTTAGTTCTGACGTCCATAGTTTCAACTGTTTGCGCCAGTTGCTAGTGTAAAAGATAATGAGTGAGGTCAGAGCTCAGGGTTAGTGTTAGTATTAGAGTTAGTGTTAGAGTTAGGGCTAATCCAGTCACCATAACACTGACATCAGTGTAACACCAGAATAACACTCGAATTACTCTTGTGATAATTATACACTAGTGTGACTCTAGTCGCTTGTGTTACTCTAGTGTAACTCTAGTGTTAGATCTGAACCCACGTGACTATGTTATCTGCTAAGTGCATCTTTCAAATACAAAAATTCTTTCTTGGTTTTTCATTTGAAGCAGCCTGTCTTAAAAAAAATTATCCTGTCTGGCAGCCACTGCCTGGTAAACGGGCAAGAAAAACGTATTAGAAAACAATAACACTACACTAATCTAATCTTGAGCTCTGACCTCTGTTTCCTGTAAACCCCTAGGGGTTAGTGTTAAAGGTATATAAAAACGCATGCTAAGCCAGTGTTCTGAAACCATTAGTTCGGATTAGTGGAACACTAGAGTAACACTAGATTAACACTAGTGTTAAATTGTTCCAAAAAGGCCTAAAAGTGTAGTGTTATCTCAGTGTCACCCAACACTTTTCATCGAGGTCAGAACTCGGGATTAGTGTTACACTAGTGTTACACTTTCGTACTAATCTAACACTAACCCCGAGTTCTGACCTCACTCAATATGACAGATAGTGACTTCTATTATTAATAAAGCTATGGACTAGTAATGTTCCGATATCAACGAAATGTGACATTGATCACATCCACCTGTTGCTCCCACCCACAAAACGATATTCTTAACACATGGTCCAGGTAGAATATTCATTTTCTGAAAAAAGAAATTCCCACAATAATTAGGTTGAAGGCATGAATATCGTGTTATGGGAGCAAGAAATATAGATGTGATGAATTCGAATACCGTTAAAGGAACGTATGGGTATCAAAAAAAAAAGAATCAAATGTATCATGTAATATCTTTATACAGTAATTCAAAATAACAGTATGGGGCAGAGGGTCGTAATTTCGGCTGTAAAAAGACCAAAATTGAATTACTTAAAATATGACCACTAGAATTATCTAAAGACGACGGATTTGGACATTCCAACACAGATAAAACTGCAACTAAGCCATTTAAAACTTAATTTTTATCTCATAATGTTCATATTAGATGAATTAGCCATCTGCGATGTCACCTTTAAACGGTTATAGCGCCACGTGGTAGTCGATTTCGCTTATTAAAGATTGATCTATTTTATATGGAATCTGATAATAACAATAAAGCAAGTCCCTCGAGGTGATGTTAGCTGTACTTGTTTTGGTGCTTAGACGATAACTTAGTTTAATATCCGGATTAGACCGACAAGTTGACTCTAAATAATACCATAGAAATGTATAAGACTGGAAGTCTTAGTCTACTCATCGTCTACTGAACTTCTGTTTCAATATATGGTTGACCTAGTTTCTCCTCTAGGACTAGTTGACTCTAAGTGATACTGTGGCAGAGAGACTGGATGTTCCGTTCGAATTAAATCGCGTTTATCATGGCTTTTGAATTAATATAAAAACTTCTTGCAGAAACCGGAAGTTATGGGCATATATTCAATTCATTCATGCGTGCCAAGCATAAATCTTGTGTTATTATTCCCTACCTCCATTTCTATGATAATACTACGTATTTTAGAGACAGACGACCAAGAGGTTTAAGGTTAAATATCATACAATTTCGTATTACGTGATTTCAAACATTAATTTTTTGTCAAGACTTTTGATTGGCTGAAGTTTCAATGATTTCGAGACAAGACTTTTGATTGACTGAAATGTTCAATGACAATTTGACTTTAATATTAAAATGGCGACCCCGCTTCAATATTTTAACTTCGATTACAGACAACAATTCGGTCGAAAAAAAGGCCAGTATGGAGCCTACCTCAGAACTTACAAGAAATTAGTAAGTTTTATGAGAAAAAAAACCCAAGGAAGAAGATTATTTCGACGCAACCAAATTGGTGCCCAGATTCAAGTTTTAGTCATTGTGTAGTAGCGAATAGTCTGTTACCAACGTGGCTGTCCTGTTCTTGTCTGCCTGAAAAAATCGTGACTGGATTTATCGTTGGTTGGTTGGTTGGAAGGTGACAAGTTAACGTTCGCTTCCAGCGCTCTTATCGCAAGAAATTTACAAATTAATGTGACTGTATTTTTATTCCAATATTTGGTTTTTATTGACTATTGAACTCGAAAAAGGGAGATAAATCGTATAGGCCCTATTTATAACTTCCGGACAGATAAACATGCCTAACAATGGGTAAGGTCAAATCTCGTGTTAGCGTTACGTGTTCGTGTTAACATTAACCAGTATATCTTTTACATAATTAAGTGTTTCAATATTAATCAAATAAAATAATATTTGCATTTGACCCAGTCTAAATTATGTACTAACACGGAATTTGACCTCACCCAATGTCAAGGTCGTGACAATAGCTTGACAGTGTGAAGTTGATTAATACATCAATGCATCAATTAAGTTATTAAATCAATCTAAGAGTTAGCTTAATCAATTAGATCCAATCATTAATGAGGAACTTCGTTTAAAAATCGATTTTTCAGCAATTTAATGGTCAGTGGTTGGTAAAGTTACATGGGATTAATTAAGATACCATTTTGAATCAATGTCAGAAATGAATTGACAGCGGTCAACTTGAAAATAAAATTAGATCGCTTCATTAACTTATCTGATCCGCAAGTAAAGGGAATAGTGATGTCCATACGAAACTTCGCATCTTTCCTAGCTCCGTATGTGTCGCAGATAAAGACACGAACCTAATCACCAGCCATGACACCAACGTTATACGTTGAACGATAAAGTATGCATCAAATTTAATATAACAACGTCTAAAGGATATCAATAAGTTTTTAAATGTTAAAAATATTCTCATTTTAACAGGGTGTATTTTCTGAAGAGGTTGCATTACAGAACTCTTTTAATAGCGGAGGCGTTTTTGAGTTACGAGACTAGAAACCGGAAAGACGATTTAGTCCAGTTCGCTATGTTCTTGATATATTTTCGTTCAGAATTCTTGGAGATTAGGAAAACTATACATTTTTTGAAAGCTTAGGACCTATTGAATCTGAAAAACAATGTTTACATTTTTTCCAAACATTCTATGGCGGCCATCTTTGATTTTCAAAATGGCGTGTGTTTTTTTCGAAAATCCGCCAATATCTCAGCTTCTAAATGTCCCAGACGCATGATTTTGGTGTCTAAACATACATTTTCGAGGTCAAGGAATCCATTGGAACAACTTATAAGGTGCTAGGCATAATAAATCTCCTTATTGCTGAATAATCACATTTTCATGAACATGAAATTGGTAAAATCAACTAATTGTTTGTGTTCTCAGAGTATCCCGAAGGTGGCCATATAACAATACTAATACAATTATATGAACGTATACTGGATCGTACATTAGCCTAGCACAGTAGCTTGGGCAAGGGGCTTCCTCAGAAAATCTAAAAAATAGACATGATCTCAGCATCAGTGCACAGCAGAGAAATACAGCAAGCGTGCACGTTTGCCTCACGTATTTGAGCATGATGTTGACTGTTCTCATCTTCAACAACTGGGCAATCATGAAATAGTCAGGTGAGGATGCATCTGTGGCATCTGTAGTTGGTCCTGATACTACTATATGTTTATTAGTATATTATAGGCCTAGTTTCTTGTGCGTATATGAAGCATATTAAACCACGTTCGTTGTTCTTTCAGCCTGCCATCTCAGTCAATAATGAGTGAGATCCCCCGAATTGCCGGTGGTCCGCCACCTGAGACATCTGACTATAAATTGTACATTTTGTGCCAAAAACCTGCCGGACCTTTGGTGCCGAATCCATGACTACCATCATATAACAACCTTCTAGAGAAGGTGAAGGAGGGAGCGAGGCTACATGATCCAGGGTGTGTACCGATACAGAAACGGCTTGGAGACTGTACACAAGAATTCATGCCAAGAGACAAGGCTGTTTGGCATCGTGGCTGTTATGCAAAGATGACAAATGCTGTGCAGATGGAGCGTGCTATAGGGCGACAACACTCCTCCACGTCCACTGGGTCCCACACTCCAAAGCTTAGATGTCGCAGGTCAATAAGCGCTGATGACGTCAGCAATGTTCCTGATCCTGCTGGTCCATTTACAAGATCATCAACCCAACCTTTGAAGAAGATCTTGTGTTTTTTCTGCCAAGAAGATAGGCCCATAGCATGGGCATCTCCATCAGCAATACAAGTACTGTATCTGGTTTTCAGTTCTGGATCTGAAGATGCGCTAACTGCGTTCTTCAAAGATTGGCCAGCATTTGCAGTTCTCACATTGAAGAGTTGCCTTTCACTATCTGCTTGGCAGAAAAAACACAAGGTCTTCTTCAGAGGTTGGGTTGATGATCTTGTAAATGTACCAGCAGGATCAGGAACATTGCTGACGTCATCAGCGCTTATTGACCTGCAACATCTAAGCTTTGGAGTGTGGGACCCAGTGGACGTGGAGGAGTGTTGTCGCCCTATAGCACGCTCCATCTGCACAGCATTTGTCATCTTTGCATAACAGCCACGATGCCAAACAGCCTTGTCTCTTTGCATGAATTCTTGTGTACTGTCTCCAAGCCGTTTCTGTTTCTCTGGATCATGTAGCCTCGCTCCCTCCTTCACCTTCTCTAGAAGGTTGTTATATGATGGTAGTCATGGATTCGGCACCAAAGGTCCAGCAGGTTTTTGGCACACAATGTACAGTTTATAGTCAGATGTCTGAGGTGGCCGACCACCAGCAACTCGGGGGATCTCACTCATTGTTGACTGAGATGGCAGGCTGAAAGAACAACGCACGTGGTTTAATATGCTTCATATACGCACAAGAAACTAGGCCTATAATATACTAATAAACATATAGTAGTATCAGGACCAACTACAGATGCCACAGATGCATCCTCACCTGACTATTTCATGATTGCCCAGTTGTTGAAGATGAGAACAGTCAACATCATGCTCAAATACGTGAGGCAAACGTGCACGCTTGCTGTATTTCTCTGCTGTGCACTGATGCTGAGATCATGTCTATTTTTTAGATTTTCTGAGGAAGCCCCTTGCCCAAGCTACTGTGCTAGGCTAATGTACGATCCAGTATACGTTCATATAATTGTATTAGTATTGTTATATGGCCACCTTCGGGATACTCTGAGAACACAAACAATTAGTTGATTTTACCAATTTCATGTTCATGAAAATGTGATTATTCAGCAATAAGGAGATTTATTATGCCTAGCCCCTTTTAAGTTATTCCAATGGATTCCCTGACCTCGAAAATGTATGTTTAGACACCAAAATCATGCGTCTGGGACATTTAGAAGCTGAGATATTGGCAGATTTTCAAAAAAAACAGTCGCCATTTTGAAAATCAAAGATGGCCGCCATAGAATGTTTGGAAAAAATGTAAACATTGTTTTTCAGATTCAATAGGTCCTAAGCTTTCCAAAAATGTATAGTTTTCCTAATCTCCAAGAATTCTGAACCAAAATACATAGCGAACTGGACTAATTAAAGACATTTGCACCATTATGAGTTTCGACCTCATTAACATTAGTCTACTTAAATTTTTAGTTTTATTCAGTTAGTGGTAGACACTTACCTGAATTGAGTCCAATTCGTAATTTTAATTTTTCTTTAGGCATATGGGGTATAGATAGATTGGCGATTGCGTCCAATAAATCTAACGCAAGATGGCCAATTTCTGTCACGTGCTTTTCACCATTTCTTACAGGTAAACCGGAAGCTACCATATAAGCATCACCTGAAAGCAAAAGCCATATATACAGAGCAATGCAGTGTCAGTGAAGAAAATAATAATTTTTCATTCCCTACAGTCTAATTAAAATCAGACCCTAATTTCGTTTCGTTCAGTTTTTTCAAATGTAGTGTTTACAAAATAGGATTTAAAAAGCCGAGCGAAACGAAATTAGGGTCTGATTTTAATTAGACTGTCATTCCCTATTAAAATCCCTCAATCAAAACAAAATAAGACAATTTAAATATTGACTGGATCTCCGGTTTTTCACTTAAATCTATTTTAAAAATACAACCTAAAACCTTTTATCAAATGTAAATATCAGTTGAAATTTACTTAAAGTTAAGTATTTACCTATCAATTAGACAGCTTGATTTATTTTTTAAATTTTTCTTTGTTAAATATCATTTCAAAGCTGAAAATATGTTTGACTTGGGTTAGTATTGAATTTGAAATTAAAGGGGACCAGTCTTCATTTTTATTGGTTGATTTGGGTCTTATATACTTAAGTATCCTTCAGAAGCACTAAAAATGTACGAAAATTGCATATTTCCTTCAAATATATCTTAAATTAGACATTTCTCCTTCTATTTCTATAGATGACTTTTCTATATATTGCATAGTATCGCTAATGTGTAGTAGGGCATTATAACTTTCAAATGCTAATAATTATGGAAGCACATGGATTTGAAGACTCAAATTTCAATGGTGAGTTGTTATAACCAGTACTAAATTGCTGAGCTAAAAAAGTCCCCGTTTCTGAGACTTGGAAAAATCGACCCACGAAAATGAAGCCTGTGCCACTTAAAATACAAGAAAATTTATTATCAAGACAATAGTACTAACTAATTCAACGTAATGATTATTTTCTTTTTCTTGTTTTTTTTTTCAAAATCTTTTCTTCACGACGATGATGGAAAAAGAAATCGTTGTCGATTTAACATGAATTGATCAAGGACATTCAAATTAATTCCCTTCTCTTTTTTTGAAAAATATTTTTTACAATTTTTACAACATTGCCATGTACTTGATATATAACGTCAGAAATCTTGAATTATTAAGAAAGTTTATGAAATAAACAGAAATATCGATAATGTACGTCTGCGTCTCCTAATCTTATTGTTTGCACAAACGAATTCCCGCCACTTGAAATTGACAGACGACAGATCATAAAAAGGACGGATATTCGATTTTATTTTAATTTGATGGAAAAAAGAAGTCTGAAGTCTTTTTTAAATACTTTAAGAGTTTTAATCATTTAAAGATATTTTGTAGTCTCGTAAATCAATAAATTCAATCCCTCGCCCGACAACAAAGCCTGCATCCATTCGCAAACTTCCTCTGATGCCCAACACTTGTTTACACTGAAAATCAACCTGTTTTTTCAGGACCCTACAATAGTCACAAATTGTCAAAATGACCTGAAAAATGGTCAGCATGTTTCGTACAAGTTAAAGGCATATATTTGAAAATTGTTTTCCAGAAACTCTTTTGAAAATCGAAATTTGATCACAATCATGGTGCTTGACGTAAAACAAAACACAATTTCATTAAAACAATCATTTTTCTTTATGACTGAAATATATCTCAAATAACATAGGTCCCTAGTTTTGAATCATTCTTTATCTCGAATCTCGAAAACCAATTGAATTTAATAAGAAATCGTGTCGACGTATAATCAAATTTTATGTAATTTATGGCTTGCCTTCGCGACTTCAAACCACAATTTCTGAAAAATGAGACCTATATGTATTCGACATCTCTCAGAAATTTCTATACAACAGAACTGAGTCTACCTCAGATACTTCTGCAGAGTCCTCCAGGTTTTTCTTCTGAATTGGACGTTTTACCGTTATTTTAACGTGATTTATCTGAGTTCTTATAAGTGCATGGACATTTTCACGAATCTATAATCATCTGCATTATAAAGTTAAAATTCGATTAAAATTGAAGAAATCTTTCGCAATATATACGTAGAATAAACATGTAACTATAAAGGAGATGTAAAGAGTATTTCTAAACTTTTGGTGTGTATCAGGGACACTGATAGCTTCAAATTGCGTCATTTCAATTTCCATTCCGACGTCTGTGGTTCTTGCAATTCCACTAAAACCATCGCGTTTTATGACGTCACTGACAGTGATCTGCATATAATTATGTCAATAATAGCTTCCGATATAACACTGTCAATTACGTCATCAAACGCGTTAGTTTTAGTGGAAATGCGAGAACCACAGACGTCGGAATGGAAATTGGATTGGCGCAATTTGATGCTATCAGTGTCCCCGATTCACACACAAAGTTGAGAAATACACATTACAATCGTTTTAAGTTTCACGTTTGAGATATATTTGAATGGACTAAGCCATTTTAGTGCAGTTCTAGTATATCTAAACAGCTATTTTCGTATATTATTCAAGACAAAGAAATTGCCGACTGATCTCTTTAAGTCATTGGGCGATGACACTCTTGTATTTAATTCTATATCGTAGCCCAGAGTTGAACTATGGTGTCTTAATTTATCATTTGGAGTTTTTGTTCTATCGGCAAACCATGACCGCTAGTGGATTTTCACGTGGACCGCCTGAGTTGAATGTTTTTTTACCTGATTGGTTTTATATTGATTTTCATCGTTGTGCGGGTGTATAACTTACTAAACGACATAGAAAAACCCTCTTGGACACGCAATTCAAACCATTTTACGATTTGTCTACTTAAAACTGGATTGACCAATCTAAAGTAAGTGAATTGTGTCTTGTAAAGGTTCATTTTTGTTCAAAAGCTAATAATTACAGATACACGTGGTTTTAAAGGATTAATTTTCGAGGGAGGACTGTGAGCAATATAACTGATTAGCCTAGCTAAGAAATTCCCGTTTCTGAGATTTGGGTAGTGTCCAACGTATTCCTTTAATACCAAGACAAAAGTCTACGCTTTGTACATTCTATTCTAATACGATACGTTGAAGTGGCCAATACTGGTATTTAATCAACGGGAGAGAGAGCGTCTGGTTGGTTTAGGAGTTGGTTAGCGAGGTTCGGAAGGAGTTCACCGTTGTAGCACGAAGAGAGGATTCTTCCAGCCGGTTCCAGTCTTGAATCGTTCTATTAAAGTATGAGTTTTTGTAAGTGTCAGTTGTATAGTTTGAGATTTGAAAGCACCGGGAGTTGTTAGTCTAGTGTTTTTCTACTAAGTTTCTGGACGCAAAGTCAGTAAATTTAGTTGCAGTGATTTTCCTCTTATTACGAATAGGGTGTAGGTAGATACGTAAAGGCTGGTATTGCTGACACCAACCCCTCAACCACCTTGAACAGCAATGTCAGTCGTACATATTAGCCTTAACCACTTCCTCCCATCAAAATAAATAACGACGTCCTAGTTAATTTAGTAGAACACTATACTTACCTATTGTTTCCACCTTGTAGACGTCATACAACTCGAGATTATTATCAAACGTCTTGTACAGGATATTGAGCATGTTAACGATCTGTAATGGCGTGGACTGGGACGAAATTTTAGTAAAACCCACAATGTCTGAGAAAAACAACGTCACTGACACATAAGTCTCTGGTTCTACCGGCTGATTCTGGAGTAATTTATTGGCCACAGATACCGGAAGTAGTTCATAAAGCAACAACTCACTCTTTCGTCGTTCGCCTTCCAAATCACGCGTTTTCTGTTGCAGTCTTTCAGCATAAATTCGGATGCGATGCGTTAATTTGTGAACAGTGACAATGACAAATGGACACAACAGTACAGCAATCACAACTATAACAATACTTATAGTGACGTCACTTTCTAAACCATCAATTTCCGAAGATAACGTCGTTGTAATGGTTTCCGCCATTTTTAAACTGATTTCTTGTAGAATGTTAATATATGATGTCATATTGGAAAACCATTGGTCACCCTTTTCCACTGATGACTGGTTCAGGTTATTTATTAAAATCTCATTGCGCATGTAAATAATGTCTTTTTCTAATTTTGTGCCAATGTATTTGGAGTTTAGAACGCCGTAGACTTCAGGCGAATACTGAGATGATTGGAGTAAATAGTTTTCACCCATAACTTTTCTTGCTGAATATTTCAATAGATCTTCTTGGTTAAATTCCCCTAGAAATGAAATTAAAATAAATGAAATGAAGTTTTACGTCCACCTTTCCTTTCCCTGCTAATGAGGACGCCATGCAGTGTGCAATGGGAAAAGTTTTGTCTTAACAGTGGTATAGACCTTATTCACTCGTCGACCATCTGGGATATATATCGAGCGAAATTGCCACTTCGAGATCGTTAAAATAGTAATTAATTACACTTTGTAAGAAATTCTTTCATTTGACGTCGCATGTTATCAATGGATGACGTAATTTGCGTTATGAACCTCGGTTTCAAAACGAGGCGTAAATGAGATCTTTTAGGACATAATACTGTATTTCTAATTTAACGAATTTTATCCAGATTATATGAAATACGGGAACCTGGTTGTATAATTAAGTTAAATCTGATCAATTGATCAATGGGATGACTGGAACACTACAATCACTACAACTTTTCGGGAATCACACCCCTAGATTTTATAAGTTACGTTTTAGAGAAACTTGCTAGAATACCTACCCAACATATTTCGGGGTATTTATTTTTGTACAAACCTTTTGAAAAGAAGGTACTTCCTCGAGCACGTTCAATACCAGCTTCTTCCTTCGCTAGAACCAAGAAATGATAACTGACCAGTGTCGACCATAATGTACCGGAAGTCGATTTTTGAATATGTGATGCAAACCAGCTAATGAATACAGTATTATGGGATGTGTAAAAGTTGATGGCGTCATCTATAGTCACATTGAAAACATTCAAACTATTTCTAAACTTTAAAACGGAATCAGTATAGGCTTCCACACTTTTGAATTTGTCACCGTCGTCGTTTTCTGGCCACTGATTTAATTGTCTGATGAACTCATCAGTTGTGCTGTAGGCCAATTGAAGCTTCCGTAGAATCTCCGGCGATCCTTGCGAACTGATGTAAAACGCAGTCGTTCCACGTTCAATCTGAAGTCTATGGACGGCATTACCGGTCTGAATACTGAGCTGGATCGTACTTCGAATAGAATTTCTAGTTGATAAAATGTTACTATTGGAAACAAGAGTTTGGATGTTCTGTCCAATCAAGGCAAATACTGGTGTTAAGGCCACCACTAAGATTAATACCACGTGATTTCGGCGTCCACGAGGCGTTTCTAGGTTACTCAAATCGAGGCAACCTGACGTTACAGTTATTCTATTTTCTGGTGCATTGTCTCCCTTTAACTCCATCACATGGTTCTGAAAAACAAAACAATTAAAAGTTGATATAAAGTTATAAAAGTTAAATGCTAATAAAAACAAAACCAAGTTAAGTATGAAACAATACAGATGGAAATCTTAAGCGGATAAAACAAAACCAAGTTAAGTATAAAACAAAAACAGTTGGAAATCACAAGCTGATAACACAAAACCAAGTTGAATAATAACTAAAACAATCACATGCTGATATAAACAAAACCAAGTTAAGTATAAAACAATACAGTTGGAAATCACATTCTGATAAAACAAATTTAAGTTAGGTATGAAACAAAACAATTGGAAATCACACTCTGATAAAACGAAACCAAGTTAAGTGTGAAACAATACAGTTGGAAATCATACTCTGATAAAACGAAACCAAGTTAAGTGTGAAACAATACAGTTAGAAATCATACTCTGATAAAACGAAACCAAGTTAAGTGTGAAACAATACAGTTGGAAATCACAAGCTGATAAAAACACCAAGTTGAATAATAACTTAAGCAGTACAGTTTGGAAATCACATTCTGAAAAAAAACAAAACCAAGTTAAATATGAAACAATACAGTGGAAATCACATTCTGATAAAAACAAAACCAAGTTAAGTATAAAACAATACAGTTGGAAATCACATTCTGATAAAACAAATTTAAGCTAGGTATGAAACAAAACAATTGGAAATCACATTCTGACAAAACAAATTCAAGTTAGATATGAAACAAAACAATTGGAAATCACATTCTGACAAAACAAAACCAAGTTAAGTATGAAACAATACAGTTGGAAATCACATTCTGATAAAACAAAACCATGTTAAGTATGAAACAAAACAGTTGGAAATCACATTCTGATAAAACAAAACCAAGTTAAGTATTAAACAATACAGTTGGAAATCACATTCTAGTAAAACAAAACCAAGTTAAGTATGAAACAAAACAGTTGAAATCACATTCTGATAAAACAAAACTAAGTTAAGAATGAAAAAAAAAAAAATTAAGTATGAAACAAAACAATTGGAAATCACATTCTGATAAAAACAAAAACAAGTTAAGTGTGAAACAATACAGTTAGAAATCATACTCTGATAAAAACAAAAACAAGTTAAGTATGAAACAATACAGTTGGAAATCACATTCTGATAAAAACAAAACCAAGTTAAGTATGAAACAAAACAGTTGGAAATCACGTTCTGATAAAACAAAACCAAGTTAAGTGTGAAACTATACAGTTGAAAATCACATTCTGATAAAACAAAACCATGTTAAGTATGAAACAAAACAGTTGAAATCACATTCTGATAAAAACAAAACCAAGTTAAGTATGAAACTATACAGTTGAAAATCACATTCTGATAAAACAAAACTAAGTTAAGAATGAAACTATACAGTTTAAAATCACATTCTGGTCGTAAAATAATAAAAACACAAATAGCTTAAGAAAAAAAAAGATACGAAATTTATGTCGGTTATTAATGCATTCACAAAAATAATTTTTCAATATCACCAGATTTTAGCATGCACGTCAAAAGATAATTGAACTGAAACAAAGGATTGGTTTGATGAAAACGGGTAACACGATGCATCGTGCAATGATGAAAACCTTTGACAAAGTTATTTGTTTTTCCTTCTGCCTAGATTAACGACAAGACGCTTTTTACATGTCAGCCCCTCTGACCTGCATCACAATCGGTTTGATAAATTCAAAGACATTATCTCGACCTGTGAACCTTCAGGGGTCTTATTCTCAAAAACTTAACTTAGATGATAAAATCCAGATTTTAAGAAATACAGCTATCTGATTAAATTAGATAAAATCAATTTAAGATATTGTCCAATCAGATGACTGGAACACTAAAATCATTGAAAATTAAGTTTTCGAGAATAAAGCCACAGATTATCATATAACTCTTCTACTAAAAGAATGATATACTAAAAATCGTAAATGTCGGAAATCCAGAATAATGAAAGTGTCCTTATTTACCCCTCTGGAACCACTCTTCAATTGGGTTTAACAGCGTGGCATCGTTTTGAGAGTTTATTGGTATATCTATTCTACAAGACCAAAAATCCAAACTGGAAAATGAAACTCGAAATCCACAATAACAGTTTGACAGTACATTGTTAGCATTAAATGAACTAAAGATCAACAAGATCGTATTATATCTAACCATTCAACAAAGTATGTTATGTCACCTCACCGACCCCCTGATCTGTTTGTGGAAATTAATCAGGATATGATTAGGAAAGATCAATCAAATACTAGTGATAATAATGGGAATAGAAAGAGGAAGAGAAAGAGGAAAGAGGAAAGAGGAAGAGGAAAGAGGAAAGAGAAAAGAGGAAAGAGGAAAGGGGAAAGAGGAGAGGAGAGATGAAAGAGGAAAGAGGAGAGGAGAGGAGAGGAAAGAGGAGAGGAGAGGAGAGGAAAGAGGAGGAGAGGAGAGGAAAGGAGAGGAAAGAGGAAAGAGGAAGGAGAGGAGAGGAGGAGAAAAGAGGAAAGAGGAGGAGAGGAGAGGAAAGGAGAGGAGAGGAGAGGAAAGAGGAGGAGAGGAGAGGAGGAGAGGAGAGGAGGAGAGGAGAGGAGAGGAGGGGAACTGGACACTAAAAAATAAGGGAACCCATCTTTAAACTAGCTTTAATTGAGCCCCATCTCTACTAGTCTGGTCACAGCACTTTGTATATAATGTCCAGATACAACCAATCTATTTTTTAAAAAACAAAAAAAAATATATGCGACAATTTGTCTAGCTTTTATTACCATGTCCTCAATTAGTAGTCAGAAGTAACGACTCTTTTTTCACAGTCTGTTGATATATGTTAGATATAAAGCAAGACTAATTAGATTCAGTTATATTACATCAGTGGCATAGCTAGAAGCCCCCCAATTATAGATATCCGTCGGTTGAAAGTTGAACCGACCGGCCTCAGGAATAAATATTAAAAAATCCAAAAAATATAGCTTCGAATAGCCTTTCTGCAGTGTGTTATATAGCTAAAACCCCACAGTTTCCGTGGCCTTCGCCCCTTGGACCCCTACCAAGATCAGGTGGACCTCTGGACCCCATCCGTTATTCGCTCCGCTCGCAATGTCAATATATTCTATTGCACCCCCAGTTTCGAAAACCTTTCTACGCCAATGTATTACATTATACAGAACTATCATAAATTGGACATGATACACCCTTGTCACATCTGGTTAAACTCAAAACAACATAGTGATAATAGAATTATACATTATTATATGATTCCGATCATGTAAGCTATCATGTTATGTCAAGATCTGGTGGTATTAGACAGAAGGGATTGACAATGTAACTTAGGTTACTATTCTCGATAAGCTTTGTTTATATAATGGCACATCCTAACATCCCAGGATCCACAAATATCAAACAGAAAATTCGACTGGTGTAAATAAAAGATCTGGGAAATCCAGATACTCATACAACGGCCAGAAACAATGTTTAGAACTTTCTTTTAAAAATTCAATGTAGCTAATGTACGTGTCCTTTGGTCTTGGGCAAGAAAAAGAATGTTACAATTAGTATACGTGTGGACTCTTATTTCCTAAGATACAATTTGCCCCAAAATTATAACTCAGATTATTTTATGAAACAAAGTGTTGAAAGTTACACGACACAACCAACAATCACACTATTCTGGACTTAACGTTGGGATTTTGGCAATTAACCAAACATTTTTCGTATACAACGCGAGTCCCTTTATTTGGTGTTTGCTGTATCAATTTTGTTGTAAGATTTCATCAAGTAATGACTGTCTCGGCATTATATTATTGAGAAACTTTGTAACAGCTTTCATCATATTGTAATTATTTTCTAATAGAAATGATATATGATTACAGACTATTGTTTTAAATAAAAGACATTTTAATTGAAAATCGTTTTGAATTACTTTCATGTGATTGTTTACTGACATTTCATCGAGGGATATTTCCATCCAATTTTTACTTTTTTAATTCTTTGCAGTTGACATTAATACTTTTCAAGTATTTTTTTTATCAAAATTATTCTAAGCTAAACTCAAATCATTCCGTCATTCTTCCGATAATAATTGCAATCTGTGAAATTTACACTGTCATCAATTTAGTTGGTTAACTTAGTTTGAGTTTATTCCTTTGAAGCTCATCTGACATTTTTGACATCTGAAAGCTGATATTAATAGCTGAAATTAAATCTTATTCGCTGCGTGGAGAAAATGTATATTTAGGTGATTATATTCCTTTCAAAACATAGTTATTCTTGGACTCTGAAATTATAATTATATCAAACCTTAGAAGATAATTGTCTGAGATAGCTTGACGTCTTCGTGTTGTTAACGTAACCCAGACATAAATTTAAACTGAAAATAGAGCTAACGTACTTAAAAACTGAAACAAGAATAAACATTACTTAAACCTGACACCGGAATTCATATTACTTAAAACGAAAACAAGAATAAACATTACTTAAAACTGAAACTAAGATAAACATTAATTTAAACTGAACCTAGTGTTAACATAATGAAAAACTTAAACAAAAAGTATTATTACTTTAACCTAAAATTGGAATTAATATTGCTTAAAACTGAAATCAGAATAAACATTACTTAAAACTGAATAAGACTTAATATTACTTTAAACTGAAATTTATAATGCTGAACATTCCTTAAAACTGAAACAAAATTAACATTACCTTTACTAAAATTAAGAAATCAAAACTGAAACAACAATTAACATTTCTAAGAGAAGTCAAACAATTCACTTTAAAAAGATAAGGTAAGGCAAGATAATATATGCCCACTGGCAGCTTTGTTTTTTTAATCTTTTTGGAATGATGCTGAATAATATTAAGAGTTGTTTCAAAATCCATCAAGAATCGAACAAGGGCAAAAACTCATATCAACTATTTTCACTTTTGCTGATTTTCAATAGGGTTCATCTTCAATTAATTATTAACACTCACACCAAGTTTCCTCAAAATCCATTAAGAACTGTGCCTATTAGGGTGTTTATGAGGTAAAAATTGAACACGTTGTCAAAAACAAGGGCTATAAGTCACAGTAAATATTTATTTGGATTTTTCTGATTTTCCATAGGGTTCATCCTAGGGTGATTACGAACAATTTCGTCAAAATCCATAAAGAATTGTGCCTTCTAGAGTTTTTACGAGAAATTGTGGACGGACGGACGGATTAAAGGACGCCAATACCAATATACGCTTCACATTTCATACATAGCAATGCAGTTGTTAAACTATAGGAATATAGTCCCCTGGCCTTGAAGGTGGACGAGTGTCCGTGAACATACTTTCCTACCTAGGGAACGTTTTACAGCCATAGCTAGGATCTCAACTTAAGTTGTGAAGCATTTTATCAGGTAGATTCTCTTGGCTATAATTACATGTACTTTGGTACATTATATTTTTTTCGGGGGCGGTTGGCCCATAATTAACTCTTGATTCAAACTTGACAATTTTTAGCTGCATGAGTTAAGATATCGCACTTATTAATTTAGATGACTTTATTTTAATATATCTGTGTTCTCTCACGTACATCTAATTACTTATAATAAGATAGCACTTCCGAGAGTAATCCATTAATGTCCATTACTGTTTTAAAGAGGCATTATCGTATTCAAGTGATCTTTATACATAGTTGATTCTGACGACTCATATTCGATACCTTTCCAAATCGTTTGAGATTTTTGACATTTTGACATTGTGAAATTCCTTTAGAAAGTCCAAATAACGTGGAATGAAATAGAATACAGTAGTAAATGCAAGCTGTGTGTGTCACATTTTCGAATAAAAATTCTAATTCTCTTGCAATTCAATAAAACATACAACACCAATTCAGAAAATGATTAACTGAACGTAAGAAATGTAATTAATGCTCTGAAAATGACGATAGTTTAATTGACGCTGTATATTTTGGGTGAAATGCAAGAGAACCACACAACAAACCGAGAATGTCTGACATCTAATAAAACGGGAATTTAGTTAATTACTTTTCCTTATGCTTTGGTGGACATTTTTTAACCAGAAAACAGGGTTTTAAACTATTTTGGCACTTATTTTGCATCAAAAAAGCATTTAATTAAAGTATTTTTTATTGATTATATTTCTTTTTTACTTCGTTGCAATGTCTTCGGGTTACTATTACAGGCGTTGTCGGTCGGATTTGGCCCGTAGCTTGCCATTTGAGAAGGTCTCAGGCCTGGTCTACTTTTAACAAGACAGTTTTATTATTATACCTCCAGTCAAAGACTCGAAATGAGCGTCAGGTCGGATCAGATGTAATGTTCGTCCTGAGCCCGTCTTTAAGGTACATATTGTACTCGAAAATTTGTATTACGAGGGGGGGTGAGGCTGAAAAGTTCATTGCCTGATTCGGAAGGAGTTATGCCACAGTGATGAAACTTGGCATGTATTAAATTCAACATTTTCTGATACTGACGATATGGTTTATTTTTTTAACATAGTCTCCCCTGCGGTCCATACACTTCTTCCGATGGTGTTGGGTTGCTTGGATCCCAAGGGTATAGAAGCTCTCATCCTGATCACCAAAAAAGTCCTCAACAGCTGATGTGACCGTCCGGTACCGCTTCCCAACCAAGTGTTTTTGTCATGCTCGGAAACAGAAAATAGTCAGATGGTGCCAAATCTACTGTAGGGGATTTTTTGGTTATAAGGATGAGATACCACCGGAATCCAAGCACCCCAACACCGCTGGAAGAAGTGTGTATACCTTTCCTAACCGATACTTCGCCTTTAAAAGATATTAACTTAGATAATCAAGTTTGTTTGAATTCGCTTAACTTTTATACACAAACATTAGACGATCGATACAAAAACATTGGTATTCAATTTTCAACATCTGTTCCACGAAATATCATTGTATACATGTCTATTTAATTAATTGTAAGTCATAACGGATAGTCTGAACATTAGTAAAAATATATCAGGCATATTATCGGTTATATAGCTTAGTCCTCGACATGTAGTGTACTTTTCCTAGCGACACAAATTGGTCAGTCCAGAAATAGGGTTAACATTCTCAACAATCTCAACGTAAGGTAAAAATAAACGTACATGTGGGCTCGAACTCGCAATCTTCAGTATCGTACTTTCAGTAGGACACCGGCGAACACCAAATAGCATATTACCCTTAACCTCAAGTTGGTATCATACCTTTCGAAGTGGTACCAGTTAACCTAAATTTGGACTAAGACGTATCATATCTTTCGAAGTGGTACCAGTTAACCTAAATTTGGACTAAGACGTATCATACCTTTCGAAGTGGTACCACTTAACCTAAATTTGGACTAAGACGTATCATATCTTTCTAAGTGATACCAGTTAACCTAAATTTGGACTAAGACGTATCATATCTTTCTAAGTGATTCCAGTTAACCTAAATTTGGACTAAGACGTATCATACCTTTCGAAGTGATACCAGTTAACCTAAATTTGGACTAAGACGTATCATACCTTTCGAAGTGGTACCACTTAACCTAAATTTGGACTAAGACGTATCATATCTTTCTAAGTGATACCAGTTAACCTAAATTTGGACTAAGACGTATCATACCTTTCGAAGTGGTACCAGTTAACCTAAATTTGGACTAAGACGTATCATACCTTTCGAAGTGGTACCAGTTAACCTAAATTTGGACTAAGACGTATCAGACCTTTCGAAGTGGTACCAGTTAACCTAAATTTGGACTAAGACGTATCATACCTTTCGAAGTGGTACCAGTTAACCTAAATTTGGACTAAGACGTATCAGACCTTTCGAAGTGGTACCAGTTAACCTAAATTTGGACTAAGACGTCCACTTGGTATAATAGCCAGCCTAAATTGGGATCGATCTCTAAATCCCAAAATGTGCAGCATGTCCTAAAGGAGATCAAAATAATGCATTATATTTACCTTCATTTCTGAATGAGTTGAGAATGTTTGACACAATCTGACCAATTATTATTGTCTCTCTCAGCGGCGATCATGTTGAATCAAATCACAGACCTACTTGATTCAAGATTCCAATCAAATAATCTTTAAGAAAGTCATATCATTTTTGCACGAAAGACACGCCTTTTTATTCCAAGATTCATAATGAAACAGAATGATACAATAATAGAAATGGTCGAAATGTTTCGCCAGTATTTCGATGACGTTGCTCTTTGTGTTGTTATTACTTGTTGTTTGTTGTGGTAATTGCTTCTGTAACTGATGTTGCTTGTAGTGTTGTCGTTGTTGATGCTGTTGCTGCTGTAAATGATACTCAAAACTATCTACATATTATCTAAATTTGAGTCCACATATTGTAACCAAAACAAGCCACCGTTTATAGTTCATTTTTACAGTTCATCATTTGTAACCAATACATGCTTCCGTTCAGAGTTCAGTTTAACAGTTCATCAATTGTAACCAAAACAAGATACCATTTGTAACCAATACATGCTACCGTTCACAGTTCATTTTAACAGTTCATCAATTGTAACCAAAA
Organism: Lottia scabra; assembly: GCA_029955415.1. Classification (NCBI taxonomy): domain Eukaryota; kingdom Metazoa; phylum Mollusca; class Gastropoda; family Lottiidae; genus Lottia; species Lottia scabra. The sequence continues at coordinate 599,105 of JARJEI010000011.1, read as the reverse complement.
CAAGAAACCGTTCTATAGAATAGTTCATTTTAACCGGTTCATCAATTATAGCCAAAGCAAGCTACAGTTCACAAATTGTAACCAAAACAAGCTGCCGTTCTATACTTCATAGTTAACAGTTCATATATCGTAACCAAAACAAGCTGCCGTTCCATAGTTCATATCTAACTGTTAACCAATTGTAACCAAAACAAGGTACCGTTCTATAGTTCATTAAAACAGTTCATCAATTATAACCAAAGCAAGCTACCGTTGTATAGATCACATTTAACAGTTCATCAATTGCAACTAAAACAATCTATTGTTGTATAGATCACATTTAACAGTTCATCAATTATAACCAAAACAAACAGTTCACAAATCGTAACCAAAACAAGCTATTGCTGTATAGATCACATTATTTTCACAGTTCACCAATTATAACCAAATTAAGCTAAAGTTGTATAGTTCATTTTAACAGTTCATCAATCTATCCAAAACAAGTTACCGTTGTATAGTTCATATTTAACAGTTCACAAATAGTAACCAAAACAACAAGCTACCGTTGTATAGTTCATTTTAACAGTTAACCAATTGTAGCCAAAACAAGCTACCGTTGTATAGTTCATATTTAACAGTTCATCAATCTATCCAAAACAACCTATTGTTCTATAGTTCATTTAAATAGTTCACAAATCGTAACCAAAACAACAAGCTACCGTTGTATAGTTCATTTTAACAGTTAACCAATTGTAGCCAAAACAAGCTACCGTTGTATAGTTCATATTTAACAGTTCATCAATCTATCCAAAACAAGCTATTGTTCTATAGTTCATTTAAAAAGTTCATCAATTGTAGCCAAAACAAACATAAGGTTTTGTAGTTGATTCACTCACACATGATGGTCACATTATCGCTTAATATGATGATTTCACACTGTGACCTTCATAAAATAAAGCCTTTTGTTCATCCCTACAAGCACAAAATAGTATTACTGTCAAATTCACGGTTGCATAAGCGTTAAAACACTCTAAACTTTCATTGACGAAGATAAACACTTAAAACAAGCGAAAGCTTTCTTGATTCACGATATCGACACTAGTGTTGATGGCCTACTAGAGACAACTAATGGATACTTAGTGTTTAAATCCATCTTTATATGGAACTACACTAATTGCTGAATAAGGTGTGATCAACATAATAACTTATATGATAAATGAATTAATATATAATCCAAAACTCTGTCCCTGTCTACGTATAAAAACTACTGTAAGCTTTACTTCGCTCACCCAGCCTTGGCATTTAAAATCGTTAAATTTTTCTGCATTGTGTAAGTAAGGGTCTAGACATTGCGTCGATCCTCTAGCGTGGAATTATTGAGAGCTTATACAAATAATTCATTCCAAGCTGTGACATAAACTGCGGAAAGTAGGGACAAATTTAATCATCTAATTTCATAGTTAAAAATTGTGGTAATTGTGTTATAAAACATTTTGTTTAGTCAATTTGTTATTTTCTATATCTGAACTGAAATAAAACTCTGTCATATGTAATATAATATATAAAATTAATATGTAGTCCAAATCTCTGTCTATTGTTATGTAAGGTTCAAAGTCACCTCGAAATCTCTTAATGTGAATGCTTTAGCTGATGATCTTGGAACGAGATAATGAATATTCATATTCGATTTTCAAATTGTCAAATTATCATGCATGCACGTAGACATCTTACGTTTTGTTTTGTAAATGTAAACACATGTCGAAGCATTTGAATGCTATTTAAAGGGCACAGGCTTCATTTTCGTGGGTCGATTTTTCCAAGTCTCAGAAACGGGAATTTTTTTTAGCTCAATTTAGTGCTGGTTATCACAACTCACCATTGAAATTTGAGCCTTCAAATCCATGTGCATCCATAATTATTAGCATTTGAAAGTTATAATGCCCTACTACACATTAGCGATACTATGCAATATATAGAAAAGTCATCTATAGAAATAGAAGGAGAAATGTCTAATTTAAGGTATATTTGAAGGAAATACGCAATTTTCGTACATTTCTAGTGCTTCTGAAGGATACTTAAGTATATTCAAGACCCAAATCAACCAATGAAAATGAAGACTGGTCCCCTTTAATACAGCCAATATTCTCGACTGAAATGGTTGTTTTGATTGGTCAAAATTTACCACCTCAAATAAAACTACTCGTATAATTTGAATCAGAATTTCATCTATTTATTGATAAGGTAACATGGTTATACTTGTCGAAAGTCGATTTTTTTTCGCCGAACAGTAATACTGATAATCTCTGTCAGATGTTCGGTGAGGATAATTAGATATTATAGTAATCAGAGTAAATTAGGCTTAATCACTTGTTAAGTCTTTAAGTTAATTACGGAGTCGATATGATCTCTTTACAACCTTCAAAATCAAAAGAAGAAGCCGACATCAGATCTAACTAGTGTCTGACACACAGACTTATTCTAGCATTCGGCTCAACTTTCGTCAATGTTCGAGACTAACATAATGTATGCCATGGCCCATTCGGCTCAACTTTCGTCAATGTTCGAGACTAACATAATGTATGACATGGCCCATTCGGCTCAACTTTCGTCAATGTTCGAGACTAACATAATGTATGACATGGCCCATTCGGCTCAACTTTCGTCAATGTTCGAGACTAACATAATGTATGCCATGGCCCATTCGGCTCAACCTTCGTCAAAGTTCGAGACTAACATCAATTACGACTTGGCCCATTCGGCTCAACCTTCGTCAATGTTCGAGACTAACATCAATTACGACTTGGCCCATTCGGCTCAACCTTCGTCAAAGTTCGAGACAAATACTGCGTTCACACAACTAAAGTTAAGCCAGCTTAACTTCTAACCGTTCTTGGAGCCTGTTTTTTTTTTGTAGGAAAAGTAAACAATACACGCGCGTGCGTCATGGTATCTTAACCCCTGAACTTCCGAGGTCATGTCCAAGCTGGCTTAACTTTTATGTCCGTCTGAGCGCTCATGGAAAAAACGTAAACCAGGCTCGAAGAACGGTTAGAAGTTAAGCTGGCTTAACTTTAGTCGTGTGAACGCAGTATAACATAAGTATAATGACTTGACCATAATGAGATGCAATCAGCTAAATTTTCTCAATTGGCTAACTTGATGGTTAAGAATTAAACAATCACAGATTAGATAATTTAATCGAATTTAAGGGGCCGCTTCACTTTCTGTTCGAAACAAATGTTTAAAATATTCTTGGTCTAAATCAACTATAAAAATGCCGACTGTTTCCCTTTAATATCTAAAATATTATCTAATATGATCACCTTACTATTACATAAACCAAGAGGTGGTTAACGAAGAGGTGGTCTCTCTGGACTATTACAGTTGTTTACTATATACAGGTCACGATCATAGAGACTGAGATATTATTGATTTCAAATCTTATTAATAAATCATATTCTCTTCCCATTGGTCAATAAATCATTGAATTATCATTTGATTGGAAAATAATTGATCGTCCTGAGTTTTGATTGGCTGTTCACATTTCGGACTCTCAATCATTCCTAAGCGACTTGGATATCATACAATTTTGTCAGTTACGAATTTTACGAAGTAAAAAAAGTGGCTAGTAATAAAAAGATAACAAGTTATAACATTACATTTTCTTCGAAAGATATACCGAAATGAAATGGAGTGTTATTGTCCTACTTTTACAAGGGCGCGGATTTAGGGGGGGGGGGGCGTGAACTCAGAAAGGGTGTGGGGGGGGGGGGGGACGAAGGGATCTTGGCCCCCCCCCCATAATTTGATAATAAAATCGATTTTTTGAAGACTCAAAATCGATCACATGAAAATCACAGTAGCAAGTCAAAACCCGGGAATATAACGAAAATGCACGAAATTGACGCCATTTTCCAATTTTTTTCTCTAGAGCGAGGAATTTGTTTGGGCTTGTGGTTGTGGCGCTCTGTGACGTACCAATGCTGGTTGGTCCCCCCAAATTTTTTGACAAATCCACGCCCTTGTACTTTTATGCACCGTTTTGGGTATACGGGGAAAAAAATAATTCCCAGAACAGCGTCGTGAGATTCTCATTTAGACTGTTGAAGGATCTCTAACGTGCACATCCTATACAAGGAAGGGCATTCCAGATCACACTTTAAATCATACACTCTAAATACACGTGTTCTGAAATAGAACACCTTTTACACCTTTCAGAACGCCTTTTTTTGTAACAAAAATAGAACACCTAAAAGGCGTCAACAGAACGTGGGAGGTTCTAATCAGAACACTTGGTATTCACAGGTTATGTTAGAACACATAGTATTCTAACTTAGAACACCGGTGTTCTCTTTTCAGAATGCATGTGTTCTCGATGAGAACACCTTTTCAGTGTTCGGGCAAAAAAAGAACACAAGGTGTTCTGTTCTAGGGACACTGAAAATGTGTTCTCAACAAGCCTCTGAGAACACCAAAATGGTGTGCGTTCTATTGTAACAATTTTAGAACCCCTCGGACGCGCCCGACGTGTTCTACGACAGCTTGTTTCTGTAAAATAAAAGAACAACAATGATAATATTTAATTATTTGTAACAAATTTTATTCGTTAGACTTGCTGTTATATCGTTGTTGGTGGTAAAAATGCGGATGTTGGGACCGACTGATTCGTAAAAAGCCTTGACTCCAATTCTCTGTCAGGAACATCCTATAATAAATAAGGTTTTAAAATTAAGTCAAAATAAATATGTTTAATTTGGTTTATGACTAGGTTTATAAGACAAAGCAAGGTGGTGGGATGCTTACTCAAATATGCCACACTGGCAAGTATAAACTACTCAAGATAATAAAAACCACGAATCGTTTTCCAACAAAGGGGAACAACCCATTGCTTCAAAACTTAGTCATTTCAGTCGGCAACCAGTGAGCTACACTTTCTATTTAAATACGCCTACATTGAAATGTGGTTCACATTTAGCTTGAGAAGGCAATAGAGACAGTTTTGGTCGGATTTTAATTAATTTTTAAAGGTTTCTTGTGTGTAGGTGTATATCCATAAGATCTCGGACAAGTTCGAATTTGCGTTCGATTCGACGAATATTCACGGAGTTTTACACCAAAAATACGTTAAAAATAGTTGTGAACGCGATAGAGGCTAGAGTTATGGTTGGATTTGAATAAAATTTTGTGTGTAGGACAATATCCAAAAAGATCTTGGACAAGTTCGAATTTGGGTTCGATTCGACTTGTATTCAAGAAGTTTTACACCCAAGATACGTTTAAAATGGCCTGTGAACGCGATAGAGACAAGTTCAACTTTGGGTTCGATTTGACAAATATTTACAAATAAGTTTCAACCCTTGATACACCAAAAATATGTTAAAAGTGGTTACATAGTCCTTGATATATACAAAAACAAGTGGGCGTATCTTGCTATGTAGGCAACCACTTGTTGTCTGAATATAGTAAAATGCGGTAAAAATCGTCCATAAAACGAAATATAAAGTGTAAAGGCTAATATATCTTATATCGGCCAATCAGCTTTTCTTAGAAACAAATCATATAACATTTCATGTTTGATATCAACGAATAACGTACGTACTTTAACATATAAAACGTACTTATACAATTTGTTTTCATATTCCAGATTCTTATCCTCATATAAAAATATCCTAATACCAACCTTAATTTCTTCGATAATCGATTTCGGTCTAGTCGACCCCTTCCCTTGATGCAGACATGTGTGTAATTCTATAAAATGAATTACATCCAATATTCTCATAGGACTCTGAAAAAAATAATATATTCAATCCTAAAACATATTGTGAGGTCATGGTATTATTTAATGTTTATTTTCTAACCATAGAGAACTATAGATGGAATTTCAAAATTTGAAGTTGATGCCGAATTTTCTGGGATTGAATGCAGACTGGAAATGTAAAAATAGGACTTTTTTGTTTTTTAGTGTTAATTACGCACACTCTTGGTATCACTACGCCAAGCTCCCTCGTGCAATATTGAAAACCCTATAGACACATATGTGCGATTCTACCATTATCTGTGATGCCCTTCTAAAAATATATTACATTCGTCATTGCTTGATAATTTAGATCTACGTTACAGATATTTTTGTCTCTATTAAGCAGCGATGGTCTTGAAAACACCTCTCTCTAGTTTTAGAACTAGTACTTACCGATGGATGTTGTCCATCAAGTCCTATACAGGGAAATCTCCTGTACATTTTGCTGCCGATAATCCTGTATTCTTGTGGGTCCTTCAGATTTGGAAATAAACCAAGATAGTAGTTAGCTGTTTCTGCCACGAGAATACTCCAAATAGTCTCAGGAACAGCATTACTGCTATCACCTTCTATATTTTTTAGCTCAAGATGACTGAAGCTGGGCAGTGGACATCTTTGTAACTCTTCGGCATTACCTAGAAATTTTATTGTCTAAATTATGTAGGGTAGGGTAGGGGTAGGAGTAGGGGTTGGTTGGTTGGTTGGTTGGTTGGCTGGTTGGTTGGTAGGGATGGTGGGTATAGTAGGGATGGTGGGTAGGGTAGGGTAGGGTAGGGTAGGCTTGGATTAATATTTAGTAGCCTACAGAGATGCCCAATTTCATGATTTTAACATTATTTTCCAGGACAGAACGTGGTGTGTTCTGTTGTAGAACACTAAGGGTTCTGTTGACAGTGTTGTAGAACACGTAGTGTTCTATGAAATCTGATTTGGCGATTGTGCATTGCATTAAAGTTTTTTTGCTGGTTACTGAGATGAGTTCTATTTCTGTTTTAATTTGCATCAGTCATCATTCATTCATCATTGAAGGCTATGTATCTAGGCATCAAAAGGAATATTGGCAAATTTTTACTGAAATTACTAAAAAGAAAATCATTTAGGCTTAGATCTAGTCATCTAGTAAATAGTAATAAGCTAGGCTAGGCTAAGCTAACCTAAATATAAGCACACAAACCTGAGGTTTTTGACTTTTTGATTAGGCCTAGGCTACGTTCTATAATGGTAATGAATATTTCTGATGGCTCGTAAAGTTATAAACCAGAGACTGCTTACCTATTCTAAACACTAAAATAATGTCGCCGTCAAATCTTACGTTTTTGACCAACTGCAATTTTTAAAAACGGCGGGAATTAATGCGCATGCGCGAAGGGAGATAACTCTTGGGTTTTAGAACACCATGTGTTCTGAAATGTGTTCATATTAAACATGTGTTAGAACATGTAACAGAACAGTAGTGTTCTCTCATAAAATATTGTACCCTCTGGAATTTAGACGTACCCTAGCATATTCCTATGGCAATAAATATCAACTATATATGGTCAGTAGGTTGTGATTAATACAAATATAGGCGTGCTTGCATGTAAACACATAATGGTCATTGATAGGCTACTAACATTTGGTAGGCTTTCACATTTTTGGGTCTCTTCAATAGGCAGAAGCTATAAAATTGGCAAATATCTATTGTAATTTACAGTCGATAAAAAAGATATTCATTCTGTTAGTATTTCTAGTTCAATCAAGCTTTAATTACTGTTGGTGTTGTTGGCTGACATCCAGAACACATGGTTCAGAACACCACTGTTCTGAAATAGAACTCATTTTCTTCAACCGAACACCTTTTAGAACACACAGGGTCGAGTTCAGAACACACAGAGTCGCGTTCAGAACACCATGGACGCGTCCAGCTTTTAGAGTGTAGCAAAATAAGGAAGCCGCCTCAATATCAGTTGGTTCATTATTAATGAAATTTGAAAATAAATAGTGTTTCGGACACAAACACATCTAATACAAGAAGGGCAGATAACTCTTTAATACTCATTATTCATACTTCATCTCAGAAATAGGCCTAGGAATTTATGTAACTAAGCTCATCAGTAATATTGTTCCAACTCTCTCTCAAATTCATGCGTATCCATAATAATTATTATGTCATCGTTTGAAAATCAAATATACTAGGGTCGGGTCCAAAGGGGGTTAGGAGGCTCGAGCCTTGAGCCTTCGGCGAAGGATAATGCAATGTCCGTGTAGTTTCAGCTTCATATTCAAGACTTAAATCGACCATCGAAAATATCGAATGTTTTCCATTTTAGCTGAGACTCATACATATCATGCTGAGCGAAATATAGATTCTAGTTTGGTTAATGGCAATTTTAATTTCGCTTGTTTGGCAATATTTTTTAAATCGATTTTATATATCTGTTGTTAAAAACATGGTTGTTGTAAATAATACCATAGTATATCGATTTTAGGTTAAAATTATTATTCTTTATAAAAATTAATTACAGCATACAATAAATTATTAACAATTTGTTGTAAAAAATATTATTGAATATTTAAAGATGGATTGTCTCGGAAATCTAAATATCTAGAAAGGGTTGTGTATCACAGACGGTTAAAACGTTGGGAACTTTACATGACGTCGTTATGTCAAAGAAATGGTTTTCGTGGGTTCTAATTTGGGACGGTATGTGGAAGTCTTGTGACTTGTGTCCATGAAAAAGGTACATTTCCTTATTAAAGGGATATGTTCACTAACCGTTTGACCAAAAAACTTTTATTCTCAAAATCTGGAATTTTTAGACAACTCTCTCTCAAAATTTAAGACTTCAAATCTTCGTGTATTCATAATTATCATCTTTTGAAAGTCAAAAATACGACTCGTCGTTTAATAAAACTATGACTTATATAGATAACACTCATACAGTAAATGAAAGATAACGGCTAAGGTACGGGTATAATTGAAGGGATTGTGTGATTTTTGGGTAGTTCCAGTAAATCTGAAGGCAATTTACACAAATTCTAAGCCCAAATCGATCCTTGAAAATGCTGAACATTCCCCTGTACACTGTACAGAGATAATAAAGTATACATAACCTGGGAAAGATCAATGTCAAGAACCTTTTCTGTGCCTGGGACACCGATAGCATCAATTTGCACCATATTAATTTTCAATCAGAAGTCTGCAGTTACAGCAATTCTACTTTGCCTTTGATTGATGACTCCAAACCCACGAAATATGCTTGTGTCTCAGAAAACCGCATTAAACATTTATTTTAAGTGGAAATGGTAGTCACCATAGAACATCTGATTGGAAATTGGAATAATGAAAATTGAAAAACCTTTGGAAATCAAAGAAATACAGTAATAAGTATCCATGTTACCAGGTGGTTTTCACATCTCCAAGCAACTCGCTCAGTTTCTACTCCTAGACAGTGCGGAGAATGGGTTAGCATGGTATGGAAGCCGACTGCGGATATTTAATACTCGACTTCTGGCTCACGAGAGACGATAAAGCGAGGAAAAAGGCGAGATGCGAGGGCAAAAAAGGCTAGGAAAAAAGTGAAAAACCGAGGGAAGAAGTGGGCAAAAAAGCGAGAGTGGATATTATGTCCGCAGTCGGCTTCCATAGTATGGTGTGTGTGTGTTTGTGTGAGAGGTAGGGGGGTTAACGGTTTGTGTTTTATTTATCTTATTTACGAAACGAATCGTCTGAAACTTGTAGACCCCACACACAAGAAACCCATGCCCCACTCTGCCTACGCAGATAATTAAAAGCGATGTTATAAAATCTAATCAATTTTCATTGTGACGAGTGAGAGTTAATAATGCGTATCTAATCAAGGACTATATGCCATAAAGTACATCAATTGTTCACGACAAGGGTCTCAATTAAAAATCCTGTTATTCCGGTGAACAAAAAGTAGTAAATCATGTAAGGTTTATTCACCCGATCCTGTAAAGTTATCTTTTATATTAAGCTAATAATTGAATTTTTTAGCCTTTTTATAAAAGGAACAACAGTGAACGGTAGACGGTGCCGTTTATTATTAGCCTTTCTATAAAACCTAACAAAGGCTAATATATCAACCAATCAGATAGGTTATTGGTAGCCAATGACACATCGTTGATTTCCCGCTGTAGGCCAGCAGTCCCTTCGACTTCTTGCTACTCTAACGCTGACCTTATTCTGGTTCACCACTTAGATCTAATCAATTTTCATTGTGACGAGTGAGAGTTAATAATGCGTATCTAATCAAGGACTATATGCCATAAAGTACATCAATTGTTCACGACAAGGGTCTCAATTAAAAATCCTGTTATTCCGGTGAACAAAAAGTAGTAAATCATGTAAGGTTTATTCACCCGATCCTGTAAAGTTATCTTTTATATTAAGCTAATAATTGAATTTTTTAGCCTTTTTATAAAAGGAACAACAGTGAACGGTAGACGGTGCCGTTTATTATTAGCCTTTCTATAAAACCTAACAAAGGCTAATATATCAACCAATCAGATAGGTTATTGGTAGCCAATGACACATCGTTGATTTCCCGCTGTAGGCCAGCAGTCCCTTCGACTTCTTGCTACTCTAACGCTGACCTTATTCTGGTTCACCACTTAGATCATTGATTATTCAAGCCCAAGACCATGGAATGAAATGACTACAATGTACAGTTCAATACCGTAAGTAATGTAGAATGTAAAATATTGTCAATTGTCGGAGAATTGAAATATAATTCAATATTATTTCAATGTTCGAATAATAAAACTGAACATGGCGATAACTTCAATGAACTTTGTCACGTGATATTACATGTCATGTGTCCTTTCAAAATGGCTGCTTCCATGCAAAGTTGTCAACAAATCTTTTAACTTGTCTGATCGACTTGATATTTGCTGTAACACATAGCCGTAGGAGACAGAAGGCAATCGGGGGTGGCAGGTGCACCTCCCCCCCCCCTCCCCCTCCCTTTCCCCAAATACTATGTTTTCGAGCAGCGAGTTCCAAAAATCAGGCAAAATCGGTGTAGTAAGCTGGGCAAGTCGGTCTGCCCTACCCACTTCAACCTCTACGGCTATGCTGTAATACATCTGGTTTGTAACCAAATTGAATGAAATAATGTGTTACTTAAAATTTGATCGCAGTTACTGGCCAATAGTCCACTGTCTGTTATGAAATGAAATATCTGTTAAGCGCAGAAATTAACTTACTTTCTTTATTTGGATTCTAATTATGCTTTATATATTAATGATATTTTGTAGGATTCGTGATAAAAGTTTTCTCAGAAACAAAGAAAATGCATCAAAAAGAGTTTGGAATGTTGGGTTAGAAGCAACATTTCAAGGCCACCTCAAAAAAGCCTTAATAAATATCAGGATGTTTTAAGGCAAGTCCAATTTTTATACGCCCACACATTAATGTGGGCGTATATTGTAGTCGTCCGTCAGTCCGTCCACAATTATTGTTGTGGACACGATAGAGAGCTGGTTTCATGATGGATTTTAATGAAACTTGCTGTAGTGTTTGTAATCACGCACGGATGAACCCTATTGAAAATCAGACGAATCGAAAAATATTTCATGGGTTATTGCCCTTGCCTTTGAAAATATGTTGTGGACACCATAGAGAGCTGGTTTCTTGATGGATTTTGATGAAACTTGGTATGAGTGTTTGTATTGACCTTGGGATAAACCCTATTTCATATCAGAAATATCGAAAAAATATTTGATGGGTTATTGCCCTTGTTCTTTAAAACACGTTAATTGTTCAGCCCATTACACTCTCAAAGTTGTGGACACGATAGAGAGCGGGTTTCTTGCTGTATTTTGATGAAACTTGATGTTAGTGTTTGTAATCACCCAAGGATGAACCCTATTGAAAATCAGACGAATCGAAAAATATTTCATGGGTTATTGCCCTTGCTTTTGAAAGTATGTTGTGGACACAGCTTGTTTCTTGATGGATTTTGATGAAACTTGGTATGAGTGTTTATATTGATCTTAGGATAAACTCTATTGAAAATCAGAAATATCGAGTTTTTGCCCTTGTTCTTTAAAACACGTTAATTTTTCAGCCCGTTACAGTCTCACAGTTGTTGACACTATAGAGAGCTGGTTTGTTGATTGATGGTAATGAAACTTGTTGTGAGGATAAACCCTATTGAAAACCAGACAAATCTTAATATATTTAATAGGTTATTGCCCTTGTTCTTGAACACTTTAATTTTTCAGCCTGTAAACTCTCAAAGTTGTGAACACGATAGATTTCTGGTTTCTTGATGGATTTTGATGAAACTTGACTGAGAGTGTTCGTAATCACCTAAAAAGGAACTGATTTACTCTATGGAAAATCAGACTAATCGAAAAATATTTCATTGGTTATTGAAAATCAGACAAATCTTAATATATTTAATTGGTTATTGCACTTGTTTTTGTAAATATGTTGTGGAAACAATAGATTTTGATGAAACTTGGTGTGAGTGTTTGTATTGACCTTGGGATACACCTTATTTAAAATCAGAAACATCAACAAAAATGTGACTGTTCTTAGGATGAAACCTTATATTGACATATTGCCCTTGTTTTATGCATATTTCAGTGACATATTTGTTTTTTCCAGGAAACTTTAATCAGTGGTTTTACTTTTAAAATGTCATTCTCAGAATCTTTCATTTACTCTCCACTCTTGTCAACCCCCCGGACGAATTGGCTGCCATTATAAAAGTGGGCGTATTACGATGGCCATCGCTATTTTTTTTATTATTATTCATTCATTCTTTTAGAATTCTGTATTTTGAGGAGCAATCGTACCTCAGCACCAGGCACAGGATTTGTTTTCATAATGACTAGTGTACATGGCATAAATGGGGCTGGGTATTGATAACAAAAGTGAGATCGATTACATCAATGTTTGTTATATATATATAACCCATTGAGGGTTATATATAAATATATATAATTTTCCCAGTGAGAATTATCTTTAAAGGCATTATACAACTTTCTTGCAGTTGTAGTGAATTGATGAAAATTTCCCTCATAACACACTGCATGGTGTTAGTGGGTCCTCATTAGCCTATACATGTGCAGAAGTGGGACAAATAACTCCATAAAACTCAATTTCTTTTCATATCCGCTTTAAAATAAAGACTTTTACTCAAGCATTGATTTTTTTAAATTTAAGCATTATTGAGATTATTTTATCTTTATTGACTTAGTGAATAATATGCAAATTGTTGTTTATTTCAGGGATGATTCAGAAGGAATCATGGTAAGTACAAAATTATTTTGCTTCAAGTCTCATACATTTGTTGCTCATTGAATGTGACCATTGTGTGTGTTTTTAGTCATTAATTCTTGTTGATAATTGATTATTATCAGTAATCGGCAATCCTCATCAGTTTACGTAAAACCAAAATCAGTCTCGGTAATGAATGGTGAATCTTCTAGGACCAGACTTTCGTGAAACGTTTAGTAAATTTAGACAAATGATGAACAAATTGTGTACTTTAATAAAACATACTATCTCAAAATTAATGTCAAAGCAGAAATTATATGTAGTATGAGTTTTAGTTGATGCAGCAACTGGCCAGTCGTTAGATAATCTTTGGTATTTTATTTAATCCATATAAACATTCAAGAAGATGCAGGTTTAGACACATTTATGAAAAGTATAGAAACTGTTCTCAATCAGAAATGAACTTTGAAGAGAAATGTATTAAGTATTTTTAACATTATCTCATTTTACCTGTATGTAGAAATATCTGTATGAGCAATTTTATGTTTATTGTTAAACATTTACTTCTGTAATTTTTGATTTTCAGACTGTGTCAATGGAAATATTGAAAGGTTTTCTACTACAGAATGACCATACAGTTAAACCAACTTTCATGATTAAAGAGGATATAACAGATAGACAATGTGTAACTCATTAATATGCTGAAAACTTATTAGATATGCTATAATTCATAAGTCTTATATGTAACAGAGGAAATATCCCTTTGAATGTTGTGTGTTTGTTCAATCTTGAACAATCTTGAACATTTTTACTTTGAAACCTATAAACCTATAAGAATTATTGAAGAAAAAAAGATAATTTGTTAACTCTTACAGAATGTTTTTCAATTTTGTATGAAGATATGTTCAATATCTTTAAATTCTGCAAGCAAAGATCAGAGAATTTAGTCCCTTAGGGAAATAACGTCTTAATATTAAGATGGTGCTTCTCTTTGAAGAAGCCAACTGATATATAACTATTGCTCTCGATTTTGACATATTTTGTTTGTGGATGCGATTTTGATTAATGGTATTGCTTTGCTTGTACGGATTTTTATTATACAAATAAAAGATTTTGAATTTAGTTCTTTGGAAGTTGGTAGTCTTAAATTCTGTATCATTCTATAAGCAATGGGAATATAGTCGATTTGGTGGTTTCAGAACAATTACCATTATGTCATTGAACTACATGTATATTAAAACCCGTGTCACATCCCTAGAGCGAAGAATATATTTCTGACAAAATGTTTTGCAGGAATCACAATCCAATAAATACAACGGTGCTACAGAAACGTGTAGAGGTCTAGGTATTCTCAATGCTTGGACATAAAATAAAATACAATACATGTATAACAAATATAATTTATGTCTACATATCACAAAAAGGCAGGAAAAATACATAAAATTCATATGCAGGAAGAAAGAATTTTCATTAAAAGACATATTACTACACTACATGCTTGTGGAATCGAAAGAACATGCTAGTTGTTTAATGTCCTAACCTTGGAGATAAATTCTGCTGATCATTCGTAAGGCATAAAAGAAAGAACAAAACTTAACAATATAGTTTCTTATGTCAAAAAAGTAGGTATGTCTTAACGTCTCTTTACACACCAAATCTCCTTATACATACAGAATTCATTTCAGATAGAAAATGTTATCATCTAGTTATGTTGATTTACATTGCGTGAGCATAATTAATGAAAAAAATATTCTTTTGGGTTGGTAGATTTTAGCATTTCTTAAAAATAAAACACTGTTATTCCTTAACTTTTTATGAAGGTACTTGTAACGTACTGTCTGGATTGTATACATACAACATACAATACAAGTTGAATATGCGTTTAGCCAAAATATTTTGTTTCTGATTCGGTTTTATTCCTTTAATATATGTATACAATAGAAGCAGAAAGATGGGTTGCGTGGCAAGGTAAACTATTTAAAGGCCTACACCCAATATATTAAATTATACGATCTCTTTAATATCTCTACACAACGGTTCTCATATCATAGAACTTTACATGTGCTTGTTGAAATATTTGATCACAACGAGATTTTCAATCTTCTATGCCTTATTTCTCTATTCTTATATACAACCAGAACATTTTGGCAAGGAAATAGATATTCCAATGGATACAAATTGTGCGCCTTTACTTGCTGAAATATTTCGTAGACTTTAAATCTATCCAGAAGAGTTTGAAAAAAAAACACTACTGATTCGAAGATTTCTGCGTCCTTTTCGAGTTGCTTCTAAAAATTATCAACAATCACGATCTTTGTGTTCGACTTTATGACAAACGTGACGTCTTTAATTTCCCTATCGTTAATTTTCCATTCATGTGTAGTCTGATACCATCACTTGTTTATGGTGTGTATTTTTTACAACGTATCCGATATGCTAGGGCTATTTTTATTTATTAAGACTTTTTGTTTAGAGATCGACCTTCAAATCGCTTAAAGGGGAACTGTGGTTATTTTCGGGGGTTGATAGTACTAGAACTCCCTTCAAATTTGCCTCAGAATTACGTTCTATTTCTTTAATGTGTTGTCTCATTAAAGTCGTTTTATTTTTTACTTTTTTTATGCCAATAATTTTGAATACATATGAATTGGGGCAGGCTTGAATTTCGGTGGTGAGTTGTGAACACTATTACTGATTAGCTTAGCTAACCAATACGAACGGATGGTAAATGTGTCCGTTTCATCAGGGCTGCTTCAACTTCATTAAGGAAATTGTATGGTTTACCGCTTACTATTTTGAAATATCTGATGAATTCCACTACTATACAATTATTGCTCTCGTTTTGGTTATAATTGCGTTGCTAGTTCGGATGATGATCAATTTCAACCGAAATCTATTCCATATGATGTAAACTCTAGACTCTATAGCTCCAATAGACCTACCAAATGTCATGGTTACATTTCCACTTGGGCATTAAGGATATAAAACAAAACGAAATTTGTGGTAATAAAGCGTTTATTGAGCAGGTCAATTGTTCAAGTTGACCAATGTATATTACATATTAAAATAGGCTGTTTCTTAAACTTCAAAACTTCTTTATATTCATTTTATATTGTTTGATAATTAAATTCTGGAAATATCAATCAGATTACCAACAAAATTATACTTACGATGGTGTTTCATTTAGTGTTAAACAATACTAACAGAGATGTAAGAAAATAGATCAAACATTCGGGTTGTACAAGAAAAACCAGTGCTTGCCAGGCAAGGTAACATACGCCCACTGGCAGATGTCGGAAATTATCATATTTTAATTAAAGATAATACAAATTTCATTATACCATAAGAATAAAAAGTCAAGGGCAACAACTCAAAAACTGTTCATCGAAAATACCTCATGTTATAACTTGCTCGCTAACCCGAATGTCCAGGGTTCAATCCCGGCATGGGTCGAGATGATACCTTCGGATTTTTCAACCCGACTTCCCCCTGTCAGTGATGCATTTCTGGGGGGGGGGGGCTGACATGGAAAAGCGTCTAGTTGTTCGGATGGGACAAGAAACCGAGGCCCCGTGTGCTATTGGCTGTGCACGTTAAAGATCCCTCGACAGTTGGAAATCGAAAATAAGAGCAGGCTAATGCCGCTGTCCTGGCAAAATTTCCCTCATTGCACACTGCATGGCGTTTGCCCGTCCTCAATTAGCCCATATAGTTGCAGAAAAGTAGGACGTAAAACTCCATTCATTTCATTTTCATTTCATTTCATGTTAGAACTTGACCGAGATCTGATCAATTGCAATGATCCCACCATTCAAGTTTCATCAGAATCAGTTTAACTTTTATGATGCTCACAAAACTATTTTTGATGCTTTGTGACAAAGTCAAGGGCAATAACTCAAAAACCGTTCATCTAAAATGCATCAAGTTAATACTTGTTCAGGATCTTATCAATTGCAATGATCACACCAAGTTTCATCGGAATCGGTTCAAAATTGTAGCTTCAATCCTGCTCACAAACTATTTTGACGCATTTTGACAAAGTCAAGGGCCTTGACCGAGATCTTATCAATTTAAATGACCATACCAAAATTCATCAAAATAAGATGAAAACTGTAGTCTCTAGAGTGCTCACGAACTAAATTTGACGCGTTTTTACAAAGTCAAGGGCAATAACTAAAAAACCGTTCATCGAAAGTACGTCAAATTCGAACATGACCGAGATCTTATCAATCTTAGGCAGCATACCAACTTTAATTAAAATCAGATAAAAACTGTATTCTCTATAGTGCTCACAAGAAATTTTGACGGACGGACCGACGGACATTGGCGACGAAAATATACGACCACATATTCATGTGGGCGTATATAAACACATAAAAATCTATAAATCAACTTCAATTTATAGGAAATAATATGTTAATCTTGATATATCAATATTTTATGTTAATTTAAATACAGATGCACAACATTGTCCTGGTGTTTCTTAAAGAACAAATTAAACTAAGATGCTGAATTTTTGTATGCATGTTCAAGAATTTTTACTTAGTGGGGCCACTTTTCTACATTATAAAACACATAACATAAAACAACTTTCCCTTTAGATCATTACTCTCATTATCGAAAACATTAACGAAATATTTTTCACATCAGGTAATCTATAACTAGATTTTAATATTGAAAGACCTCCTTTATTATGAACTTTTCAAACTTTTATTGAAAAACTGTCTTTAGTGGAACATCTAAGATGTCAATAATTCTTCAAATGGAATAAAACTACCTGAAATATATTCACAGTTTAATTTATATAACCTGTACACTTTTAAATATATAAACATTACAATATGGAATATTGAAATAGCAATTGGAACTTAGTCCATTCTTTCTAGTGCGCATTGTAAATTTAGAAATAAAAAATTTAAAGACACATGTGGGGAAGAGCAATATTCAGAAAATACATACGTTAGGCTCATTCGAGAACATATTATACATAATGATATATACTAAGGGTCTTTATGCGCCATAGTTGTGCATGCTTTTTCATGTTTGGTGTGGGCCTTTATGCATAAGCTTAACTGTATGCTGAACTGTATTCTCTTTGCCTTTAAAATGCCTTGCATGTGGATGGGTGTTCTGACATCTGTCTAAACTGACATACATAGATGTCAACATATTTAAAAGACATTTCGGCCAGTGATAAACAAAATATGTTGTATAATAATATTAAAGTTACCTGGTATTCAACTTGCATGGTATGGTGGAATAGATAAAAAAAAATAACTTAACACCAGTGGTTCGTTTCTGTAAAAAAAATTATGATGATTTTGTTTTAAATACATGATTTACTTCCTTCCTTTTTTTCAATCAAAATTTACCAATAATTATTACACAAGAACATCAGTTTTAGAATAGTAGTAAACATTTGGGCACTGGTTATCATTTTCAATTTTTTTTTATAGCAAAATGTGTTTTTCATCATACTTTTCTGTACCAAATTGGACTTCTGAAGACTGGCAATCCAAAGCTGTGTGCAATGAGGAAAAGTTTGGTCTGACAGCAGCTTAAGCTAATTTTTTTTACGATTCCGATAATCAAAAATCTCGTCCAGAGCATGACAAAATCGGGTGCAATGGTTATATACAGTAAGTAGGTAGTGGACTTCCCATACGAATGGTTCTGTCAGGTGTTCGAAAAGAGTAAGCGTGTAAAAGTGTAAGCCTATTACTATCCGATCTCACCTGTAATCAAATTCCATCTTCAATCTTCAGCTTCAAATTAAATCCATACAATCTGAAATTCATAATTTTGATAATAAAACACTTTATTGATGGAGAATGATGATAAGTCGCTAATAATCAAAACCAAAACTCGATTTAGCCGGCTGCTTACCCTGCCTGGTTTCGCTAGGCAATGTAAAAATCTGACACTAAGCTGTGCGACAGACAGAAAGGGCAGACCCCCGCCCGACCCAACAACAACAACAAATTGACTGGCCCGGCTTTTCCTATCCCTCCCACCCCTGCTCCCTTTTTACTTACCGTCGAATTCTTGCATGTCTGGAGCTTTTAGCCCCCTGGACAATTCTGTGACCCATCCACCTAATATTTGCACAATGGCGAATTTAGGGGAGGGGGAGGCTGCCATGTCCAATCCCCACTCCCTCCAGCCGAAAAATTGCTATATAGTCGAGTTCTTGCATGTCTGGTGCTTTTAGCCCCCTGGACAATTCTGTGACCCCTGCTCGCCCCCTCCACCTAATATTTGCACAATGGCGAATTTAGGGAAGGGGGAGGCTGCCATGTCCAATCCCCACTCCCCCCGGCCGAACAATTGCTATATAGTAGAATTCTTGCATGTCTGGTGCTTTTAGCCCCCTGGACAATTCTGTGACCCCTGCTCAGGGGGGGGGGGGCTGCCATGTCCAATCCCCACTCCCTCCGGTCAAAAAATTGCTATATATTCGATTGAAATGCGCAAAATATGAGCATTTTCATAATGTAACACCCTATCCCCAACCCCCTCAAAACATTACTCGCAACGCCGTAGTAATTTCAAGAAACGCCGGCGTGGGGGGGGGGGGGGGGGAGGAAGGGCATATCTGGAATGAGATTCTATGAGGATTTAGAGCTTAAGCATAACCGAAACTTCTCTTTAAGTAATAGGTCTAGGCACTGGGCACTGTACTAGACAGCAATTTACCTGAATATGATGAATTGTCGACTAGAAATAGATGACTACTGCCACTGGCACTGATCCACTAGTGAGGTGTGGAGATTTGCGAACTAGCCTAAATCTTAGCTACAGGACTCCAATGACACTAGATCGTTTTAGGCTCAAGATCCAAAAATTGTGATAGTCTTCTCCCGCCGAAGTTGGCTTAAATTGGTGGACCATTTTCTGCTTTATTCTGCATAATATATCACGAAAAGGCCGTCGTTTTTAGGTTGACATCGGAAAGAAAAAATGGCTAAATATACAGTATGCTATTTGATTGGATATAGTTTTCGCGAAGATTGACGTCTGATTGGTTGTTATATTAGCCTTTGTTAGGTTTTATAGAAAGGCTAATAATAAACGGCACCGTCTACCGTTCACTGTTGTTCCTTTTATAAAAAGGCTAAAAAATTCAATTATTAGCTTTATATAACAGCTAATTTTACAGGATCGGGTGGTTTATTTGCTAGCAGTTATAGCTATCAAAGTGGCATGGCTGGCATATATTTAATTTACAGTTAATTGTCAAGTTTTGAACTGCGTCTAATACCAGAGAGTAAACTAAAGATAGACAATACCTTGCAGTGGCGTTTCCATGCCCCCCCCCCCCCTCAGAATTTAGGCTGGTGCTGGTAGCCCCCCATGTTCCTTTAGCAACGGCTATCATTTCATTTCATTACATTAATCCGTTGCTATCATGATAAGGTTTTCTCGTCATTAACTTTGATTGGTCGAACGATTATTGTCGACCAGTTATATTCATTGTAACAAATTATTGCGGGACAACTTTCGAATGACCAGACGTCAAATTTCTTGTAGCAAATTTACCTTGTGATAATCGAGTCTCAACGGTCATAAATTGAATGTGACGTATAGTGTTTTTTAAACGAGGTTATTAGTTGATAATAACAAGAAAACCCCGTCAATCCAGCAACGGTAGATAATGCGAATGTCTAACGTTGCTGAAGGAACATGGTAGCCCCCCTGACACTTATTTGGCCGCTCGGCCCCTACACTTAAAGATTCCATGAAACGCCACTGATACCTTGACATCTTTTCTTGTTTTTGTATCACATATGTTTTCTAAAGGAAGCAATTTGACTGAATTTTACGTTAGAGAATAGACCCAGCTCGCAATAGTTTAACATTTATTAAGAGACAATTAACTGAGGAAGGCCCTGCGTATATACTCTGTGTGCATGTTAAAGATTCCCTGTCATTTTGAAATAGGAAAACAATGGCCTGATAACGCTGTCTTTGTGAAATTTTGTTCGAGGCAATCAAGTGCAAAATTAGACTGAAAAATGGGTGAAAATGATGTTAATGATAAAATCATTTTGTTTTTCACATAAAGTTATTAGCGAATGATTATTATGTTATAGTTTTCATCGAACAACGATTACATCGTCATGTCCAGGTCTAGACTCTTAGTATATGATAGGAAATCTCTTATTCTCATATTAATCATATTTTTCTCAAAATCAAAATTTTCACATCGCCAGAGAAAAGAGAAACAAAGACAAAAAATTTTCAAATGTTGAGAATGCAAGATTCCCACTTCTTCAGTGTTAAAACGTAAATTTTTGAGAAAAGTGGAAAATGAAATTTTGAGAATGACCTTATTGGAGGGGATTATGTAATTTTCGTTCGTTTATGAATGCTCATGATGATTATTTGTATTCAAGGCTCGATCAACCCCACGACTAAAATCCCTGCAATTTTTTTATTTTACCGTTGATGTCAGGGAGATGAAGATCCTTGTTCTTTGCACTTCATCTGGTTATAACTTAATGGTTTGTATTAAAGATGGGTTCCCTTATTTTCACATATGAAAAGAGATGTTCTCATGACTTGAAAAAAAAACACCAGTTTGTTTCACATCATTCTTTAAAAATAAAGTTATGATTAGCTAATTTATAAAAATATAATAAAGAAAGATCTACAGTTTGGCATGATAGCAGCAACAGAACTATTAATATGAAGAAATATAACAATCATAAAATCACACACTGTCTCTAATGAGATCAATTCTATATGAATACCAGTCTACTCGTCGACAGAATGTGATGAGACATCTCGTCGACAGAATGTGATGAGACATCTCGTCGACAGAGGTCTACTCGTCGACATAATATGATGAGACATCTCGTCGAAAGAAGTCTACTTGTCGACAGAGTGTGATGAGACATCTCTTCGACAGAATGTGATGAGACATGTCGTCGACAGAATGTGATGAGACATCTCGTCGACAGAAGTCTACTCGTCGACAGAATGTGATGAGACATCTCGTCGACAGAATGTGATGAGACATCTCGTCGACAGAATGTGATGAGACATCTCGTCGACAGAATGTAATGAGACATCTCGTCGACAGAAGTCTACTCGTCGACAGAATGTAATGAGACATCTCGTCGACAGAATGTAATGAGACATCTCGTCGACAGAATGTAATGAGACATCTCGTCGACAGAATGTAATGAGACATCTCGTCGACAGAATGTAATGAGACATCTCGTCGACAGAATGTAATGAGACATCTCGTCGACAGAATGTAATGAGACATCTCGTCGACAGAATGTAATGAGACATCTCGTCGACAGAAGTTTTATGATCAGACACATTTTTTTTGTTCTAATGCGTTACTGTTCAAAGAAGGCAACAAAATGTGTTTTTAGCTTATTTATTTATTCAACAAAATTTTAAACGAGTCTTTAGTCGGGTTAACATATGAGCGCCGTTACCGATTTCTTGAAAACATTACTACAACTGAATACAATAAAGTGCGCGTTCGAGATGCCGATTGGCTCAGGACGTTTCGTCAAGATTAGCGCGTTCCGTATGCACACACAACCAAATTTCCGAGATGGGATGCATACTTTAAGATATCGATCTATTGGTTTTTTTTTATATAACCTTGATCAATGATAAACACATATCGCCATCGATCAAAATATAACCTCGATAATGGTGATCTTATTAAGGTGGTTCATTATATCGGTTTTTAGATAATATATGTATTGACTAATATCAATCGGGCATTGACATTTCGTCTTGGAAATCGCAAAAAAGCGAACTACATGTATTAACACGATGTGAAAAGTAAAATGGGTTAAGAAAAATGGATTTTCTATATATCAAAACATTGCTCCTTTAATTTAGCGAACCAAACATGGGCGCCGATTTCGGTGGGTTGGTTGTCGTCTGAACACTTTTGTGGAGTCTACTTATTACTCTTTCATATTTTTAATTAATCGTTTCACTAGTATAAAATTCATTTGATATGTCTGGTCTGTATTATTCTTGGTAATAATAATAGTTTTATTCTCGTTTACGACCTCTCGAAATTCGTTTCCGGCGATTTAATTAGTTTTTTTTTATTTATATAAGCCCTATAGGAGGCCCCTTTATCACAACCCCCTCCTCTTCTGCTCACTGGCTTTACCGTCTCATGCTACATGTTACATATAAGGGAGCCGCGGTGGCTCAGTGGGTTAGACGCTTGCTCGCTAACCTGGAGGTTCAGGGTTCAATTCCGGCATGGGTCGAGATGATACCTTCGGATTTTTCAACCCGATTTCCCCCGTCAGTGATGCAGGTCAGAGGGGCCGACATGTAAAAGCGTCAATCCGAGGTGTGCTACTGGCAGATGTGCACGTTAAAGATCCCTCGACAATTGGAAATCGAAAATAAAAGCAGGCTAATGCTGCTGTCCTGGCAACATTTCCCATAGAGGTGTAGAACGTAAAACTCCATTCGTTTCATTTTTTTACATGTTACATATCGTCCCCACCATCTTTATCAATGGATCTGCGCCCCTGTGAACCAAAATTCGAATTTTCAGTTTTTAGAAAGACTATTGGTAGGCCACACAGTTACATATTATATCTATTAATAATAGTATTATCAATAATATCAAACATATCTATTTAAAGCATAAAGTTAAATAGTCTTAAGCTTTGCTATACCATAGGCTACTGGAAATCACGGTTGCACCACCGAATCGAAATCCATCATCTATTATGCAAGGCTTCATAATGCAAAGTTCGTAATGAAAAATGACTAATACAGAATGTAAAATGCTAAGTGTCTAATGCAATATGCATAATGCAAAGAGTAAATTGTTAGCTGCATTCGTGTGGCATTTCGTTGGATTTTTGAGTACGCTTATACATTTTGCATTTTTTACACATAGACAATTGTAGGTCTGCAGCATTGACAAATGCATTTTGTAATTACGACATTGGTATTTTAACGTTGCAGCAAAAGCGACAATTTTGGAAACGTAATAGCCTAGAATTATTCTTCTGGCTTGCGTGGGGTAGGGGAAGTAACTCCCTTTATTCTCCGAAACCACAAATAAATCCCACAGCATCATTTACGTAAACGCCTGTACTTCATCATAAATGGATTCATGCAATTTTAAAATTCAAATATATTAGTATCAGAAAACTGTATCTTAAAATTTCAAGTGAATTCTAATTTATCATAGTTTTTCAACTAAACTTAGTAGGGAATTAACGGGTCGGCGTTTGTAAGGATTGATTTGGGTCTTGACTACACACAGGTTAGGCGTACTATTCTTAAGAAGCGTTAGAACTTCAACAGAACTGCAAGAAAATCGCACCCCCTTCAAATAATCCTCAAAATAAAAAGTCCACTTTCTATTTCTATGTCCATAGCATCGGATGTCTATGGTCTACAATAGGCTTATCTTCCTGCGGATTTTACTATTGGCACTTGGCAGTGGCCATTTACCACGTAAAATTGCGTGGCAAATAAATATAAGCCTTGATACATACTTCCAAATACATATTAATTACAACTAACAAAAAAGAGTCTTTTGTTACAGAATAGACTAGTTTATGATAATTTATCTGCTATTCTGGTCGGTATTAGAATAACAAGAAGTCAACATAATGTACAGCACTTAAATCAATTATCGATATGTCCCCATTTCTCAACAAGGCAGCGCTCTGAAATTTGGAAATTAGCATGATCCGATATATATTCAACGTAATGTAGACTTTCATTCGAATCGATCGAATAGTTGCGCCACTAGGCATACCACGTAGTTTGTTTGAGCAAGGGAGGTAACTCAAAACTCTATCACAGAAATTGTTTGAAATTAGCTATACTTGATAAGCACTAGATAGTATGGCTGTAGTCCGAGTTTCAAAGAATTCGAATAATAACTTTTAAGTGAAATATCTGCCACGCATTTTAAAATATTTCACGTGACGTACTCTAAATTGTAAGTTTTGTTATTTTCGTCATATCTCCATTTCTTAAGAAGGCAACGTTCTGAAATTTGGAAATTAGTTTGATCCGATACATATTCAACGTTATATAAACTTTCTTACGTAGAATTTTTTTTTCTTCAAAAATTCATGCACTTTCGTGATCTAATCGATCATACGATTATTTTTTCTGATCAATGGACACTTTTGCGCATATATCACCACCGAAAATTGACTTTGAACTAATTTTAACCCTTCGAAGCCGCTCCAGACCCCCCAAAAAAAGTTTGGCGGCCCCTGTAGGCTTCCTATGTTATTTTTTCGCCACCAGTTTGTGTTGAGAAGACGCACAAGGAAATTCTGAATCGTTTCATATGCCAAAACCCCATTTTTGATCAAGTTATGGCAGTGCTCTGTACGAAAACATGGTTGGCTTTCGTAAAAAACAGCGTTTACCCCTCTCCGGACCTAGGGTTACGGCTAACCCTAGCGCCGTTTCTCCCAAGCCGCGTTGGCGGAGTGGTTAGCGCGCTGGAGCCACACCCAGCGGGTCCCGGGTTCGAGACCCCTCAAAAAAAATTTTTTTTTTTTTTTTTTTCAAAAATTCAAACACTTTCGTGATCTAATCGATCATACGATTATTTTTTCTGATCAATGGACACTTTTGCGCATATATCACCACCGAAAATTGACTTTGAACTAATTTTAACCCTTCGAAGCCGCTCCAGACCCGAAAAAAAGTTTGGCGGCCCCTGTAGGCTTCCTATGTTATTTTTTTGTCACCATTTTGTGTTGAGAAGACGCGCAAGGAAATTCTGAATCGTTTCATATACCAAAACCCCATTTTTGATCAAGTTATGGCGAATACCAGTCAACTCGGAGACATGTCAACTCGGAGACAAAGTGAGTTGACTCGGAGACACATTCGAGTCAACCCGGAGACAACTTTGAGTTAACACGGAGACAAAGTATTATTGAAATAAAGATGATATCTTATAACATTGTTCTGTTTCCCTTATTATAAATTACTAGAGGTTTAGATCGAAACTTTATTTAAACAATTTAATAAACCAATCTTCCCGTTATAACATTGACTCAAGATCGCACACGTATTAATCTCGATTGACAAAAAGCAAAAGTCCTTTCATAACCAAATTATAAAGTACTTTCAATTTCTTTACAACATGGTATTAGGGTGAATTGAGACGAGTCTCAATGAAAGCACTGGCCTAGGTCACAGAGTAATTGATATTGATTATAATGTGAAAAATAAGCTGTTAGTAATGAATACTGAATTAAAAAATCAAACACACATATCCACTCAAGTAGATACAAAATAAAAAAATAGTACTGTATATACTGGTACCAGACCACATAGTCATAGACTAAATTTCAATAAAACTGGTTCAAGTTTGCATATTTATTGTTCTGACATTGCATGACAAATATTGCTGACGGCATGATTTTATACATCGATCTAGCCATTGGTACAGGTATCAAATTTCATAACGGAAAACATTGCAACCGACGATCGAGTTGTATATTGTCTCCGAGATAACCAAAAATTGTCTCCGAGTTGAATCTGCTGTTATTGTCTCCAAGTTGGATGTGGCAGTTATGGCAGTGCTCTGTACGAAAACATGGTTGGCTTTCGTAAGAAATAGCGTTTACCCCCCCTCCGGCCCTAGGTTTACGGCTAACCCTAGCGCCGTTTCTCCCAAGCCGCGTTGGCGGAGTGGTTAGCGCGCTGGAGCCACACCCAGCGGGTCCCGGGTTCGAGACCCCTCAAAAAAATTTTTTTTTAATTTTTTTTCAAAAATTCAAACACTTTCGTGATCTAATCGATCATACGATTATTTTTTCTGATCAATGGACACTTTTGCGCATTTTTACGAACATTTTTTGACACGCAAAAGCAAAAGAATCTGTCAAAATGGTCCTTGTAAAAAATGCTCTCAAAAAAAAAATTCATTACCAGTATACATATTTTTTATACGCCCACACGAAAGATGGGGGTATATTGTAATCACCCTGTCGGTCCGTCGCTCACTCTACAGGGTACAATTCTTTACAAATTGTTTTGATTTTGTGGGTCAATGTCGGATAATTTTTCACCGAAATATCTAGTCCGACTTGGACGTTTCACTCTATTAGCTATATTGTGCATCTCGTGCTCACTCTACAGGTTTCAATTCTTTACAGATTCTTTTGATTTGGATAATTTTTCACCAAAATATCGTGTCCGACTTGACGTTTCACTCTATTAGCTATATTGTGCATCTCGTGCTCACTCTACAGGCTTCAATTCTTTACAGATTCTTTTGATTTTGATTTTATGGGTCAATGTCATTATGAAGATTATCCCTATTGATTTTCGTGGTGATCGGATAATTTTTCACCGAAATACCGTGGTAAATAGCCCCAGCCTTTACTATAGTTTCATAGAGAATTAATGCTGTTGCCGGGACAATTTTCAGAATTATGTGTATTTTTATAAATATGACAAAGCTAAATTTTAATTCATTTCATTTCACTGTACATTTCATGTTTGGCTACATTGACTTTAAGTCGATTACTCACATTCCCGTGTCCATTCATAATGGGCACAGTGCATCGAACGCAGCAATTCGAAACCATTAACCAACAAATCGAACACATCATGCGTATGAACTTGTTTTAGAAAGTAGACCTAAGAATTGCCGAGAACATAAACTCCTAAACATATCTCTCAATGTTTTCGTGTATTTTCAGAAAAAGAATTTCAAAATTCATCCTAAATTAGCTCTTAGATATTGAAATGAAATGGAATGAATGCAGAGATGAAGTGTACTTAATATTTTCAATATAATTTTCGACCCGAGTGACACGGTACAAGCACCCGTCGACAAGAAATTTCCAGAAGTATTCAATAAATCAAGTTCGGCAACAGCTACAAGTTGTGACAATATTTTATTAAAAATGGAAACTGCAGGCCAAGTAAGTTATATTATTCCATATTGCGGTCTTCGAAACTTAATAGTTACAGAATGTGTTTTTTCAGCAAAGACTGTGACTGAGGTGGACGATTTTTTTCTGAGAACGCAAAATAAAGACCACAACAGTTGGCCTATTTCTCGACCCTGTCGTCAACAGGATTTCAGGAATTTCTGTTAGCATTTATGAGGTTAGGAGTGGGGCGTGTCTAAAATCATTCTTTGCAGATTGCCTAAATCTTTAGTACATTTTATATGATATTTATAAAATGATAATTAACTTAGGCCTACACACCTTAGTTGGGGATCCGTCCTATTAAAATCCATAGCGATTCTCCGGAGACCAGGGTCTTGACCAGGCGTTTGAACGACTCTCAGGTCTTAACGAATTGGCCTACCTTTATAAATTTACGTTTTTCGGAAATTTCGAAGAATTTTCTTATCGATGGAATACAAAAACTTCACAAGAAACTCTCAAAAGTGCCGTCTTACGCCGAAACAAAATTTGAAGCAGTCCCAGGTCGACTTGAATCGCCATTTTTTTTTTTTTAACTGTTGGCGGATGTGGGCGGAGTTTACAGTTTAACCAGAGATAACTCGCTCACAACCTGTAAGCTCCGCCTTTATGGCAGCCATCACTGATAGGATTCTCGCTTGGAAACTTTCGATCAAAATAAAAGGTATTTATTGAGCTAGGAGATAATTTAATTTACATTTTTATTTAATATTTTATGAAAATCTATCGAGATGTGTTGATTTTCAAGGACACAGGGGCTTAATAATGTATTTGAATTTCCGCAATGAAATGATACAGCATGGCAGCCTGACGTTGACCCGCTCAACGGCAGGTTTTATCTGACTTAGGGTTCTACGGTTGGTACGAACCCCCCTTGAAAACAAATAATAAGCACTGTTAAAATAGACATTCTGTTTAAATTGTTACTGTCAAAGTTTCGTATGATTTCCTGCACTGCAAGCTGTTTGTTTTCATTTTCTCAGAATCATTGTACGGTCATACTAGCCTATGTTACTGGTACCGTACTGAGTACAGTATGGAAATATTGGAAGTATATTTATTTGATTTGAATTTCAGGTTGTGTCAGCCTTTAATGGAAGAGTTATAAAAGAACCAAGAGGGTTTATTAAAATTATAGAATGGGTAAGATTTTCTATGCATTATACACATCATAAGGAGTTATTTGAATAGGTTGAATGTCAGTACTTCTGATTTAAGATGTAGGCTACCATACTCAGCTGGACATTTTAACATGTAAATTTAGTTATTGTTTCGATTTTCATCAAAAAGTAGGCCTAAGGAAAAAACTTGAAAAACAAGTACAGGTGAAATTGTTTAAAGATCAGAATTGCAGTCAGTAATTTTAGTTATCCAATTGCAGTCAGTAATTTTAGTTATCCAATGGGACAGGCTCATACAGCTCAAGATAAATCAACAGCTCTTTACTAGGTTCATGTTTGTTCATTAGTGAAAAAAAATCTCAGAACCAGTAAGACCCAGTCCAAACCTATAGTACCGGTACGGTACCCATGTTAAAGTCTACAGGAAGTTCAGAAATGAGACCCAATTCCATTCTGTATCATTGAAGATGGAAATAGATTTTTTTCAAAAGAAAGATGTTTGCTAGCAAATGTATACTTCTGTATCCTCGACATTTCTTTTCCATGCCTGAGGTTCCTGTAATTCCACAAAATCTTAATTTGATTTGTACGTCAGCACTCACTGTATATTTCAACCATGGTAGTTAAAATCCTTCACTATATATTTTTTTTCTTTAGATTTTAGCAATTTTTGCCTTTGCCACTACAACATCATTTAGTTCATCTACCACTTTCAAAGTTAAATGTACCCCAGAACAAATCGTCAAATTTTCATATGAGTATCCTTTTGAGTAAGTTTTCTTTATTTTTCTTTCAATGTCTTTCTAATTTGTTATTTTGTAGATCATTCCAGACTAACTAAAAGGTCTCTATCCTATTCCTATGTGCTGCTAACAAATTTTCTCATTGCACACTGCATGACTTGTCTCCAGTATCCAATAATGCTGGACTCAATAAGTTTTTGCTATTAATGTGCACAGTCTGCATCACACAGAATATGTTTTTCTCATTTTTCGATATTAGCCCCTCAGACCTGCATCACTCTTAAGAGAGAAAGTGAACTAAAACCAAACATATTAAAGCAGACTTGGTTAATAGTATATATTCATCAAGGGACAGACCAAGTGGCAGAACTATATAACAGATTACCTAAATAATCTGATAAATCCAGAAAACTATGTTTAAATACAATAATTGATAAATGCCTTAATCTAATTCAAGACATTTATCAATAATAATCTGTAATTGTATGGAAAATAGTTTTATGGGTTTATTTGATTCTGTTTGTATACCTTGTTGGACACTTTTGATGAATATATACTCTTATTGACCAAGTTTGAAATTTGATTTTTTTGTTCATTCTAAGACGTAGTATCGCTTTTTGTTTCACAAGGATGCCTCATCCACATTTAAAAAATACTCAACCCTTGACATAAGAGACTGATATTCTGATATTATAGATTTAAAGGGATTGTGAAGAGATTTTGTTAATTTTTTTAAGTGTATTGGAAATACTTCTTGCACCATTCCAATTTTCAGTCATATACACCTCTTTCTTGCTCATTTAATAAAAGCCAAATGTGTAATGACGTCCTTATAACATTAGCTGGTAATAATATCAAAGGCCCTCATGATCATTACTTGATAACAAGGTTCGCACAGGTCATAGAAAACCTGGAAAATCAGGGAATTTTAAAAAAGCTTTTTTCCAGACATGGAATATCAGGGAAAATCATGATTATTCTGGAAAATTGTCAAAATAACGTGGAAAAATGATATTTCATACCATTCTCCTATTTTTGCGTTATCAAATAATAAAAATCATGATCCAGAATAGTCTCAAGTTACCCCTTCTGTTCATGATTTTTATAAAATTGTTCATGGAAAATGACTAAATACTGTCTGGAAAGTCATGGAAATGTCAGGGAAAATTTGCTCAGATGATCTGTATGAACCCTGTGATAAAATCTTAGGAAATGTCTTAATGTGCTAAGAGCATCTATTGACAATTTGTTGTGTTTATATGTCATGATATATTTTTCATGATTTTTTTTTAATGTACTGATTTTGTAATTAGAAATGAAATTAATTTCAGTCTCCAGGAAGTCATGTTTTCAGTACCAACAGATTGTAATGACACTACAACTCAACAAGTCCATCTACTAGCAGGAGCCACTGCTCCAGCTCAATTCTACGTGTTTGTTGGAGTCATTGTATTTTTATACTGTATGGCAGCCCTGGTTTTATATATGTTTTTTGATGATATGTATAGACGTAATACACGAATGGTGATCGGGGTGAGTATTGAGTAACCATTACTGACAGGTATGGCGTCAGGCAGGGTATGCTTACTCTCCTAGACACCTGATACCACTTTTCATTATGAAATACTTACTCATGTATGATTGATATAATTCCTCATGTCAAAAGTTCATAAGCTGTTACTTGTGTTTCATCAAAATGTCTTTTTGGATTTTGAGTTTCGTTTTGCCATTAAATTGTTAGTACTTGGTTTCTTTATTACTGCATTACTATTTAAATGGCTGTACTTGCCTTTTTTCTTTTTAATTGAATATAATTTTAATTCAATTATAGGACTAAATTTCCCTCATTGCAAACTGTATGATATTTTGCATGTGTATTGAGGACACATTTTGCACCATTCCAATTGTCAATCAGACATCTGTGGTTCCAATGTTTGATGACATCACCCTATAAAATATGCTTGTATCACAGATTAACGTTGTAATGTCGCCAACCACTAAATATTTAGTAGAATTGGTTTAACCACAGACCTCTTATTGCAAATTAAGTTTTGCCAAGTGTCACCAATACTAATTTTTTCAGTTGTAGAAAAGTACAGTTGAAAACTTCATTTAATTATGTTATTTTTCTTTAGGACTTTATAATCTCAGTTGTTTTGACAATATTGTGGTTAATTTCTGCGTCTGCCTGGGCACAAGGTGTAACAGATGTAAAAGAATATACCGATCCCTTAGATAGTAATATGTTTGAGAATCCTAAAGTAATCCCAGTTTGTGCCACGGCTGGAATGTGTGAAAATGTAGACCTGGGCAACTTTGCTGGCCTCAATGTATCTTTAGTAAGTATTTTGTTTATGTTTTATCAGAGTTCGCACAGGTCATAGAAAACCTGGAAAATCAAGGAATTTTAAAAACGTTTTTTCATATCTGGAATATTTGGAAAAATTAATAATTCTGGAAAATTGTCAAAATGACCTGGAAAATTGATATTCCGAACTATTATCCTCTAATATTATTCATGTTTTTGCATTAGTAAATGAAAAAATCATGATCAAATATTGTCTAAGTTAGCCCTTCTGTCCAGGATTCCTACAAAATAGGTCTTGGTAAATGATAAAATGTGATCTGGAAAATCATGGAAATGTCAGAAAATTTGCTCAGAGTATCGATATGAACCGTCTTTTATAATCATAACTAAGGCAACAAAAGACCAACTTGCATGTTGCATCATTATTATCAAGATTTTTTATTTCTGACAATAAAGAAGAAAATCAGATTTGGACCAGCCTTTCCCTTTAAGGGTGTTAATTGGGCTATTTGACGTGGAAAAAATGGAATAAGTATATGAAATAATGATTTCTTGAGACTTGTTGTGCATTTGTTGATGATTTGGGGTCCTTCTCGATAGTTTAAGGTTGATTTCATGTCAATCAGATTTTTTTTAATGAGTTGACAGCCCTTTCAAACATGTCATGAAAATTGGACATTTCAAACCTTTGATACAAGTTTAAAAAAATGTGAATGGATCAATCTACATCAAACTTGGCATAAATGTAGACAATTACATTGCCGAGAAACGTACAGAGCGATTTTCCAAAAATAATTATTATTTTGGTGGTTACCATGGAAATACGAACATTTACGAAAATTTACACGTAGGTACGGCAAACATTTTCCAGGGGCCAAACTGATTAGAATTTTCGAAAAAACTCTCTGTACGTTTCATCCTTATTGAATAAGCTTTCAATCAAGACCAAGATCGTAATTTTCCAATAAAAAATGGCTGAGAAATCTTGTATCAACCGGGACACATTTTGCTACTTTTTCCTAATTTTTTAGCAAAAACTAACGAAATACCTAATTTCTTTTCGTTTTTTTTCATTCTATATAGTTTACATATAAAGTAATAATAATTATCTACAATCTGAGCCCAAAAATAATAAGTAATTCGCAAAACTTCCATCTCGTGTTTTTTTTCTCGAACGCTAGCCCAATCAATACCCTTAAATCAATTTTTATACGCCCTCATCTCTCTATGAGGACGTATATTGTCGGCACCCCTGTCCTTCCGTCCGTCGGTCCGTCAACATTTGCTCGTAAACGCTCTAAAAACTAGAGTTTTTGACGGAATCAAATGAAATTTGATATGTGTATACATATTCATGAAACGAAGATCAAGTTCGAATTTGAGCTATTTTCGATTGTTAGAAGCAGAGTTATTGCCCTTGCCCCAAATCTTAAATATGCTATTACTATCTTAGTTTTCAACCGATTTTGATAAAACTTTAAATGGATGTTATTGGACCTAAATCGCAAGGTTTGAGAAAGTTTAGTTTACTCCTAATTAAATTTAAGACTTTTTCGTTAGGCGTATTTGGCCGTGGTCCACTATCTTTTGGTATGATAGTATTTCTCTAACACAATTTCACACTTAAAACAAACTTTTGTGATATTTTTTATGAGAGACCCTGGATTTTACCCTATGAATAAAAAAAACAATTGACAAGCAACATTCTGGTTATATTGTTTACATTGGTTTTTTTTAGATTTTTGGCTTCCTGAATTTTGGTGTATGGGTTGGAAATCTATGGTTTCTGTTTAAAGAAACCCCATGGTTTAAAGGATCTGATCAGCCAACAGAATCTGATCCCTCATCTATGCCCCCTAGTTCCAATATCTAAGTTATTTATAGTTTTTTTTAGTTCACTTTTACACTTTAAGTTTCGCTCGAGGTTTAACAATGCATAGAATTTTGAACATGTGAACACCAAAAAGTAGATGATGCAGACATTAAATTTGAATTTGAATAAAATCTCATAAGAAAAAAAAATCAAATTATTTTGAAATCAAGAAAGAAGTAGTAAGTAGCTAGAAATCCAGCTTTGTAAATGTTCTGAAAAATCTTTCTTTACATGTTATACATCATCTCAATGCAAGGTTGTAAATACTATTCCATACACCCCTCAATTCTATTTTGAACTCTTCTGCACATGCTTATCTCTACTGTCACAATTATACTATGTAATTGTCAGATGAGTTCATTTTGAAATGAGGGGTGTTTTTTGTATCCCCTAGTTTGTTCAAAGAAATTTGAAAGAGATTTTCTTGCCTTTGTATGTGAATCAGATTCTGATGATCAGAGACACAAAGTAACACTTGAAGACCTCCCCAGAATTCCTTTAAAATTCAACATAGATTTCTATATTCTAAAATAATGCAGCACAATTTTATGATATACATATTTAACCCATGAAAATTGTCAGATTGTCTATTTCAAGTTCATGCTTTGAATCCTGAATCATGCTATTTTTCTACAGATTGTTAATCATAAAATTGTGTCTTGTTATTTTTGGGGTATTTGCAGCTAAATGATTTTTTGTTATGTTTTTATGTTAGATTTTTGTTAACATTGTTCATATTTTATGTGGGTGTTTGTTTGTAATCTAGGATGATTTGGGTAGAATTTGTTCCATAAATGAAGTGGAATTTGACAACTAACTCTAAAATGACCTTAATTTGACTGGTGATCCAAAGCAGTACATCAGATTTTACCACATGAGCAAAAAAGTTATTCAGTAAATTCTTACAATCTTGTGGATTCTGACCTCGCAAGTGTACGTATTAGAAATAACGGGACTCATTAAGTTACTAGAAATGGGAAAATATTCTCAAATCATCTTTACTATGTCAAGCTATTATGAACTTTGACACCAGTAGACATTTTCTTGTGTCAACTTAATTTTGAAAATGCAGTGATTTGATTGGATTGTATGCTAGCAAAAACAGCCAATCAGGTGTTGCAATATGCACAAATATTGATTACAATCTTTCTGTAGAGCTGCCCTGATTGGCTGAATTAGCTCATGGAGCTTCATAATAGCTTGACATTGGGTTAGGTCAAATCTCGTGTTAGCGTTCTGTGTTAGTGTTAACAGCTACACATAACATAACATTTGAACTCGTGTTAATATAACACTATTGTGTGTGAACACGCGAAACCATTATATCTTTTACAAAGGTGAATATTTTCAATATCAATCAAATAAGGAAATATTTGCATGTGACCCAGTCCAAATTATGTACTAATACCAAATTTGACACAGAATTTGACCTCACCCATTGTGTAGATGGAGGACATCTGGCAGAAATTTTTCAGTTGTTTGCTGTGCTCAGATTTATCTAGATTGCCAGTATTTGTTGAAAATTGAGAGATGGACCTGAGCTCCATAATTTTGGTACTAATTTGTTTTTCAAATTATCATGTTTTATCATTAGCTTGTTATTGTTGATTAGTATTAGGTCATAGAACTAACCAGAGATTAGTAATCTATATAATATGATAATTGTATATTAGAGCTTAGTTCAACTATCTGGCCCTATCTTATTCTTAACATGTAATATTGTCACTGGTTGGGCGTGTATGAAACTTCCTGACTCAATTTGGACAGATATTGCTGGGACAGAGTCAGAAAAACTAGGCCACAAAAAATTGCGATTTTCCAAACCTTGAGCATGCAGCACGCAATGGCGAGCGATAGATTTTATTTCTCGGGGAAAAAAACTTTGAATCGCATACATGGCCTGTGGTTTGATTGAACTACAAAATCATCCATCTTTCCAAAGTTTTGTTGATTCGAGTTCAATAAATACGTTTAAGAGTCAGCAAGTTTCGGACTAAGGTTGGGCCTCAAATATTTTTAAAATGTAGGCAGACTTTAATTGAAATACGCTTTGTCCTTGTTTTTGAAATTGAATCACGTGAAGATATTTTTCTCATAATTTTATATGCGTCTTGATCTGAACTTCGGTCCATTTTTTCCCATTCAATGTTAGCTTTTATATATAATAAGTTTGGGTACTATACCTCTTAAATTGAACGGAAAATTCAAATTGTAAAACTTGGAAAATATTATATTCATCAGTGAACTTACCTGGTGTTATAACAATACTATCCCTGTATATTCTGATAAATCCATAAATATACAAGTAATAATTGAAAAAATGCCCTTAAATTTTTATTACTTATTATATTGTATATTTATAGGGCTGGGTATCAATAACCAAATTGACATTGATTATTGGAGGCAAGCTACCAATCAATAATTGATTAATAATCGAAATATATTAATTGAGAAATCTTCTGATCTTAGTCTGTTTTATAACTGAATGTTTGTTATTTATCAATATCTGGTATCAAAGAAAAATTTTATGTTAAAAGAAAATTTGACTTTTGTATTTTAATCGATTATGAAATTTGATAATCAAAATTAAAAATTTATAGCGTAAATTTTCGATCATTTGACCCAGCCCTATATATTTATGACACCATCGAAGTTTGAGGATTTGAATTTTATGTCCCTTTTAATTGGTAGTAGTTCTGTGGAGAATATATTATATTAAATATGTCAAAGTTAGTGTTCTATATAACCATGCTGCTGTTATATATATCTATATATTTGGTGTGAAGGCTAGGGGTAATTGTTGATGCTTTTTATTTTAGTATTATAATTTGTGTTAAAAAGTATTTATTAAAGCTAGACATCTTTATCTTTATAAGATCTGCACAATGTCAAGCTAATATAAACTCTCTCTTATAGCTTGGGCACTTCTGTCGTATCGTGCAAGGTTTTAAAACGCAGTGATTGGGTTGGATTCAACGTTAAAGAACACAACCAATCAGAGCCCTTGACAGAAAGAATATAAATAACTGACTTCCTGTGAAATATAGATAGTGATTGGCTGTGCTTGCTGAATTATAATCCAATCAGATAAGTGGTGTCAAAGTTATTAGACATTTCATAGCCTGGCATCATTTTTGCTTTGTTATGCTTCTATCACTATTCACTTGTCACTTGTACCACCCAGTGCCTAAGCATCATCAGTTTGATCAATGAAGGGTGTATAAGTCAGACAACATACAGCCCTTGATGCATGAGGCTCATTAGCTTTGATAACTTTATGTGGTTTTATGTGATCATGATGATAATCATGGAGTAAAAGATGATTAATAATATTAAAATAGAATCACTGAGTCTAAACAAATTATTTAAAGTATTTGACAGAATAACTGACCAAAATATTGGACATCAATATCATGTATCAAGGGCTAGAATTCATCTGACTTGAACACCCTTGTCAATTCATGTTCAAGGAAAGTTGAGGTTAGGTTTTTTAATTAATACTATTATGTTTTTTTGGTTAAATTAAGATCACAAAGGTGCCCTAAAAGAATCAGGGATATAAATTTGTTTTTATATATAAATTCGTTTTTTTTTTAATTATTTTGAGCTATGCAGTGAATTTTTGTAAAAATTACTATTGTGTATATTATGAATGTTTTTGGTCTAAGTGTACCTAAATATTGGATTGTTTTTTTCTGATTTTTATAACATGTGAATTCAAATTTTGAAAAAAAAATGTAAATGGCTTGTAAATATTAAGTTGATTCTTTTCATTGGAAGTTAAAGTCAGTGAATCAACAACAAGGGGCCTTATTCTCGAAAACTTACCTTAAGATAATTTTAGTGTTTTAGTCATCTGATTGAATCACTAAAATCGATTTTAAATTTGACTTTATTATCCAATCAGAATACTGTATTTCTTAAAATATAGATTTTATCTAATTTAAGTTTTTGAGAATAAGACCCCAGTTATGTTTTAATACATCTAGATGACAGAAACTGAGGTTTTTTTAGGTCATAAATTGCAGACGGTTAGACATCATTTTCACTTTGAACTAATGATGGTTGTGGGTTATATATTCTGTTGGCGTGTGAAAGTCTTCTCACCTTCTTTATTATTCCATTGGATTGAGTTAAAAATGTGAAAAAGATCAATGCCAGCTGGTAGACAAAATAGTTTCAAGACTATGTTGTTCTTTTTGCATAAAGATAAAAAAAAAAATCTTTCTTTTTAAATTAACAATGATTTCTTCCCAATGAAATTTTCTTGCCGTGTTTAAACTGCCAAGATGGTTGTGAAAGATTCATTGATTTTGACATATCCTTAACTACCATTCCACTTTTTTCATCTTGAATGATCTCTTAATTATCTAGTGACAACTAACCCTATAATCTGACAGCTTTTTTTAACTCAATTTTTGAAGAGCTGTGTGGGAGTGATTTGATTGGTCTAAATGATTCAAAATATAACTTTTTTTTTAACCAATAAGATAACTGTAATTTTTTTTAAATTTGCGAAACAGGACTGTTTCAGAGAGAAGGCAAGTTTACTTGTTTAAGTAATTTTAAGTAACCAATAAGAGGGACAGTAATTTATTTAAATCCTTGAAACAGGACAGTTTTAGAGAAAAGGCAAGTTTCAGTTTGCTTGCTGAAAGTCACTGATTGGTCAATGACTTAAATAATTCTAGATCTGGATTTTTAACCAAAAAGATGACTGTTATTTCGTCTATTTTTGAAAACAGTTTTAAAGAGTTTCAGTTTGATCTCTGTCAGTCTTTAAATATAATTTATAAATGATGTAATCTAAATCTTGTTTATTTCTAATATTATTATAATACAAGTGCCTTTGTAATCTCAACCTCCGCTTTTTATAATTTATAAATTTCAGGATTGTTTCCATCCCATTAACAGCATTATAAATGTTTATTTTCAATTTATCTGATCTTTCCATTTTAAAGAGGTTTTCTGAATTGTGTGTGTATCATTCTCATTTTTTGTGGTTTTTGCAAATAAACTAAATCTTAGTATCACAAAGGCCGGTTATAATATCTAAAATTCTTTGTGATAGTGACATATAAAAAGTTAGGTTTTATGTAATTGCATGTTGAATATCTGACTGATGTATAGCATTCCCAGTGTTAGTCAAAGGTCAGTGGTATTTGTAATTCAAAGTATCACAAAGGCTAGTTACAATATTTAAAAACCTTTGTGATATTGACATCAAAAGGCTTTAAAGTATCACAGACAGCTAACTCTTCAAATTGGCGCAAATAATGCTTTTAGTGTTCCTAATGCAAATACATCTAATTAGTTCAGAAAACCTTCTTATAATCCCTTTAACTTAAAGCTGGACTGAAAAAATAACTACAGTCTCTTTCTCACAATGTCAAGCTATTACAAACTCTTATACTTATACATACTAGGCCACTTTCCATGCAATATCTGTCGGGAAGCTTTAAATATAGGATTTTTCTCCTTTGCAAGCAAGTTTTCATAAGGGATAACATCAAAGTCTGTGAACCACTTTTTTAAAACTTTAGTCCAGCTTTAAATAAATATTACCTTTAGAATGAACATGGAATATAAATTCAAACCTGGACAATATAGGTATATATTCATCAGATAGCTTATCTTGTGTCATAACCATACAACAGAATCTCAGAAATGGACCTCTCGAGAGGATCATGGTGTACCGGTACCATGTACAATAAAGTCTTATCTATCTTATCTTATCTTATCTTTATTATTTGATAAATCCATATTATTAAGTAACAATTCTCCATAAAGATAAAGTAATTATTTATGAAACTATCTGAACTAGCTTATTTTTTTTTTAAATGATTACCTACCATTACATATCTGTTGTGTAGTTAAGACACCAGGTAAGTCCAGTGATAAATATATACTCTTATAGACACCAAGTTCATTCTAAATGGTTCGTATTATAACTTCAAGCTACTATATTTGTTAGGTATATATCTAAGACTAATCTTTGTATTTCATGTTATTAACCATTAATTATTGTTGTTGTATTTAGATTCTATATTTAATCATTAAAATATTTATTAATGGTATTCATTGCTTATTGATTTACAATTAGCTAATATTTAATGGGATATAGATCAAAGATACTTATGCTAATTGTTTAGATTTAATTATACACACAAGCACAAAGTAGGTAGATGTACTTTCACTCACTGGAAATGGGACTCAGATGACATCTTTACTTGATCATAGGAGAAAGAATGGCCGATCTTGATACCCTTTTGGTAATTTTATTCATGGGATACTCAATAGATCGTATATTCATGGGATACTCAAGAGATTATAAATTCATGGTATAGTCAATAGATTATATTTTCATGGAGTATTCATGGGATATATCCAATATGTTATTCATGGTATATTCAATAGATCATATTTTCATGGAGTATTCATGGCATAGAAAGTCAATAGATCATAATCATGGGATACCTAATAGATCATATTTTCAGGGGATACCCAATAGATCATGTATTCATGGGGTATTAATTGGAGAGTCAATATAACATGTATTCATGGGATAGTCAATAGATCATGTATTCATGGGGTATTAATTGGAGAGTCAATATAACATGTATTCATGGGATAGTCAATAGATCATATATATATTCATGGGATACCCACTAGATCATATTTCCATGGGGTTTTAATTGGAAATTCAATAGATCGTGTATTTATGGGGTATGCATGGAATAGCCTTTAGATCATATTTTGATGGGTGGAATGTAAATGTTAAATTCATGGGGAATGAATCTAAATGTGGTATTCATTGAATAGCCTATAGATAAAGAAATATTCATTGGATAACCTCAAAATCTTCATTTCAAAAGACAGTCTTTACTCTAATACATATTCACAAAGTCTCTTTAGATAAAGATTTCAAAGCAATCTGAATATCCCCCCAAAAAACCACAAAAACAAACACAATAGACTACATAAAACATGTATTTCTGCAGGGTTCAACCAACCAAGCAAAGAGAAAAATTAAAAGAATACATGTATTTTTATCACATTTAGAGAATTAGCTGGCAACCATTTTTCATATATTAAAAACATGTTAACTTTCGACATCATCAACTCCATTGGATTTTATCCACACACTGAAATATTCACAAAGATAAGCACGAATATACAACACTTGATAATCTTACTCAAACAGAGGGTATTATGAACGCTGATTTCTGAGCAATAATGAAACAATAATAATGTTCAATTTCTGATAATTCCTAATTACATAATCCTTATTAAGCGACATTTCTGAACATTAACGTCAATTGCTGTTTATAAATGATGATAATGCATTAACATTATTTTTTTAAATCAAAGCAATAATAAAGCATTATGAATGACAATAATGCAAAACAATAATGCATTATGAATTCTAATTTTCATAGCTCAAAAGCTAATATTAAAATAATAAATATGAAATTAGGACATTCATTTAAAAAAGAAGAATTATAATGATTTACAAATATAAATGTTCATAATTCCCAAGGTAACACAATAATAATAATAATGCATTATTGATATCAACATTTTGAAAATAAAACTTTTAAAGATTAAAACTATAATACACTATTTACAAGAATTTCATCTGTAACTTTGACACTTTCCACAAAATATACATCAGATTCATAGTTGCCATGAGTAAATTTACTGTCCTACAAAATATTGTTCACATAGCAATTTGCAGTCTTGCCCACTTTTGTACTTATATTAAGCAAGCAAAATATGCCTAAAATACCACCTCTGTTTGAGTAAGATAAACAAGAAGACCCTAGTAGATATAATTTTACAAACTTTAGAAGTTTGAGAATAATATTAATAATAATAATAATAATGCAATGATTATATTTAATAATTTGTTGTGTTATATACAAAAACAGCTTACAGCTATCATATATTAATAATTATTATGTATTAAAAAACAAATATATTCATTGGAAAATAACAAATGATAACTTGTGTTAAATATAAGTATTATAATAGCATTTTACAGAAAGATCTGAAAACAAAGATACATCTTTATCCTATAAATTGCCATTAGTATCATTAGGAAACATTTTAATTTGCCTACTAATACATACATGAGTATCTAGGAAGACACACGTGTATCTTAAAGATATTCATTGAGAGGGTACATAACTAATCTAAAAGCTAAAAAATTATGTAACCTAAATATATTTAAAATAATACATTTATATTATTTTAAAAGACACATATATAGAAGTATCTTTCTACTAATTACAAATTTAAAAAAAATATGACTTTGTTATCATTTGTTATCTTCAAAAGAGAAAAAAACACATCCTTCATTTCATCACAACGGAACAATAAAATGATGCTTAACTACCTGTTAGTAAAAATCAGAAACTTAAGAAAAAATAGTCACTTGATTGGTTAATAAACTTAAATATAATTGCTTGACCAATCAGAAAACTTGAATTTGAAAGTAATCGCAAATTGAATTTTCATTAAACTGACCTCAGTGTTTCCATTAAACTGATCTCAATGTTTTGAAAATACAATAATCTGATTGGTTAATAAATTAGAAATTAATGGGCCAATTAGATAGAGGATTCAGGATGTGTTTTCCAATCTTTTAATGGCAGGTTAAAATTAAATCACAAAATTAATTTCAAAATCTCAACAAAACCATGTATTTACAAAAACAAAACATAAAGGGAGATTAAAAAATCAGACATAACAAAAGTCAAGGGATTGATTTCAGAAACATCACAACTTCACTCCAGTTCAAAGAGTTCACAAAGCCTCAGAGTGATGATTCGAACCAACAGCAGCTTATCGCCTAGCAGACGACAACCTGGTACAATCCAACCAGCAATGTTTTTTATTCAGGAAAGATTTAGGGTTGCGATATTTCTGAGAAAAAAAATGGCCTTGATTTACCACTCTGAGTTTTTGATCTGCCTTATAAAATTCCTTCTCCCTTGGACAATACTTAACATTTAGACAAAATGGCCATTATTTCATTTATTGACATTTACCAGTCAGTGTTAAAAAGATATTTACACGGTAAAACTTATTTCTTAAAATATGATACAAAATTAGCTAAAATATAACCTTAAATAACGATACCATAGAAACAAAAACAAATTTTGACTTTGCCCGTTTTCATATTCTTAATACGAAAACTTTGCATTATATTCGCAATCAACTTATACTAAAAACTTTCAAAGAAAAACCTTAACCAGTTTTTGATATTTTGAACTGCGCAATTTTACAAATTTGCATACATACAAAATACTACTGAAACAAATGGATTATATTGTTTGCAATTCTTGTTTAAAAGCAAAAATGCCAAATTTTTCATTTGCATTCAGTTCATTTTTTTTATTCAGGTTCATCTTGATTCATACATTGTTTAGGAGTCACATAGAGCAATATAACCTTTGATACACAAGTAGTAAATATAGATACAGAAGCATAACTAAAGTGTTATTTGGCACAAAATAAAACAGGCAGAATTAGCTCTCAAAGCATCTAATGCATTATAATTTTAAGAAATATCTGATATCTTTGAAAAAAAGTCAATTTCAGGGAACTAAAGAGTTTTTCTAGAATATTTGTGTGAATCAGGGGCAGTGATAGCATCAATTTGCACCATTCCACTCTTCATTTTGTGGTTCATTCAACTTCCTGAACCACAGACAATCCTTTTAGGAATATGAAATGTGATTTTCTTCAAATATATTTCATATTAGTTTAAATTGTGTGAAGAGGGCCATAAGTTCATTAAGTTTTCAGAAATATTGAAAAAAAAAGAACTGAAAAGTTTTTGTGATAGATGACTTATTTGAGACAGCAGTATTTGATGTTGTGATCAATTATTTAAAAAGATACAGCAATTCATGAAAGATGTACTAATTAGTTAAAAAGATACAGCATTTCATGATAGATGTAACAATTAGTTAAAAGATACAGTATTTCATGATAGATGTACTAATTAGTTAAAAAGATACAGTATTTTGAGATACATGATAAAATTAATTAAAAAGATGCAGCATTTCATGAAAGATGTACTAATTAGTTAAAAAGATACAGTATTTCATGAAAGATGTACTAATTAGTTAAAAGATACAGTATTTCATGACAGATGTACTAATTAGTTAAAAAGATACAGTATTTTGAGATACATGATAAAACTAATTAAAAAGATGCAGCATTTCATGAAAGATGTACTAATAAGTTAAAAAGATACAGTATTTCATGAAAGATGTACTAATTAGTTAAAAGATACAGTATTTCATGACAGATGTAACAATTATTTAAAAGA
Organism: Lottia scabra; assembly: GCA_029955415.1. Taxonomy (NCBI): domain Eukaryota; kingdom Metazoa; phylum Mollusca; class Gastropoda; family Lottiidae; genus Lottia; species Lottia scabra. The sequence continues at coordinate 554,775 of JARJEI010000011.1, read as the reverse complement.
TACAATATTTCATGCTAGATGTACCAATCTATAAAAAAGATACAGCATTTTGAGATACATGATAAAATTAATCAAAAAGATACAGTATTTCATGATAGATGTACCAATTAGTTAAAAAGATGCAGCATTTCATGTTAAATGTACCAATTAATTAAAAAGATGCAGCATTTCATGTTAGATGTACTAAGTAGTTAAAAAAGATACAGCATTTCATGATAGATGTACCAATTAGTTAACAAGATACAGCATTTAATGATAGAGATGTACCAATCTATAAAAAAGATACAGTATTTTGAGAAACATGATAAACTTAATTAAAAAGATGCAGCATTTAATGATAGATGTACTAATTAGTTAAAAAGATACAGCATTTTGAAATACATGATAAAATTAATTAAAAAGATACAGCATTTCATGATAGATGTAACAATTAGTTAAAAGATACAGTATTTCATGAAAGATGTAACAATTAGTTAAAAGATACAGCATTTCATGATAGATATATATCAATTAGTTTCTACTACTTGTACAAAAGACAGTATTTTTCTGTTAAAATAAAAAATATATTTCATTTTTAGCAAAAAACTTTTTGAAAGTTATCGGCTATCTATTTATGACATGAGACAAATTTACTTTGAGCAAATTGTGATTTTAAATAAATTTAATGGATCAAAGCTTCATAAACCTTTCCCCCAAATAAAAAAAAAAAAAAAAAATTATCAAAAATTGCACAAACTTTTATAACCATCCAATAGAGACAGTTCAACTTTTAAGTTGACTCTATGCGACAAGAAAACATTTCATGCCACAGTCAGTGTTTTCGAGTCAGTTTCGTGTTGGACTCTGAGCCCTTTCTTACTATACATATAAATAACCTAATTTGCATATTTAATCAGTTGCCATTTTTAATGACAGTTTAAAGGAAAAGAAAATAAATATCACATTCTAGTCAGTTTTTAAATGCTGTATTTTTATCTCAAGTATGAAATGAATTCTAATGATAATGGTATTTACCATTCATAGACCATTTAAGGTATTTACATATTAGAACATAACTCACTTCATCCAATCAGCATTGGTTAAATTTTATATTAAAGAGATTGTAAAGAGGTTTTCTAAACTTGTATGTGTATCGGGGACACTGATAGCATCAATTTGTGCCATTCCAATTTCCATTCTGACGTCTGTGGTTCTTGCAATTCCTCTAAAACTAACGCGTGTTATGACGTCACTAATATTTATCTGCATAGATATCAATAGTAGCTTCCGGTAGATTAGTTTTAGTGGAATTGCAAGAACCTCAGACGTTGGAATGGAAATTGAAATGGCGCAAATTGATGCTATCAGTGTCCCTGATACACATACAAAGTTTAGAAAATCACTTTATATTACAATCCCTTTAAATGGAACATTAATTCATTAGTAATTTCTCAATCAAGTGAATTTTGACTGACAACTAGTATTAGGTTGGCTATGTCCAACCATTTTTAAATTACAAGAAGTCTTTTTCAATTCATTAGTGGAATGGATAACCATTTCTTAGAATGAACAAAAAAATTAAGTTCTCAAACTTGGTCAATAAGAGTATATATTCATCAACGATGTCCATGGTATACAAACAGAATCAAATAAACCCATAAAACTATGTAAATTTCAATACAATTACAGGTTATAATTGATAAACAGTTAAAATTCCATTCAGCGTTTTTTTAATTATTGTATTTAAACATAGTTTTCTGGATTTATAAAATTATTTAGTTAATCTGTTTTATAGTTATGCCACTAGGTAAGTCCCCTGATTAATATATACTCCTGTTGACCAAATTTGAGAATTTAGATTTTTTCTTCATTCCAAGAGGTTGTATTCCTTTAAGAGAAATACAATTATTAAAATACAGCACTAAGACAAGGCAGAATAAAAATAACAACAAAATATTGCACCAAAAATCAGCAAGATACAGAAAAAATAAGCCTTTTAAAAGAATTTCAAAGAATTTTTCTTATGTGTATTGAAATATTTATAGCATTAATTTTTGCACGATTCTGATTTTCAGTCCGACCCAAATCAAATTTAAATGTACCTTTGAATTTTTATAAAGATTTCTACATAACTTACTGTGAAAATTCAAAAAATCATAAAATATTTTTCATGATTACTTCCCTTTGACTGTCAGCCTGAAGACATTCAAAAGTAATATTAAGAAAATATTCCGAACCAATTAAGAAGGTTTGAAGGTTAAGTCATCTGATTGGTCAATCACTAAATTTAGAATCATCAACCAATCACATTTCTTAAATAGTATAGTTCAAATGCAGATGCAGTTCTAGGCTTTAATCTAAAATTAGAATAGCCCACTTTTTTATCCACTAAATTTTAACATGAACAGTAAAATGGACTTCTGAAAATAAAAATGGCGCCAATCAAAACTTATCAAATATCTATATATAAATGCATGATGAAATAAGATGTGAAAAAAGCATAGTTAAAACAAACAAAATTTATCAAAAAGCCCAACTTTTCTACATTTCCTCATAAACCCTTAAAAACACCAATTTATAAAAGTTTGACTAAGATACTAAAAGCAAAACATAAGCAAGAATTTATATAAAAACTTACAACAAAGAAAGACTTGTTTTTTGCAAAAATTACTTAACACTCTAGATAAGACCATATAGATAACAAAACAAGGTCTTGGACCAGTTTCTTCAATGTGTTTCCCTTTTAGGGAAATTTATACTTATTATGGAATATATTTCTTAAATACCTTTAAAAATGTATGTATATATTATGAACAATTCCTTTGGAAGGACAGTTGATTTGTATATCATGAAAATCTTTCTATCACATAAAGAATTATTCATTTAATGAATTCAGAAGAGGTTTTCTAGCCTTTATAGTGTATAAGACACACTTTACAGCTTTTTTTTTGCTGTTGTCCAATACCTGGTGCCCATGATTGCAATTAAAGGGATTGTTCGTAGGTTTTCTAAATTTTGTATGTGTATCATTAACACTTATAGCATCAATTTGTTCAATTCAAATTTTCAATTAGACGTCTGTGGTTCTAGCAATTCCAATTCTTCTGTGACATCAAACATTTAGTTTAATTAGAATGGCTAGAACTACAAACAACTGATATAAAATTGGGTTGTTCCAACTTGATGCCATCAGTGTCCCCGATACGCATAAATCTTTTAGAAAACATCTTTACAATCCCTTTAAGAGCGGCAAAAGTAGAGACTAAAAGTGTTCCTGATAAACAGAAGAGTCTAGAAAAACTCTTTTGAATTCTTTTAAACAATACAATGTAATCATGCATAGCTGCTCACTGCTTTATAAGCAATCAAACTAAAGCTGGTATCACAATAAACTAAATATTCAAACAAAACAATAATTATTCTATCACTGATATCTATATCAATAATTTGGCTGGTAATATTGCAAACTTTTTCTTTTTTCGCTTTTTATGGCCAAGCTTAACTCAGTTTTATAAACAATCTTAAAAAATCGTATTGCAAAGCTCTTTTCAATTTAACAGTTCTTGAGCTTTCAAAAGAGAAAAAGCTTTTACACAAGCTTATGAGAGTGGAGTGCAAATTTTTGCGTTATAATTCTTTATGTTTGTATTTGGTTTAGACACAGTATTATCAAATCATTATTGCCCACAATCAGGAAGTTTAATTCTGAATAAGAACTGTCTGTGTTCTGAACTTGTAACAAGCTCAATTTTGCAAATGGAATTATTATTATATACATCCCTCATTAGCAATCTGACAAAAAATTCTTTCATCAAGTTTGATATTGTCGATGATTTAGGAAAACACAGCATTTGATTGGATGATTGGATTAACATGTTTTCTATAAAATGTCATCAGATCACCTACATGAATAAAATTAACAAATAACCTTGAACAAAATTGAATTATCACAAAGGTAATTTTTCTTTTTCGAACAACTTGCAATTTTCCAGAATTCTATTTTTCCCATAATAACCATTTCTTGACAAAAGTTTGCAATATGGCCGTTTTTATTCATACAAAAAATAATTTTAACGATAATAATATTAATAATAATAATAATAATAAGTTTTAAATGTACAAGTAAAATGTACATAATTCTTAAAAAAACAAACAAACACCAAATAGAATTTATATATATCTTACAGTCAACAATTTCATTGTTATTTATCAGAAATTACATCTTTTAAAGACATAATCACACCATTTTCATATTTTCAATCTTTTTCTTGAAATCCAGCCGATTTTTCATCCCATACAGAATATTCTCTTTCTCTGCTACTTCTTAATATTCAAATATTTAATAATTCAACCGTCCTATCCAAACTAGTAGTCCTGATGATGACGCTTATACCAGGACCTTTGTCGAAGACGAAAGATCTATCAGTTTTAAATGATGTAGCGCAGCAGCACAATTACCATGGATACCAACAGAACAGTTTTCAATTCCAATTCCTCTTTGAGAGTAAACAGTTTCAAAATGGCGTCTTCACTGATAGTGCACCTTCATGACATCTTCCTCAATTTAGATAACAACAAAATCAAATATTGAATGTCAAAGTTCACTTCTGCTAAAATATATTTGAAGTCGTCTGACAATGCTTTGAAAACATAGTTTTAAACATATTATAATAATAATAATAATAATAAACAGTTAGTTTCCAAGTGGAGAGAAAGGCATTGAATCCAATAAACGAGAAGGAGCTGTTGGTAATGTCATGTGATCAGTTGCCATGGGATTGACCATCATGTGTGGCAGACGGTGTGAGAGCCTCATGGCTGAATTATTGAAATTAGCACTATAGTGTTGATGTGCTGGAGTAATGGTTGACGGGGACAAATGGCGGTTGATATGATTGATGTGGGCGGGGTATGGGTTCCCAGTTACATTTAGGTTTAATGATGGATACGGACTAGGCGACGTCGGATGATCAATGTGATGACTCGGTAACGGAGAATACAAGTCTCTTGATGATTGATGCGCCAACGAACCATCGCTGATTGATCCAATAGATGTTGGTATTGTTGAACTCGGCCTTCTCGTAATTGATTGATTCGAAAACATTTGAAGTGAAGCAGACGCCAAAGGCTCGTGTAGCAGCAATTCTCGTTGTGCTCGACGTTCTAATGAGTTGATATCGTCAGGGTGATGATCAGAGACCGAATTTGAAAAAAGGCTGTTGTGAAGGTGACCATTAGAGGCTCTCTCGCCCAAAGAGAGGCTGTCTCGTAATTGATGAGCATTTTGTGACAATTGTCTCTCTCTCATGGCGTGGCGTAAATCTAAATTATGATCCACTCGCGTTATGACACAATCTGTTGGATTGCCATTCTCCCTATTACGTAGTGGCACCATTGTGGGAGAATTATACATTGTTGGGTTCTTCTGTTTTCGCTTTCGTTGACGGTTCGCAAGGTCTTGGATTTGATGCTGGTCTAAAGGCTTGATGTGAATGTGCATCTGAAAAGGAAAGTCAAAACTTTTGACTGAAAAATTAGACTTTTAATGTTTTGGCTGTCAAATTTCAATGTGCGAGTCACCTTGACAATTCTTTTGACAAAGATTAAAGGACCAGCTGCTGTTCAGTGGCTCCTAAAGGAATCCTTATCAAATATGACTGAAAATTCTTCTCTTATCTAACCTTCAATAAGTGAGATTTAAGTTCAGAACTTAACATCAATATGTGTCATATCCTACCTTTAATGAGTGAGATTTAAGTTCATATCTTACCATATGTGAGATTTAAGTTCATGTCTTACCATATGTGAGATTTAAGTTCATGTCTTACCATATGTGAGATTTAAGTTCATGTCTTACCTTTCATAATATTTAAGTTCATGTCTTTAATTTCATGTCTTACCTTTAACATATGAGATTTAAGGCCATGCCATATCTTTAACATATGAGATTCAAAACCATGTATTTTCATTTGTATTAGATTTAAGGTTGTGCCTTACCTTACACATCTGAGATACAAGGCTGTGCTTACCTTTAACGTGTGAGATTTAAGGCTACTTTCATTTGTGTAACAACGATGACAAATTAGGCATTTAAACTGTTTGGTTGCTGCCTTTTTAACTTGATCGTCATGGTTACGTAGGTGATGTTGTAGGTTTGATAATTGGGCAAAGGCTCGTTCACATCCTTCTACATTGCAGCGGTAAGGTTTCTCGCCTGCAAAATAAATTAATCATGATTTGAGATGATTTCAATTAATCTTTCCAATCCACACCGTGCTTGAGAAGCTCAAAATAGGCTCTAGACTAGCTGCCAAATAAAGCACTAATATTTCAGAAAGATTTAGATGATCTCTTACAAGCAATTGACCTGTTATTGACTCTTATTCTAGGTGGCTTGTTGTTTTCTTTCATTAAATCAGTCATTTATTCTAAAAAATGAGGAACATTCCCCTTTAAATCATTCAGTTATCAATTTATTCATTCATCAAATCTTCAATATATTTCATTATTCATTCAATTTAGTCATTTATCAAACTATTTTAATATTTTTAATATTTTTATTTCATTATTCATTCAATTTAGTCATTTATCAAACTATTTTAATATTTTTAATATTTTTATTTCATTATTGATTCAATTTAGTCATTTATCAAACTATTTTAATATTTTTATTTCATTATTCATTCAATTTAGTCATTTAGTTAATGATTCACTCATTCTATCATTTATCAATTAATTCATTCATTTAATTAAATCAATTCATTTATCAAAGCAATAATCAATTCACTGATGCATTTAATCCTTTATTCATTCATTTATTCCTTCACTGCTTCATTCATTCACTGATGCATAATATATCAAACTAACTGTTTAATATTGATTTGTTGGTGACAAAAAACAGGTCAAAAGAAACATTATTGGCATTTGATCAATCTATAAAAACAAGCAAGTTAGAAACTATTGATTTTTTTTAAGCTACAATTCACAAGTCAGAGGATTGGAATAGTCAAACAAGATATATGTTGTGAACATCTTATCTTAGGAAAGCTCAGCAGCTATGGAATAACAATTCTAAAAAATGAAATGAAATGGAGTTTTACGTCCTACTTTCTGCACCTAATATGGACTAATTGAGGACGGTGTGCAATGAGGGAAATTTTGCCAGGACAGCGGCATTAGCCTGCTCTTATTTTTGATTTCCAACTGTCGATGACAGGGCCTCGGTTTATTGTCCCATCCGAACAACTAGACGCTTTTCCATGTCAGCCCCTCGGACCTGCATTACTGACAGGGGGAAACCGGGTTGAAAAATCTGAAGGTATCATCTCGACCCATGCCGGGATTGAACCCTGGACCTCCAGGTTAGCGAGCAAGCGTCTAACTCACTGAGCCACCGCGGCTCCCTTGTATCACAGAAGACCTCAGTATGATGTCATCAAGCACTCAGTTTGCTCAGTGGAATTGATAGAATCACAGATGTCTGATTCAAATTGGAATGGTGCATATTGAAGCTATCAGTGTTCCTGATGCACAGAAAAATAAAAAATAAATAATTTACAATCCATTTGACTAGAAGCGAATTTCAACTTTTTTTCCAACTACAACATTATATCTATCTATGATAAGTACAATAATATTGATTAAATCTAGTTATTTTATTAGTGCATATACAAATCTATTTTAAATCTGTGACGAACTGTAACTAATTAGAAAAATGTAACCTATATGCACTACAACAGTTTTGCCAATACGCATGCGCAATTTAAAATAAATCCTATAAACTTTAACTTTAATGAGTAAGCACATGACATACAGATAAATAACTTGAATACCTCAGATAATAACATGAGTACCGTACTATCAATAACTATATCATAAGCCTAACATAAAAAAAAATTGAGTACTACCCAAGATAAATAACTTGAGTACCTCAGATAAATAACTTGAGTACCTCAGATAAATAACTTGAGTACCTCAGATAAAAAACTTGAGTACCTCAGATAAATAACTTGAATACCTCAGATAAAAAACTTGAGTACCTCAGATAAATAACTTGAATACCTCAGATAAAAAACTTGAATACCTCAGATAAAAAACTTGAGTAAGTAACCTCAGATGAATAACTTGAATACCTCAGATGAATAACTTTAGTAGCCTACTAATAACTATAGTACTAAAGATAAAAAAAACTTGAGTACCTCAGATAATTTGAGTATCCCTGATAAATAACTTGAATACCTCAGATAAATAACTTGAATACCTCAGATAAATAACTTGAATACCTCAGATAAATAACTTGAGTACCGCAAATAAATAACTTGAATGAAAAGATTAATAACTTTTAATTTAGTACTAAAGATAAATTAGAACCAGTATGAAAATACGTTGAAAACCAAAACTAATAAAGAATTGAACTACCCTAAACTCAATTAATTAGATGCCATAAAAACAATTCATGCATCCTTATTCAGAAGGCATAGAAAAAACTAGTGAGTTGTAAAAACCATTTCAAGCATAGAGAGATAGTCTTAAGCATTTTTTGAAATCATCTATGAAACCGATCTATAACCCCCTTTTTCTCTCTGTAGATATAGTATCATTCAAATACAAACTGTGTCCCAAGTAGTGCTGGGTATTGCCAATCATGCCACGATATGATACACAGGTCACGACACGATACAAAGGTCACGATACAATACATACCGCAAAATGGCATAAAGGGACAAAAATATGCATATTGTGGCATGTTGTATTGCGATACAACGCTATATCGTGCCAGCACATTAACTTAATTGGATTTACCACAACATTTTTCAATCTTTTTCAGAAAGAATTTTTCAATCTGAAGTGATCAACACCATTGACAAACATGGTGATCAGCAATAGTATAGATGAGTTTTAATTACAATTCTTTTCATCTTTACGTTATGTATTTGCGTAGACGTTGCGTTCAGAATTAAAGTTAAAATCCTGGCATCTTTGAAATAATATAAAGTCCAAAGAAAAAGAGAAAAAAAAAGCATCTAAATTTAACAAGGATACCCATTTAAGTTCCTAAACTTCTGGGCACTGATTGTCTCAGATTATCCATACCCATTTATAACTGGTTGGACTGAAACATGTTGAAGATGAAGTCATCAGACTTTCAAACCCCATAGAGAACTAAATTCACAGCCACAACAACCTCTGTATGCTTGTTGTATAAAGTACATACTGCATTAAAGCAAAGGCCCTACATATTAAATATTCCTTACCAATTACACTTGTCAATGAAGTTATTCCTGAAAACCAGGGTTTGGAATCAGAATGGTGCTAATAGAAGCACTCTTAACTCCCTATCGTTTGTTTTTTTCTATCGTCTGAACGCAACCAGTTGAACTTAAGCTTCCCTAACTTGCATCTACTTTGGAGGTGGCTTTAAACCTGGCTTCGAAAGTTAAGCTGGCTTTGTTTTGCTGTTTGAACGCTCCTATCTAATTCCGCGCATGCGCAGTTCTGTTCCCGATAGCTATTTGTATATGTCAACAACCAACAACTTTAGCCATGGAGCAAGAAAATGAAAATGAATTAGCCAAAAAAAATAGGGGGGTCAATTGCGACGTAAAAAAAAGTTGAAGAAGTTTATAAATCAAAATATTCTGAATCATCGTAGCCATTTTGTGGAAAAATTAAACACGCACCTACATCATGGTATTTTGACCTCTGAACTTCTGAGGTCATGTCAAAGCTGACTTAACTTTTATGTCCGTATGAATGCTCACCGCAAAAAACAAAAACCAAACTCGAAGAACGATTGGAGGTTAACCCTTTGAACCCTGAGCTCCCCAGTGGTTCGTGACCATATCCCCGGCCTCCCCAGTGAAAAACGTAAAGTTTGCAAAATGTTTCTTTCACGTCTGTATGACTTTTAGTGTGTTGGTTTGTGTATAAAAATACATCAGTAATATCAAAATAATGTTTATACCTTCATTTTATGCTTCATTTTACGCTTCGGTTTACTGCCGCTGGCGTCCGAACGCATTATTAAGATTTCTTAATTTTCAAAGGGTTTGTTTTTTTACGTAATAATCCACCCAAAACTATTTTTTTATGTTTTACTGGGCGCTGCCATTTGCAATTTGATACTTACCGCCGATTGGTTGAATTACACACGTGTCCTTTTGTTATTATAAATAGTAAACAAAGCCACATGTTAAGATCCCGGAATACCGGTCCCACGGTGAGTAGAAAAATATGGTTCAGACCGGATAACCGGGACTACGGGTTCAAAGGGTTAAGCTGCGTTAACTTTAGTCGTCTGAATGCAGTATAAGTTCCTTTAAAATTATCATTATCTGTATATCATGGTTGCTAAAATATTCAATACCAAGTAGGTGGCATAAAATAAAAAGATATCAGAAAAATGAAAAAGCACTATAGAGAAATTAATGAGTTTGCTAGGCATGATAACATATGCCAACATTGTAACTATGCTTAAATTATATGTAACCTGCTGCTGTAAATTTTGTCTTTATGAAGAGCACTTCTAGAGGCTGGTTTTCACAAAGCAAAGATCATTATAATTTAGAATCAGCGTGGAGTGGTGTAATTAAATGCTTGCTTGTATTGCAAGAACAAGGTGTCTGACTGAAAATTATTATGTTGCAAATAAATAAAATCTGGCTGCATTTTAGAATGATTCAAATTAATATAATCCATGTAATTTTCATAAGAACTTTCAGTTTCAAGGTCTGCACAAATCAGGTGTTCTTGACCTGTTCCAGGTGTTCTGTTCCGAACAAGCTTTCGAGTAATTCTGGATTTTCCTGGACAGGAAGTGGAAAGTTCTGTTCAGAACTAATATCTGAGTAGTTCTAGACAGGTTCTGGACAGGAAGTGACTGTTATCACTGCACTGAAAAACAGTTGCAACAATTGTCGCCATCTTGATTTCGTCACTGTTTTCCCGCTACACCACCTCGCTAGTCCGGAACAGTGTTCCAGTTCACTCAAATCCAGTTCAGGACTATGATTCGTGTAGACACTAGCAGGTGGTCTTGAATAAGAGACAATGAGAGACAGTAGAGTTCATCTGCCCTGCTGAATGTTTCATAATTATTTTGCTTGTTTATTTTTACTGATCATGTCATCATATCAAATAAATAAATAAGCTGCTTCAGGCAAAAAAAATAAATTTTTAAACTGTTTAATGTAATGAAAGAGTACGTCTGTACCCAAAACTGTTTTATGTTTGTAGAGGACATCTGTACTGATGTCAAATATTTTTTTAATAATTCAGGTTCATGAACACTTAACTTTTTTTCATTGCCGACACGAAACAAAAAACTTTCAAAGAACTTTTTTCTTTTTTGCTGACACACCCACTGACAATTAATCCCACTGAGAAAGTCAATAATTAATTACACCCTCTTTTTCAGCTCTTGATTTAACAAAGTCTAACTGTATAGGAATCTAATTAGAATTAGATTACATTTCGTTTCGGTTATTTTTTTATTGTTAACTCTGTGTAATCTAAAAAGGCTTACAGGGCGAGCGTCTTCTGGTGACAAAAATTCCAGCCAATCAAATACTACCTTCAAGATCGCAGGTCTATGCATTGATATGCATTATGGGAAGACAAAACAGAAAGTAAAGCAAATTATGACGTAATACAAAGGTAAAGAAAGAATACAAAAATTTCTAACTTCTATATGATATATTCAAAATTCCTGCTGGGTGCCCATGGTTCCTGTGAATTCAGAAAGACCGGAAAGGACAAATGCCAAGTTGCTCATATCTGGTGATGTCTTTCTTGAATAACAGGAACCAGTCACCCAGTGGGAATTTTGAATATACCAAATAGAAGTTAGAAATGTTCCTTATACACATAAAGGCTAGAAAACCTATTTACAATCCCTTTAACATTACTTCTTTTTTAGTTGCTTTTAAGGCCTGTTCAATTTATTATGACTGGCCATTCAGTCAAAAAGGTTACAGTCCATCACTGCATTATTTGCTATGATTTATAAGGAGTTCCAGTATGCAGATTTCATCAATAAAGTATGTAATAATAATAATAATAATAAACTCTTTATTTTACATGGGTCAGAATTAGGCCCTATACCACGAGTGGTAACGGTCCTGTCTCACACCCAGCCCATGGGGACAAACATAGATACAATATACAACATATAGACACCAGACAGAGTTTGATGATTTAGAGATCAAGTACATGACCACAGGCTACTGGATATTTTTTTAAGATATATATACAATATAGCAATATACACAAGTACATGTGTATTAAATGGACATATTATCCTCAATATATAAATATATGAATATAAATATAACATACAGTAGTGCTGGGTATTGCCAATCATGCCGCGATACAATACACATCACGATACAAAGGTCACGATACAATACGTATCGAGATATGGGATAAAGGAACAATGATTAAAAGTTCATCTATATAGTAACAATTTCCCAACAATTACAGTCAAGTAAGTTAGAAAAAATCATCACTTTTTAAGAAATGAGAGGTATCGTCAAGTATCGATACACTACCTTGCGATACAATACGCGTATCGTGGCATGTCGTATTGCGATACATTGATACAACAATATATTGTGCCAGCACATACAGCATCATTGTCTGTCTGGCTAAAATATTACATGGTAAAACCAAGAATTTCTTCAGCATGACACATTTCTAAAATCATGCCAAAAGAATTCTACAATCTGCAGAAAATTGGCATAAAAAAAATGTGCATCTGAATATTGATTCCAGTGAGGTAAAAATAGCGTGCAGTAAGAGGTGGGTTTGATTTACAAACTTCAATACAAACAGAAATGTCTCTTTCATTACAGTATATCAGCAATGGCAGAAGAGTGAAATGTCAAAATATTTTAAAATGTCAGGTATTATGAAAATGCAACATTTAGACTTTAAACCATGAATTTCAAGGCATTAAAAGTCATGTTTCATTAGTATTCTTAGCTGTAAATAAATAGTTTAAATAGCCAAAGTCCAGTCAGTTGAAAGGGTTCTCATGAATTTAAGGGTATTGATTGGGCTAGCGTTCGAGAAAAAAAACACTAGATGGAATTTTTGCGAATTACTTATTATTTTTGGGCTCAGATTGTAGATAATTATTATTACTTTATTTGTAAACTATATAGAATGAAAAAAACCAAAAAGAAATTAGATATTTCGTTAGTTTTTGCTAAAAAATTAGGAAAAAGTAGCAAAATGTGTCCCGGTTAGTACAAGATTTCTCAGCCATTTTTTATTGGAAAATTACGACTTGGTCTTGGTCTTGGAATTGGTCTTGATTGAAAGCTTATTCAATAAGGATGAAACGTACAGAGAGTTTTTTCAAAAATTCTAATCAGTTTGGCCCCTGGAAAATGTTTGCCGTACCTACGTGTAAATTTTCGTATTTCCATGGTAACCACCAAAATAATATTGTTTTTGGGAAAATCGCTCTGTACATTTCTCGGCAATGTAATTGTCTACATTTATGCCACGTTTGATGTAGATTGATCCATTCACATTTTTTTAAACTTGTATCAAAGGTTTGAAATGTCCAATTTTTATGACATGTTTGAAAGGGCTGTCAACTCATTAAAAAAAATCTGATTGACATGAAATCAACCTTAAACTATCGAGAAGGACCCCAAATCATCAACAAATGCACAACAAGTCTCAAGAAATCATTATTTTATATACTTATTCCATTTTTTCATAACGTCAAATAGCCCAATTAACACCCTTTAAGCTGTTAAATCATTGTAAAATATGATGCTATGCTGACTTTCTTGTAATGGTTTGTTGTTTGTATAATGTAGCCACCTTAATTTGATTCAGTTTAAACCTTACAATTCCCAAGCAGTACATGTCATTGTGTTCCAGTAATATCTTGGCACCATGCCAACTAGAACTGCAGTCCAAATTTCGTGAAATTCTGCAACTGTGGTTTTTTTTTTAACGATTTGAATTGACCATAAAGCAAAGTTATTAAAAAGATTCCTGGAAAATGACAGAGCCAAAGATTGGAAGCAATCAATAATCTTTGAATTGATTCCACAAAAGATTTTTATTACATCTTTTTTGTGATTATGGTTTTGGTATCATTCCTAATGCCTAAAGAAAATTGATTTTTTTTTTCAAGTAGATATATTTTGAGATTTGAAATAAATTGAAAAGTTGCTTATTGATATTTACGTTCTTAATTTGGAATTTTGCTGTAGCCTACATTGCCACCCACATACGAACGTGATTAGGGCATGTCAACTTGGGCATGTCAACTTGGACATGTCATTGTTATATTCTTCTTAGCCAAGGTCAAAAACTCTTTCAATCTTTATTCTTTCAAAACTTCAGATAGATAATATAGGAAATGTCATCAATTTCAAATCTGATTTGTGGCGTTTTTATTCTTTGGAGCTTTTTGTCAAATTCCATTGAACTCAGAAACTTAGACATTCTTGGATTGTACAAGGGCAATAACTCTTTCAATCTTTATTCTTTAAAAACTTTAGATAGATAATATAGGAAATGTCATCAATTTCCAATTTGATTTGTGGCGTTTTTATACTTTGGAGCTTTTTGTTGAATTCCATAGAACTCAGAAACTTAGACATTCTTGGATTGTACAAGGGCAATAACTCTAGACAAAAGAACTGAAACAGCATTTAAGTTGCAGGCTTCATATTAATCATAATATGTGAATTGCACAGTATGTGCTCAAGTATGTCAAGGTTTTGATTTTATGTGTAGGCATTTTGTAGATCAACTTCTGGGAGGTATAACTTTTTACTTTTAGGGTTTAGTGATTTTGGGGTCTAGGTCTTAATATGAATAATATTCTTTTAGGTAAAATTTAGGTACAGGTCTTATGTTTAAGAGATCCAGGTCTTAGAAAATTTACCTAATTGACTTTTAGAAGCACTACAAACAACCTAAGTCACAGAACCTGACAATAATGAGCTAACCTAACCAGTAAGAGTGTTCACAACTCTCTCTCAAAAGTTCATATCTCTTTGTATCCATAATTATTCGTGTTGGCAAGTCAAAAATACGACTTGCATATATACAGAAAATAAAAGGTTATATAGAGTTAAAGGGCTATGTTCACTAACTGTTCGACCAATTAAATTTTAGTCTCAGAATCTGGAATTTTTTAGCTATTCAAATCCATAAAAATGTTTACAACTCTCCTTCGAGATATAAGCCTTCAAATCCCTGTGTAGCCATAAATATGAATGTTTGAAAGTCAAAAATACTTTCAATATATTTACAAATAATTTACATTTGTATAAACATGCTTTTACAAACTAGTCCAGGATTCTGAGCCACAGCACCATTTTGTAAATCCCATAAGACATGACCAACAAATACATATAAATCCACAGATAATGTTACATACCAAGCTCTCAGATATTGTACCTCAGTTTTGATTCGAAAAATCAGATCACATGCTATAAGATATTTTCAAGAAAAAAAAAAGAAACATCTATGTTTTACAAGGATAACAACTTAGGTTCCTTACGGATCCTTTTTCCAAGCTGGTCCTTGGCCAAACCTCTTGGCATTGATCTTTCCTGGGTTATCCCTACCCATTTACAGCTGGGTGGACTGGAATTATAAGTGAAGATGACTTATTCAAGGTCATCAGACTTTCACACCCTGATCGAGAAACAAACTCTCAAACATAACGACCTTCATTTGCTCGTACCCAAGCAAATGATGTCATGCTTGTCAAGAACGACGTGCTAACCACTGTGCTATAGAATCTCATATCCTGATTTGTAAACTCAGCAAAAGTTTGACTGTGTCGAATGAAATCTGAAAATTAAAATGAGTTCAATCCTGTCTTCATCACATTTAGATAGATGTCACACATGTCTGTAATTTTTAAGGCCATTTTAAAATCATTTGGTAAACAATGACCCAAAGGAAGAATTTCAACCGCAGAAGAAACCATAAAAAAATTGAATTTTGAAAAACTGGATCAGACATCTTTTATTAATATTTGATGTAAAGTTCGTTGTGACCTGAAGAAATGTCTTGAGGGAAAAAAGACAAAAAGAAACCTGTCAAGGTTTCTAATTCATTATTTTGTTGTTCAACTTGGATAATATATATTATATTATAATTAAACCATATTCAGTTATTTTATGACAGAAAAAAAATATGTAAGAAAATGAAAAGCTAGGAATTTTGTCTGTCGAAACATATTTTTCTATAGAATAGGTTGATGAACTTTATAGCAAGGACAGATGCTTGCCTTCACATTTATATTTATGTAGACAATACTATTTTTAAGAACTTACTCTTATTAAATAGTGTAGGCCTTCTAAATTAATTTTAGTAAAGAGCCAAATGTATTTTATGAATAAAATAGATCTTTATAGCTCCTATATTGAGCAGATCGTTTTAGCAGGTGTCACTCTTTACGGCCCACTCTTGAGGGCATCATGGGCCTTATTTGGCCCAATCGTATATACGTCGGCCATTTTCTATCAATAATAACCTTGTATGCAGATAGAAGAAAACCTTCCAATGCCAATGGGTGGAAGAAGATTACGCGATAAAAAATAGTTCTGTTTATGGGTTGTTAGTTACCTCCCTTTCACATTATGCTTATAGATAGGACCAGGGCTTGCCAGGCAAGGTAACATACGCCCACTGGCAGCTGTCGGAAATGATCATATTTTAATTAACGATAATACAAATTTTATTATAAAAGTCAAGGGCAAAACTCAAAAACTGTTTATCGAAAATGCATCAAGTTAGAACTTGTTTAGGATCTTATCAATTGCAATGATCACACCAAGTTTCATCAGAATCAGTTCAAAATTGAAGCCTCAATCCTGCTCACAAACTATTTTTGACGCATTTTGACAAAGTCAAGGGCAATACCTCAAAATTCATTCATTAAAATTGTGTCACGTTAGAACTTGTCTGAGATCTTATCAATTCCAATGATCACAATAATTTTTAATAAAATTGGATGAAAACTGAAGTTTCTATTGTGTAAACGAACATATTTTTACGTGTTTTATGAAAGTCAAGGGCGATAACTCAAAATCTGTTCATCAAACTACATCAAATTCGAACTTGACCAAGATCTTAATTAATATCAAGTAGCATTTAGAAAAATCAATTTGAGCCAAACTCTATAATAAAGAATCAAAATCCAACCATATGCTAAATTCTGTAAAAAAAATTATTAGTTCATGTAAATAAAATCGATTTATAAATTACATATTATTTATTCTTGATTAAAAAGATTGTATTGTAATAATTTTTTTGCTCCATATTGCTAAAAAATACTTTATAATGCTGCATGGAATGAGCATAAAAATTTCAATTCGTAAAATTGGACAATAAGAGTAAAATGTTCATCTGTGATGTGGTAAGTATATATAAACAGAATCAAATAAATCCATAAAACTTAGTAACTATCATATCCGTAGCCGGGGGGGGGTGGTGTTTTGAGGGGTTTGGACGAACCACCCCATGAAAACAAATAAGCACTGTTAAAGTAGACATTCTGTTCGAATTGTAACTGTTAAAGTTGAGTTTGGTTGCTTCGCGAGTCCATATAACCCCCCTTGGCAATTCCTGGCTACGGGCCTGATTATCCACAAAATTGAAAAAAAGCTTAAAAATTTGTGAAAGAGTTTCTTAATAAGTATCTGGATTTATCAGATTATTCAGGTAATTTGTTGCATAGTTATGACACCAATAAGTTCACTGATGAAAACACACCTTTTTTGTTTTTTACAAAGTTTGTAAATTATGATATTTTGTTCATACTATAAGATAAGGACAAACGGCAACTTCATTATTTAATTATGGAACGCTGTAACTGCCTTATGTTAGTATTTTTGCATTATAAGCATCTTTTTGTACTTTTTGGCAGTTACGGCGTTCCATATTTAATGATAAGATTTGTCAGATTAGCCTACTCTTTTTGGATTGTCAGGGATACCTTGACAAACTTTGTCATCTTGACACAGACTTTGTATATTGTTCCTTCCTACAACTCAACGTTTTTTATATGTCAGTCCCTCTGACCTTAAATTGGAAATTAATTGAAATGGAGTTTTACATCCTACTCAGTGGTATCATGCTGTTCTTTTTTTTTCCAACTGTTTAGAGATCTAAGGCCTTTTTCTAGAAAAACTTAACTAAGATAAAATTAGAAATACAGTAATCTGATTGCATAATATAACTAAATTTGAAAGCGATTTTAGTTATTTACCAATCAGGGGCCTTATTCTCGAAAACTTAACTAAAATAAAATCCAGATTTTAAGAAATACAGTTATCTGATTAAATAATAATACTTAATTTAAAACTGATTTTAGTAACTGACCAATCAAATTACTGGATCACTAAAATCATCTTAAGTTAAGTTTTTGAGAATAAGGCCCCAGATGACTAAAATACTCAAATCAGTTTAAGTTAAATTTTTGAGAATACTGCCCCTGAATACGGTCCCAGGTTATTGATCTGAACAACTACAACGTATCATGACAGCCCTTGAATCAACAAATGACTTTATGCTTTTTTCCTTGGCAGAATATAGCTTTTTTACAAAAAAACATGCCCTTTAAAATAGCCCCTCCAACATACATTATAAGGGAGACTGACATTGAAACTTTGTAGCTGACACCCCCTTCAAATAATAAATATTATTATGGGACATAAAAATGCAATAATTTGAATTAGGGGAGTGAGTGTATAAAGTGTATCAGCCTATAGTATATTATCCTATGTATATTATTATAGCTATTCTAGAGGTCTGAATTATAGACTAGCTATACTATGATATAATAAATAGTTATATTAACTGTCTGACTGAATCAGACATTTACGGTTGGTTTGAATAACAAAGGGCAAAATAGTCTAGGTCGAAATGACATCCATCATGCTTAGAGGCTCGAGCTGCTTTACGGTTGGTTTAAGAATATTGAATATAAATATTTTTTTAAAACTCCATGTTAGTCTAAGTAAGGTAGATACATGAAATTTGTTTTTTATCACTTCTTATTTTGGTGTCTGCGTTATGTCAATATTTGTCGTCAACAAGGGGTGCCCATTATATTTGCGTAAAAGGATTTTTCTAGATTTTGATAGGGTAGGTATGCATTATACACGGGTGTGCATTATATTTGGAAATATACGGTACTAAGGGCAAAATAGTTTGGGTCAAAGTGACATTAAGCATATCCAGCATACTTGAATATATAGAGAGATAAACAAAAGGTTTGAAACACATATAGCAAAATAGTCAGGGTCAAAGTGACTTAAGGCATATTCAGCATGCTTGAGCACTCAAGACTTTTATGGTTAGTTCGAAAAACACAGTGCAAAATAGTCAGGGTCAAAGTGACTTAAGGCATATTCAGTATGCTCAATAACTAGAAGTCTTGACGGTTGGTTTGAAACACAGGGCAATGTAGTCTGAGTGGTAGTCATGTCTCTGTGAAATTACGCTAGTGCTCTGCAACATATTACAGGAATGAACAGTGGCCATTTTTTCAACCAAGCTGTCTCAATATTGCCACATGAGCTCAGTGAGTTAGACGCTTGCTCGCTAACCTGAAGGTCCAGGGTTCAATCTCGGCAAGGGTCGAGATGATACCTTCGGATTTTTCAACCAGGTTTCCCCCTTTTCAGTGATGCAGGTAGGAGGGGCTTACATGGAAGAAGCGTCTAGTTGTCGGATGGGACAATAAACCGAGGTCCCGTGTGCTATTGGCTGTGCATATTAAAAATCCCTTGACAGTTGGAAATCGAAAATAAGAGTAGGTTAATGTCGCTGTCCTTGCAAAAATTTCCCTCATTGCACACTGCATGGCGTTTGTTCGTCCTCAATTAGCCCATATAGGTGCAGAAAAGCAGAACGTAAAACTCCATTTAGTTCATTTCACATGATCACATGATTCTGGTCGAGACTGAGATTACTAAATAAAAACAAAAAACATTGTGTATTATATATTCAAAATGATAGTAAAATGCATAATTTTGGAAACATTATGTCACAATAAAGCATAAAATGCATAAGTGTCAAAATTTTCCCCAAAGATTCTCAAGTTAGAGAAGTTTAGTTAGATTACAATCATGTGAAAAACAAATGATACAACGACAATGTTTCTAGGGGCGGATTTAGGCGGGGGCGTGGCAGGTGTGCACCCCCCCTAAAATTTGCAAAGCATGGGTTGTCCGCACCATTTTACCACAAATGTTTCTCGCCACACTTCGCATGGCAAGATATCTATCTACATTGCACCCACTCTAGAAGAATATTTCATTAACCTCAAATAATCGCTCTGCTTGGCGAAATTTTATTCTGCGCCCCCCCTAACGTCAAATCCTGTAACCG
The DNA here is from genome assembly GCA_029955415.1 of Lottia scabra. Taxonomy (NCBI): domain Eukaryota; kingdom Metazoa; phylum Mollusca; class Gastropoda; family Lottiidae; genus Lottia; species Lottia scabra. The sequence continues at coordinate 534,414 of JARJEI010000011.1, read as the reverse complement.
CCCCTGGTTTAGCCTTAGAAGACACAACTAACTTCACCATTCACTACAGAGACAGATTATGGTTTATGACAAGGATTGCCAAAAGTGTTGGGTACTTTGACACTCAAAGTTGTGACTAGGGCCACTAGATGATGATATTTCCAATATTTTTGACTGCCATTTTGACGGCCATTTTGAGTATCGTGAGAATGTTCTCAGAGGCCAACCTAGCTCTTTGTCACACATTGTTTTATTTTCTCGTCAACAAGGTCATTAAAACGTAAAAAAAACTTTTCTAGAAGGTTAAATCGTTAAAGATACACAGTTTATCTTGTTTTCAAATAAAAAAAGTTTTTATATCTACTTTTTTGCTCTACTCGGAACTGAATGGTCAACGCCCTACAGTGTTGAATGAGGGAACGGTACTTTTCAACTGAAGGTTGATCTTAAACATGCATATACTGAACCTCTGTTACCAATAAATACTTGGCACTTGAATCACTAAATACTTGAGATCTCTCAGTAAATTCTTGGGACCTGTCAACAAATATTTGGGACCATCAGAAATACCTAGGACCTGCCAACAAATACTTGGGACCTGTCAATAAATACTTGGGACTATCAGTAAATACTTGGCACCTGTCAACAAATATTTGGGACCTGTCAACAAAAACTTGAGACCTGTCAACAAATACTTGGGACCTGTCAACAAATATTTGGGACCTATCAGTAAATACTTGGGACTATCAACAAATACTTGGGACCTGTCAATAAATACTTGGGACCTGTCAATAAATTCTTGGGACCTATCAGTAAATACTTGGGACCTATCAGTAAATACTTGGGAACTGTCAATAAATACTTGGGACTATCAGTAAATACTTTGGACCTATCAGTAAATACCTGGGACCTGTCAACAAATACTTTGGACCTGTCAACAAATACTTGGGACCTGTCAATAAATACTTGGGACCTGTCAATACATTCTTGGGACCTATCAGTATAAATACTTGAGACCTGTCAATAAATACTTGGGACTATTAGTAAATACTTGGGACCTATCAGTAAATACCTGGGACCTGTCAACAAATACTTTGGACCTGTCAACAAATACTTGGGACCTGTCAATAAATACTTGGGACCTATCAATAAATACTTGGGACCTATCAGTAAATACTTGGGACCTATCAGTAAATACTTGGGAACTGTCAATAAATATTTGGGACCTATCAACAAATATTTGGGACCTATCAGTAAAATTTAGGGAACTGTCAAAAGATACTTGAGACCTAACAATAAATACTTGAGACCTAGAAATAAATACTTGAGACTAGTGCTGGCACGATATATCGTTGTATCGATGTATCGCGATACGAGATGCCACGATACGTGTATCGTATCACGAGGTCGTGTATCGATACTTGACGATACCTCTCAATTCATAAAAAGTGATGTTTTTTTTTTACAAATAAGCGAATGAAATCACATTTTTTTTCTAACTTACTGACTGAAATTGTTAGGAAATATGGACTATAGACTATTCCTTACAGCTAAATGACAAATTTCTCATTGATAAAGCTATACAAAAATAGATATTGGAACTTTGAAGATGAAGTTTTATTTTTTGTCCATTTATCACATATCGCGATACGTATTGTATCGTGACCTTAGTATCGCATACGTATCGTATCGTGACATAGTTGGCGATACCCAGCACTACTTGAGACCTGTCAATAAATACTTGGGACCTATCAATAAATACTTGGGAACAGTGGTGGGACACTAAATGTAAATTCCATCTTTTGCTAGGTAATTTCAACCAATCAAAACAATCTTTTCCATGTCAGCTCATGTCACCAACATCTTTTATGTTTTACCATGTCCGCAGTTAACAATAAATACTTGACACGTGGTTTGATCTTAGAGTAAATTTCAACCAATCAAAACAATATTTTTCATACAATAGTGGTTGCCCACATTCATATTACAAGTATATTCAAGAGTTTTGTTTATGTTTTTTGATAATATTGCAAAAAATATAAAAAAATACGGATCAATCATTGAATGCGAATAGAAGTTATATATACAGATCACAAGATCACTGAAAATAACCAACCCCAATCATAATCTAAAATAAAATTACGAACAAAAATTGTTTAAAAATAACCAACCCTAATCACAATCTAAAATAAAATTACAAACAAAAATTGTTTTTTTAAGTTCTGTTTTAAAAATTCCATGCTACGTTTATATAAAGTATAGTCCGAAACTTTGAATTGCAGATATGGCTGGGAGACAGTCAGAAAAATTAAGTCCTAAAACTTGCGATTTTTCACAATTCAGCAGGTGCGGGGGTTTTAAACATTTTTATTTACCTCTAATCCACAAAACTTAGATATATTTGGAAAGATGGATGATTTTGCAGTTCAATCATACCACCATTATCCACCTACACCATACAGGTCATGTATGCGAGTCAATCAAAGTTTTTTTTACCCAAGAAATAAAATGTATCGATCGCCATTGAATGCTGCATGCGCAAGGTGTAAAAAATCGCAAGTTTTTGTGGCCTAGTTTTTCTGAGAATTAAGTCAGCAAGTTTCGGACTATATAAAGTAGTGTTAATATTTTGCTCCAGGGTAAAAAAGGTTTAACGTTTTTGCTAGTGAAAAAAATACAGGTTCATTACCCGCGCTTAATTGCAATACATTGATAGTATAAGTTATGAAATATAAACTATAGGATATTGGAGTAAGCTTATATCAAGGTGAAACAGGGTGTTTGTAGGAAGCTAGTAATAATAAGCAAATTTCAAACTCGGCAAATTTAAGCATTTCTGATCCTACACTGTTCACTCAGTATCAACTTCGGAACTAATCTGGGGTGCTAGATAACCTCATATACTATACAGAGACAGCCAAATTGAATTAATTATAGTTCAACCAATCACATTGATTCGACAAAGAGTGTTGTCTTTCGTAGTAAAAACAGCCAATCAAAATCAAGAGTTATCTTCCCTTGCCCATTAATCGGGCAAGATGGTCACCTATCATGATGGTCAAGTCATTATATAATCTAAAACAATGACGAAGGTTGAGCTGAATGTACGCTGTGTTGATAATGTCTATCTGTAAGGGTCAGCCTCAATCATCCAGTCTATCTTCGTCTACCTACAGCTCACTTGTATCTACTTCTGAACTAGATAACATTGTATACTATACGATATCATATTGAATAAATTATAGTTCAGCCAATCACAATCATTCTTTAGACAGTGTCATCATCTTTCGCGGCAAAAACAGCCAATCAAAATCAATCTCCAAACAAGTTATCTTTTCCTGCCAATTTCACGGCAAGATGGGCATCTATCATGACCGATTTAATATATATTCTTGAACAAAATGATGAAGGTTGGGCGGAATGCGTAAAGCTTTGACAAACGATAGCATGGCCTTGTCAGTGCCTAGTAATTAGTTAGTGGTAAGTATAGTCTTTGTAATTGACTGAGTCAAAGGTTGCTGTTGCTATGTTAACAAGTCATTTGATAGACTTGTAGATCAAAAATTGGTAAAGCCTCGTTACATAGAATTCACTGGACTATATGGTCATCTTAAAATATAGGTAAAAATAAAAATTGGGATAATAAAAATCCGTACAAGCAAAACAATTCCGTTAATCAAAAATCTCGTCCAGAGCATGACAAAATCGGGTGCAACAATTATATAGTAGTGGACTTCCCATACGAGAAGTACCATCAGGTGTTTCGAAAAGTAATCATGGTCTGCTTCGCGCGCGACACCCGCCACTACTATAAAGGTCAAAATCATGAGGTGCAACAAGATCAACATCCCCAAGGTAGCAAATAATATCTATCAGAATCAAGAATCAATAGACCAATGGCCGCTGAATGTTTTACAAAATCAGATGCAAGAAAGAATCCACAAGTTTTATAGGTAAAATGAAGGGAATACATCCGCAAGCTGTAGGAATTGAGACTATATATCAACATCAGTCAAAAATCAGAACTGTTTAGTTTGAGATGTAAGATTAAGAGTACACTAAGTTAGGTTTCATGTCAGTTTGACAATGTCAATGACTCTGACATGTTGAATAAAAATGTCATCTAAAAAAAAATCTCATCCATTAATATACATGTATTGAAATTTAACATTTTCATTTTGAAAAATCAATAAGCTGCTTAGTGGTTATACACTTATCTGTTTCAAATATTAAACTATTTTATAATTGTTCAAACAAATCTTACAATATGCAATGAAATGATTTAAGGTATTACACATCACATAATATGTAGTGTATCTCTCACATACAAGATAAAACTTCTCTGTAGAGATAAGGTTTTTATATATTACTTTCTAGAAGAAATAAGGTTTGATGAAATAAGGTTTGACAATACCCTTTTCTGATGAAATAAGGCTTTACATAACACTTCTGTGATAAAAAAAAAAGCTTCATATAACCTTTATATGGAATTAGGCACATCGTGACATGACATGACATGACATGACATGACACATCTCTGATGAAATAAGGTTTTACATAACACTTCTGTGATAAAAAAAAGCTTCATATAACCTTTATATGGAATAAGGCACATCGTGACATGACATGACATGACATGACATGACACATCTCTGATGAAATAAGGTTTTACATAATACTTCTCTGATAAGAAAACCTTAATGTTTTTCTTGCACTTGTCTGATAAAATAAGGTTTTACATAATACTTCTGTGATAAAAAAAACCTTAATGTTTTTCTTGCACTTCTCTGATAAAATAAGGTTTTACATAATACTTCTGTGATAAAAAAAACTTCAAGGTTTTTTGACACTTCTAGACTCTGATGAAATCCTGTCGTCATTATAGCCCTTACAGTTGCAGAAAAATGTATTTCATTTCTCTGATGAAATAAGGTTTTACATGACACTTAAATTGAGAAATAATATTTTTCTTGACACTTCTTTGATGAAATAAGTTTTAACATGGAAATTCACTCTGATGAAATAAGGTTTTACTTGCCATATTTCTTTGATGAAATAAGGTTTTACATGCCATATTTCTTTGATGAAATAAGGTTTTACATGCCATATTTCTTTGATGAAATAAGGTTTAACATAGCACTCCTCTGATGTAATATGGTTTTACATGATACTTCTCTGATTAACTAAGGTTTTACATGGTTTTTCATGACACTTCTATGATGATATAAGGTTTTACAATACCCTCTTCTGGTGAAATAAGGTTTTACATGACACTTCTCTGATGATATAAGGTTTAACATAGCAGTTCTCTGTTTTAAAGGGGACCAGTCTTCATTTTTATTGGTTGATTTGGGTCTTGAATATATTTAAGTATCCTTCAGAAGCACTAGAAATGCACAAAAATTGCGTATTTCCTTCAAATATATCTTAAATTAGACATTTCTCCTTCTATTTCTGTAGATGACTTTTCTATATATTGCATAGTATCGCTAATGTGTAGGGCATTATAACTTTCAAATGCTAATAATTATGGATGCACATGGATTTGAAGGCTCAAATTTCAATGGTGAGTTGTGATAACCAGTACTAAATTGCTGAGCTAAAAAATCCCCGTTACTGAGACTTATCCAAATCGACCCGCGAAAATGAACCCTGTGCCTCTTTAACATAACCCTATTTAGATGAAATGTGGTTTTACATGACATGTGTCCAATAAAATTAGGTCTGATGAAATAAGGTTTTACATAACACCATTAAAATGAAGTAAGGTTTTACATAAACTTTCTTTTATTTTTAGAACAATGAAATAAGACCTGGGGGCTTATTCTCAAAAACTAACTTACATAAAATCCAAATTTTAACAAATACAGTAATCTGATTGGATGATAATACTAAATTTAAAATCGATTTTAGTGATTGACCAATCAGATGGCTGGATCACTAAAATCATGTTAAGTTAAGTTTTCAAGAATATGGCCCCAGACCTACTGATGGTACCCGGTATTAGGTTATTTTCCTTGACATATTTTGATTGGAGTTATAAAATGTCCATGTCATTCTGAACTTTGTGCTATTCTTTTTTTCAGCATCTTTTTTCTTAAATGAAAGTTTGTGTTGATTCATGGCTAATTAAATAAAATCATCTCACAATGCCATGCCATGGATTAACAAGTGGTTGCCTAGCAATATACGCCCACCTTCCTTATAAATTTTTTTAGTATATCAAGAGCATTCCCCAAATGGTGTCAAATCGTATCAAAAATATAACCTGTCAAAAATATAGTTTATATCTTTTAATAACTGTGGTCTCTTTCGCGTTCACAAGTCATTTATAACATATTTTAGATGTAAAACTCTGTAAATATTTGTCGAATTGATCCAGAATTCAAACTTTTCCAAGATTTTATCCTACACACAAAAGTTTATTAAATTCCTACCACAACTGTGGTCTCTATCACATTCACAAGTCATTTTTAACATATTTTAGGTGTAAAACTCTGTTGAATCGATCCAGAATTCAAACATGTCCATGATCATATGGATATAATCCTACACACAAAATCTTATTCAAATCAAACCAAAACTGTGGTCGATATTGCGTTCACAAGCCATTTTTAACACATTTTGGGTGTAAAACTCCGTGAATTTTTGTCGAATCGAACCCAAATTCGAACTTGTCCGAGATCTTATGAATATAATCCTACATACTAAATTTTATTCAAATCCAATCAAAACTGTGGTCTCTATCGCGTTCACAAGCCATTTTTAACGTATTTTGGGTGTAAAACTCCGTGAATTTTCATCGAATTGAACCCAAATTCGAACTTGTCTGAGATCTTATGAATATAATCCTTCATACAAAATTTTATTCAAATCCAACCAAAACTGTGGTCTCTATCGTGTTCACAAGCCATTTTTAACGTATTTTGGGTGTAAAACTCCGTGAATTTTTGTCGAATCGAACCCAAATTCGAACTTGTCCGAGATCTTTTGAATATAATTCTACACACAAAATTGTATTCAAATTCAAGCAAAACTGTGGTCTCTATTGCGTTCACAAGCCAATTGTGGACAGACGGACGGACCGACGGACGGACGGACGGACAGGGGCGACGGCAATATACGACCACATTTCAATGTGGGCGTATAAAAATGTTGTAAATATGAAATTCTTAAATATTATGCTAGTCTAACATTTGATGTAAAAAAACATATTCAACATATTTATTTTATAAAAAAAAAAAACATGCTAGGGAAACATGCCAGTGTTGTATGCTCATTCATCATAAATTTTATTTATATTAAAACTGTTTTTATATAGCTCATATAACTTGTGCTTGATATTTTTTTATATTAATGATATTATTTATCATTTATTAAAATTATTTGACAGAAATGCACAATTTATATTATTTATGAAGACAGGAGCATTTTCACAACCTACGGAAAAGAAATGACATTTTACGCGATTGCCAATAAATTAACGAACATGTGATTTACATTCCTCATAAACTTTATATATTTTTTTTGTTTAATCGTACTATATTTCCTGTTGACAATATCTAGCTGCTAACAGTTGGAAAACAAACAACAACAAAATACACAAACAAACATGTCTGACCACTTCACTCACATTTAAAATAACTTTTCAAATAATAAAGTATACAAACAGAATCAAATAAACCCATAAAACTATACAATTACAGGTTTTAACAGAAAAATGCTTAAAATTTGAGTAAGGGTTTTTCAATTATTGTATTTAAACATAATTTTCTGGATTTATCAGATTATTTAGGTAATCTGTTTTATAGTTATGCCACTTAGGTCCACTGATGAATATATACTCCTATTGACCAAGTTTGAAAATTTCATTTTTTTATTAATCTTAAGAGCTTGTATTCCTTTAAGCAGCTGAATAAGAAACTTTATCAGCTAAGGGAACCTGAGGTCCAAATAAAATGTAACATTTTCAAAAGTACTATAGGGACAATGGATTGACGTATGCTAGGTGATTAGGTGTCTTAGAAGCATATGTAGCCACAACAGCTATTTCACAATTTTCAAATATACTACAAAATAAACTGCACTTAAAATGAAAGTTGAACTAAGTCACTAACATATTTGAATTCTTTTCCTAATTTAAAACAGGACAGAAAAATTGAAAAGAAAGACTTAATGTATGTAAATAACTTGAACAAACATACCTTACACTAATGGCTATAAGAACACTTTGGCTTAAAGGAAAAGTTTGACTTTTAAAAATATTTTCCTTCAGGTATTTATTAATTCATATATTCATATTTTTTGTTTTTGGGGACAATAACCGCGTTTCCACTGAGAATTGTGAAGGAAAGCTAGATCTAAGCTATAGCCTAGAGCTAGCTTTATTGCCGAACACGTTGTGTTTACACTGAGTTTTTCTGGTTCTCAAACGACTTTAGTCTCGATCATAAAGTCACACATTATAAACAGCACACGATCAACAAGACTTCCATTTACTCTACTAGTTAATGAGAACGCGCGCCGAATGAGAACATAGGCTTGCGGCAAGTCTCGCAAGCGTATACGCCCACCAGCAGCTTGATAAAGAGGTAAATATGAACACCAAAACAAACGCGATATCAGAGTTTTATGCGATAAAAATTATCGCATCGTCATTAAATTCAATAGTGCACATATTCATAATGATATTGAAACACAAAATATCTAAAGGATCCATGGAGAATTGTAGCCTGTAGAGTGAGCACGAGCAAAAAAAAACAAACGCGATATCTCGAAAGAAAATCATCGAATCATCACCAAATTCAATAGTGCACATCTTCATAATAATATTGACACACCTACAAAATATCAAAAGGATCCATGAAGAATTGTTGCCTGTAGAGTGAGCACAAGCAAAAAAACCAACGCGATATCAGAGTTTTACGCGATAACTCGGAACAAAATCATCGAATCATCACCAAATTCAATAGTGCACATCTTCATAATAATATTGACACACATACAAAATATCAAAAGGATTCATGAAGAATTCTAGCCTGTAGAGTGAGCACGAGCAAAAAACCGAACGCGATATCAGAGTTTTACGCGATATCTCGGAAGAAAATCATCGAATCATCACCAAATTCAATAGTGCACATCTTCATAATAATATTGACACACATACAAAATATCAAAAGGATCCATGAAGAATTCTAGCCTGTAGAGTGAGCACGAGCAAAAAAACGAACGCGATATCAGAGTTTTACGCGATATCTCGGAAGAAAATCATCGAATCATCACCAAATTCAATAGTGCACATCTTCATAATAATATTGACACACATACAAAATATCAAAAGGATCCATGAAGAATTGTTGCCTGTAGAGTGAGCACGAGCAAAAAACGAACGCGATATCAGAGTTTTACGCGATATCTCGGAAGAAAATCATCGAATCATCACCAAATTCAATAGTGCACATCTTCATAATGATATTGACACACATACAAAATATCAAAAGGATCCATGAAGAATTGTAGTCTGTAGAGTGAGCACGAGCTAAATGTGAACGGACGGACCGACGGACGGACGGACGGACGGACCGACAGGGGTAACCGCAATATACGCCCATACTATCGTGTGGGCGTATAAAAAAGCAGCTCATGTGTGTTTCCACTGAGTTAAAAAAAAAGCTGGCTTTCATTTGGCCCCGGATAAATTGCCGAACGCGAAAAGCTTCGATTGACGAAATGGTTCAGCAATTCCCCAGTGGAAACACACGAAAGCTAGCTTAAAGCCGTCTTTTTCTGTCAGTGGAAACCCAGTTATATAGCATTGGCTTAAATTTTTGTCCAGATATTGAAGTGTCTTCCATTTCCACTAAAACTAAGCCTTATTATAATGTCATTATTGCAAAAGCTAATAATATCTAAGAGCCTATATATAAGCAATGGATATACACCAATGGCTTGTCTATTCGGAGGATCACAATTAATATGGTTTATATAAGATAAATCTATTACACAACAAAAGGTTAATGATCCCAATCCCCTGAAGTCATTCTTCATCTTCTTAGCTCTTGAATTCAATTTGCACTTAGAGAGACCTAAAAAAATATCTGTAAAATTTTCTTTTTACAGAAATACTTGAAAATGTTAGTTTTTGAGCTTGCAAATTTTTTGTGGTATTAAAATTGTACTTTAAATTTACATGAAGATAAAAATACTCAAGCTGCATAAAAAATAAGAAAACACATGCATTTATCAACCTTTCTAGAATTAAAAATTTCACATGTTTACGCTAATATCCTTATGCATGCATATTGCACATTTGAGGGAATTAAAAATAAAATATGTGTTTAGTAACGGGAAGGAAATGACCGTTTATTCATGAATAATTTCCCGTATTTAGACTTATTTTTTAAATACTTTTCAAGCCTTTTCTGATGTGTTTATTATAACACTTTAATGTTAAAACTTCGATTCATTTGACATCAAAAGAAAAACATATGCCTGTTTCCCTCTGTCAAAGATGCAAGTTTCCCCCTGTCAGTGATGTTGATTTCCCTCTGTGAATGGTGCTATTTTCCCTCTGTCAACAATGTTGGTTTCCCCCTGTCAATGATGTTGATTTCCCTCTGTCAAAGATGCAAGTTTACCCCTGTCAGTGATGTTGATTTCCCTCTGTGAATGGTGCTATTTTCCCTCTGTCAACAATGTTGGTTTCCCCCTGTCAATGATGTTGATTTCCCTCTGTCAAAGATGCAAGTTTACCCCTGTCAGTGATGTTGATTTCCCTCTGTGAATGGTGCTATTTTCCCTCTGTCAACAATGTTGGTTTCCCTCTGTGAATGGTGCTATTTTCCCTCTTTTAGTGATGTTGATTTCCCTCTGTAAATGGTGCTAGTTTCTCATGTCAGTGATGCTAGTTTCTCGTGTCAGTGATGCTAGTTTCCCCTGCCAGTGATGCTAGTTTCCCCTGTCAGTGATGTTGATTTCCCTCTGTGAATGGTGCTAGTTTCCCCCTGTCAGTGATGTTGATTTTCCCCTGTCAGTGATGCTAGTTTCTCATGTCAGTGATGCTATAGTTTCTCATGTCAGTGATGCTAGTTTCCCTCTGTCAGTGATGCTAGTTTCTCATGTCAATGATGCTAGTTTCTCATGTCAGTGATGCTAGTTTCCCCCTGTCAGTGATGCTAGTTTCTCATGTCAGTGATGCTAGTTTCCCCAGTTTGTTTGGTTGGTTTCCTTATCATTGATGCTTGTATCGCCCTGTCAGTGATGCTAGTTACCCCTGTCAGTGACGCTGGTTTCCCTTTGTCATTGATGCTGGCTTACCCTGTTAGCGATGGGGTATCCCCATGTCAGTGATGCTAGTTTCCCCCTGTCAGTGATGCTAGGTTCCCCCTTTAAGTTCAGCCAATTTTCTGTCATGATTCTGGTTCCCCTACTCAGTTATGCCTCTTTCCTCTCAGTCAAAATGCTATTTTCAGTGTTAGTGATTCTAGTTCCTCATGTGAGTGATGCTAGTTTCTCATGTCAGTGATGCTAGTTTCCCCTGCCAGCGTTGCTAGGTTTCCCCTCGGCAATGGTGTGCTTTCCCCCTGTCAGTGACTTGGTTTCCCCTTATCAGTAATGCCTGTTTCCCCTCTGTCAAAGATGCTAGTTTCCCCCAGTCAGTGATGTGCTTTTCCCCTGTCAGTGACTTGGTTTCCCCTAATAAGTGATGCTAGTTTCCCCCAGTCAGTGATGCTAGTTTCCCCCTGTCAATGATGTGCTTTTCCCCTGACAGTGACGCTGGTTTCCACTAATGCCTGTTTTCCCTCTGTCCGTGATGTTGATTTCCGTTGTCAGTGATATAAGTTTCCCCCTGTTAGTTAAATCGATTTCCCCCTATAACCTGGTTATCCCCAGTCCATGATAAAATTTCCTTCATTGCATACTGCAATATATATGACTTTATTAACCCAATCAGGAACACAACTCCACTAATTGTAATTCAATTTTCACAATTCCTGTAGAAAAATAATTAAAAATGGAATTTCGCTCTTATTTCAACACCTCATTACGTTAATTTATTTTTTTAAAATTTTTAAATCAAAATAAATGACATATCTCATGTGTCATTAATATAATAAAAAATATTGTGGACCTCACAAAATTGTGAATCACAAAACAAATTGCAACAATTTACACTTTTTTTGTTTTCCAAATTTTAAAGAGATACGACCTTTTGCAATGAGCAAATATTAAAATTTCCAATGGGTATATATTCATTAAGAATGTCACAAGTTTACATATAGAACAATAATTATTCCTAAAAGTTATTATTGAAAACCTTAAAAAAATCTTTTAAGCATTTTTCAGTTATTATAAAACATAGTTATCTAGATTTATCAGATTATACAGGTAATCTATTGTATAGTAATGACACAATACAAGTCCACTGGATATCTACTCTTATTGTCCAAGTTTGAGTAATCAGATTTGTGTTAATTTTAGAGGTAGTATTCCTTTAATATTATTTCATTTTTCCGATTTTAAAAAAAATGATTTGATTTCTAGAAATTAAAAATTCTCATTAAAATACAACCCTATCTATTATGTTTTGTGTTTTTTCTATGGGTTACTTTTTCCATTCCACATCTAAGAATATATGTACCAAGAAAAAGGATAACAACTTAGGTATAAGACGAGTCCTTGTTCAAACTTCATGACATTGACCTTTCCCAGATTATCATTACCCAATACAGCTGGGATTACTGGATTAATCAGGAAAGATAATATATTCTAAGGCCAACCTAAATTAGAAACCTTGATCATCATTATTTTGTAGGGCATAATCCAATCTGATTAAAATTATATTACATTTCGTTTCGGTTATTTTTTGATTGTTGACTCCATGTAATCTAAAGACTTGTATAAGGAGGTCATCTTCAAGTGACGAAAATTTCAGCCAATCAAAAACTACCTTCAAGATCGCGGGTCTATGCATTGATATGCATTGTGGGAAAATTATGACGCAATACAAAATTATCAAATATAAACGGTGTTCTGATTGGCAGAGGGGTGGCACATGCTATAAATAGCTTATTTGTAACCAGAAGATGCTCGCCTTATACAAGTCTTTAGATTACATGGAGTCGACAATTAAAAAATAACCGAAACGAAATAATCTAATTTTAATTAGATTGGGCATAATCAGGCATCAGTCATGTAAAGATTTTAATGCTCTAACCAACTGTACTACAGTCCACCTTTAATTAAAATGAAAGTAGCAACCAACAGGAAGTGAACAAAACAATCATGTAGAGCATTATTTAAATAGAAAATGAAAATGAAGTCAAAAAGAGTCATTGGCCTAGAACATTCATGAATTATGTTTTATTATAAAGATATATGTAATTAAATCAAATAAATTTCACTTTTTACGACAAAATATCTTTGAATATGCTTGTTCAAGTTTTTTACAAACATCAATCATGCAAAAATGAAGTATTAATTACTCTGCGTCGTCATTCGTAGCCAATAAATTTTATATTTATATTTTACAGGGCTTATATCATATAGCAATACATGACTTATATATACTATTACATGACTTATATATACTAATACATGACTTTTATATATAGCAATACATGATTGATATCAATACATGGCTTATTTATGGCAGTACATGGCTAATATTAGTAAAATGTATATTTAAAATACATGACTTATTTATAGCAGTACATGGCTAATATTAGTAAAATGTATATTTACAATACATGACTTACTTATAGCAGTACATGGCTAATATTAGTAACATCTATAATTACAATACATGGCTAATATTAGTATTACAATCAATGGCTTCTAGCAATAATGGCTAATATTAGTATTACAATCAATGGCTTCTATATAGCAATACATGGCTAATATTAGTATATTACAGTCAATGGCTTCTAGCAATACATGGCTAATATTAGTATTACAATCATGGCTTATATATAGCAATACATGACTGTTAAATTTAGCAATACATGGCTTTTGTATCGCAATACATGGCCTATATTAGTTAAGCAATACATGGCTTTATATAGCAATACATGGTTGTTATATATACATGTCCTATATTATTATAGCAATACATATGGCATATATATAGCAATATATGGCTAATATTAGTATAGCAATACATAGGTTATATAGTATAACAATACATAGGTTATGTTCCGGTATTACAATCAATGACTTATAAAAGCAATGCATGGGTTATATTAGTATAGCAATACATGGCTTATATATAGCAATACATGGCTAATATTAGTATAACAATACATATGGCATATAAATAGCAATACATGGCTTATATTAGTATAGATATATAGCAATATATGGCTAATATTAGTATAACAATACATATGGCTTATACATCCTTGTAATGCATCATTCAAGTTTACAATACAACTCAGACCTTCATTGTTAGCTGAATCACAAAAATATCTGTCACCGTAGACGATGACCTCAAGGTCATTTCTCTGGTGGGTTATCAATAGACTAATTGTAACTACAGAATGATGATATATCTATCATGGTACTGATATAAGATCATGACTTAATTGCATGTACACATTTAGGACATCAAACACCGGAAGGCCTTCTGTGATAAAAGCATATTTATAAAGTGTGGTGTCACCGCAAACACTTGGTGTGCATGTAATTTCTAGAACCACATACATCTGATTGAATATTGAAATGGTGTAAATTGATGTAATATGTTTAACAGCTAGGACGGGTATTTCGCCAGACACCTGATACCACTTTTCATTATGAAATACTTACTCATGTATGATTGATATAATTCCTCATGTGAAAAGTTCATAAGCTGTTACCTATGTTTCGTCAAAATGTCTTTTTTGATTTCCAGTTTCGTTTTGCGCTTCGGATCGTTAGTACTTGGTTTCTATATACTATAACCTATCCCTTTAACTGGATAAATGTTATTATCATTTACAAATCAGATCATTATATCCATGTATGATAAGTTTAAATAGTTTACGATTACCCGTATAACAGGTGTGGCACCAGACAGGGTATGCTTACTCTTCTAGACACCTGATACCACTTTTCATTATGAAATACTTACTCATGTATGATTGATATAATTTCTCATGTGAAAAGTTCATAAGCTGTTACCTATGTTTTGTCAAAATGTCCTTTTGGATTTTGAGTTTCTTTTTGCGGTTCGCATCGTTAGTACTTGGTTTCTTTATTATTCCTATTTCTGGTCCACTTATTCATTATCATTAATGATGGTGTATTTGACATTTCATCCTGACAAATGTTTACAACGTTACTTACGGTAAATTGGCCACTCCTGAAAACAGGCCAAATGAATTGGTCCCGTGCATGGCCGCTTCTCAGGAGTTTCACTGTACTATAATGTTAATTTAGTTATTTCTATAGGGCATATGAAAATTAATTATAAATGTGTAATTACATGTGACTATAACTAATTAAAAAATAAGTTACATATATGCACTAAGCTTGAATTTCCAATAAACTACTAAAATAGAATACATACACAATTGTATTCCATGAATCTATATTTATAACATCATGTGTCTTGTTATTTCCAAAAAACAAAATGGTGGTTGTTGGTTTTAAGTCTGATGCCCATGAATAAGTCATCTCCATTAGTAATATCAATGGACCCAACAGTAAAAGATCACAAAGATTGTTGATGGAGATGCTGGTAGAAAAGATATTCTTCTGTTAAGGGTGTTAATTGGGCTATTTCACGTTATGAAATAATGATTTCTTGAGACTTGTTGTGCATTTGTTGATGATTTGGGGTCCTTCTCGATAGTTTAAGGTTGATTTCATGTCAATCAGATTTTTTTTAATGAGTTGACAGCCCTTTCAAACATGTCAAAAAAATTGGACATTTCAAACCTTTGATACAAGTTTAAAAAAATGTGAATGGATCAATCTACATCAAACTTGGCATAAATGTAGACAATTACATTGCCGAGAAACGTACAGAGCGATTTTCCAAAAAAAATTATTAATTTGGTAGTTACCATGGAAATACGAAAATTTACACGTAGGTACGGCAAACATAAAGTAATAATAATTATCTACAATCTGAGCCCAAAAATAATAAGTAATTTGCAAAAATTCCATCTCGTGTTTTTTTTCTCAAATGCTAGCCCAATCAATACCCTTAAAGATAGCTTCTTTTATTTTTAAGTCTAACCACAGCCCCGAGAAATTTTAGTTGACCACTTCAGTTTTTGCAAACAAACCTCTCGGAGCATTTTCCATCATGATTATCTCTAAAGTGGGTAAGTTTAAGCAAAAATATCTGACTTAAGCAAATCTTACGCAAATTCTTACATGTTTCACTAACCAACTTACAATGTTCCTAGCTACGCAAGTTATCATGTGCGTAATCGACAACATTGTTTTGACAAATTTACTTATTTATTTTATCAATTAAAAGAAAAGAAGTAAAAATTATAATACTTCAAAGTCCCCATAAAACTTTAACAACGTTTTCATCCTCAAAATGGCGACAGGATTTTCGAAGCATCAAATGACGTCAACATGACATTTACAACGTCATCTCAACTATTGTTTGACAGTCGAAAAACCGAAGACTCAAAACCAAAAAAAAAGTTTCAATATTTATGAGTATGTGTGAGAAAAGTCGAGTTTAATTTCTATTCTTGACGTAAAAATATAAGTAAAATGCAAATTTGGGTTTTTTCTTAAGTAATTCAAATTAGAAAATTTTAGGGAATGGCCCCCAGATATGTAAGAAAATCAAACTTTTCTATATCAACATTGTCAGAAATGGTTTTTTGTTCTTTTATATGTAGATGCATCGACAATTATTTTCTTATTTAAAAAAAATCTCAAAGTTCTAATTTTGTAAACAGGACCTCTAAAAATGTATTTATTTAATTTAAAAAAAAAAAATCCTTCCTAAATTAATATCAGGAAATGGAAATCTTGTATTTCTGATGGTAATTTCTTTTTAGCTCTCTCTTTGCAGTGAGCAAATTCATGCACTAAATTAAAAAAATGTTGCTTTCAAACTAGTTTTTTCTAGATTTTAGATTTCATCAGTTTTTTTTTTATATTTTCATTTTAAAATCATGTTGAATATCTCAAAATAGAAAGGGCAATATGACCTTAGTATGCATAAGTTAACACAAATCTCACTTAAAGAGATTGTATAGAGGTTTTCTTGCCTTTTTATATGTATTTTAATTGCACCATGAATATACCCACCATTGGCATCTTTCTCCGAAGCTTTTTTATTAGCAATAGCACTTCCCAATTAGACAATTAAACAGGCAAGATCTTACCAACTCACATCTCATACCCCTAAGAAGTATTTATCACACTGGTGTAAGGATATTTAATATCAACTCCCTGAGAGTGACTCTCAAATGTATGGGAAACTGGCGGTTCTTGTACATCATTTTACGAGTTGCTTGTGAAAACTATACTGCCGGCTTAAGCATTTTAAGAATTATCATTATCATAAAAGTTGCTCATATCTAAAACTGGACCCTACTAAACTGGTCCCAGAAACAAAATGTTGTGGTTAAATTGACCCCAGTAGTTGTGGCCCCCAGATTTCAAATCATGACAGGTCTCTAAATCTGCTCAATGTACCAATTTAAAATTATTCGTGCTGAATCTGGTTTGTTGTAATCATAATTGTTCAGTGGTGCATTATTCATATTGAATCGGGATCATGCTTTATTATTTTTGGAGAATTCATGCTGAATTTGGCTCATGCTTCATTATTTTTCAGTATTCACACTGAATCTGACTCATGCTTTATTATTTTTGGAGAATTCATGCTGAATCTGGCTCATGCTTCATTATTTTTCAGTATTCACACTGAATCTGACTCATGCTTTATTATTTTTGGAGAATTCATGCTGAATCTGGCTCATGCTTCATTATGGTTAGTTTTGTTCAATATTGATTTTTTTATTCAATTTTCATGGATAATTATTGCTTGAGGTTCGTTCAGCAAGCCAAACTAGCTCATTATTTTTTTAGTTTGAGGTTCATTATTTAAGTTGAACCTAGCCCGTGGTTTTTTGTAGTTTGAGGTTTGTTATTTAAGATGAACCTAGCTTGCTGTTTGTTGTAATTTGTGGTTTGTTATTTCAACTGAACCTAGATTGTAGTTTGTTATAGTTTGAGGTTTGTTATTCAAGCTGACCCTAGCTTGTAGTTTGTTATGGTTTGAGGTTTGTTATTTAAGCTGAAACTAGCTTGTGGTTTGTTATAGTTTGTGGTTTGTTATTCAAGTTGAACCTAGATTGTGGTTTGTTGTAGTTTGAGGTTTGTTATTCAAGCTGACCCTAGCTTGTAGTTTGTTATGGTTTGAGGTTTGTTATTTAAACTGAACCTAGCTTGTGGTTTGTTATAGTTTGAGGTTTGTTATTCAAGTTGAACCTAGATTGTGGTTTGTTGTAGTACGTTTGAGGTTTGTTATTTAAGATGAACCTAGCTTGTGGTTTGTTATAGTTTGAGGTTTGTTATTTAAGTTGAACCTAGTGTGTGGTTTGTTGTAGTTTAAGGTTTGTTATTCAAGCGGAACCTAACTTGTGGTTTGTTGTAGTTTGAGGTTTGTTATTTAAACTGAACCTAGCTTGTGGTTTGTTGTAGTTTGAGGTTTGTTATTTAAGCTGAACATAGTGTGTGGTTTGTTGTAGTTTAAGGTTTGTTATTCAAGCGGAACCTAACTTGTGGTTTGTTGTAGTTTGAGGTTTGTTATTTAAGTTGAACCTAGCTCGTGGTTTGTTATAGTTTGAGGTTTGTTATTTAAGATGAACCTAGCTTGCTGTTTGTTGTAGTTTGAGGTTTGTTATTTAAACTGAACCTAGCTTGTGGTTTGTTGTAGTTTGAGGTTTGTTATTTAAGCTGAACCTAGTGTGTGGTTTGTTGTAGTTTAAGGTTTGTTATTCAAGCGGAACCTAACTTGTGGTTTGTTGTAGTTTGAGGTTTGTTATTTATGCTGAATCTAGATTGTGGTTTGTTGTAGTTTGAGGTTTGTTATTTAAGCTGAACCTAGCTTGTGGTTTGTTGTAGTTTGAGGTTTGTTATTCAAGCTGAATCTAGATTGTAGTTTGTTATAGTTTGTGGTTTGTTATTTAAGATGAACCTAGCGTGATTTGTTATAGTTTGAGGTTTGTTATTCAAGCTGAACCTAGCTTGTGGTTTGTTGTAGTTTGAGGTTTGTTATTCAAGCTGAACCTAGCTTGTGGTTTGTTGTAGTTTGAGGTTTGTTATTCAAGCTGAACCTAGCTTGTAGTTTGTTATAGTTTGAGGTTTGTTATTCAAGCTGAACCTAGCCAGTGGTTTGTTATAGTTTGAGGCTTGTTATTCAAGCTGAACCTAGCCCGTGGTTTGTTGTAGTTTGAGGTTTGTTATTCAAGCTGAACCTAGCTTGTGGTTTGTTATAGTTTGAGGTTTGTTATTTAAACTGACCCTAGATTGCAGTTTGTTATAGTTTGTGGTTTTTTATTTAAGGTGAACCTCAGGTTTCTTGTAGTTTGAGGTTCATTATTTATGATGAACCTAGCTTGTAATTTGTTATAGTTTGAGGTTTGTTATTTAAGCTGAATCTAGCTTGTGGTTTGTTATAGTTTGAGGTTTGTTATTTAAACTGAACCTAGCTTGTAATTTGTTATAGTTTGAGGTTTGTTATTCAAGCTGAACCTAGCCCGTGGTTTGTTATAGTTTGAGGTTTGTTATTTATGCTGAACCTAGCTTGTGGTTTGTTATAGTTTGTGGTTTGTTATTCAAGATGAACCTAGTTTGTAGTTTGTTGTAGTTTGAGGTTTGTTATTCAAGCTGAACCTAGCTTGTAGTTTGTTGTAGTTTGTGGTTTGTTATTTAAGCTGAACCTGGCTTGTGGTTTGTTATAGTTTGAGGTTTGTTATTTAAGATGAACCTGGCTTGTGATTTGTTGTAGATTGAGGTTTGTTATTTAAGGTGAACCTAGCTTAATGTAGATTGAGGTTTGTTATTTAAGGTGAACCTAGCTTGTTGTAGATTGAGGTTTGTTATTTAAGGTGAACCTAGTTTGTGGTCTGTTGTAGATTGAGGTTCAATATTCATTCAGACTGAACCTAGTTTGTTCATAAAATAGCCTATCTTGATGGCGACATCTATTGTAATAATAATCATTGTAGTGAGACTAACTTTAAAGCAATACAACCTCTTAGAATGAACAAAAAAATTAAGCTCTCAAACTTGGTCAATCAGAGTATATATTCATCAACGATGTCCAAAGTATACAAACAGAATGCAAAAAAAACATAAAATTATGTAAATTTCCATATAATAACAGGTTATAATTGATAAACGCCTTAAATTTGATTAAGGGTTTTTCAATTATTGTATATAAACATAGTTTTTTGGATTTATCAGATTATTTAGGTAATCTGTTGTATAGTTTTGCAACCAGGCAAGTCCCTTGATGAATATATTATACTCTTATTGACCAAATTTGAAAAATTTAGACTTTTTGTTCATTCTAAGAGGTATTGCCTTTAACATCCTTTTCAAAATTAAAAGCAAAAAAGTTTAAAATAGATCAGATAAATATATAATATTGAAGCTGCCATGTTTTTTTTTTCAATTTGAATTAATATTTAAGTGTCTATGCATATATAATAATAGTCAGTCTTGCAGAACTAATAACATAGCCGATATAACCTGTGAAAAATATAACTATAGGTACAGACTGCAGGGGTGTTCCATTTACATAATTTACAATATTTTTCAAAATCCAGGTTCAATAAACAAAAGAAACACATCCAATGAATGCTAGAAAGTTCAATTTTTTCCACCTAATTTTGTTTTTGTTGTCAATTTCAATCAATTACTGTCCACTAGAACTTAAAAATAACAAATAAGATGCCAAAATCTAAAAATATTACCATTGAACCTACAACTTTTTCTCACTGAATGTCTAAGAGTACGTACAAAAAAGGAATTCGATGCCACACCCCCTACCACCCACTGAAGATATGTTTTGTTCTAAAATATGTGTATCTTATGCTTCGAGCTATATCAATTATATCTTTCAAAGGAAAATTTCCAAAAGAGAAGCTTTTGCCTTTGTATCTTCCTTACATGGAATCTCTACCCGAAAGTTGTCTCCCCATTAATTAGTCTTCTCCTTATTCCAGGAAGCTAATTAGCATTGCAACTGAGTTTCCCTTTTTCATGTAACACCTGCATAACATGGATTTATTTAATGTTGATCAAGAAGCCAATTCGATGACATCTCACTTTATTAGGAATATTCTGCTGAAGTTTTGACCTTTGACACTAGTAAGCATACGTCATGTAGTCCTACACATCCAGACATTCAATCCACGAAAATCACTCAAAACTAAGTTAAAAATATGCATACAATAACATAACACATATTAAAATGTAAAGAAACACCTTAACATGAATATGTATGCAACAATCAATCAATCTATGACAAAAACATAACACAAAAATGCCTACAAATGTGCAACAAACACACACACACATAAGTCATAAGGGCACACAAACATATATAAACATTCAATCCAAGTAAACAACACACATCCATGAATAATGTACGCCCACATGTTACCAAAACAAACATAAATATTGACTCAGAACCACACATGGCTGGAGAAAGAGGAATACTCAAGAACAATGTTCCAGGGAAATTGTCACCACTAGCAAGAAATCACTCTTTTTTTATAAAATAAAACCTAAGCCTTTATTTTTAAGTTGATAACATGATATTCAAAAGCCAAAAGTACAAGACAGGGAATCCTAACAGCCCATAATGCCCTGTATTATTATATCTAAAAATATCTCACAGGAGATCCCATTGCTCGTGGGAAACATTGATTCCTAAATTTATTGTTCACAGGAAACTTTATATTTTTTCTAACCATCTCAACACATATCATATAAAAATTGACATGTACTTTAAATCTAAGTAAAAGTCATGAATATTCCAAGAAAACAACACATGTCAAATAAAAAAATGTACATGTACATCTTAATCAATGACAAAAACACACACATAAAAAATAATATATGTATGTATTCATTTTAAAAAAAACACAAACATAAAATAAATATAAAAAAAGGCCTACCTGTGTGAATTCGGACATGTTGTTGAAGGTGTGAGAGTTGCTTAAAACATTTATCACAATAAGAACATTGATGGCGGCGTATTCCATTATGTACCAGATCGTGTTGGCTCAGCTGTTGTTTGCTGCGAAACGGTTTCAAACATGTCGGACAATGGTGAAGTTTATCTCGAGAAGGTTGTGAAAGTAAATTTTGTTGTTGGTTGCCGCCATTACTGCTGTCTGTTGACTGGTTAGATGTCTGCTGCTGTGGATGATGTGACGTCGTGGAAACGGGAGGCGCCGGTAACGGTGGTAACTGTGGCAACTCGTTCTCTCCCTCTCCCAAATCCTCCCTGTTGGAAGACATTAACCAATACGTTAAAAATAGTTTAAAATTTTGATAGTATGGATCCATTTCGGTAACCATATGTTAAAATTATTGGTTAGCTAATCCACAAAATTGTATAAAACAAGCAGTCAAATCTTGCCTAACTCAACCTAAACAACAACTCTAAACGTCCGATTTTTTAAAATTATTCAGACTGAATAGAAAAAATCTTTCTATCATAAAACGTTCTTTATTACTAGTAAAAAAAACAGCCTCTATTGAATTGCAGTGTACTTTTTTTATTTGTTGCAGCTGTTGTGAAAGGCAGAATTGGTATCGGGTAGAGTTGGGAGGCTCTCTAAACTTAGGAGGTAGAATAAAATGCAACTTTTAATTAAATCATAATAAATTCGTGTTTATTTTTACCTCAAATCAAAGATTGAGCTGGGAAAAAAATAATAAAACTTGGTCGCTGTGAATAATTGAATGAAGCCAATAGACGAGCCAAGTTTGAACTTTGACCTCAGCCACTCTCTTAATAAATTTGGTAGTCGAAGCTATGAATGCATCAAGATTGAATTGAATGAATGCATAAAAAGGTCATGTTATTTTTTTTACACAATATTGAAGGTGTGAGCTGTCGATCGAGTGTTTTAAGATTCTGAAATTGAATATACACAGCTCGTGTTATTTTTAAATTTCGTCTGCTGAAATTGCATCTGCTATCTCTAGTCAATGTCTGCTTGCACAATTTTTTGTTAAATTATGTGTTGCTATGCAACTACTGTTGAAAATAAGAATTTGGATCAATAAAAAAAACTAGAGCTGTTCCATTTCCTATTGAACTCAATTATTATGTAATATGCAAGTGACTTTTTTCAGTTTCTTATTGGCAGAATTCTTTCAATTCACTTGTAGTTTTCTCCATTTTAGATTCAGTTTCTTTCAATTTAACCTTTATTTAGGCATTCTTTTCTTTCTTTCTTTTTGACTTATTTAAAAGACCCTTTAGGACTAACATTGAATACTTTAAGTTGAAAGGCAAGTTTTAAGTTAAATTTAGAATATGGAGACTTAACAAAAAAAGTTGTTATCTTTCAGTTTCATTATGTTCATAAGGCCCTAGGACCATTAAATACTTTTATATATAGAAGGTTTACTAAAAAGGTTAATCTTTTTTTTAATACAATAATCTGAAATTGAGTATTCACATGAAAGTCAATGTGTTCAAAAGAATTTAAAGTGCTTCGTGACAAGTAAGAGAGAATGCTTACTATTAGTGTCTACTACAGGGGCCGCGGAGCGTTTTTGAAAGTGGGGGGCCCTTGGTCGATAATTTTAAAAATCCAACTATCACCCCATCCCCACCACAAAAACTCCTTGGATTTTGGCCACTTAATTATCAGATTCCGGAAATTATAAAAAAAAAAATATAAAGATTTTCAAAAATATTTTTTTATAAACAAAAATCTGGCCAAAAAGTGGGGGGGCCAAGGTCCCCCCGGCCCCTGTACTATACATATACAAACTGGCAAAACATGACCGATATTGTAGTGGCGAGTGTCACCCAAAGCAGACCATGCTTACTCTTTTCAAAACACCTGATGATGCTTCTTGTGTGGGAAGTCCACTACTATATAATTATTGTACCCTATTTTGTCATGCTCTGGACGAGATTTTTGAATTGTTTTGCGTGTGCGAATTTTTATTATTGTCTGGAAAAGCTTTTTTAAAATTGTCTGATTTTCCATGACATGTGCAAACCCTGTACCGATATGGGCATATGGGCATTTTTTTTTTTACTCCTTGAAGAATTTGTCAAACTATGCAAATTATTAACAGTGACATAGGTTCTCGACGCATTATTGACAATCAGCCATTTTGAATTTGACCATTGATTATTGAAGGAGCGAAAATGGAAGTTTCCCCACATCGTCTTTATAATTAGGGCTGGGTTTAATAATTGAAATAATCGATTATCAACGCTACAAATAATTTATTTTGATTATCGATTATCAAATTTAATAATCGATTAAAATTCATAGTCAAATTTTCTTTTAATATTATCTGCTACACGCTTATCAGAGAAGTCAGGACCAATTTTATCATGATAATCATACAAAATTCTGGACATTACTTCAGTTTCATTTGTCTTCAATACCAGATATTAATAAATAACAAACATTCAGGTACAAAAACGTACACAAACATATGAAGATTAGAAGATTTCCCAATTAAAATATTTTGATTATTAATCGATTATTGATCGGTAACCTGCCTTCGATAATCAATCTCAATTTGGTTATCGATACCCAGCCCTACTTCATAATTAATCATCTGTCTCTATATATTATGCTCTCTATTTCTTATTTTTCCTTTTTTTCTATAATTCTCAGTACTGTTACAATTATCAATTTTATTATACATGTATATATAATAATCAATAAATCTTAATTTATAACCTAAAATAACTTTTTCAAATTATCTATTTAAATTACATATACTATTTAAAGGGACGGATTCATATAAATATTTGATTTACAGTTGACAAGGCTTAGTTTCAATATCTCTTTTGAGAATTATATTACGTCATTCAACTTGACTCCAAAATCATCAAAATATCAGAAGTCATTACATATAGCTCCACTACAACAATATTCTCATGTTAAAGCGATACTACGTCTTAGAATGAAACGTAGAATTATACTTATAGAATGAATCTCTTATATATTAACCCTTTGAACCCTGGCGTTGTTTTGGCGAAAAAGTCATAAACCCTTTCTATTAAAGTCAGAGCTTTCTACTAAAGGGATTGTTTGTATGTGTATCAGGGACACTGATAGCATCAATTTGTGCCATTCCAATTCCAACATAAGTAGTTCTTGCAATTCCACCTAAAATAACGTGTTATATGACGTCACTGACATTGATCTACCGGAAGCTACTATTAATATCTATGCAGATCACTGTCAGCGACTTTATAAAACATGTTAGTTTTAGTGGAATTGCAAATTGATGCTATGAGTGTCCCTGATCCACATACAAAGTTTAGAAAACCACTTTACAATCCCTCTA
The DNA here is from genome assembly GCA_029955415.1 of Lottia scabra. Lineage (NCBI taxonomy): Eukaryota > Metazoa > Mollusca > Gastropoda > Lottiidae > Lottia > Lottia scabra. The sequence goes on along the minus strand of JARJEI010000011.1, from coordinate 508,902 downwards.
AGAACAATCGGGTACAATAAAGTAAGATGTCTAAAACTTAATTTCATATCACTGTATTTGATAATCAATCAATTTTATCTGACAGAGAGAACTTGCATATCTGTTAAAGTTTAGCACTGAAAACAGTTATTAGTTCTTATATTTAGATAAAAAATTTGGATCAGAGCATTTATGGATAGAGTATTTTTATCATTATTAAATAACCTTCTCATTTAAGAAATAATAGTCTATCTATATATCTATATGTCACTTCTATATGGCTTAAAAACAGCATTTCATTGGTTGAATAATTAATGACCTAGAACTCGAAGTATAGAACAATTTGTCAGACTGTGGTTGGTTTGTGCAAAAAATACAAGACACCTCGTGTCCTGACAATTGCGAAGGAAAATTTATTGCCGATTTTGTGTTTACATAAAGTTAAACTGGTTTGTGAACGATAGTCTTGATCACAAAGTCCTACATTATTATTTACAACGAGCAATGTACAAGACTACTAGTTAACTAGAAAGACCTTGCGCCCCTCGCTCATATCAACTTCAGAACTAGACTAGCGTGCTAGATAACCTCATATACTATACAGAGATTGCCATATGGAATAAATTAATATAGTTCAGCCAATCACAATCATTCTTCAGAAAGTGATGTCTTCTTTCGCGGTAAAAACAGAAAATCAAAATCAATCTCCGAACAAGAGTTATCTTCCCTTGCCCATTTACTGGGCAAGATTGCCATCTATATTGGTCGAGTCATTATATAGTCTTGTAAATGACAAAGGTTGAGCTAATTGCTCCCACCCTCTTTGCCGAAATAGAGAAAGCTAGCTTTTGTGTTTTACTGACTAAATGAAAACTACCTTTTATTTGCCCCCTTGGTGTGATGTCATCAAACACAAAGAAATTGATATGATTAAGATAGCTTGCCAGGCAAGGTAATATACGCCCACTGGCAGCTTTGTTTGAAAAAGAACATTTGGCAGAAAACAGTGACCATCAAATATTCCACCTGTAGTCATAGGCCTACATTTCGTTCAGAACTTAAATAAAGTGTTGTTCAAACATTTTTTTTCTCTATTTCATCAAGGGTTCAGCATTCATCAATTTTAGTCAAAATCCTTCTCTGTTTATGAGCTAAAAACTAAAACCTATTTCGAACGAGAAGGGCAATAATTCATTTCAAATATTTTTTGATTTTCGATAGGGTTTATCGTGTGATAATAAACTATTTCAATAGGTTTCATCAAAATCTAATCGAAAAAGAATTTTGCCTTCTAGAGTATTTACAACCTAAAAATCAAGGTGTTTTTAAGAACAAGGGCAATAATTCATACTAAATATTTTTAAATTCTTTTGATTTTCAATAGGGTTCATTATCGGGTGATAATAAACAATTTCAGTAAGTTTCGTCAAAATCCATAAAGAATTGTGACCTGTAGAGTGACAACGAGCTAAACATCAAACGTATTTTGAAGAACAAGGGCAATAATTCATAATAAATATTTTTTGATTCTTTTGATTTTCAATAGGGTTTGTCCTTGGGTGATAATAAACAATTTCAGCAAGTTTCGACAAAATCCGTAAAGAATTGTGACTTGTAGAGTGTTAACGAGCAATTGTGGACGGACCGACCGATGGACGGATCGACGGACATGGGTGACGGCAATATACGCTGCACCTTTCATGTGGGCGTATAAAAAATTGGCATGGTTCAAATTGATGCTAAAATTGTTGCCAATAAATTTTCAAAATTTAGAAGAATTCTTTATCCAATTCCTTTAATTGCAGAAATAATATGAATTAAAAAAAAAATTCCTTACCATCTTTTGGCGTTACTAATAATAGATTGCAGATTGAAATTCAGATATTTCATGATTTTAGGACAAATAAATAACACTGTCCTAATATAAACGCATCTGATGTTACAACATCACAAAATTGACACCTGCCATCGTAAAACAAAAAATAAAAATTTACTTCTTTTTTCCCCAATCATTAAAATAACAGAATTTGGAAATATCGTATACAGTCATAAAATTGTGAATAATATACACAGAGACGACTTTTATTGCCACATGACAAATCATTTTGTTCTAAAAAATCAACTACTATGACAAGCTTGAGTTCTTTTTTAGCGTGTGGGTTTTTTTTTGTGAAAAACGCGAAAGTGAATTATTATATCTGTTTGAAATATGTACTGTTAAGATATTAGACCTATTTTTAACTCAGTTGTCAATGCCCTAAGGTAGAGAGAATAATAGAAATGTCATCACGACCTCAACTTTAAATATGTTCAAAATTCTTCTAAGATCTGCTAAGATCCACAAGTTTTTGTCACACGGCATCTGGAATTATCAAAAAATGACAGAAACTGTATGAAAATCGATGACATTTGCACAAAAGCGTAAGAATTTTCAAGCTGAATCTATCGACATGACTGAACCGAGAATATATATTTAAAAAGGTTGCTTTGACCTGCTGTAGATTTTTTTTATAATTTTTAAACTAGGTTAATATGAAAACAGTTTATAGGCTACAGACGGGTAGGTTGAATTGGTCCTCTTGCCTTCAGATATAGCCTTCACTCTTAGAATCATTAAACTTTTACCTTTAGTTTAAGTCTGTGTAATTTATGCAAATTGATTAATGAACTTTTTTTAAGACAGACTGATGGCTAGTTTGATTTTCCATATTGCCTTCCTTAAGCAAATTAAATTAAATTTTTCACTTTACTTTTCTGTGGGCTGACATAATTAGATTTAGACATTCAAGAAATACTTTTTTTAATGCAGACTGGTTGGTTTGATTTTCCATACTCCCTTCACTAATTAAAAAATGAAATTTAATTTTTCACCATACTTTTCTGTGAACCAACATTTATAGTACATTTATTAATTTTTATGCAATTAAATGGTTAATGAACTTAAAACAGACTGGCTGGTTCGATTTTAAATACTGCCTTCAGCAATTAAAAATGAAATGGATTTTTACGCCCCACTTTTCAGTGCATTATTAGTTTTATAATTTTTATGCAATGGTTCATAAACTTTCTTAATACAAACTGGTTTGTTTGATATTTTCCTTTCAAAATGAAAGTTGCCAGGCAAGTCAACATACACCCACAAACAACTTTGTTTTATCTTGCATGTAGCCTGAAGAGTGATCATGAGTCAAATGTGAACGGACCGACAAACAGACGGACTGACAGATTCATGGAGAATACAATATACGTCCAAAATATATTATTGTGTGTATAAGAATTGATTTCAATGCCCTAATATTTCTAGATTTGGCAGAAATGTAAAAAAAAAAAGTGTAGCAATATATTAGTAGCCGCAAAAGGAACAATATATTTGAGGAGGTAGGCCTATTCATAATGAAATAGGTATTAGGTGTATAGAAAGGGGCATATTTCATAATGAAATAGGTATTAGGTGTATAGAAAGGACCATATTTCATAATGAAATAGGTATTAGGTGTATAGAAAGGGGCATATTTCATAATGAAATAGGTATTAGGTGTATAGAAAGGGGCATATTTCATAATGAAATAGGTATTAGATGTATAGAAAGGGCCATATTTCATAATGAAATAGGTATTAGGTGTATAGAAAGTGGCATATTTCATAATGAAATAGGTATTAGGTGTATAGAAAGGGGCATATTTCATAATTAAATAGGTATTAGGTGTATAGAAAGGGCCATATTTCATAATGAAATAGGTATTAGGTGTATAGAAAGTGGCATATTTCATAATGAAATAGGTATTAGGTGTATAGAAAGGGGCATATTTCATAATGAAATAGGTATTAGGTGTATAAAAATGAAATGAATGGAGTTTTACGTCCTACTTTATTAGGTGTATAGAAAGGGCCATAATTTCATAATGAAATAGGTATTAGGTGTATAGAAAGGGCCATATTTCATAATGAAATAGGTATTAAGTGTATAGAAAGTGGCATATTTCATAATGAAATAGGTATTAGATGTATAGAAAGGGCCATATTTCATAATGATATAGGTATTAGGTGTATAGAAGGGGACATATTTCATAATGAAATCGGTATTAGGTGTATAGAAAGGGGCATATTTCATAATGAAATAGGTATTAGGTGTATAGAAAGGGGCATATTTCATAATGATATAGGTATTAGGTGTATAGAAGGGGACATATTTCATAATGAAATCGGTATTAGGTGTATAGAAAGGGGCATATTTCATAATGAATGGGTATTAGGTGTATAGAAAGGGGCATATTTCATAATGAAATAGGTATTAAGTGTATAGAAAGGGGCATATATTTTATAATGAAATAGGTATTAGGTGTATAGAAAGGGGCATATTTCATAATGATATAGGTATTAGGTGTATAGAAAGGGGCATATTTCATAATGAAATAGGTATTAAGTGTATAGAAAGGGGCATATATTTTATAATGAAATAGGTATTAGGTATATAGATTGGGGCATATTTCATAATGAAATAGGTATAAGGTGTATAGAAAGGGGCATATTTCATAGTGAAATAGGTATTAGGTATATAGATTGGGGCATATTTCATAATGAAATAGGTATAAGATGTATAGAAAGGGGCATATTTCATAATGAAATAGGTATGAAGTGTATAGAAGAGTAAAGTACATCCTATGTGGCAACATATTATATTATATTGATTGATGGATCTATTTATTTTCATTTTCATTTATTTTGCACAACCATTGTGATTTTAATAAAACCATTTATAACACTAATAACAATAGAAAAATTCACCTTCCCTTTTGCCTACAGTCATTTTACATCTTTATGTATGGGTGGAGCCTCAAATAAATATTTTAGCCTGAAGCCTCAATTTGAGGTCTTTTCTGCAACATTTTTTCATTAATTTTAATGTTTTGAAATCTAAGGGACTTGAAATCTTAATGACTGGAAATCTTAAAATCTTAGTGACTTGATATCTTGAAATCTTAGTGACTTGATATCTTGAAATCTTAATGACTGGAAATCTTGAAATCTTAATGACTTGATATCATGAAATCTTAGTGACTTGATATCTTGAAATCTTAGTGACTTGATATCTTGAAATCTTAGTGACTTGATATCTTGAAATCTTAGTGACTTGATATCTTGAAATCTTAGTGACTTGATATTTTGAAATCTTAGTGACTTGATATCTTGAAATCTTAATGACTGGAAATCTTGAAATCTTAGTGACTTGATATCTTGAAATCTTAGTGACTTGAAATCTTAATGACTGGAAATCTTGAAATCTTATTAATGACTGGAAATCTTGAAATCTTATTAATGACTGGAAATCTTGAAATCTTAGTGACTTGATATCTTGAAATCTTAATGACTGGAAATCTTGAAATCTTAGTGACTTGATATCTGGAAATCTTAGTGACTGGAAATCTTGAAATCCTAATGACTGGAAATCTTATTAATGACTGGAAATCTTGAAATCTTAGTGACTTGATATCTTGAAATCTTATCTTGAAATCTTAGTGACTTGATATCTTGAAATCTTAGTGACTTGATATCTTGAAATCTTAGTGACTTGATATCTTGAAATCTTAGTGACTTGATATCTTGAAATCTTAGTGACTTGAAATCTTGAAATCTTAATGACTGGAAATCTTGAAATCTTATTAATGACTGGAAATCTTGAAATCTTAGTGACTTGATATCTTGAAATCTTAATGACTGGAAATCTGGAAATCTTGGTGATTAAAAATCTTGGTGACTTCCAAAACTGACATGAGTCACAAATCTGACTTGGTGACTAGAAAATCTAACTTTGTGACTAGAAAATCTAACTTGGTGACTTGACAAATCTAACCTGGTGACTAGAAAATCTAACCTGGTGACTTGACAAATCTAACTTGATGACTTAAAATCTAACTTGATGACTTGACAAATCTGACTTTGTGACTTGACAAATCTGACTTAGTGACTTGACAAATCTGACTTTGTGACTTGACAAATCTAACTTGATGACTTGACAAATCTGACTTTGTGACTTGACAAATCTGACTTGGAGACCTGAAATATAACTTGATGATTTGACAAATCTGACTTTGTGACTTAACAAATCTGACTTGAAATCTAGCTTGATGTCTTAAAATCTAACTTGATGACTTACAAATTCGACTTTGTTACTCCAAGTTGGTGACTTTGTAAAAATTCAATTTAGTAACTAAAAATTTGGAAGAACAATCCGACTTAACTCAAGAATCAGATTTAGGAAGACTTGAATACTATAACTCGAAAATTTTTATTAAGAAACCTCAAGCAGATGTTGTTAAATTTCTGATATTTTGACAGTAAGTTGTCAAAACCCTCCAGGTATAAATAATAACTTGAAAGTTTTAACCAGGCAATATCCTCGGCGAATATGAAAGTTGAAATGATAAGCTTATGGCGGGTGTCTCGAGAAGCAGAGTATGGTTACTCTTTTTTGAAAACCCGATGGTGCTTCTCTTTGGGGTGGTCCACTACTATATAACTATTGCTCTCTATTTTGCCAGGTTTTAGGATGCGAGTTTGATTAACGGAATTGTTTTTACTTGAACAGGTTTTTATTACTATCGCCTACTTTTCTGCAACTGATTAAGCTTATGATTACAGGCAAAGCCATTCAGTGTGAATGAGGGAAATTTTCTCAGGATTACCAACTGTCAAGAAATCTCTCAGGTGCATTGCCTGCACAGTACACAAATAGTCTCTGTTTTTGTCGCACTGACCTGCATCATTGACAAGAGAAAACCGAGTTGAAAAATTCAAAATTAAATGCTGGTGTTGAACCCAAGACCTTCATAATAACTAGCAAGTGTCCAACTCACTGATCTACCGATGCTCCTGATGAAAGTTGCAAAAGTTGATGAAGAAAAAGAGTCATTTTAAATGAGCAATCTAAAGATAACTAAAATGTCTCTGGGTGTGCTTCCGACTGATCTAAGACCTTTTTTATAAGCTGCTTGTAATTTCATTGGCACAATTAGTTTTCAACAAGGTGTAAATCAGAGGTTGGCATAAAAATATGAACATAGAATCCTCTAGCAGGCCTTCTAAACTGGCATCGTGTGCGCCACTTATAACGCAATTGCAACTGCCAAAAAAACAAAATATCCTAAAATAAAATCTTTCCATTATTAACATTCAGAAGTGAAATATGAATCTTTTATATTTACACCCAATATACAGGAACCTTTAAATTTTCACTTGATGAACACATTTTCTGAAAAATGCATTTTCCATGTTCTATTGCACCAAGACACAAATTGTAATTTAGCTTGTTTGAATAACTTACCCCTACCACCCTACAAAAAGAATTAATAAGGGACTTTTTTGATCAAAGAGGCGCTTCTTGAAATAATCTTGAGAAGGTCAGCTCTAGATGAAGCTTTACATGAATTCATTTATTCATGAGCTCATTCAGGGGAAGAGTAGTATGGATGAACTCTATTTTATATCATTAACTGAATCAGGAGGAATAGTAGTATGGGTGAACTCCATTTTATATCATTAACTGAATCAGGAGGAGAGTAGTAGTATGGGTGAACTCTATTTTATATCATTAACTGAATCAGGAGGAGAATAGTAGTATGGATGAACTCCATTTTATATCATTTACTGAATCAGGAGGAATAGTAGTATGGATGAACTCTGTCTGTTTTATATCATTAACTGAATCAGGAGGAATAGTAGTATGAGTGAACTCCATTTTATATCATTAACTGAATCAGGAGGAATAGTAGTATGGGTGAACTCTATTTTATATCATTAACTGAATCAGGAGGAATAGTAGTATGGATGAACTCCATTTTATATCATTAACTGAATCAGGAGGAGAATAGTAGTATGGGTGAACTCCATTTTAAATCATTAACTGAATCAGTAGGAATAGTAGTGTGGATGAACTCTATTTTATATCATTAACTGGATCAGGAGGAATAGTAGTATGGGTGAACTCTATTTTATATCAGTAACTGAATCAGGAGGAATAGTTGTATTGGTGAACTCTATTTTATATCATTAACTGAATCAGGAGGAATAGTAGTATGGGTGAACTCCATTTTATATCATTAGCTGAATCAGGAGGAATAGTAGTATGGGCGAACTCCATTTTATATCATTAACTGGATCAGGAGGAATAGTAGTATGGGTGAACTCTATTTTATATCATTAACTGAATCAGGAGGAGAATAGTAGTATGGGTGAACTCTATTTTATATCATTAACTGGATCAGGAGGAATAGTAGTATGGGTGAACTCCATTTTATATCATTAACTGGATCAGGAAGAATAGTAGTATGGGTGAACTCTATTTTATATCATTAACTGGATCAGGAGGAGAATAGTAGTATGGGTGAACTCTATTTTATATCATTAACTGAATCAGGAGGAGAATAGTAGTATGGGTGAACTCCATTTTATATCATTAACTGGATCGGGAGGAGAATAGTAGTATGGGTGAACTCCATTTTTTATCATTAACTGAATCAGGAGGAATAGTAGTATGGGTGAACTCTATTTTATATCATTAACTGAATCAGGAGGAATAGTAATATGAATGAACTCCATTTTATATCATCAACAGAATCAAGAGGAATAGTAGTATGGGTGAACTCCATTTTATATCATTTACTGAATCGGGAGGAATAGTAGTATGGGTGAACTCCATTTTATATCATTAACTGAATCAGGAGGAATAGTAGTATCGGTGATCTCCATTTTATATCATTAACTGAATCAGGAGGAATAGTAGTATGGGTGAACTCTATTTTATATCATTAACTGGATCAGGAGGAATAGTAGTATGGGTGAACTCCATTTTATATCATTAACTGAATCGGGAGGAATAGTAGTATGGGTGAACTCCATTTTATATCATTAACTGGATCAGGAGGAGAATAGTAGAATGGGTGAACTCTATTTTTTATCATTAACTGAATCAGGAGGAGAATAGTAGTATGGGTGAACTCTATTTTAAATTATTAACTGAATCAAGAGGAATAGTAGTATGGGTGAACTCCATTTTATATCATTAAATGAATCAGGAGGAGAATAGTAGTATGGGTGAACTCCATTTTATATCATTAACTGGATCAGGAGGAGAATAGTAGAATGGGTGAACTCTATTTTTTATCATTAACTGAATCAGGAGGAGAATAGTAGTATGGGTGAACTCTATTTTATATCATTAACTGGATCAGGAGGAATAGTAGTATGCATGAACTCTCTTTTATATCATTAATTGAATCAGGGGGAATAGTAATACGGGTGAACTCCATTTTATATCATTAACTGAATCAGGAGGAATAGTAGTATGCATGAACTCTCTTTTATATCATTAATTGAATCAGGGGGAATAGTAATACGGGTGAACTCCATTTTATATCATTAACTGAATCAGGAGGAATAGTAGTATTGGTGAACTCCATTTTATATCATTAACTGAATCAGGAGGAGAATAGTAGTATGGATGAACTCTATTTTATATCATTAACTGGATCAGGAGGAATAGTAGTATGGGTGAACTCTATTTTATATCATTAACTGGATCAGGAGGAGAATAGTAGTATGGGTGAACTCTATTTTATATCATTAACCGAATCAGGAGGAATAGTAGTATGAGTGAACTCCATTTTATATCATCAACAGAATCAAGAGGAATAGTAGTATGGGTGAACTCTATTTTATATCATTAACTGGATCAGGAGGAATAGTAGTATGGGTGAACTCTATTTTATATCATTAACTGAATCAGGAGGAGAATAGTAGTATGGGTGAACTCCATTTTATATCATTAACTGGATCAGGAGGAGAATAGTAGTATGGGTGAACTCTATTTTATATCATTAACCGAATCAGGAGGAATAGTAGTATGAGTGAACTCCATTTTATATCATCAACAGAATCAAGAGGAATAGTAGTATGGGTGAACTCTATTTTATATCATTAACTGGATCAGGAGGAATAGTAGTATGGGTGAACTCTATTTTATATCATTAACTGAATCAGGAGGAGAATAGTAGTATGGGTGAACTCCATTTTATATCATTAACTGGATCAGGAGGAGAATAGTAGTATGGGTGAACTCTATTTTATATCATTAACCGAATCAGGAGGAATAGTAGTATGAGTGAACTCCATTTTATATCATTAACTGAATCAGGAGGAGAATAGTAGTATGGGTGAACTCTATTTTAAATCATTAACTGAATCAGGAGGAATAGTAGTATGCATGAACTCTCTTTTATATCATTAACTGAATCAGGAAGAATAGTAGTATGGGTGAACTCTATTTTATATCATTAACTGAATCAGGAGGAATAGTAGTATGGGTGAACTCCATTTTACATCATTAACTGAATCAGGAGGAGAATAGTAGTATGGGTGAACTCCATTTTATATCATTAACTGAATCAGGAGGAATAGTAGTATGGGTGAACTCCATTTTATATCATTAACTGAATCAGGAGGAATAGTAATATGAATGAACTCTATTTTATATCATTAACTGAATCAGGAGGAATAGTAGTATGGATAGACTCTATTTTATATCATTAATTGAATCAGGAGGAAAAGTAGTATGGGTGAACTCCATTTTATATCATTAACTGAATCAGGAGGAATAGTAATATGAATGAACTCTATTTTATATCATTAACTGAATCAGGAGGAATAGCAGTATTGGTGAACTCAAAATGTGTTTTGAAGCACACAAATACAAATTTATGAGACATATCTAATTATCTGCAAGAGATCAGATGAAACCTAGAAAGTCTTTATAGCAGGAAGTTTGTCTATTGCGTGACTAGCTTGTTAATATCTTACAATAATTTGATGAGATTTGCACATGCAAATATGAACCATAAATATCAGTGCAGCCACACTATTGATTTCAAAGTAAACTTTTAATCAAAGCCAAATTTTAATTAGCCCAAGATGCAGGTTGTAAAGAGTCTTCATAATTATCTTACAATCTTATTATATTTCATGAAATACAAAATTGGATTAAAAAAAATTAAAGGGGCACATTCACTGTCTGTTGAGCAAATCAATGTGACTGTCAGGGCTTTACTTTACATGCTAGTTACAACGGTAAACATCTTTCCCAAATTAGCTGCACCAAAAAAAAAATAGGATGCTACTTAAAGCAATACCACCTCTTAAAATGAAAAAAAAATTAAGTTCTCAAACTTCTTCAAAAAGGGTATATATTCATCAACAGTGTCCAAAGTAAATAAACCTATAAAACTATGTAATTTTCTATACAATTACAGGTTATAATTGAAAAAAACTTAAAATTTCAGTAAGCGTTTTTCAATGATTGTATTTAAACATAGTTTTCTGGATTTATCAGATTATCAAGGTAATCTGTTTTATAGTTATGTCACTAGGTTTGTCCCCTGATGAATATATACTCCTATTGACCAAATTTGAAAATTTAATTTTTTTGTTTGTTAAGTACAATAGTGCCCAAAGAAGCCAATAACTTTGAGGACTGATCATAACAGTAGTCCCCTTACCATAAATGAAATGACCCCTAGGTTTAAACTAGTGAAAATAATTCTGTAGCCTTCTCCGGAGCTTTTGGTGCCTATATATTCTCATTTGCTTCTCGAAAAAAAAGGGCGTGACCAAATTAAGGTAATCTAAAGACCTGTGTGTATCAGTAATTATCCACATTTGAAAGTAAAAAATATGACCCATACTGCACCATTACATATAGAAAAGTCATTACATATAGAAAAGCCATTACATATAGAAAAGCCATTACATATAGAAGTATATAGAAATATAAAGTAAAATATGACCCATACTGCGCCCCCATTACATAGAGAAAAGCCATTACATATAGAAAAGCCATTACATATAGAAAAGTCATTACATATAGAAAAGTCATTACATAGAGAAAAGTCGTTACATATAGAAGCAGTCTAATTAAAATCAGACCCTAATTTCGTTCGTTCGTTTTTTTTTTAAATCCGGTTTTTTAACCACTACATTTGGGTCTGAGAACGTCGCGCTTTGCCAGCCGTTCAGGTTAACTTTGACCTAACCTTAATGACCTTTGTTTTAACCAATCAGATCTTTGCCCTCTCCCGCGCTGGGATTTTTTTCGCGAACAATTGGTGCATTCTAGGATTCCTAAGTGCTGTAGACTAGCTTATCAGGTCATGTTTATCAAGGTAAGGTCAAAGTTAACCTGAACGGCTGGCAAAGCGCGACGTTCTCAGACCCAAATGTAGTGGTTAAAAAACCGGATTTAAAAAAAAAACGAACGAACGAAATTAGGGTCTGATTTTAATTAGACTGATATAGAAGTATATAGAAATTTAAAGTAAAATATGACCAATACTGCGCTATTACATATAGAAAAGTCATTACGTATAGAAAAGTCATTACATATAGAAAAGTCATTACATATAGAAGTATATAGAAATTTAAAGTGACATATTTAGTATGAGGTATATGAAAGTTCTAGCTCAAGACTACTCTACTGACTATATTCATTTCCAGACCCATATCAACCTTCTAGAATACCAACTGTTCGCTTTTATTACTTTTAAACAATCTAGGGTTTATTGTTATTATTATTTTCATCATTATTATAATTATTATTTTCTGTTTTTTTTTCATTACACGTATTATTATTATTTATAATTATCAATCATATTCATCATTATCGTAATCCAAATTATTGTATATTCTTAATTTTCAGCATTAACTTTTTAAAGGGATTGTAAAGAGGTTTTCTAGCCTTTTTATGTGGACGAAGGACACTTCCAACATCTATTTCGTACATACAAAATATTCATTGGGTGCCCGTGGTTCCTGTTATTCCAGAAAGAAAAACATCACAATCTTAGAAAAAATCGGACTGGATGATCAGGTACAGGGCATTATAAATACATGTTGTCACAACGCTATGACTTATATGATATCGCTGTAACAACATTTATCTAATAACGTCATATCGTTGTAAAAACATGTATTTATAATGCCCTGTACCTGATCATCCAGTCCGATTTTTTCCAAGATTGTGACGTCACTTCCTGTTTTTCTTTCTGGAATAACAGGAACCACGGGCACCCAATGAATATTTTGTATGTACGAAACAGACGTTGGAAGTGTCCTTTGTCCACATAAAAAGGCTAGAAAACCTCTTTACAATCCCTTTAATATCATTAATATTATTTTAAATGAGAAAAAGTAAAAATACAGTTTGATGACACGCAAAAAAGCCAATATGAAATTTAGCACCACGTAATAATTAATAACTGTAATAATATAGCCTATATCTTTTAACTTTTAACATAACAAAGTCCAGTTGTCCAGAATTGTCATTTGTGCAATTCAGACCACATAGGCGACGAGTTTCACTACCTATTCCAAAGTCCATAATTTGCAGATAGTAGACAGAAATATTTAATTAAGTATATGTATCAATACCCATCTTATTTTAAATTTGAATCAATATTCCAACTGAAAGAATCACAACTTACTAATCTAAATTAATTCATTTAAGAAATATTAAGCAATTTTAAAGGGACAGTCTGAATTTGTTTTAGGTCAAAAATTTTTTTTGCTTAAATTTGTGAAAACTTTACACCCAAATCTGTAACTATGTGCCCTTTAATGTATCTGAAAGTTTTAACTAAAAAAATCTAGCCGTTAATTTTTAAACTCTAAAAACATGATAAAATTTTTAAAAATCTTACGTAAGGTTTTTAAGTGTGTTATGTTTTTTGGATGCTGATAGGAAACTACTGAACGGATTTGAGTAAAATAAACGCCCAATTGTAGAGAAATGTCCCTCTTGTGTATTTAATGAATGGCCTTTTAAATAATGTCTACTACCGTCAGTCAATTATGGATTTGTATATATTTTTTTGTTGAATTGTTTATCATTAAATATCATTGTAAATATTTTGTATATTTATATTCATATATATATATACCAATTATTGGTATCCGAATAAAGTCATTATTATTAGAATCTAGATAATTCACTTTTTTTTTATTTATCTTTTTTAAAGAATTAAAATTCTAAAACTCTAAAATAGGGGGAAAAAATAAAAAAGGTGACTAACAATGCAGTGATGTATAGTGCTGGCACAATATATCGTTGTATCAGTGTATCGCGATACGTCATGCCACGATAAGCGTATCGTATCGCGAGGTCGTGTATCGATACTTGACGATACCTCTCATTTCGTAACTTTTTTTTTACAATTCACTATTTATTTTAATCGAGTTTGTTGAATTATTTTGAAAATATTTATAAGACATGGATATGGACAACTCCTATCAACTAAATTTCACATTAATAAAGCTAATATGTATACAAAAATAGATATCGTTACTTTGTAGATGAAGTTTCAATTTTTGTGCCTTTATCCCATATCGCGATACGTATTGTATCGTGACCTTTGTATCGCGATTCGTATCGTATCGTGGCATGGTTGGCAATACCCAGCACTAGTGATGTATATGATACCCTTGCTGATCAGGAGGCACAACATTATTGTCTAAGATTTATGGCAGGCCTTCTCAATTTGTAAAGGGTCAATTGCATATTATAATTGAAATAAAAGGGCCAATAAGAGCATAGATTTAAGCGAGCAGAGCGTTCTTGCGGGTGGTGTCCAGGGGCCCCAAAAACTCCAAGGTTATAAGGTTTTGGCACTAATCCTGCACCAAAAAAGCATTGAATTATATCTATTTGCAGTGCGTTCTAGCGAACGCACTGCTTTGTTTTGCAAATGTCTTTTTTTTTTTTTTTTTCCGTTTTCTGGTCAGAGCGCCCAGCCAAAACTATGCATGCCACACACCATCTCTCAAGATTTCCCACGATAATCTACTGCTCGGTATTGTTTAAATGTAAAATGGCGCATGCCCTACCAACCGGAAATGAGGTATGAGAACATATCGGATTTGATGTTTTGGCTATTATCTCCTTTGTTTTTCAACCGATTTCGATCGGATTGACTTTGCTTATTTCTCTAATCGATTGTCCATGATACAAAAGTTTAACAATATCATTTTGAGAAAAATCTTGCTGACTTTTGGAGCACCTTTTCTGGACCACTTTTTCAACTTTTGCAATTTTATATTGATCAACCTGAAAACTTACATATTTATAGACATTTTGATTGCAAACATTTAGCAATTTTCAAAATTTCGATATCACTTCCGGTTTTGACGTCATTCGCTCTCAAAGTTGAAATTTCAACTTCCGGAATTTTGAAGATATTTGAGAAATTCTTTTTGCAGTATGTTTGTTATGTAGACACAAAATTATACAAATCATAAAATTTGACCCGGATGTAACGGATCATGCGCCATCTTGATATGGTATATTTTCATAAAACGCAAAATGGGGCCTCAGGGTGTTATGGAATTTGCATAATGTTTATGTCTATGTAATCAACAGTCGACTGCGACCAAAACATGGGAAGCCGATTTTTGAATTTCAATTCTGAATTTTTCTGATTTCCGGTAAAAATAAATCAGTAATTGTCAAAACTTTCAAGGCCCATATTTTGTGACCTTGACCTTTTGTGACTTAGTGACCTGTACAAAAGTTATTGCCCTTGATTAGATGTATCCAATGACATATTTTTTTCACATGCCCAATGGTTACTTCCGGTTTTATAGCCGTTTTAAAATAGTAATTTTCAACTTTAAACATCCCTACCACGTGACCTAATTTACATATGTCTTATTTTCTTTCACCGTCGTACTATGCTATGTCTGCTCTTTCCAATGATATACAACACAATGTATTTGAATCAAAATTCCGCCTTTTAAAGTTTGAAAAATTTGTGTCAATTTCCATTGAAACTGTGCGTGTTTTTTTCAATTTTTATTTCGTTCTGAAAACTTACAGGTAGATAGACATTTTGATGGCGAACAAAAATATGTTTTTAAAATTTTGATATCACTTCCGGTTTTGAAGTTATTAGCTCTCAAAGTCGAAATTTCAACTTCCGGAATTTTGAAGATATTCGAAAAATTCTTTTTGCAATATGTTTGTAAAGTAGACACAAAATTATACAAATGATAAAATTTGACCCGGATGTAACAGATCAGTAGTCATCTTGAAATGGTATATTTTTATAAAAGGCAAAATGGGGCCTCATAGTGTTATAGAATTTGCATAATTAAGATGTCTATGGAATCTACAGTCAATTGCTATCAAAACATGAGATGCCGATTTTTGAATTTCAATTCTGATTCATTTTAATTTCCGGTTAAAATAAATCAGTAATTGTCAAAATTTTAAAGGCTTATATCTCGTGACCTTGACCTTCGGTGACCATGTGACCTGAAAAAATTCATTGGCATTAATGTTACCTATGCACGGATACTTTCATTTAGGTTTTCCGATGTTTACTTCCGGTTTGATATCCATTTGAAAATTGCAGTTTTTTACTTTAAAGAGCTCTGACCCGTGGCCTTATTCAAGTACGTCACAAATTCTTTCACAATCTAATTATGCTAAATCTACTTTTTCAATTATTTACAACACAATATTTTTTTAATGAAAATAGCGCCTTTTGAATTTTGAAAATTAGTTATTGCATCTGCTTGTAAAATATTAAATTCAAATTTCAGTCTAAGGGAGAGTACTACATTTTGACATAAAGCTGCGTTTGGGCGATCGCCCTCTCCCATTAACTTGCGTTTGGGCGATAAGTTATCATTAATGTACTTTTTTTTACATTGTAACTGTGTTAAAAGAAACATTAATATATATTTTCTTTGCATGAATTACGCATTGATAAAATTCGATCTGTATTTCAAACTATGAAGTATGAATACTGTGCAGTCCGTTTCTAAATTGAGATTTGGCTCTTTCATGTGTCCTTTCTTGCACTTTAGACCTTATTTACAAATCTTAAAAATTTTGTGATATGCGTTTTCCACTGATGTATATCAAACTGTGATTACGCTTTTTTTTAATCAGATGACTTTTCACTACCGAACATGAAATGTTTATTTCACTTTTGACTACCGTGTGTGAACTGGTTATTCTACTTTTCACTACCGAATTCAAAATTGTGCGTTTTAAAATTTTGTACCTTCTGCATTTTAATGTAAAACAAGCTTTCTTCTGTAAACCTGACATCATGGATTGAAAGATGTCACTTTTCACCAATGGACGAAACCGGATGCGCACTGCATGGTACCATTCATGGTTCTAGTTTTAATTAGTATCTTTTTTTTATATTTTGTAGTAAACATGTAGTATTCTATGATGCTCAAGATATTTTTTGACTTGTCTGATAATCGTGTAACAGATTATGTTAAAAGAAAATTAGACTTTGAATCTTAATCGATAACCAAATGTGACAAATGGTAATCGGAAATAAAAACATAGCTTGCCAGGCAAGGTAATATACGCCCACTGGCAGCTTTGACTTTAAACAAATATATTTGACAGTCACAGGAAAAAATATGAAACCTTCAGTCATTCTTTTGAACTTTTTGTGGTAATATAATGTAATATAATGAACAATATTATCAAAATCCATCAATGATTATGTATTCTAGAGTGTTTACGAGCCAAAAATCAAGAGCTAACTAGAGCTCGTCTGATTTGGATCTATTTGCCAGTCATGTCTAACTAGAGCTCTTTTCTAATTTGGCTCTATTTACCAGTCATATCTGACTAGAGCTCTTGTCTAATTTGGATCTATTTGCCAGTCATGTCTGACTAGAGCTCTTGTCTAATTTGGCTTTATTTGCCAGTCATGTCTGACTAGAGCTCTTGTCTGATTTGGCTCTATTTGCCAGTCATGTCTCACTAGAGCTCTTGTCTGATTTGGATCTATTTGCCAGTCATGTCTGACTAGAGCTCTTGTCTGATTTAGCTTTATTTACGAGTCATGTCTGACTAGAGCTCTTGTCTGATTTGGATCTATTTGCCAGTCATGTCTGACTTGATCTCTTGTCTGATTTGGATCTATTTGCCAGTCATGTCTGACTAGAGCTATTGTCTGATTTAGCTCTATTTGCCAGTCATGTCTGACTAGAGCTCTTGTCTGATTTGGATCTATTTGCCAGTCATGTCTGACTAGAGCTCTTGTCTGATTTGGATCTATTTGCCAGTCATGTCTGACTAGAGCTCTTGTCTGCTTTGGATATATTTGCCAGTCATGTCAGACTAGAGCTCTTGTCTGATTTGGATATATTTGCCAGTCATGTCTGATTTGGATCTATTTGCCAGTCATGTCTGACTAGAGCTCTTGTCTGATTTGGATCTATTTGCCAGTCATGTTTGACTAGAGTTCTTGTTTGACTGAACTTTATGAATGAATTATTAGGAACTTACATGGATTTAGAGAATGATGAGGCGACATCTATCAGCGGGTTGGTTTGATGGAGTCTTAAAGAATTAAGGTACATAAACATGGCATCATGGCGAAGCATTTGGAAGACTCTGGCTCCACCTGGTTTCTATGGAAACTGGTTACAGCAGACACGAAAGTTCCTTTCACCCTCCAGTCCAGTCCTCCAACTCTATTTTATATCATTAACTGAATCAGGAGGAATAGTAGTATGGATAGACTCTATTTTATATCATTAATTGAATCAGGAGGAAAAGTAGTATGGGTGAACTCCATTTTATATCATTAACTGAATCAGGAGGAATAGTAATATGAATGAACTCTATTTTATATCATTAACTGAATCAGGAGGAATAGCAGTATTGGTGAACTCAAAATGTGTTTTGAAGCACACAAATACAAATTTATGAGACATATCTAATTATCTGCAAGAGATCAGATGAAACCTAGAAAGTCTTTATAGCAGGAAGTTTGTCTATTGCGTGACTAGCTTGTTAATATCTTACAATAATTTGATGAGATTTGCACATGCAAATATGAACCATAAATATCAGTGCAGCCACACTATTGATTTCAAAGTAAACTTTTAATCAAAGCCAAATTTTAATTAGCCCAAGATGCAGGTTGTAAAGAGTCTTCATAATTATCTTACAATCTTATTATATTTCATGAAATACAAAATTGGATTAAAAAAAATTAAAGGGGCACATTCACTGTCTGTTGAGCAAATCAATGTGACTGTCAGGGCTTTACTTTACATGCTAGTTACAACGGTAAACATCTTTCCCAAATTAGCTGCACCAAAAAAAAAATAGGATGCTACTTAAAGCAATACCACCTCTTAAAATGAAAAAAAAATTAAGTTCTCAAACTTCTTCAAAAAGGGTATATATTCATCAACAGTGTCCAAAGTAAATAAACCTATAAAACTATGTAATTTTCTATACAATTACAGGTTATAATTGAAAAAAACTTAAAATTTCAGTAAGCGTTTTTCAATGATTGTATTTAAACATAGTTTTCTGGATTTATCAGATTATCAAGGTAATCTGTTTTATAGTTATGTCACTAGGTTTGTCCCCTGATGAATATATACTCCTATTGACCAAATTTGAAAATTTAATTTTTTTGTTTGTTAAGTACAATAGTGCCCAAAGAAGCCAATAACTTTGAGGACTGATCATAACAGTAGTCCCCTTACCATAAATGAAATGACCCCTAGGTTTAAACTAGTGAAAATAATTCTGTAGCCTTCTCCGGAGCTTTTGGTGCCTATATATTCTCATTTGCTTCTCGAAAAAAAAGGGCGTGACCAAATTAAGGTAATCTAAAGACCTGTGTGTATCAGTAATTATCCACATTTGAAAGTAAAAAATATGACCCATACTGCACCATTACATATAGAAAAGTCATTACATATAGAAAAGCCATTACATATAGAAAAGCCATTACATATAGAAGTATATAGAAATATAAAGTAAAATATGACCCATACTGCGCCCCCATTACATAGAGAAAAGCCATTACATATAGAAAAGCCATTACATATAGAAAAGTCATTACATATAGAAAAGTCATTACATAGAGAAAAGTCGTTACATATAGAAGCAGTCTAATTAAAATCAGACCCTAATTTCGTTCGTTCGTTTTTTTTTTAAATCCGGTTTTTTAACCACTACATTTGGGTCTTAGCCGTTCAGGTTAACTTTGACCTAACCTTAATGACCTTTGTTTTAACCAATCAGATCTTTGCCCTCTCCCGCGCTGGGATTTTTTTCGCGAACAATTGGTGCATTCTAGGATTCCTAAGTGCTGTAGACTAGCTTATCAGGTCATGTTTATCAAGGTAAGGTCAAAGTTAGTAGTGTAGGTAGACTCAATTCGGTCGCACCTTTCCCCATGCCATTTTCATCCCATGGGGAAACTTGCAACCAAATTGAGTCTACCCAAAACACACCTTAACACCCTACATTTCATAAAACAGCCTACATTTTTCATAGAATTCTTACGACAAACACCTTCAATAAATTTCCTACATTCCATCAAAAAAAAACATATTAAAAATAGGATGAGTTTAATTTTAAAACATGAACAATACAGATTCGAAGATTATTCAGGCGACGGTATCTTTTCATCTATATTTTCGCTAGGTTCAAAAATAATTCCAAAAGTAGCTAGCTTTGTTTCAAACAACAAATCCCTAATTTCCTCCGGAGCTCAAGCAGTTGGGTCTGTGGCAAAAGCAGGAATTAGAATAAACGACGCCGTGAAAAAATCCGACGAACTGAAAGAATTACAGCAAATAAGAGAACTACGAAACAGGAGAATAGAACAACAAGCTTTAGATAAAAAAACAGGAAAAGGTTTTAAAGTAATTGGATAAAAATGTCTTTGATAATTGCTCAAAATCCAAAAACTTATTTTGGTTCCGATATTCAAAAATCATTAGGATATCTTCCTGGATTTCCATGGGCCAAATACTCAGGTGAGAAACATCTTCCAGGTCATAATTACACCGGTCCAGGTACTAGATTAGATCTGCGATTAGACGAAAACGATAAACCAAAACCAGGGGAAGAACCAGTCAATAGAGTTGACGCTGCTGCGCTTAAACACGACATACTTTACAGAAACAAAGACATAAACTTCAGACACGAAGCAGACAAACAAATGATAATCGAACTCGAAAATATTCCAAATCCAACATTCAAAGAGAGAATGCAAAGAGCGCTAATCATTAAACTGTTAAAAGCAAAGATGAAATTGGGTATGGGATTGGCGGATGAAATTCATAAAGAATTTAGAAAAAACAAACATTATTTAAAAGTTAAAGTATTTGATAAAGATGAAATATGGTCAGCAGATTTAATTAATATGCCAGTTGAAAGAGGATTTAAATATTGCTTAACAGTTATAGATTTGTATACGAGATATGCTTGGGTTATTCCTCTCAAAAACAAAACAGGAATATCAGTCAAACACGCATTTGAAACCATAATGAAACAATCTGACAGACGGCCCCAAAAGTTATGGGTAGATAAAGGGAGCGAATTTTATAACAAAAATATGAAATCTGTGGGGTTTGAAATTTACAGTACTCACAACGAAGGTAAGGCTGTAGTTATTGAAAGATTCAACAGGACTCTAAAAAATAAACTTTTCAAAAAGTTCACGGAATTAAAATCTCAAAAATGGCTAAAAATATTACCAGAGGTCGTAGACGAATACAATAACAAAATACATTCATCTATAGGAGTGTCACCAGCACAAGCCTCAAAAAATCCAAATATTATAAGATCAATTAACGCGCAACATAACTACGAAAATGAAATAAAGAATCTAAATGTCAAACCCAAATTTAAAGTCGGAGATCGAGTTCGTATTTTCAAATATAAAAGTAAATTCGAAAAAGGATATGTTGGTTATTGGACAAACGAAATATTTATCGTAGATAAAGTAAATAGCACATCCCCTCCAACATATGAATTAATCGATCAAGACAAAGAACAAATTATAGGTAGGTTTTATCAAAATGAACTTCAAAAAACTGACTTTTAAAAATGAATGAATTTCTCGATAAATATGGTACCGATACAACCACAAACTTCCAACTTATGAGATGGGCGAATGAGTTAAATATATCACCGTTTTATTATTGTATGAGAGATGAAATAAATAATCTCAAAAGTAAGAAAGGTAAATTCTACGCTATAACAAATATACACACTTCCGATCAAAAAGGTGTTCATCATTCTGCTTTGTACAAAGACTCTAACTTTTATTTTTTCGACTCTTTTGGATTAGATCCCACTGAAGAGATAATGAATCTAACTAATCAACCAATTAAATCTTCTACATTTCAAATACAAAAGCCGGGTCAAAAGTTTTGTGGTCAGCTTTCACTTTGGGTTTTATATCAGTTGAGTTTAGGAAAACAGTTCGAAGAAATTGTAATAAATTTAACTCAATAAAAATGGCAAATAAATTTGGTTTAGGTGCTTTACCTTTAGATACTAAAAAACCAAACACTACATTTTCAATCAATAAAATCAAACCATATTTTGTGGATCAAATCGGAGACATTCTTCAGGGTGATATTGATATGAACAATTTTGGTATAACTAATTTAAAGTTAGCAGAAAATGATAATGATGCTGTTAACAAGAAATATTTAATGGATCAAATAAATTTAATTGAAGTAGATAAAGACCATTTAAAAGATCGAATAGCTGATGTGAAAAGATTCTTCAAACGACAAATAAATAATAAAGATTTTATAAATGAATCTAAATTGAAAGAATTAGATTATATTGATGATGGTAAATTACAAAAAGAAGTAACAAGTTTAAAAAGTTTTATTCAACAACAATTAGTCAATACAGTAGATAAAACTCAATTACAAAATTTAAGGTCATTAATATCTAAATTAGATGACAAGATTACAAAGCAAAAAGTAGATCTTAAACAACTAATATCCAATATTAATCCAGGCATAAGTGAAGACAAATTAACCGCATTAGAAAGTAAACTTAGTGATGATAGCGAAATACAAAAACAAATAGAATCTATTCAACAAAAATTAATAAATGTAGTAGATAAAAATCAATTACAAAATTTAAGGTCATCAATATCTAATTTAGATGATAAACTATCAAAACAAAAAGTAGATTTTAAAAAACTAATATCCAACATTAGTCCAGGCATAAGTGAAGATAAATTACAACAAGAATTAACTGCTCTGGAAACTAAATTTAAAACTGAATTACAAAACGAACTAAAAACTATTGATGATAGTGAAATTAAAACTTATATTCAACAACAGATAGAAAATATTGATGATAGTGAAATTAAAACTTATATTCAACAACAAATACAAAATATTGATTATAGTGAGATTCAACAACGGATAACTACTATTAATAATGAAGTTTTAAAACAGCAAACAAATATAAGCACATTACAAAATAATCTCAATGAACTAGAATATATTAAACCCTATTATTTCTTTCTTCCATCTTTTAAAGAGGACAAAGAACATATAAAGGGGGATGACCGTGAAAGAATCTATTCTAATTATAAATATGGGTTTAAAATAATTATAAGATTTATTGATCTTCCTACAAGTATTGAGTATACTGAGTTTGGTATGCCTACAATAATTTTTGATAGTCTGAGTCAGAGTCTCATATGGGGGAAAACTATAATTGAAATTGTTTTTCCTATGAAGGTAAAAGTCGATTTTTCAATTCGTGATCGATTCACTAAATGTAAATCTCTTTTATTTTTTCACTTTATCAAAAATGATAACATCGTAGATACTAAAGAATTTAAACATTGGGAGGAACTTATACCTTTTAATATTTCGTCAAATCAGTTCTATATAGATAAGCTTAGAATCTCAATCGAACCGGAAGATAATTTGGTGGGATATTGCGCATTTGATTTATTTGATGACATGATATTGGAAACGGAAACTCCACCATCAATAAACATAATTAGAAATCCAAAACCACGAGAAGAAGAAACACAGATTTATGAGTTTTTACGAACAACAGACTTTGAATATGTGAAACTATATTTTGTTCATAATGATCTTTTCTTCTCTGTTGATGTTAATAAAAATCAACAATTTAAACATTTTCCAATAGCATTAACAGAAAATCTATATGTATCATATTTTTTCATAGAAATCTCTATTGAAAAAAAAACAAATTTTTTTGTTTATCGGGATAAGAAGAACAAGGAGTCAAAACAAGAAGCATTCTTAGTACAGGTACATGTCACTATTGTACAAAACCCTAAGGATATACGTAGAGCATTATCGGAAGTTCACTTAATTTAACGTTTAAAAATGGAACAAGAAAGCAGACAAAAATACATGATAGACAAACAAATAGAATTAAAAGAAAAACTAAGACAATTTAACAAATGCAGAAAAACATGGAGCAGAATCGATTCTGTTTTCAAAACATTAAGTACAGTTTTAACAGTAGGAATAACGGTGGCAACAGCTGTAACCGGGGGATTAATGCTTCCAATAATTGTCCCAACTGTATTAGCTGCGTTCACTGCCGTTCAAACTTCATCTTGTGGTTTGATAACTTTAGGTTTTACATCAAAACAGAAAGCTCATTATAAAAGGAAAATCGAAATTTTAAATGCGTATCTTAATAAATTGTTTATTTTTTTCGAAAGATCGAGAGAAGACAAGAACATAACAGTTGAAGAATTAGAAAAATTCAATGAAATTTTAGATAAATTTAATGTAGAAATGTCATCAATAAAAGTTAAAAATTCATAATTAAAATAGATACTTAAAAAAAGAAGATGGAAAATATTGAAAATTTAAACAATTCTTTTTCAAAATTATTCAAGGCAATACCTACTTTATCTTCGCAAGAAAAATTCAAATATCTAGCCGAAAATGTAGAAGAAGATGAAATCAAAATATCAAATATACTTTTTTCAGAATTAATCAAGAGAATAACTATTCTATTTAACGATTTTAAAATCAAAGGTCAAATTGAAATAAATGGTCAAATATATGAAGTTGGGGAATATAAACAAGACATGAGATTATCTGGATTCAATGCTCAAACTTTCCAAGTTATTTATTCAAAGATGGATGATAAATCTGACGCATCTGATTGGTATTTTACAGGAGAGATTTGTTTCCGCAAAAATAATTTTAGTATAATAAAAAGATCTAAAACTGGCAGAGGTGGTAATTTACTTAAAAAGATAAATGAGTACAAAGGCAAAAATTGTTTCATACCAAGCGATGGTTATTGTTTTATAAAGTGTGTAAATCACTTCATGAATAAAGACTTAACAAAAGAATTTAAAGATTTCGTCAATAGTTTTCAAAAATCAAACCGAAAAGGAGTTATGACATCTGCTAGAATCTCTGATTTCAATAAGAAATTTAATACTTATTTTCAAATTTATATGCCCTCACATAGACATTTTCAACCAAAGAAAGTATCCGAAGAATTAGATTGGGTATTTTATTTACACAAAGAACATTTTTGTTTGATAAGAAGAAATAACAAAAAGTTAGGCATTCAAGAAATAAAAGATAATTACGATGAAAATGTATGGAGAACCTGTGGGGATGATGACGCACTAACTTGTTTTGCTCAGTTAAAACTAAATGTGATTTCACACCCTCATGATGATACTTTATACGCATGGGATTGCGAAACTTATAACGAAAATAAAGCCATTCCTTATTGTTGTACTTTAGTCAATTTGGAAAAACTAAGGAAAAAACTAGAACTAATTAAAAGAGTATTCCCAGATTTAAAACCAACTGATCCCATTCCAGAAGAATATTACAACAAACTCATGACTAATATAGTAGAAATATTTGTAGGAACAGATTGTTTTGATCAGATGTTGCGTCGTTTAGGAAGAGTAGATGAAAAAAGATTAACCTTAATTTCCCATAACGGGAGTGGTTTTGACAACTGGGTTGCACTTCAAACCATTGATAAACTAACACAATGTCCACTAGTAGCAGATAATAAAATTCTATCTCTTCCTATATCTAATCCATATACAGAAGAAAGATTACAGAAAAAATGGAAAAGAGAGAAAGAGATACCTGATAAAAATAAATATTTACAACATATATCTCTCACTTGTTCCTATCAACATGAAAGATCTAGTTTGGAGGCATGGGGGAATTCGTCTAATCTACCGATGAATTTGAGGAAGATTGCCGATATTAATATTGCAAAATACACCAAAGATAATTGGGAATCTTTAAGACACGAATGGGAACCGTACGCTAAAAGAGATACCTTATGTCTCGCAGCTTGTTTGATAAAATACAATAAAGCAATGAGAGAAACTGTCTTCCAAAACGTTTCAAATAATCTTACGGCTCCATCTTTATCTTTAAAGGGTTGGTATTATTTATATCATTACGATAAAGAAATGGTTGAAGAAGAATGGTACGAAAGTACTAGAATGGTTCTGAAACACACCGAAAAGCAAAACATAGAAAAAGTTTACTCGCATACTCACCCTTTTATAAGATATTTTATAAGACAAAGTATTAAAGGAGGAAGAGTTTCAGCAAACAGAAAATCATTTGAAACGAACAAAATGGATGAAATTTGTGATGTATTAAGGGAATACACAAAACTTGAAAGCAATAACATAATTGATTTATTTAAAGAATATAGTAAAAGTGATACAGATAAAACGGAAGTTCACTCGAGACTTAAAAAAATAAAATGTACTAAACTGATGGCATTTGACGCCAACGGTTTGTACGCTTCCGCTATGACAGAAGGTGAATATCCAAAAGCTGAAAGTGCAAGAGCGTTTCTACCAGAAGAAAATAAAAAATTTGTCAAGCTCTTTAATGAACAGAAATTCAGACCTAGAACTGCTATTTTAAAAGTCTGGTTTGAATATCCCAAAAACATGTTCTTTCAACCCATACCAGCTAAAGATAAAATCACTTTCACGAATAAAGAAGGTAAAAAGGAAACTGGCACTAAAATCAGATTCAGAAATGGTTTCTGTTCAGATGTTTTAACATCAGTCGATATTCAAGAAATAGTGAAAGCCGGTGGACGAATTATTAAAATATTAGATGGTATAGTTTACGAAGAAAATTTTAAAAATCCACCCTATAGAGATTATATTTTGATTTTGAAGGAATTAAGGAGTAAATACAAAAAGGAAGGGGATATGGTTGCCAGTAACTGCATGAAGTTGTTAGGTAATGCCCTGTATGGGAAATCTATTCAGAGGGATAGAAATACCTCATTACACTTATGGAATGGAGAAACCTTTCGCCTTAATTACGACAAACACGTCAAAAAGTATGACAGACTAAATGATAGTCAATACATTGTTGAGATTAATGACGAAGAAAAAGAGTTTGTTCCTCCAAAGGATTTTACGAGATTAACACCCACTCATTTAGGTACGTTTATATTATCACACAGTAAAAAAATAATGAATAATTTTATTCACGTAATAGATGGTTTTTATAAACCAGAAATATACTATACTGATACCGATAGTTTATACATTTCTTCTAGCAATTGGGATAAATTAAATGAAGCTGGGTTGGTGTCCGAAAATGAGTATTGTAAAGGAAAGAATGATTATGGTGATGGTGGAATTATATTTGGTTTATATTTAGCGCCAAAAGTTAAATACAATATCATTCTAACTTCCGACGGTGTTCTAAAAGAAAAGAAAACGTTTAAGGGTTACTCGAACTATAAGGTTAAGGTAGAGGATTATATTCAATTAGCTAGTGGACATGACATAACGAATGAATTCGATAAACCATGGGGGAAGAGTTTTACTAATGGAATAGTTATTCCTAAAGAAAAACAAACTAAAAAATTTAAAAGTTATCTGAATCTCATAAAGAGAAAAGCACCGAACGATGAAGGAATCATGTATCCTTACAATGATAAAGAGGAGATGTCCTTGGATGAAAACTATGAATTTGATGACTTTGATTATCTAACTCTTCAAGAAGAATGTTAATTCTTTTGTTTTAAATGAAGTTGAATAACAATTTCCTCGTTACCAAAATCTATAAACCTATTTTTGCCATCTTTGATTTCCAGATTTATATCTTTGATCATAAAGGAATTAAGTGGTAAATACGTAGTTTGAAATGGTTTCTCTATAATTCTATATCCAATCGGAACAGTGAACGTTGGAAGACTGTAAATAATCTGACGTTTGTATTTATTGAAAAATCCACCGTTTATTAAATTGCAATGTATATTGATCACATCGACATCATTCTCGATATTAGCTTTATTTGGTGCTATAGTTGATTGGGTGTATACTCGTTTATCAAATCCTAGTAACGTATTCAATGAATTTTCTACGTTGAAATCAACTTGACTATTATTTCTTAATATCAATTTCATTTTGTTCAGATTTAAATTACCTTCGAATTCAATATTGTTTTTACCATTGACACTTCCTGCGTATTCAGATAGGTATTCGTTAATGGCTATGTATTCGTAACTTCCTGGTAGTAAACTTATGGTTTTGAATGTTGCTCCATTATCTGTTGATATTTTTATTTTGTTATTATCTTCGTTGATATTTCTAATGGAATTGTAAACAGAGAAATACTTTAATCCCAATTCATATTCTTGATTTCGATCGAGTTCATACTCATAATCTAGAGATAATTTAATGTCTGATTTATTTGAGGTGATGACGAATAGTTGACTCATTTTTAATAACACTTTTATAATCATTTTTATCTATGATACCTTTTTGTAGGAGTCTTTTTAATATACAATTTAATTCATTATATTGTCTGTGTGATTGATGTCCTTCCTTCATTGCTGCTAATATTATTTGTAATCTATTAAGCAATTCTTTGTTATTGTCTGGTAGAAAAATTACACCATCTCCTGTATGTCCCAAAAAGTCATCGATTTCTTCTATAATATCATCAGTGTAGTTATCATCACTACCATCGGTGTTATCATCTAATTCTTTTTCCAGTCTTCTTAATCTTAAAGTTTTTGGTCCTCCTGTCCTTGTCGATGTAAGAATTTCCACGTATGAATTTAAATCTTTGAAATTATAATCTTTATCATACCCATTCAAAAGATTAACCATACCGGGTGTTAAATCATATATAGCGTCTATTCTGTCAATCTTAAATGTTGGGTTGAGTTGATTGAAACGTATCCTAAAACCGTTAAGAATCAATCCATCCTGATCAATTGTTGGTTTTATTGTTTTGGCTAGGGTTGGATTTGGATTTGAAAAATAACGTTTTATATCATCTAATGTCCTGATTACGATTCCATCATCTTCAATGGGATATTCTATTTGTGGAGGAGATTGTTGAATTTGTTGTTTAGGAGCTTCTAATTTATTCTTGATATCCTCTTGACTTTTTAATATTGGTTTAAATAAAGTTTGTAGATTTTCCGTTAATCCAAGTTGTTGTAATCTGTTATTTTCAACTTGGGTCTTTATTTTATTCTTAGCTTTGATATATTCTCTATTTCTTTTTAAAATATTATTCCATTCCATTTTTAAAAAAATAAATTAACATATGTTGATCATTACTCTTTCACCCGCAGGTTTTCTTGTATTAACGAATACATATCCATGTTCCTCTGGATTTCTCCATTGAGCTTTACAAACCTTTTTAAACGAATCTCTGTCCATTCCGTGATTTATCGACTGTATGATTTGAGATAAATCTTTATCGTTTAATTCAAATAATAAAAAACAATTAGCATTTTTTCTAATAAACATAGAATCCATCCCGTAAAAAGATTGGGATTGGTATAAGCAGTGACAGTTGTGATGTCTTCCCTTCGTGAAGAATTCTTGTTGAACAGATTGATTTTTTTGCGCTACGCAGTCGTCAAACAATATTAAGTTCTTTCGTTTACTATCAATATTAGACAAGTCCAAATCATTTACATTTTTTGTCAGAAACACTTTTATGTCAGTTGGATTGAAAGATGGATTCTTTTCTTTTATGAAGTTATCTAAGATATCTTTTATTTCTATCTCATCGTTGTCCTCGTAATATTGAAATAATTCTTGAACATATTTCTTTGGTAAATATTCTAAAGCTTCGAGAAATTGATAATACGGTTGTTCTGGTGTTGTTGTGTAGATATACAAAGAATCGAAATCTAAAAGGTTGGGAGTTGTCAACATGTTAAAAGTGAGATGAGTTTTACCAGAACCGGAACTACCGCATATACACATGAGCATTGGATTATTAGGAAATATTTCTGAATGATTAAATTTCTTTCCCATTTTTATGTACCAAAAATTACACCTTCTCCTTTATACTTTGAAAGATATATTCCTTCTCCAGTGTGTATATTTTTAAAAACTATTCCATTACCCTTATGTTTGACTTTGATTTCCCCTGTGTCAATACTATCCACTAATTTAGTTAATCCTTGTTTGACAGTTTTCTTAGTTTCTTCACTAAATCGATTTCCAAATTCTTTAACTGTACCTAATATGTCTGCTACTCCCGAACCTTTTGCTAACTTTTCCATTTCCAAATTATGTCTACGTTTTTCACTTTTTTCAGCTTCGGCTGCTTTCTTGGCATTGACGGCTTGAACTATTCCTGCCGTTCCGCCGGCCGTGGCACCTGCGGCTGCAAGCCCAGCAAAGATCAAGGGTAGGAAAGGTAAAAATCCACCTGCCTTTATGTTCTTGTCAATCCTTTCTAAATCTATATCATCTCGCACTTTACAGTGTTTATATGTATCAATAAGTTTTTTAGTTATGCTGATTCTTTTACCATTGTAAGTAATTGTAGTTGGCTTTTCTGTTTCGATAGCGTCTATTATTCTTTTTACTAAAGTTTCGGGTTTCATTTTTAAGGGATTAATTTATTCTATTCGAATCATCCGTCTGTCGGATATTTTTATTATATGTTTTGCTTCTTCCAATAATAAACAATAACCGGTTACATCTCCTTGTGTTTTTTCGATATGAATATTTATGTTTACTCCAGTTTTGAAAAGATCTTCTTGATGAGCTGATAGATCAAAACAGAAGATTGGGTGATTAATTGCAAAATCTACATATCCAAACTGAGGTGGATTTCCAAATAATTCACACATATTTTTATAATTTCTATACAATTCATTATAATCCTTTGTGGATGGATTAATAGTTAAAGGTTGGTTAGGATAATTATCGTTGTTTAATCTTACTTGAACTTTACGGATTATAGGATCTTGAGTTTGGTTCATTGCCACTCTAAAGATATTGTTGTTATTTGTCTGAGAATCTGGTAAGTTCTTGAAACCAACTATTAAATATCTTGCTGGTTTAATGCTGTTAGTGATTGGCCATGTTGTGGATTCTCCAGTTAAAGTCATACTCCCTACAGTGTTGCGCCGAAGAAAAGCTATTTCAATGTCTTTAGTTAACGAGTTGAATATTCTCGTTTCTACTTCAATTGATGGTGTTATTACGGGTATGAAAAGTTGGAGATTTGTTATTTCTAATTTTGCATTTGAATTAGCTTCTCCAAAGAATATCTTATCGTCATTAATTTCTCTTTGTAAATGAATTTTAAATGGTAAACCTATAGAAACTTTTCTATGTTCTAAAAGACCGAATAAAGGATATAATTTCCAATTGACGTAATTACCCCATCTATTATCCTCAACAACATTATTGTACTGATTTACTCGTTTGTCAAACCCATGGTTTACTGCTCTACCGATTCTCTCAATGCTATTTCTGGCAATGACTCTCATTCTAGCGATATCAGCATCGTTAGCTACAGTTTTTACTGGTTCTTTTAAAACGGTCCCATCACCAACATCGGGTATCCAACCCGAGACTGAATCGTAGTTTTTGGGGTAAAGGACTGTTTTCAACATTGTGTCAAATTCTCCAGGGTGTTTGATGGTTTCTATGGGGTTTGATCCCGCTTCCAAAACCATTTCGCTAAATAAAGAAGGAAAGAAATTATTTTCTAATGTTGTATTAGTCTGTGGGACTCTATTTTCATTTGCTGTTCCGTCCTTGATTTTGAAATCGCATCTGAAATAGGCATCGGAAAGTAATAACCAATTTGACAGACTATTGATCTCGAAAGTGACCCTACCACTATCATTCAATTGTGATTTAGACCCCACAGATGCATTAATAATAATGTAATCCTCTTTCTTACGACTAAATGAATAAAGAATTGGATCGTATAATCTAAAAATTGGATCAAGAATTTTATTTGCCATTTTTAGAGGAATTATTTTGATAAAATACAATACATTTACTATATGCATATACATGTATAACGTTTAATAACAACAATAAATAAATTCAATAATTTGTAGTAACAGCTTTTACTGTATTAATCAACTCCATAGTTTCAAGTATTATTATATAAATAACAATGTGTAAAGGGAGGTAACAACTTATACTGTATCAATCAACTCCTTGACTACGGATAAACACTGGTATCCAGGGACCGCTTTGAAGAAATCGCTGTGTAGTTACAAGTATTATTTCTATAAACAAATTGGTTACTAAGGACCGTAACAAGTGGTGAATATCGATTATCAACATGTTGCATTACACAAAGAAAGTTGTTACGGGTAAAATCAATAGTGCATTCAGACAGAGTCATAAACGAGTGAAGCATTGAATCAATACATTCTGTATAATCTAGAAACTCTATAACGTGAATATTGTACAGTCATTATGAATCACGTTCCTTTCCAAAACCTTTGTTGTTCAGGACTGGCTTTTAATTCCTTGTTAATATCAGGTATTAAACTAAGAAATTGAGAAACTGAAACTGTGACTGTTTTAAACTTTGGGTATTCTGTACAGAGTTTTGCTAGACGTCTTAGTTTTCTACAATGGCTTAGCGAAATACTTAAATTGGTTTTAACGAAATTACTAAATAAACCAAAATTTAATATAAAAAGTTTCTGGAGCCACTGTCCATACGTTACATAGACTTGAATAGTTTGCGCTGAGTTTTGTTTAATAAAAATATCGCAATCCTTAACTATGTCTTTAACCGTATTCTCCTCGTTTATACTATTGTCAAAATGTTTCAATTCCTGCGAATGGGGCAAATCACACACACTATTTTTGAGTTTTTTTAACACTTCCTTATCTTTGGTAAAACTTTTGTTGAAAGTTAGAGGTTTTGGTTTTCTAATAAGTGATTTTTTCATTTCAAAATGATAATCTGCAACTGTTTCTGTACCTTCAAGTAGTATCTTTTCTCTTAATTCCATATAATGATCTAAATGCATCTGGTGGTAATTTATGTGAGCTTCAATATCAGTTGTATAAATCTGAGCTGAAAATAAAAAAACATAGTGTTTTAACAAGGAAAACAATTTGACACGCTCGTACGCCACCCAGCTATAAAATGACAGATAATTACATATTAAAATGTACTTACCTGTGTCTGAAGATTGAGATCCCACTGACATGCTTTCTTCTGCCATGTTTCCCCTGTAGATGTGTCTGTCTCAAACAAAGAACGCAAACTGAATACTATTCTTAGAAACAGCTTGTTTCCATTTACCTGCAGTGAGCTCATAGTAATCAATGTATTGATGTTTATATATTCATGCAATATTGATCTATAATAAAGACCTTACAATATCATGATAATGCAACATGGTTAAAGGGTACACAAGTCTGTCGATCTTAATAAAAACCAGACCACAATGGATTTCTAAGATAAATAAATCATTTTCAAATAGTGGGATAATATGTAATTTGAGGTATTTTATGATGGAATTTGGGGTATTTTATGCTAGGTAGGGACTTGATGGAATGTAGGAAATTTATTGAAGGTGTTTGTCGTAAGAATTCTATGAAAAATGTAGGCTGTTTTATGAAATGTAGGGTGTTAAGGTGTGTTTTGGGTAGACTCAATTTGGTTGAAAGTTTCCCCATGGGATGAAAATGGCATGGGGAAAGGTGCGACCGAATTGAGTCTACCTACACTACTAAAGTTAACCTGAACGGCTGGCAAAGCGCGACGTTCTCAGACCCAAATGTAGTGGTTAAAAAACCGGATTTAAAAAAAAAACGAACGAACGAAATTAGGGTCTGATTTTAATTAGACTGATATAGAAGTATATAGAAATTTAAAGTAAAATATGACCAATACTGCGCTATTACATATAGAAAAGTCATTACGTATAGAAAAGTCATTACATATAGAAAAGTCATTACATATAGAAGTATATAGAAATTTAAAGTGACATATTTAGTATGAGGTATATGAAAGTTCTAGCTCAAGACTACTCTACTGACTATATTCATTTCCAGACCCATATCAACCTTCTAGAATACCAACTGTTCGCTTTTATTACTTTTAAACAATCTAGGGTTTATTGTTATTATTATTTTCATCATTATTATAATTATTATTTTCTGTTTTTTTTTCATTACACGTATTATTATTATTTATAATTATCAATCATATTCATCATTATCGTAATCCAAATTATTGTATATTCTTAATTTTCAGCATTAACTTTTTAAAGGGATTGTAAAGAGGTTTTCTAGCCTTTTTATGTGGACGAAGGACACTTCCAACATCTATTTCGTACATACAAAATATTCATTGGGTGCCCGTGGTTCCTGTTATTCCAGAAAGAAAAACATCACAATCTTAGAAAAAATCGGACTGGATGATCAGGTACAGGGCATTATAAATACATGTTGTCACAACGCTATGACTTATATGATATCGCTGTAACAACATTTATCTAATAACGTCATATCGTTGTAAAAACATGTATTTATAATGCCCTGTACCTGATCATCCAGTCCGATTTTTTCCAAGATTGTGACGTCACTTCCTGTTTTTCTTTCTGGAATAACAGGAACCACGGGCACCCAATGAATATTTTGTATGTACGAAACAGACGTTGGAAGTGTCCTTTGTCCACATAAAAAGGCTAGAAAACCTCTTTACAATCCCTTTAATATCATTAATATTATTTTAAATGAGAAAAAGTAAAAATACAGTTTGATGACACGCAAAAAAGCCAATATGAAATTTAGCACCACGTAATAATTAATAACTGTAATAATATAGCCTATATCTTTTAACTTTTAACATAACAAAGTCCAGTTGTCCAGAATTGTCATTTGTGCAATTCAGACCACATAGGCGACGAGTTTCACTACCTATTCCAAAGTCCATAATTTGCAGATAGTAGACAGAAATATTTAATTAAGTATATGTATCAATACCCATCTTATTTTAAATTTGAATCAATATTCCAACTGAAAGAATCACAACTTACTAATCTAAATTAATTCATTTAAGAAATATTAAGCAATTTTAAAGGGACAGTCTGAATTTGTTTTAGGTCAAAAATTTTTTTTGCTTAAATTTGTGAAAACTTTACACCCAAATCTGTAACTATGTGCCCTTTAATGTATCTGAAAGTTTTAACTAAAAAAATCTAGCCGTTAATTTTTAAACTCTAAAAACATGATAAAATTTTTAAAAATCTTACGTAAGGTTTTTAAGTGTGTTATGTTTTTTGGATGCTGATAGGAAACTACTGAACGGATTTGAGTAAAATAAACGCCCAATTGTAGAGAAATGTCCCTCTTGTGTATTTAATGAATGGCCTTTTAAATAATGTCTACTACCGTCAGTCAATTATGGATTTGTATATATTTTTTTGTTGAATTGTTTATCATTAAATATCATTGTAAATATTTTGTATATTTATATTCATATATATATATACCAATTATTGGTATCCGAATAAAGTCATTATTATTAGAATCTAGATAATTCACTTTTTTTTTATTTATCTTTTTTAAAGAATTAAAATTCTAAAACTCTAAAATAGGGGGAAAAAATAAAAAAGGTGACTAACAATGCAGTGATGTATAGTGCTGGCACAATATATCGTTGTATCAGTGTATCGCGATACGTCATGCCACGATAAGCGTATCGTATCGCGAGGTCGTGTATCGATACTTGACGATACCTCTCATTTCGTAACTTTTTTTTTACAATTCACTATTTATTTTAATCGAGTTTGTTGAATTATTTTGAAAATATTTATAAGACATGGATATGGACAACTCCTATCAACTAAATTTCACATTAATAAAGCTAATATGTATACAAAAATAGATATCGTTACTTTGTAGATGAAGTTTCAATTTTTGTGCCTTTATCCCATATCGCGATACGTATTGTATCGTGACCTTTGTATCGCGATTCGTATCGTATCGTGGCATGGTTGGCAATACCCAGCACTAGTGATGTATATGATACCCTTGCTGATCAGGAGGCACAACATTATTGTCTAAGATTTATGGCAGGCCTTCTCAATTTGTAAAGGGTCAATTGCATATTATAATTGAAATAAAAGGGCCAATAAGAGCATAGATTTAAGCGAGCAGAGCGTTCTTGCGGGTGGTGTCCAGGGGCCCCAAAAACTCCAAGGTTATAAGGTTTTGGCACTAATCCTGCACCAAAAAAGCATTGAATTATATCTATTTTTAATTAGTATCTTTTTTTTATATTTTGTAGTAAACATGTAGTATTCTATGATGCTCAAGATATTTTTTGACTTGTCTGATAATCGTGTAACAGATTATGTTAAAAGAAAATTAGACTTTGAATCTTAATCGATAACCAAATGTGACAAATGGTAATCGGAAATAAAAACATAGCTTGCCAGGCAAGGTAATATACGCCCACTGGCAGCTTTGACTTTAAACAAATATATTTGACAGTCACAGGAAAAAATATGAAACCTTCAGTCATTCTTTTGAACTTTTTGTGGTAATATAATGTAATATAATGAACAATATTATCAAAATCCATCAATGATTATGTATTCTAGAGTGTTTACGAGCCAAAAATCAAGAGCTAACTAGAGCTCGTCTGATTTGGATCTATTTGCCAGTCATGTCTAACTAGAGCTCTTTTCTAATTTGGCTCTATTTACCAGTCATATCTGACTAGAGCTCTTGTCTAATTTGGATCTATTTGCCAGTCATGTCTGACTAGAGCTCTTGTCTAATTTGGCTTTATTTGCCAGTCATGTCTGACTAGAGCTCTTGTCTGATTTGGCTCTATTTGCCAGTCATGTCTCACTAGAGCTCTTGTCTGATTTGGATCTATTTGCCAGTCATGTCTGACTAGAGCTCTTGTCTGATTTAGCTTTATTTACGAGTCATGTCTGACTAGAGCTCTTGTCTGATTTGGATCTATTTGCCAGTCATGTCTGACTTGATCTCTTGTCTGATTTGGATCTATTTGCCAGTCATGTCTGACTAGAGCTATTGTCTGATTTAGCTCTATTTGCCAGTCATGTCTGACTAGAGCTCTTGTCTGATTTGGATCTATTTGCCAGTCATGTCTGACTAGAGCTCTTGTCTGATTTGGATCTATTTGCCAGTCATGTCTGACTAGAGCTCTTGTCTGCTTTGGATATATTTGCCAGTCATGTCAGACTAGAGCTCTTGTCTGATTTGGATATATTTGCCAGTCATGTCTGATTTGGATCTATTTGCCAGTCATGTCTGACTAGAGCTCTTGTCTGATTTGGATCTATTTGCCAGTCATGTTTGACTAGAGTTCTTGTTTGACTGAACTTTATGAATGAATTATTAGGAACTTACATGGATTTAGAGAATGATGAGGCGACATCTATCAGCGGGTTGGTTTGATGGAGTCTTAAAGAATTAAGGTACATAAACATGGCATCATGGCGAAGCATTTGGAAGACTCTGGCTCCACCTGGTTTCTATGGAAACTGGTTACAGCAGACACGAAAGTTCCTTTCACCCTCCAGTCCTTTCCTGCAATATAAATATCAGAATTTCAGAAAAAAAAGCTTGCTAGGCAATGTTATATACACCCACTTGTAGAATTTCTTAAATCAAAACACTTAAAAGAACAAAACCACCATAGAATTTTATATTTAATAACATTTAAATGTGTGTTGACCTGGGTTTTGAATATTTTAAGATTACTGTAACCCTTTATTTTCAACTGAAGGTCAAGTGTCAACATGGAAATATCTTGTTAATCAGATGGGACAATTAAAGTATCGTCTCGGGACCTTATTCAACTAATACCCAATTTGACCCAATATTACTGATGCTTTCAATTTCTGTTTTAAAATTGTAAGCAAACAGTCCCCTTACTTACTATTATAATGGATTCAAACCATACTGGACAATAGGGTTTATAGGATTATTTTTCAAAAACATATCCAAAATGGCAGATTTTCACTATTCCCAAATGAGAAGGGTTTTGATTTTGTGATAAAATTCAATCAAATTAAAAAATCCATGAAAGTTGTATGTGGGAGGTCACATGCACGTCTGCTACACCAAATCATGTGATTGTCACATGATTGCAAGGGTTTATCTATAAATTGTGGGCTGTCAAGGTCAATAATAATAATAATAATATTTAATCATGCCACTTCTTATTTTTCATTTCAACAGAATCACTCTATATTTCATATTTGTGTAGGTCAGATATGTATCCCTATTTTCGCAAAATATCATGCTCCATTTTGTACAATCTTTTTACCCAGAAATATTTGAGATCAAACCTTTATATTTGAATATAATATAGGTTATTGATTCAATTTTATTATTGAACAAAAAAAACGTTGGAAAAAAGGACGTATCGACAGGGAAACGACGGCAAAGCTTTTATGCGTCAAAACTGGTAACCGGAGGATACTGTACACTCCAACAACATTTTTGACAACATGTTGCCGAAAAATGTTGTCAAACTGTTGTCATGTGTGTACAGGGCCAAATTTGTGTTGCCCAGGTGTTTCTGCAACATGTTGGTCAATGTTGTCAGTGTGTACATACAGGTAAGACATTTCATATAAACATCAGAAGAAGGAAGCACATGATATTCTGAATGTAAGGTGAGATGACTACTAGAGTTCAATGTCTGTTCAATAGGTGAGATGACTACTTAAGTTCAATGTCTGTTCAATAGGTGAGATGACTACTAGAGTTCAATGTCTGTTCAATGTCTGTTCAATAGGTGAGATGACTACTAGAGTTCAATGTCTGTTCAATAGTTGAGATGACAACTCGAGTTCAATGTCTGTTCAATAGGTGAGATGACTACTAGAGTTCAATGTCTGTTCAATAGTTGAGATGACTACTAAGGTTCAATGTCTGTTCAATAGGTGAGATGACTACTAGAGTTCAATGTCTGTTCAATAGGTGAGATGACTACTAAGGTTCAATGTCTGTTCAATAGGTGAGATGACTACTAGAGTTCAATGTCTGTTCAATAGTTGAGATGACTACTAAGGTTCAATGTCTGTTCAATAGGTGAGATGACTACTAGAGTTCAATGTCTGTTCAATAGGTGAGATGACTACTAGAGTTCAATGTCTGTTCAATAGTTGAGATGACAACTCGAGTTCAATGTCTGTTCAATAGGTGAGATGACTACTAGAGTTCAATGTCTGTTCAATAGTTGAGATGACTACTAAGGTTCAATGTCTGTTCAATAGTTGAGATGACAACTTGAGTTCAATGTCTGTTCAATAGGTGAGATGACTACTAGAGTTCAATGTCTGTTCAATAGGTGAGATGACTACTAGAGTTCAATGTCTGTTCAATAGTTGAGATGACTACTAGAGTTCAATGTCTGTTCAATAGTTGAGATGACTACTTGAGTTCAATGTCTGTTCAATGGTTCTTCCATTTATAATAGATGATTTTATCTGCACCAGTTGAGTACAAACAAAAATTAAATTAATGTCAAGAATAAAAAAAAAAACCAGAATATTACTAATTAGATACTAAACACACAAAAGTACATGATCAATATGTGCATTTATAAATGTTTCCACTTCACAGTGCACAGTGAACTGGAAGATAGCTTGCCAGGCAAGGTAACATATGCCCAATGGCAGCTTTCATAAAATTTGGACATTTAGCAGAAAGCAACTATCACAAGCATGAACTATATATAACCTTTAGTCATTTAATTATGGTGCTATTTTTATGTTGGTTAAAAAATCAAATATATTTTTTGCACAGCAATAATTGATTAAAAAGTAAAAACATTGAAGGTCATGTGATTATCAAACACATTTACATATGAGTTGACAGATACTATTAGCTAGAAGAAGCAATGTCACACAATAACTGCATTTCCACTGAGCTAGCTTTATCGCCGAACACATTGAGTTAACACTGCAGACTTCAGTCTTGACCACAAAGTCGCACCATATTGACATCACGCGATCTACAAATATTTTCAATAATTTTTAAAAAAATACAACCTCTTAGAATGAACAAAAAATATAATTTGGTCAATAGGAGTTTATAATCATCAACGGACTTGCCTGGTGTCATAATTATACAACAGATTACCTAAATAATCTGATAAATCCAGAAAACAATGTTTAAATACAAAAATTGAAAAACCCTTAATAAAGAAACCAAGTAGGCCCTACTAACGATCCGATCCGCAAAACGAAACTTGAAATCCCAAAGGACATTTTGACATAGGTAACAGCTTATGAACTTTTCACATGAGGAATTATATCAATCATACATGAGTAAGTATATCATAATGAAAAGTGGTATCAGGTGTATTGAAGAATAAGCATACCCCGTCTGGCGCCACAACCGTCCTAGCTGTTAAACATACACAAAACAAACTACAAAACCAGAACAAGAAAAAGCGTCGGATGAAAAAAACGTGACTCGACGACAAATTTACATAAACTTGATCCGTACGCTATCAATCAACGAGGAAGCATTCAACGACCAAAAGTGACACCAAATTATCAGAAGGGCAAGCAAATACTGCCTAGAACAACACCGGTAATAGCTGCTTAATACTAAGGATATAGGTAGGCAAAACAAGAGTAATGTCTTGTAAAATTATAAAACAATAAGGTGACAACTCGACAGTTTCGTGAGGATAAGTTTAAAAGAATTGCTAAGCAAAAGCATTTGCAATCATAACACAAACAGATGATTTGTATTTATAAATCAATTCTTGATGGCGGTCGTAAAATTTCCTAAGAGAAGTTTAGTTAGAGTCGATTTAAGTTGATGAATATATACTCTTATTGACCAAGTTTGAGAACTTAATTTTTTTGTTCATTCTAAGAAAAATTTAGTTGGAGTGGTATTTTTCCAAGAAGACACATATCTGAGTTTATATGATATGTAACTTTGTATCAAATATTAACTAACAAGAACAATTGTTTATTTGTACCAATTTTTAAACTGATCCGAGCATGTCAGAACTCTTCAAAATAAAAGACAGTTTTAATCTCTAACAAAGGAAGCCCTTCCCATTTTAAAATTTTAAAAGAAAATGTCCTCATGTTCTGAAAAGTGTGAGGACAAAATCAATCTTGAAGGATTAAATTATGACATATTGACTTTGAAAATAGAAATGTCATTCTATTTACGTCTTTTAAATTTATTGTGTACCGGCACAATTGGTCTTCATCAAAATTCATCACTACTAAACACCCAGGGCCCATTTCGTTAAAAAATCTTGAGATATGAATTTGTATCATAAGGATTATCTAAATTTTGCATGTGTAACAGAGGTGCTTACAGCCTCGATCTTCGAATCACGGCTCACAACCCAAAATTGAAAGTAGCAATAGGTACTTCAAATAATCGCAGGAGTTTTTAAGGGATTGTAAAGAGCCCTTTTCTAGCCCTTCTTATGTGTATGAGGGACACTTACTACTATTTGATACATTCAAAATTTGCGTTGGGTGCCAGTGGTTCTGTTATTCCAGAAAGACTACATACGACATGACACACACCAAGCTAAAAACATAAAACATATATACAGAAAATGAAAGATAACTGTTAAAGTACCGTACGGAATACGGATATAATTAAAGGGATTGGGCAGTTCAGATACCTCACTGATATTTCAGTGGGATTCCCTTGCTGTTATTATTTAGATTTGGTCGTACTTGATTAACAAGGCTGGGCTTTCCCATTTATACTGTGAATGAGATTTGGCCTGTTAGAGCCTCAAATTTGATGTTGTTATGAATTATTATCCAATGGGGGCTGATGTTTGGCACATGCATTGTCAAGATCGGATGGTAAAAAAGCAGACCTGTTAATGAGTCAGTCGGGGCGTTGCACACGGTAGATTGGCTCTGAAGTTTTATAGGAGTTGTAATGGACTCTGTTCATAGATCCTGAGGGTTTGACAGTTCCATGGACTGATTCTGATTAGAATATTAGCTTGAGTTTGTGCGATACTGATGACTGTTTCTCATCAAAATCTTAAGTTAAATTTTGTCGTAAGTTCAGGATTTTGCAATGAATAATTCCACACTTACGACAATTAGGCCCCAGAGGTTTTCGTGGACTTCGCTCTATTCACAACTCTAGTAAATATGTTATTACTTATTTCCTCGCATTTCACATTCCGAACCCTGGAACGTAGGCAGGATCACGCCTTGTGTCACTGGATTGCATTTAGACACCCTAGCCCTCCTGCTACAAATGTATACCCTCTTAAATTGCTTTTTCATAATTAGGACTCGGTTGAATATTTAAAGTAATTGATTATAAACACAACAAATTTTCAAATTTCGATCATCGATTATCAAATTTCATAATTGATTAAAATTCATGTTATAATTATCATATAAAATAATCTGTAACACGACTATCAGACAAGTCACATCCCACTCAATCTAATTAAAATTAAATTACATTTCGTTTCGGTTATTTTTTTATTGTCAACTCCATGTACTCGACAATCAAAAAATAACCGAAACGAAATGTTATTTAATTTTATTTAGATTGCATCCCACTATATCATTATCATTGTAAAAATTACTTCAGTTTCATTTGTCTTTGATACTTGATATTGATAAATAAGCTCAAATTCAAGTAAAAACCATACATCAACAGACCAAGATCAGAAGATTTCTCAATTAAAAATTGATCGGTAGCCTGCCTTCGATAATCAACCTGAATTTCGTAATCGATACCCATATGCATAACTCTCATAAATCATAAAGCGTTGAATAAATTATGTAAAACCTATTCAAAATATTTTATAAGCTTACTCCTACATAAAAACATTTCATAAAAACCACCAGAGCTTGGCATGCATTCTTCATCTTAAAGGCGAGAGTCAAAAAAATTTATACCTAAACAAATAAATTGATAAAAGCATGTTGTTTAAAAGGAAAACTGCCTTTCGTAATAAATATAAAATTTGATATTTTGAAACTGCAAAATAATGTACCCCTTTACACTAGGCTCCGATAAAGTGGGGCAGGCCTTGATTGGTGCCTGGCCCACTTCAATTTTACTAGTGTGAACGGAATAAAGCGAGCCAACTTAAATCAGGCCTGGCACCGCAATAAGAGGTGGACCAGGTCGGGAATGGTGTCTGGCCCACTTCACAAAATTACTAGTGTAAAAAGAATATGTGCCTGGCTGCGATTAAAAATTCTTCTGCCCATGTGAGTGACAGAATTCAAATACAATCGGATAAATTCAAAAAATCATCCATAGAAATACACAAGTATAATCCTTAAAAAATGCTAAATTAATACATATCAATTGTTTTTCAATAATTGCTTAATTTAATGATTTTTTTTAATTATATAGATAAAGGTAATTGGTTGTATAGTTATGACACTGAAAGATCAATGTCAAGAGGTTTGGCCAAGGACTAGCTGGTAGAAAGGATCCTAACGGAACCTAAGTTATCCTTGTGAAATATATGGCGGGGAATGTGTGTCAATATTATATGCTATGTAGGTAATGCTAATACCATGTAGCTAATGCATATTACAAGTTCCATGTCGCAAAATGTTAAAAGTTACTGCAAAATGTTGAATGCAACGATGATAAATCAATGCAGAAAATGTCAAAAAATTGTAGTCTACTTCACTGGTACATGGAAATTTAACATTAGCATTTTCTCATTAAACGTAGTGAAAACGACATTCGACACATGTACTCTGTATTTTGTCTTTTTACATTTGTATCGTGCATCGTAACAGCGTAAAAATACATGAAATCTGGGTTATATGTAAATTAGTGCACACGGCCCTATTTTCTAATCTCGCGAGATCTCGCGTTGAAAATTAATTAAACTACTGAAGTTATCACACAGATTCAACTAGCATACAGATTCGGTCGATTCGTCTCAGCATACAGATTCGCGTCAAATCGACCCAATATATAAAGTTCATTATTTTAACTTAAATATCGCTAAAATAACTTGAATTTTTTTATGGGAAAAGCTGACAAAAATGTTCTTTCAGTTACGCAAATACCTATACCTACTCTTTTTTTTATCAAAGGTGGACCTATCAAAAAATTAAACAACAATTTAAAAGGCTTAGCCGTCATAGAAACTTTTTCAAATTTAAACTCTACTATTTCACACTATTCCTGATTCCAAATATGAAGTCAGC
The DNA here is from genome assembly GCA_029955415.1 of Lottia scabra. Taxonomy (NCBI): domain Eukaryota; kingdom Metazoa; phylum Mollusca; class Gastropoda; family Lottiidae; genus Lottia; species Lottia scabra. Next base: position 464,591 of record JARJEI010000011.1, on the reverse strand, counting down.
AAGTTGCTGTCTCACTTACTTCATTTATGGTGGCCCATTAAAGACATACTACATTCAACTTATATTTAACTTATCTGAAAATATTACGCAGAATTTAAGGGCGATTTTTAAAGCTTTACAGTCATAGAAACATTCTCAAATTCATATCATGTAATCTCACACTAGTCCCCATTCCAAATATCCAATCAACTAGTTGCTGTCTTGCTAACTTTATGTACGGTGGCTCATTAAAGACACACTACAATCGGCATATCTGAAAATTACGCAGAGTTTACGGGCAATTTTTTAGGCTTAGCCGTCATAGAAACGTTTTCAAATTCATATCATATAATCTCACACTAGTCTCCATTCGAAATATCCAATCACCTAGTTGATGTCTTGCTTACTTTATGTACGGTGGCTCATTAAAGACATACTACAATCGGCATATCGGAGAATTTTCCAGAGTTTACGGGCAATTTTTTCTAGGCTTAGCCGTCATAGAAACGTTTTGAAATTCATACTTTATAATCTCACACTAGTCCTCATTCGAAATATTCAATCACCTAGTTGCTGTCTTGCTTACTTTATGTACGGTGGCTCATTAAAGACATACTACAATCGACTTATATTTTACATATTTGGGAATATTACGCAGAGTTTACGGGCAATTTTCGAGGCTTAGCCTTCATAGAATCTTTTTTGAATTTCATATCATATCATCTCACACTAGTCCTTATTCGAAATATTCAATCAAAAGTTGCCCGTAAACTCTGCGTGATATTCGCAAATATGTAAAATATAAGTCGATTGTAGTTAGGGTTTGTACCGGGAATTTCCGGGAATCCCGCAGTTTCTGGCGAGTACTCATTCCCGGGAACAGCACTCCATTCCCGGGAATGGGAACATAGATTTTTTCACGTTTATTTCACCATTGACAGTGGTACATTCTGTCACCTGGAGAGATACAAATCACCAAAATTTCCTCCATCCAAGCCTCAGAGCCCTAATCCGCTCCTGACGGCAGTGATGGTGGTGATACCTGAGAAATCTGTTGAAATTTCTTTGGAAAAAGAACTTATAAAAACTATCGACGAGGAACTCAAGTAATGTCAGAAAGAGAATACATGTATTACCACTTTCATTTGGGAATTTAGGTCATTTGAGCAGATAGGCCTAAAGACTTTGACATCGAATCTAGAATTTATACATAATGCTCTGAAGTCAATCAATCCGTAATCAGTCGCAGCGGAATAAGGTTTTCTGTTGCAGGCAATTTCTCTCGCCTAGGGGTGAAATCATTGTGCGCGTTGGTCTTCCTGAATAATTGGTTAGATTCGTCGGTAAAATAATCCACTTCCACCGCCACTAATCAATACTAAAACCTATTTGAATAGAGGTATTTTGGGTTCAAAAGTTTTGCGAATTATATGAAAATAGAATTTGATATGAAACTACATAGATAGCTTTAGCTATTATGTCCTTTATTTTTGTAACATAAATTTCATTCCCATTCCCGGGAATGAGATATCCGGGAATGCTGCAAACCCTAATTGTAGTATGTCTTTAATGAGCCACCGTACATAAAGTAAGCAAGACAGCAACTAGGTGATTAAAATTTCGATTGAGGACTAGTGTGAGATTGTATGATATGAATTTGAAAAAGTTTCTATGACGGCTAAGCCTTTAAAATTGCCCGTAAACTCTGCGTAATATTCGCAAATATGTAAAATATAAGTCGATTGTACTATGTCTTTAATGAGCCACCGTACATAAAGTAAGCAAGACAGCAACTAGGTGATTGAATATTTAGAATGAGGACTAGTGTGAGATTACATGGTATGAATTTCAAAAAGATTCTATGACGGCTAAGCCTTAAAAATTGCCCGAAAACTCTGGGTAATATTCCGAAATATGTAAAATATAAGTCGATTGTAGTATGTCTTTAATGAGCCACCGTACATAAAGTAAGCAAGACAGCAACTAGGTGATTAAATATTTCGAATGAGGACTAGTGTGAGATTGCTTGGTATGAATTTCAAAAAGTTTCTATGACGGCTTAGGCTTAACAATTGCCCGTAAACTCTGCGTAATTCTCAGATATGCCGATTGTAGTGTGTCTTTAATGAGCCACCATACATAAAGTAGGCAAGACAGCAACTAGGTGATGAAATATTTCGAATAAGGACTAGTGTGAGATTGCTTGGTATGAATTTCAAAAAGTTTCTATCACGGCTAAGGTTTAAAAATTGCCCGTAAACTCAGCGTAATTCTCAGATATGCCGATTGTAGTGTGTCTTTAATGAGCCACCGTACATAAAGTAGGCAAGACAGCAACTAGGTGATTAAATATTTCGAATGAGGACTAGTGTGAGATTACATGGTATGAATTTCAAAGCGTTTCTATGACGGCTAAGCCTAGAAAAAATTTCCCGTAAACTCTGGAAAATTCTCAGATGTGCCGATTGTAGTATGTCTTTAATGAGCCACCGTACATAAAGTAAGCAAGACAGCAACTAGGTGATTGGATATTTCGAATGGAGACTAGTGTGAGATTATATGATATGAATTTGAAAACGTTTCTATGACGGTAAAGCTTTAAAAATCGCCCGTAAATTCTGCGTAATATTTTCAGATAAGTTAAATATAAGTTGAATGTAGTATGTCTTTAATGGGCCACCATAAATGTAGTAAGTGAGACAGCAACTTGCTGACTTCATATTTGGAATCAGGTATAGTGTGAAATAGTAGAGTTTAAATTTCAAAAAGTTTCTATGACGGCTAAGCATTTTAAATTGTTGTTCAATTTTTTGTTAGGTCCACCTTTGATAAAAAAAAAAGCGTATGTGACGTATATGATGGGCCACCGTACACAGAGTAGATGAGATAGCGCTATAGGTATTTGCGTAACTGAAAGAACATTTTTGTCAGCTTTTCCCATAAAAAATTCAAGTTATTTTAGCGATATTTAAGTTAAAATAATGAACTTTATATATTGGGTCGATTTGACGCGAATCTGTATGCTGAGACGAATCGACCGAATATGTATGCTAGTCGAATCTGTGTGATAACTTCAGTAGTTTAATTAATTTTCAACGCGAGATCTCGCGAGATTAGAAAATAGGGCCGTGTGCACTAATTTACATATAACCCAGATTTCATGTATTTTTACGCTGTTACGATGCACGATACAAATGTAAAAAGACAAAATACAGAGTACATGTGTCGAATGTCGTTTTCACTACGATTAATGAGAAAATGCTAATGTTAAATTTCAATGTACCAGTGAAGTAGACTACAATTTTTTGACATTTTCTGCATTGATTTTTCATCGTTGCATTCAACATTTTGCAGTAACTTTTAACATTTTGCGACATGGAACTTGTAATATGCATTAGCTACATGGTATTAGCATTACCTACATAGCATATAATATTGACACACATTCCCCGCCATAGAAATATAGAAGTTTCTTTCTCTAATTGGCTGTATAAACTAGAACACAGGCTAATCAAATGGCTGCATTAAACTGCCTAATAATGTTATTATACAGAGCTCATGATTGCTTGACATTGTGAAGATACATATATAAGGGAATACTGAAACCAATGCATTTTACATTTCCAACTGATCCAAAGGGGAGTCTTAAAGGGATATGTTCACTAACTGTTCGACCAAATTTTAGTCTCAGAACCTGGAATTTTTTAACTTATCTCACATCTCTCTCTCTCTCTCTCTCTCTCAAAATTTAAGTCTTCAAATCCCTGTGTAGCCATAATTATTAGCGTTTAAAATTTAAAAATATGACTCGTTGATTAGTAAGACTATGCCTTATATAAAAAACACATGTCATGATACCGGTATAAAGAAAATTTAAGATAAATGCTAGGGTAGGAGTATATTTAAGGTCAAAATCGACCCATGAAAATGTTGAACATTTCCCTTTAAAGGGGACCAGTCTTCATTTTTATTGGTTGATTTGGGTCTTGAATATTCTTAAGTATCCTTCAGAAGCACTAGTAATGTACGAAAATTGCTTATTTCCTTCAAATATATCTTAAACTAGACATTTCTCCTTCTATTTCTATAGATGACTTTTTTATATATTGCATAGTATCGCTAATGTGTAGTAGGTAGTGCTGGGTATTGCCAACCATGTCACGATACGATACGAATCGCGATACAAAGGTAACGATACAATACGTATCGCGATATGGGATAAAGGCATAAAAATTGAAACTTCATCTACAAAGTAATGATAGCTATTTTTGTATAGCTTTATTAATGTGAAATTTGGTAATTTGGTTGATAGGAGTGATCCATATTATCCACATCTTATAAAGATTTTCAAAATAATTTCAACAAACTCGATTAGAAAAATTAGTTATTTGTAAAAAAGATCTACACTTTTTACGAAGTGAGAGGTATCGTCAAGTATCGATACACGACCTCGCGATACGATACACATATCGTGGCATGACGTATCGCGATACATCGATACAATGATATATTGTGCCAGCACTAGTAGTAGGGCATTATAACTTTCAAATGCTAATAATTATGGATGCACATGGATTTGAAGACTTAAATTTCAATGGTGAGTTGTGATAACCAGTACTAAATTTCTGAGCTAAAAAAGTCCCCGTTTCTGAGACTTGGAAAATCGACCCACGAAAATGAAGCCTGTGCCCCTTTAAATCATTCCTTGGAGGGAATCTTTACCAAAACGTCTCTTACAAGTCATTTACCATTTATAATATGTTTGAAAAGTTACGCTGACTTTTTAAGTGAAAGAAGTGTATAAAAACATAAATCAGATCATTGACATCTGCATAGCTATATGCATAGAAACCACTTAACTGATGCATAGAAACTAATTAACTGATGCATAGAAACTAATTAACTGATACATAGGAAAAGTTTAAATAATGAAAACATCTGTAACAGTCTGCAAGACTTATCTGAAATCTTTATTTTAAAATTAATATTGGTTATTAAAATTGTCTCTATATTGATGTTGCACTATTGATATGAGCATAGGACCTTCATTTCAGCGCCCAATATGGAACGAATATTCTTTAAAAATCTATTACATAACCACAAGAAAACTCTGTACTTTGAATGACATTTTTTTCAAATTTGACCTGTTTCTACAAAGTAGAGATATTACATATACTAGAAAATGTCGAAGTGACCTTGCATCTAGGTTGAGTGAACGAACACAAGTGCAGTGGGGCATTAATCAATAAAAATATATAACATTTAGTAACGAAGTAAATTTAACAAATCTCCCAAGTAAATGATGTGCATTAATTAACAAATTATCGATTAATTAAAAAAACATAACGAACATAACATAAAAAAAATCATGTCAAATTATTTTCAAACTTACTGGTTTTCCTTTTTAAATTTTTTTTAAAACTTGACATCTAAACCCTCTCAACATATTTACGTTAAATATAACACTAATTGGGCAAGATCCCGTACATAGTGAAATTCCATCATAGATCTCACCTACGAGGAGCCGCTACAGCTGTGCCTAGTATTCATAGAATTAGACTAACAAAAATGAAATATTATCTGAAATAGAAAAATTCTTACCTAAAGAAAGATTAAAAATAAACTACTCACCTTTGTGAAAGATTAGGTAGAGCTGAATGTCGTTTGAACTATTTTAATATGAATGACATATACAATCAAGGTATGATACAGGTTTTATTTCCTATATGTACATGTCACACAGACCTTTTCCACCGATATACATGTATATATAATATGCTTGGCTTAACCTTAACAGTTCCTTTCCAACGTTTTTTATAAGAGAAAGAGAGTTATGTCCCTTCATTTACTGCAAGTTTTTAAAATGCAGTCTGCAATCATAGTGCATAAATGAGTCTTTATATATCATATATGTATCACTTTAAGTCTCGATCAACTACAAGCGAAAAATTTAATCAATAATTTTAAACTTATCTTAACATTTCAAAATTTTCACATTTATTTGATCAATAACGTTTTGAATAAACTTAAAGTTGGGAAGCCTTGAACGAATTTTAACCCTTATTTTTTCTTGTTAATAAAAAAATTGAAAAAATCTACTAAAAAACATAAATGGATGAAACTTAATGGTTTTTTCACTATTTGTATCATATTGAATAAATACATAAATGAGTCAGTTGAAGGGATTCTAGGGAGGTTTTCCAGCCTTAAGCTAAGATTCCATATACAAGTCATGGGACATAAATGACCATTGTGGATCTGTCATGCGTCAAATATGACTCCATATGCGTTATCTTTTGACTTCTACACAGATGGATGCTTTGGCAGGAAAAAAGACGGAGAATCCCCACAAAAAAATTTAACATTTGGGAGATCTCCGCGCGGAAAGGCATCTGGATGCGTCAAAAATCGCTACACGCATGATGGAGACCATTTGACGGATACCGTTTCCGCATATATGGAAACACCTTTTAAACCAACCATTTTGATTTTTAACGCATGACGAACAACGGATCCACATGACGCACATATGGAATCTTAGCTTAATATGAGAGTGTATTTTAGTAACACTTAAAATTTTAGCTTCTTTTTGCACCATTGATTTCTAGCCATATTTCTGTAGTTATTGCAATGCCATGACTAGATCAGAATATGATATCACTATCACATTTACCATTCAAGCCAAATATTTCAGTTAGTTGCATCAAAAAAGCAGGTAATATTTTCAAGAATTTAGGGAACCTGAGGGACTTTAAAAGGGTTGTAAAAAGGATTTCTAGCCTTTTATTTGTACGAGAGACACCTCAAACTTCTATTTGGTACATTCAACATTCCTGCTGAGTGCCCGTTGTTCAAGAAAGACATCACCAGATGTGATGCTCACACCGCTTCTACAAAGCTTCAGACCACATATAATATCACACAGTGTTATCTCCCCTATTTGCGTCGCAAACTATTTTCTTCGACGCAATTTTCTTCGGCACTATGGTAATGAATTGTGCTAATTATAAGGAAAGAAAACCGGTTTTGTGTGATATATCAAACAATGAGCATCAATTATCTTGGATTAACGAAGAAAGAAGTGCCGCCATCTTGGATTAACGAAGAAAGAAGTGCCGCCATCTTGGATTAACGAAGAAAGAAATGTGCCATCTTTTAAGGGGAGATAACACTGTGTGATATTATATGTGATCTGAATTAGCTTAAGCAGCGGGGAATATATTGTCATATCCAGTGTAGTCTTTCTGGAATAACAGGAACCACGAGCACCCAGCGGGAATTTTGAATATATCATATAATATATGATATATTCAAAATTCCCGCTGGGTGCTATATTATAGAAGTTAGAAGTGTCTCTCGTACACATAAAAAGGCTAGAAATCCTCTTTACAATCTCTTTTCTAAACTTTTAATGTAAGCTTATATTGGGACACTGATATCAATTTGATATATTCCAATTTTCAGTTTAGAAAACTAGATTTTTTGGCCCATAATGATTTCACTATTACAAACTTCATGCAACCTAAGTGGCGAAAAGAGAAATTATAGCATCACTGAAGTACACCGCATAAAAAGGTCATAAAACCCTAATGCATTCAGGAATGTTCTAATATACAGTACAGACATTCAAATGCCCCCCTTTAACCCTTTTATTGTGTATACCCGGTAGTACCAGGTATAATATAATGTTGCTAAAATACGCATACCTGATACCGGGTACTTTTAAAAAATATTGATTTTTGTTCTTTATTCATTCATTGCGTGTACCTGGTATAACCGAGAAAAATAAAAATATCGCAAGGGAGACCACTCTGTCACATTAAATAGTTTCAAAGGGGGTTTTTGTGAGTATTTTTGGCATCAATTTATGGATCAAATTTTTTGCCTTAAAATTTGGGCCTAGCACAGGGCGTGGAATTACCTCTAGCAATGAAAGGGTTAAGAGGATGGTTTTTTTTCTTTCTTTTATCTTGTTTTAAAACGTATGGGAATCCATTTTTAAGAAATGTAACATAAGCATAGTTGAGTAATAAATAAAATTGATAACATGATTCTAAACATAGTCTGCCAGGTGTGAGCCATCATTCAAACATATGGCCTCAGAAAGGGGATGAATAGGAGAAAACCTGGGTCTTGGCCAATCAGGTATTGGATAAGGGAGACTTTGGTTCTCCACTTAAAAGTGGTTGCTAAGCAATATACGCCCACAGGTATTTTCACTGATACACCAAGGGCTGAAAATTTGTCAAATCATTTCGCAAATCATACCCAAATTTTAACTTGTAAAAGATCTTGTAGATATTTTTTGTGTTTTCTTTTTGAATTACACATTCCTATGTGGGCAATTAAATTATCAGAAGTCAACATTTAATTATTATTAGCCTAGCATCAGCCATGCATGTACCGGTAGCCTAATGCCTAAGCATTATGTGCATCGAGGACATCAATTTTCACCATTTCAATAAAGTTCCTGCAATTCCAATAATACATAGTATTTGATGTGTCAAAAATTTTGCGAAATAAGGTCTTCAAGTTTGAAAGTAATCAAACACGTAGTTCTAGTGGAATTGCAGAAACCACAAACGTGTTTAATTGAAAATTGGAATTGTTCAGTGTCAGTGTCACATTACAGTACTACACATTATTTTGTTTTTAGAAAACCTTTTCTCCATTTTTATAAATCAAGTATTTTCACAACATTACTATATTTCCTAAGCTTAACAATTAGTTATTCAATATTATGGATCAATTGAGCCCTTCGAACCATACCAGCCATCCGGCTTTTTTGTGAAATTAAGTTTACAATTGTTATAAGTTGTGGTTATAGGTGCTTTATTTCTCAGATAAAATGCATGGCAAAAAATGCTCTCAATTGGGAAATATGATAGGTGTAGTTCAATAAGGTGCACCTCTCTAAAATTCATATTAAAAAAATTATCACATTCGACCAAATTACCATCCTTAGAATTCATTACTTAGAATTCATTGGCATATAGCCGTAGGAGACAAGGGGGCAGAGTCATGGGCCCCTATGTAAAAGTGTACAATGTCCGCCAGTGGAAAATGTCCGCTGGACATTTTGCACTAGTGAAAAATGTTCAATGGACATTTTGAACTAGTGATTAATGTCCATAACTAAATAAAGGACAGTTCTATCTAGCGTATTATGTCCAACCCGGACATAAATACCCCCGGACATTATTTTCGCTTACACCTACAGCTATAATGTTCATTCGGAAAAAGTTTAATGACATTTCTGTTAATTTTTTTCCTTGAAAATACTATTTTTGGTCGTTTCCTGGTCCTTTCTGTTCGGTTCATTAAGTATGGTGCACATAAGAAATAAGAGATCATACAAATGGACTGTTGTTGTAAATAAAAATAAAAGTGTAGGCTTATAATAATAATAATAATAATAATAATATCTTTATTAGGGTAAAAATTATTAGTTATAATGCCACTATATTGGCAGATTTACTTAAATGCACGCTACATGGTGCCATGTAGCACAACTTCATTAGCCCTATCTTTTACAGAAAGTAGGACAGAAAGTTCTAGTCATTTCATTTAATTTTTTTCATACATGACAAAATATTAATGGACTATTCGGATTATTGTAAACTAAAAAACGTCTGGATCAAGCTAGACTATGAAATCTCAAAATGTCAAAAGTTTTTAATATTTTTAATTCTTTGTCTTGTCCATGAGAACAATACTCCACATGCGAACAATTTTGTGCTGTTTTAGTCATAATTTGCCGAAAAACTAACTATAACTCGATTAAATTATTACAATTTTACACATACCTTTGCGACATAACTTTTTTTTTATGATGGCTGGATAATCGAAAAGTTTCTTTTTTAATTTTTCGGACTATATCGATTACGTAATTCATTTGCAACAAGGAAACGGACGGTAGAGGTTATTTGCGTCAAATAGTTCATAGAACTGTGAATAGATAAATAATGTAATATACCTAACCCGCTTGTATATAAGTTAAATCTACAAAATATTCACTTTTGTAATATGTTAAACGAAAATGTGTTTCGATTTATTAAACAATTTCAAATCTTACATTTCATTAAGTGCATATTTATAGTTTCTAAAATTTAGAACAGAAAAATGTCATGTCATAATTTTAACTGAATAAAATATTATTTCGTTTACTGATACAAACTAGTATTAAAAAGATTGGTTGAAAATTTAAACGACCGTAAAGAGCGCTTGTTTTGATTTTGAAAAAGTAGAAGTACGGTAGGCCTAGTACATTTAATTTGTTTTATTCACATTCTGAATATTTGTATTTAGTAAGAAATGTATAAATGATCTCCTCTAAAAATACCTATATTATCTATATTGTGGCAAAGCCATGATGACAAGTTGACAACAGAGTGTCTGTGATAAACATTTCATTTAAATAAATGAGTAAGACAGTAAGAGTGAGTAAGACTTCACTGACTCAGACTGAGTTAAACTGAAAGTACTTGACCAATACTGCCAACAGGTCTACTGTACTGATCTACTGTAACAGTAGTAGGCACTAGACTAGGGTCTTACTGGAACTTTACTGTTACTTCATGTCTGTCACCTTTGCTTGCTGCCATTCCTTATTACTGCCACTGTTGTGTAATTACTAATTAGTCAGATAAAACCTGCCGTTGAGCGGGTCAACGTCAGGCTGCCATGCTGTATCATTTCATTGCGGAAATTCAAATCCTTTATTAAGCCCCTGTGTCCTTGAAAATCGGCACATCTCGATACATTTTCATAAAATATTAAATAAAAATGTAAATTTAATTATCTCCTAGCTCAATAAATACCTTTTATTTTGATCGAAAGTTTCCAAGCGAGAATCCTATCAGTGATGGCTGCCATAAAGGCGGAGCTTACAGGTTGTGAGCGAGTTATCTCCGCCCACATCCGCCAACAGTTAAAAAAAAAAAATGGCGGTTCAAGTCGATCTGGGACTGCTTCAAATTTTGTTTCGGCGTAAGACGGCACTTTTGAGAGTTTCTTGTGAAGTCTTTGTATTCCATCGATAAGAAAATTCTTCGAAATTTCCGAAAAACGTAAATTTATAAAGATAGGCCAATTTGTTAAGACCTGAGAGTCGTTCAAACGCCGGGGACCCTGGTCTCCGGAAAATCGCTATGGATTTTAATAGGACGGATCCCCAACTATTGTGTAATGTGTACTGCCACTGGCATGTATCCGCCTGTTTAATTCATTTTAAGCATTTAATTATTTATTAATTTATAGCTTAAAGACTTTGGAAAATGGCCAGTGGAGAAATGGAAGATATTGAAAGTTTAAAAGAAAGACTGCAGGAACAAGAAGAGAATTGTCGCAGAGCTGCCGAGATTGGAAAATCTTTATTAGAAGAAAATATAGAATTAAAATCGAAAATTGATGATGTTGTTAAACAATATTCAATGAAGGTTGAGGTGAGATTAAAAGAATATTTTAATTTGAACCAAAATTAGCTTGCACTGTTTGATTTCTGTCAAATGTTTTGTATTGTATTGGAGTTGGTCTAATGTAGTGGCTAGTCTAATATTTAAGTTAAATTTCTATATATATAGAGTGTTTGTCAAGTTCAATTTTCAGTTTCTTGATAGCACAACAATGTAAGCCTCCAAATTATTCTTTTCCAACAGAAAGGCAAGAATCATTCACTGTATGGTCATCCAGTGATTCATGTTATTTTGTAAACATGTCTTCAGATTACATGCTGGTTACGAGGGTTAACGTCAAGCTTAAATTAGTTGCACCCAAATTAATTATAACAGTAGTCCCACCACTATAAATGGAATAAAATAACCCCCAGAGTGTTCTAAATTAGCGCAAATGTTTCTGAAGCCTTCTCTGGAGCTCTTGGTGGCTTATTTTCCAATCCGCACTGAAATACAGGATGTGCCCAAATTAATGTCATCTAAAGCCCTGGGTAAAAGGGTACTCTTGTCTGTGCCATGTGAACATTAGGAAACTATTCAAAGGGTTTAGATAGCATGTTTATTTCCTGTTTAAATTAAATCAAATCGTCCACCTAATGCTGGCTGGAGGCATTTTCTATTTCTTTTGCTCTCATTACACCAGAGTAATATTTTGAATTCAGGCTTTAGAACAAGAGAATTATTCATTGACGTTGAAAGGTGAAGGACATCGTAAAGAAAAAGAATGGTTTGATGAAGAATTATCTCAACTCAGATCAGATTTATCTTCACAGAAAACAAAATTACTTGATGAATATGAGATGACCAAACAACAAGAAGCCTCTCAGTTCAAGAAACAGGTTGGTACCATTTGTACTCTTTAGTTTACTAACTGATGGAACTCACTAACAGCTAATTTTACATATTATATTGATAGCATCAATTTTGCACCATTCCAATTTCCATTCCGACGTCTGTTGTTCTTGCAATTCCACTAAAACTAATATGTTTTATGACGTCACTGACAGTGATTTAAAGTGGCACAGGCTTCATTTTCGTGGGTCGATTTTTCAAAGTGTCAGAAACAGGGACTTTTTTAGTTCAGCAATTTATTACTGGTTATCACAACTCACCATTGAAATTTGAGCCTTCAAATCCATGTGCATCCATAATTATTAGCATTTGAAAGTTATAATGCCCTACTACACATTAGCGATACTATGCAATATATAAAAAAGTCATCTATAGAAATAGAAGGAGAAATGTCTAATTTAAGATATATTTGAAGGAAATATACAATTTTCGTACATTTCTAGTGCCTCTGAAGGATACTTAAGTTTATTCAAGACCCAAATCAACCAATAAAAATGAAGACTGGACCCCTTTAAGCATTTTATGATGTCATTATCATTATGCTTTGTGGAAGGGCAAGATCCACAGACTGAAAATGGCAATGGCAATACAACACTTAACAATCACTGTAAATATTTTATTTATTATCAGATAAATGAATTGAAAGGAGATTATGAAATATCTCAGAAAATAGAAATTCAGTTAAAAGATAAAGTACAACAATTAGAAGATTTACTTCAACAGCAACTAGACCAAACTCAAGTTACTTCTCGTTCCTTTTCAACCAGTGGTGATGAAATTAATGACTTACAACAAGAGATAGTTAGACTACAGGCAGATAATGTAAGTTTAAAATTGATCATGTGTTTTAGACATACAACAAACTTTAGTATAGCAGACCACAGTTCCCAACCGGGGGTACCAGTAAACATCAGTATGACAATATAAACAATTTGGCATTTGAAGAGTTAAAACACATTTGATATTTAGCTCATTGACCCTCTAGAAGGCACAATTCTTGAAGATTTTTAAGAAACCTGTTGAAATGTTTTATGACACAATAAACCCTATCGAAAAATAAAAAATTATTTGATATGAGTTATTTCCCTTCTTTGAAAAATTGTAGTTTTTGCTCAGAAACATTCTACAAGGCAGAAGGATTTTGACTAAACTTTACTTAATTCAAGTTCTGAACAAAATGTAAGCCTATGACTACAGGTTTAATATTTCATGGTTGTAATGGTTGCTGTTTTCTGCCAAATGTTCTTTTCAAACAAAGCTGTCAGTGGGCGCGTATATTACCTTGCCTGGCAAGCTATCTTAAAAATATTGTTTAGGAATAGATAAAATATCAAACTACATCAACCAACAAATATCCTTTGACTTTCATGTTGTATCTTAATATTACTTAGGGTGGGCGAAGGGGTACCAAGAGATTGTGTAAAAAATTAAGGGTTCTAAAGGTTGGGAGCCAAGGGTATAGCTGGTATAACCATTGTTCTGAATTAGAATTTGAACATAACAATGAGCTGTTTCAGATATTAAATCCACTCCAGGACAGAATTAAAATTAGATTACATTACGTTTCGGTTATTGTTGACTCCATGTAATCTAACCACTTATATAAGGCATCTTCTGGTGACGAAAATTTCAGGCAATCAAAACCTACCTTCAAGATCGCGGGTCTATGCATTGATATGCATTGTGGGAAGACGAAACAGAAAGTAAAGTGACACAGCAGTCCAAGTTATGACGTAATACAAACTATACCAATATAAACGTTGTTCTGATTGGCGGTGGGGTCGCACGTGCTATAAATAGCTTATTCGTCACCAGAAGATTGGTTAGATTACATGGAGTCGACACTCAAAAAATAACTGAAACGAAATGTAATCTAATTTTAATTGGATTGGTGCTTGTATGGCCTCTCAATATAGAATATCATACCAAATTGTATTGTCATGTTACAGTTATTTTCCCAGTGGTATATCATGATTTGATTGTTATGTATTTCATAGTTTGAATTTGTATTTTGTAGACAGGATTAACTAGTCAAATGATTGATACTCATACTGAGTTAAAATGTTGTCAAGATGAAGTCCAGGCGTTCAAGTCTAGATTATTACGGAAAGATGAAGAGATACAAGAAATACAGTGTTCTATGACTTCATATTGTAACAGTATAGAGGTAATTTTTAAATTTTCTAAATTTCTTATGTGAATCAGAGATACTTATTTTTTCAATTTGCACCATTCCAATTTCCAATTTATGGTTCGAGCAATTTTTTCAAAATTAATGTGCCTTTTAAGAATATGAAAACTTTTACAGAAATTCAAAACAGAGAATGCTGATCTTACGGCACAATTAGAGGCTTTAAGAATGGAAGCCAATTTACAGAATTCTAAAGGCAACTCTATCTTTTCTGAGGTAGGTTTCTGTTTCTCTTTGTTACTCTGCATTTTATCATCTGTAAACTATTAACAAATTCCAGCCATTAATTCTATTGCTACTTTTTGAACCCTAAATGTAATTTAGATAGAACGTCACATACCCAGAACTCCAAGCAATATTATTTAAAGTATATGACGTTAACGTTATATGACGTCACTTGACAACGGTATATATATTACATAAGGATGGGCTAGTATACCGACCACTCGGGTTAAAGTTATATGACGTCACTTGACAACGGTATATATTACATAAGGATGGTCCAGTATACCGATACCGACCACTCGGGTTAAAGTTATATGACGTCACTTGACAATGGTATATATTACATAAGGATGGTCCAGTATACCGATACGACCACTCGGGTTAAAGTTATATGACGTCACTTGACAATGGTATATATTACATAAGGATGGTCCAGTATACCGATACGACCACTCGGGTTAAAGTTATATGACGTCACTTGACAATGGTATATATTACATAAGGATGGTCCAGTATACCGATACCGACCACTCGGGTTAAAGTTATATGACGTCACTTGACAATGGTATATATTACATAAGGATGGCCCAGTATACCGATACCGACCACTCGGGTTAAAGTTATATGACGTCACTTGACAATGGTATATATTACATAAGGATGGTCCAGTATACCGATACGACCACTCGGGTTAAAGTTATATGACGTCACTTGACAATGGTATATATTACATAAGGATGGTCCAGTATACCGATACCGACCACTCGGGTTAAAGTTATATGACGTCACTTGACAATGGTATATATTACATAAGGATGGCCCAGTATACCGATACCGACCACTCGGGTTAAAGTTATATGACGTCACTTGACAATGGTATATATTACATAAGGATGGTCCAGTATACCGATACGACCACTCGGGTTAAAGTTATATGACGTCACTTGACAATGGTATATATTACATAAGGATGGTCCAGTATACCGATACCGACCACTCGGGTTAAAGGTTGCAGGTCTTTTTATGGTTTTCTTTCATTCTTTGAACTACCGGTAAATGAATATTGTGAAATACTAAATTCCACTTGTTCACTCATTCTGTGTGTATTTTAAAGGTTGAAGATAGGAGAGTTGAGGCTGAAAAAAGGTTGATTTCACTACGAGTTAAAAGCGACACATTGAAAGATAAACTGGAATTGGAAAAACAACTTCATCAGAGACTCAAGGTAGTATCCATGGGCTGAATATATAGTGAGGTTCTATAGCACAGTGGTTAGCGCATCATTCTTTACAAACATGACGTCATTTGCTTGGATACAATTGAGAGTTCGGTTCTCGATCAGAGTGTGAAAGTCCGATGACCTTGAATAAGTCAGCTTCACTCATAATTCCAGTCCACACAGCTGTAAATAGGTACGGATAATCTGGGGAAAGATCAATGCCAAGAGGTTAGGCCACGGACCAGCTGGGAGAAAGGATCCTCACGGAACCTAAGTTGTTATCCTTGTAAAATATGGATGTTTCTTTTTCTTTTTATTTTTAAACTGGACTTAATAAATTATTAAACAAACCCAACAGTATAAGGTTGTGCAATGACTTCATTACTAAAATCTCTGATTATCCTCTCAGATTTCTCCTTTTTATACGCCCTCATCTCTCTATGAGGACGTATATTGTCGGCACCCATGTCCGTCCGTCTGTCTGTCCGTCGGTCCATCCGTCAACATCTGCTCGTAAACACTCTAAAAACTAGAGTTTTTGACGGAATCAATTGAAATTTGATATGTGTATACATATTCATGAAACGAAGATCAAGTTCGATTTTGAGCTATTTTTGATTGTTAGAAGCAGAGTTATTGCCCTTGCCCCAAATCTGTAGGTCTGTCAATCATCAATTGCTTCTAAACGCTATAAAAACTAGAGTTTTTGACGGAATCAAATTAAATTTGATATGTGTGTACATATTCATAAAACGAAGATCAAGTTCGAATTTGAGCTATTTTCGATTGTTAGAAGCAGAGTTATTGCCCTTACCCCAAATATGCTATTACTCTCTTAGTTTTCAACCAATTTTGATAAAATTTTAAATGGATGTTATTGGACCTAAATCGCAAGGTTTGAGAAAGTTTAGTTTACTCCTAATTATATTTAAGACTTTTTCGTTAGGCGTATTTGGCCATGGTCCACTATTTTCAAAGATACAATTCTAGTAGGAAATCAACAAGTATAAAGCAATGCCACAGTTTTGATAAACATTTGTTGCTTTGTGCAATTCAAAATTGAAGAAGAAAGACTAGTTATTAAACCTTATTCAAAAAGGTTACAGTCATTGAGAAATCTTTATAATATAATATAATAACAAAACAAGTCAGAACAGAAAAAAATAGTAGATTACCTATCTATAAATTGAGCTATTACTGGTTAAAGTTTTATGCAACATACAATATGTTCCCCCTCCTAAGAAAGGCATGTTTACCCATCTGAAGAAATCAACTTGAACTACCGTACGT
This sequence comes from Lottia scabra, assembly GCA_029955415.1. Classification (NCBI taxonomy): domain Eukaryota; kingdom Metazoa; phylum Mollusca; class Gastropoda; family Lottiidae; genus Lottia; species Lottia scabra. The sequence goes on along the minus strand of JARJEI010000011.1, from coordinate 447,382 downwards.
AAAGGCATTATGATTTAAAGGGATTGTAAAGAGGTTTTCTAGCCTTTTTATGTGGATGAAGGACATTTCTAACATCTATTTCGTACATACAAAATATTCATTGGGTGCCCGTGGTTCCTGTTATTCCAGAAAGAAAAACAGGAAGTGACGTCACAATCTTGGAAAAAATCGGACTGGATGATCAGGTACAGGGCATTATAAATACATGTTGTTACAACGATATGACGTTATTAGATAAATGTTGTTAAAGCGATATCATATAAGTCATAGCGTTGATTGATTTTAAACACAGCCTTATTATTCAATCAGATTACTGTATTTCTTAAAATCTTGATTTTATCTAAGTTAAGTTTTCGAGAATAAGGCCCCAGTTCATTTGAATTTGATCGAAGACAGAATTGGAACATACAAAATCTGTTCGAGCAATGATTACAGTAATTGTTTTTAACTATTGATAGTGACTGTAGGTAATGTATTTTTGATTGTCTCTCTTTAGATGCAGATGGTCATGTTATTACAAATGAGTACAGGTCAGAATGATACAACTTCAATATCTCGTCTTCAATCTCAACTCACAGAAGCTAGAACTACAATACAAGAATTAATGGAAAAAATAGAGAAATACGAAAATACTGAGGTAAAATTTAGCTTGGTGATATTTTAATGAGCATTATTCAGCTTGACGACATAGTGTATTGCAGCTCAGGGGCCTCAAGTCTTACGATTAAAAATTGTCGTAAGTGTGGAATTTGTCAAAATTTATCGTAAATTGTTTTGAGAAACAGGCCCTAGCATAATAATGAAAATAACTTGTGATGTTTCTACAAATGAAAGGGGTCCAAGCGTGCCTAGTGCAGCAAAATGTGATTTAGACTTGGTACCCAAGATAAAGTTGTTGGTATATATATTTGGCTTTGCTACTCAAATACTAATAGGTTCAGATTATACCTAGTCATCTGATTGATTGCATGTTATGTAGACTTTTTTTACACTTTTTTATTTGAGAGCAAAGACTTATTTAAAGTGGCACAGGCTTCATTTTCGTGGGTCGATTTTTTCAAGTCTCAGAAACAGGGATTTTTTAGCTCAGCAATTTAGTACTGGTTATCACAACTCACCATTGAAATTTGAGTCTTCAAATCCATGTGCATCCATAATTATTAGCATTTGAAAGTTATAATGCCCTACTACACATTAGCGATACTATGCAATATATAGAAAAGTCATCTATAGAAATAGAAGGAGAAATGTCTAATTTAAGATATATTTGAAGGAATTATGCAATTTTCGTACATTTCTAGTGCTTCTGAAGGATACTTAAGTATATTCAAGACCCAAATCAACCAATAAAAATGAAGACTGGTCCCCTTTAATACTTACTGTTTAAAGGGCCATTCTGCATTTTTGAAAAAAGTTTCCATTTTCAAAAAAATTGCAAATGCTACCTGAGGGTATTTTTTAAGTATGCTTATTGTATCTCTATATCTTGTTGATCAAACTGAATTTGGTTTTAAAGGGTTAATTACAAACAGGGAGTAATTATTCTTAATTAAGAAATTTGACCTAGTTTTGGTGTTTTCCCTTTAAATGGCTACAATATTTCTAGCTGAAACCTTTTAAATACACAAGAGGGACATTTCTCTACAATTAGGCGTTTATTTTACTCAAATCCGTTCAGTAGTTTCCTATCTGCGTTCCAAAAACATAACACACTTAAAACCTTACGTAAGGTTTTTAAAAATTTGAGCATGTTTTTAGCGTTTAAAAATTAACGGCTGGATTTTTTTAGTTAAAACTTTCAGATACATTAAAGGGCACATAGTTACAGATTTTGGTGTAAAGTTTTCACAAATTTGAGCAAAAAAATTTTTTGACCTAAAAAAAATTCAGACTGTCCCTTTAAAATAAAAATTTTAGAATACCGTACTTAGTAGATTTATTTTCAATGCTATGCCTGTTATGTCCTAGTTTCTGATAATTATCTGAAGAAGGTTAATACACAAGATTTTTTGATATTCTTGTAGAATTTCCATGATAAAAATCTAACAGAGATACAGAAGAATGTAAAAGAAGAAGATAAACAATATGTTCAATATTTGATTACTATGTTACAATCTACAGAGTAGGTGTTATTTTATTTAGTTCCTTTAGTTGTAAGTGGTAGACAAAAACAACAGTTCAATCATTCATTAACCCTTTGATAAGTGAAGCGACACATATGACGTCACAGATGAAAAGGAGCAGAGCGATATGTATGTCGCTAATGTGACGAATGCTATAACGTCATTAACGTCAAATTAAGTCACTCCCTACAGTATGACGTCATAATTACACTCACTACCCAAAGGGTTAAAGGGAAATGTTCAACAATTTTGAGGATCGATTTGGGCCCTGAATATATGTAAATAGTCCAAAGGAGTACTCCACAAAAATTGCACAATACCTTCAATTAGACCCCTACCTAAACGTTAATCTTTTATTTTCTGTATATGTGTTTTCACATAGTTTCACTACAATACGAATCATATTTATCATCTTTAAATGCTGATAATTATGGATACACGGGGAATTGAAGGCTTAAATTTGAGGGAGAGTTGTGCACGTTAAAAAAGATTAGTTCAACTAGAATTAAAAATCCCAGGTTCTGAAACTAAAATTTTATTAGTCAAACGAATGGTGAAAATTGAATTGTGAAAAAGGTTCTGTAATGTTTCCATGGGTATCGTTCCCTTTTGTCCCCCTCCATTCTGAGTTCGAAGGGGGGTGGGGGCACATCCAACCGCCCTCCATTCTGAGTTCAAAGGGGGTGGGGGCACATCCAACAACCCCTTTATTCCATGACAAGATAATATTAATGTCTGAGTAGTTTAATATATTGGCTTATAACCCTGTGATATTTGTATTTTTTCAGAACAGAAGTTAAAGAAGTAAAACAAAATTTACGACAGAAGAATCTTCAACTTCTTGATACGAGCAATCAAGTTTTAACACAGGAACGCTCTATAGTAGATCTGACTCAAAAACACGAGGGTCTCAACAGACAAAATATGAAACTAGCCTTGAAGATAGAAGAATTACAACTGAAATACGAACCAGGTTTGTGCTATGTTTTTAAGATTTACCAGGAAAACTATAAGATTGTGAATCTTTAAACTTGAAGAATATTCTTGTAGTTATTTACCTATTGCTCCTGTCCAGTGAGAATTTTCATTTTATTTTAGAAAATTATCAGGAATTATATCCAACCTGAAAACTAAAAATTTGCTGAAATTTAAAATGGATATTTAAGACACATATTAGCATCTTTCTGTCAAGTTTAATTATTGGATCATTAAAACGCATAACTTGAACAATGAGACACTCCTTTTTATACGCCCTCATCTCTCTATGAGGACAAATATTGTCGGCACCCCTGTCCGTCCGTCAACATTTGCTTGTAAACGCTCTAAAAACTAGAGTTTTTGACCGAATCAAATGAAATTTGATATGTGTATACATATTTATAAAACAAAGATCAAGTTCGAATTTTAGCTATTTTCGATCATTAGAAGCAGCGTTATTGCCCTTGCCCTAAATCCGTCGGTCTGTCCTAGGGTTTGCAGCATTCCCGGATATCCCATTCCCGGGAATGGGAATGAAATTTATGCTATTCCCGGGATTCCCGGGAATCCCGGGAATCAATTTCAACATATAAGAGCTAGTCAAACTAGCAACCATTACAAAAATATAGGACATAATAGCTAAAGCTATCTATGTAGTTTCATATCAAATTTTATTTTCATATAATTCGCAATATTTAAGAACAACTTTTGAACCAAAAATACCTCTATGCAAATAGGTTTTAGTATTGATTAGTGGCGGTGGAAGTGGATCATGTTACCGACGAATCTAACCAATGTTTTAGGAAGACCAACGCGCACAATGATTTCACCCCTAGGCGAGAGCAAAATTGTCTGCAACAGAAAACCTTATTCCGCTGCGACTGATACGGATTGATTGACTTCGGAGCATTATGTACAAATTCCAGATTCGGTGTCAAAGTCTTTAGGCCTATCTGCTCAAATGACCTAAATTCCGAAATGAAAGTGGTAATACATGTATTCCCTTTCTGACATTACTTGAGTTCCTCGTCGATAGTTTTTATAAGTTTTTTTTCCAAAGAAATTTCAACAGATGTCTCGGGTATCACCACCGTCAGGGGCGTATTAGGGCTCTGAGGCTTGGATGGAGGAAATTTTGGTGATTTGGTTCCCTCCAGGTGACATAATTTACCACTGTCAATGGTGAAATAATTGGAAAAGAATCTATGTTCCCATTCCCGGGAATGGAGTGCTGTTCCCGGGAATGAGTACTCGCCAGAAACTCCGGGAATCCAGGGAATTCCCGGGAACGGGAATCCCGGGTACAAACCCTAGTCTGTCCATCAACATTTGCTCGTGAAGTTCACGACATGAACGCTCTAAAAACTAGATTTTTTGACGGAATCAAATGAAATTTGATATGTGTATACATATTCATAAAACGAAAATAAATTGAAAGGTTTGAGAAAGTTTAGTTTTATCCTGATAAAATTTAAGGCTTTTTCATTAGGCGAATATTGCCTTGGTCCACTATCTTTAAAAAATTTGTCTGTTCAATTGACCCTTCTTTGTTTATTTTTTAGACAAAGTACAAAACAAGAAAGAAATACTCCAGAAGAAGAAAGAAAAAATACCGTTAGAGGTTGATACAAGTCAAACAGAAACCAAAATTACAGAAAAAGTAGACCCAAATTTAGGAGCAAATCTTTTTGTTTTAAAAGAAAATGCTCCTGATACACCAAAACTTAATACAATGTCTATGATGAAAATGTCATACAAGAAATGTGTGTCCATTTCCAATGATGTTCAGGTCTTCTCGGAAAATGGACAAATGGAAAACAAAAATCTTACAGACACTATTATGGACATATCTAAAATTGAGGTGAAAGCTAAAGAAAAACCTAAGAAAGAATTAAAAGTAAAACATGTAAAAGTAGAATCCTCTGATGTGAATGAATGTAAAAATCAGTGAATATCTAACTTTATAACATTTATATACAGAATGTCAAGCTATTCCAAACACTATACCTATTAGTGCTGGGTATTGCCAGCCATGCCACGATACGATACAAATCGCGATACAAAGGTCATGATACAATACGTATCGCGATATGGGATAAAGACACAAAAATTGAAACTTCATCTACTAAGTAACGATATCTATTTTTGTATAGCTTTATTAATGTGAAATTTGGTAATTTAGTTGATAGGAGTGGTCCATATCACCATTTTATATATATTTCTAAAATAATTTAAAAAAAATATACACTTTTTACGAAATGAGAGGTATCGTCAAATATCGATACACGACCTCACAATACGATACGCGTATCGTGGCATGACATATCGCGATACATCGATACAACAATATATTGTGCCAGCACTAATCTATCATACTACATATTGTACGATACATGGTGTTAATAAGCATTAAATATACAAGTTATCTCTTTGTGAGAGTTAAACATATCGGGTGTCCCAAAAAAAAACGTCCCCAACTTTGACGCAAAGTATCTCAGCTGTTGATAAGCCGATCTCTTTCAAAATTCTCACAGATTTACTTCAACATATCCTTGTCAGACCCTGAAAGTATGAAAGTCATCGAACAAAAATTGTACAAAAAGTGGCTCGCACAAAGCAGCATGTCAAACAATTCAATATCAGAGCAAACTACATATTTGAATTTGTGTTCATTGTGTCTTCACCACATCAACCAACATTTTCCATCCTGATAAACTCTCACGGATCTCATCTAAAGGTACCTCTTGAGAAGCGACCATCCTGCATTTCAGTTCATGTTTAATCAGCGTGTCCTTCTAACCCAAGTGCAGTACACCTGTTTCTTAAGAGAATCCCTTACTGCCCAGAGTCATTACCATCACCAGTGGAATAAACTAGATGAACAATAACTGAAAAGCAGGAAGGTAGCTTTTTGGGAGAAAATATCTTAAGATGAGATTGGTGAGAGTATTTCAGGATGGAAAATGAATGATATTGGTGGTTTATGTGGTGAAAGCACAATAGACACAGGTTGAAATGTGTAGTTTGCTCTGATATTGTATTTTTTGACATGCTATTTTGTTCGTGGCAGATCTTGTACAATTTTTATTCGATGACTTTCATATTTTTAGGATCTGACGAGGACATGTTGAATTAAGTCTGTGAGAATTTTGAAAGAGAAAGGTTCATCAACAGCTGAGATACTTACCGTCAAACTTGGGGACGTTTTTATTGGAACACCCGATATATATGCCATATTCAGCGAAGATTAAAGATTTGTTTGTTGATTTGTTTTGATTTGCTGCTGGAAGCGAATGTTAACTTGTCATCTACCAACCAACCAAGATTAAAGAAATTACATCTATGACATTTCATATTATGAAAAGTATTTGCTCCAACCAATATATTTACAATATATTTCCAATATTTTTCCATGGTTTCATTTTTGCAAGATTTTGTCAATATTGTCAACAGGTTAGTCATCATGTTGACATTCACAAAGAAAACTGAAACTTTTGATTTCTACTGTATTCGGATGATGTCAGGTATATAGATATACATTCTCTTTTATTATGCCTATTATTGTTATGTATTTATACAGAATCATGTGATACAATATGTGTATCATTGTATATTGCAATTTATCCTATAACCGATATGAGAAATAAAAATTTAAAATTTGTTTCCAATGAATTTTTTTTTCATATTCTGTGTCTGTGATGCATTCTAGATAAAAAAAATTTTTTTTTTTTTTTTTTGTCGGATAAAAATGATATCCCATTGAATAAATATGGTATTCAATGGGTGGTATTCAATGGGCGTGGCCAAGCTTTAATGCATGTGCTTCACTCCTTACTAACAGTCAAAATGGCGTCGGACAGGTGTGTCTCTGTTAACTTTCAAGATATAATTAAAAGCAAACTTAACAAAAACACAAAAAAAAACTTTCCGAGACCTTTTCGCGTCGAAATTAGCGTTTTGTCAAGATTGTTTACTAGTAACTGTCAGTGATGTTTAATAACATGTAATGGTACAGTATGAGTAAAAACCGTTTTACATATAACGAAAAACAGGGATCGGATAAATAGGTTATCCAATGGCAAACTCGTGGATATGGTTTTTATGCCACTCGTGTTTGCGATATTTTCACTCGTGGCTACGCCACTCGTGAAAATATCACAAACACTCATGGCATAAAAACCATTGCTTGTGTAAGGAAAAATAAAATAGGTATTTGTTGTCTGATAGTATGTTATTAAGATTTACTTCCCTTTTGTTATCAAATGAAGATTCACTAAGTTGATACTTTTGCCAATTATTTTTTACTAAGCCAAGCTGTAAATAAAATTTTTACAAAGGACAATTGTCAGGCCTATATTTCATGAAAGTACATAGTAAAGTTGTAGTGAAAACATGCTGTGCTTAAGGGCAGATCCAAGGGGGGCCTGCTCTGGTTCCAGCCCCAGCTAATTTTGGCCGACTGATGACAGAACCCTCTCAACATTTGTCGCTTGCGGTGCTGTTGAATTTGAAGCATGTGATATATTAGAGCCCAAACACCCCCCCCCCCCCTCTCCCCACCTTTCTCTAAATTCTGGATCTGCCTATGGTGCCAATGCCAAATGATGTGTTGAACACATGTTATAAGGTCATAGGAATGTCAGACCACTATATTTACCACCCAATATTTATATCTGAAGTCTAGAACATTGATCGACATTTCAAGGAAATATATTGCGTTAGAAATTACATTTAATACGCAATCCTAAACAATAATCCAGTTCTTCAATAGGCAGTGTGCAATTAGGCAAAATTATTGTGGACAGTGGCTAATAAACCAAAAAAAAAGGCCTATTGAATTTTTATATTTATTTCAATTCCAAGCTTATAATTTACATATATGTTACAAAGCTCAATAACATAAATATTCAAATTTAGTTAGAGATTTATAAAATGCCCATTCAACAATATCATTCAAGATATATACACTTAATATCTACAGTATCTTTCATATTTTAATAATTTATTAATCAATTTTCTGTGTGTTTAGTGTGAAATCACTATCCCTTAATTAAGTCTAAACAAGATTGAAAGTTGTTGAAAGTCGACCTGAAAATTTTCTAGTTCTCAATATATTACATTGTTTAATGGTAGCCATTGCTTGTATAAATTGTCATGTGATTCTTGTAAATAAAACAAATGCTTGTTGTATTAAAAAGAACCTCATGATATGGATTTGATAAAAATGCTCAATTTGTTAACTGATAGTCAAAATAAAGCATTAAATGCAAAAACTTCCTGCATAATATGCCTATTCAGTTTTACAGAAACTGGTGTGAAATGCCAATTAATTGTTCAACAAATCTGAATTGAATTGTGGCCCTGATGCTGTCTGGTGGGCATATTAGGTTCCAGATGCTTTTTGACTAGATACTGTTTTGATTATTGAGAAGAAACTATTGAAGTAGCTTCTAGTTACTATATGAGCACTTTAATCAAAAAAACTTTTGCACTCCCTTCTCCTGATGGGTAAATCAAAATATTAACCATTTCAATGGTCAAAACTTTTGACTTTTTATAAAATAAGATACTGTTGTAACCTTAAAAATGAATTAAATATAAAATTACAAAAATCTCAAATCTTGAATAACTCGCAAATTATTTTTATGTACATTTTTTACATCAGGGAAATATTTCTCAGTTTTATTATTTTTTAACCTATGGTTTAATCAAGATTTAAATTTTTCGCTAAAACTCAACTTTTTTCAGATTTTAAATTTATTTGGAACAACCAATCAGATTTCTGTAATGGCCAATTACTGAGATTACAGCAAAAAAACATAAAATCTTGATTTATCATCCACAGCTTTATATATGTAATACCGTATATTTCCGAATATAATGCGCACCTATGTATAATGTGCACACATTCCTTACCCCATCAAAATCGTGAAAAATTCATTTACCCATGTATAGTGCACACCCCTTGTTACGAAAAAAGTTGGCCTGGTTTAGTGTAATTCCAAGTATATATTATATTTGCTAATAACGGGTACCGGTATATGGATTTTGGCCAGAAAGTTTTGTATCTTGCTTGATATTATTGAATGAAATTTCTGGAAAAAGCTAAAAGTTTAGTAGCGGAAAAACTAATAGCTTCCTATTTAAAGAAATTTCTCAGAGGTATTTGAAATTTTTCAAATCAAATCTGTGACTTTCCAAATTCAAGAAAAAAAACATGCGACATTATTAGTGGAAAAAAAACTTGTCCCATATCTTGAAATGATCGAATAGTATTGTTAAGCTTTTAAATGATGTTCTAATTTTGTTGAGCACATCAAAAATTTCGCTTGATATGGCTTTACAAATAGTAAGTAATGCCCTTAAACTGATTAATCATATAAAATTATAAATTATGTACATTCATTTCTTTCTTTCAATCACAGCCACATTCATATATAATATAATAATAGCATATTTACATTGTTAATATCTTAATACCCAATAACAATATCATGACTGGTATAAGACAGGGCTTGGGAAGTATGTTGGTATCACAATAAATACCAGTATCACGCATTAATACCACTTGTCACAATAAATACCAGTATAATGACATAATATCAACATCAAACATACCAGTAAATCACGAAAAAATAATATCACAATAAATACTAGTACCACAATTCGTACAGGTATTACAAAAAAAAAACACAGTACTGGTAATATATTTTCTTGCTGTACCATTAATATGAGTAATATTCAAAAATACCCCAAAATCATACCGTGATACATGTTAATACTAGTAATTATTGTGATACATCAAATTGCCATTCCACTTTTCAAAAGATGTATTATTCGCATTTACAAGCCTAACAATCAAGAACTAAATACCTGTATTACCCAGCCCTAAATAAAGTCTAACAATCTAATTAAAATACAGATGTATGATTTTTTTCCTAATTGAAAGTGATATCTGGTATTTCTCAAAGATGTACATAACTAATTGTTGTCAAAGCATCTCTTTCGGAGAGTGCACATAGACTAATATTATTTGATATAATTTAAAGCCCACTTGTAACGGCAGTTGACACAAATTATTACACTAATTACATTATCAATGGAACTTGCTAATAAAATTTAAATTATTAGAACTAGGAAGAAAACTGCATAAATTGAGAGCTGTTTTTTAATCAGATTGAAGTCTGCATGATCATGAGTTCTTATAGACAGACATAATGGAATATTCCAAGGCTGAAAATAACTTGACAGGCAACAAAAACTACCCTGATTTGGCAAATAAACTCTTCTAAATAACTTTTATCACTGTATCATATTGATAGGAAAAGCATGTGTAAGGAAGAGACCAATAATAAGTTAGGGGTGTCAGCATTAACTGACATACTATTTCAAGCCTCTTAATTCACATATTATAAAATATAATTCAACTAATTTGCATAATCATAGTTTTCAGTTTTCGATTGGTTCTTTTTATGAAATATCTGTCCAATCAAATCCTGGTAAATGTATTTCGATAGTTTATGAAGCACAAATCACACAATACTGTAATCAAAATAGAGAATCTTTCAACCAAATTTTTTTTTAAATGAACGATTTTTTCACTGTTCATTATTACAAAAGAAATATACAATAGCTTCATATGTAACCATAACAATAGCACTATTTGGTATTTGCCGAGCAAATTGAGTGGCCATGCCCCGATACAACGCAGATGTACCTTCCTCTTTTTTCACTAGAAATAATGTCTGTAAAAATGAGTTGTATTTATTTCCTTCTTGACGTAAACGTGTTCGAACCACCTCTGAAAAATAAGAATCAAAACAAAGATCAATCATTTGCAACTCCTTGAGCTTATGACAACTTTGAAGCCATGCAGTGTGCAATTAATCTATCCTTAGTTGATTTCCAAATGTCAACTTTCCCCATGTCAGCCACTCACAGAAAAGAGATTTTAAAAATCCTAAATGATGCCAGAATTAAACCAGTGACCTTTAGGTTTGCAAGGGGTTTCTTACTAAAACTCACTGAGCAAATGAAGATTCCATCCCCATTACAGATAAAAGTTAAGAGAACCATTGTGCTTACCATGAGGATAGGCTACCATTGTTGCAAATGTTTTAGCCACAGCAGATGCTAACATAAACTTGAGAAAATCTGATCCTGTCTTTTCACATGAATGATTTGCTGTCGTATATTTCTCTTTTAAATATTCATAAGTCACAAAATATAACACAGTTTCTGAGATTCCAAAATATGAGGCGGTTATTCCTTTATAGAAACCTAGAAAACCTCCTTTACTATACACATTTTTTACACAGTTTATAATTCGATATCGCCCTTCACGACTGAAACAGAAAAAGTTCAAATATTAATTATGGAATCAAAAGAGGTAGATCAGTCTAATTAAAATCAGACCCTAATTTCCTTCGTTCGTTCGGTTTTTTTTTAAATCCGTTTTTTTAAACACTACATTAGGGTCTGAGAACCAGGCACGATACAAAGCACTTAAGTCAACTATGACTTAACCTTAATGACCCCTGTTTTCACCAATCAGGGATCTCTGCCCTCTCCAGCGCTGGGATTTTGTGACGCGAACAATGGGGTTCACCGCGGAATTTTTACTCACCAGGCGGCGCGCGTGTACTAGGGGGGATTCCACCATGGCGGACTGACAGTGTAGAAACGAAAACCTACATCACGTTATTTCGCTGTGTGACCCACTGCAACAATTCTGATGGCCATAAAGAACCCATGGAAGTAAATTTGAAACTTAAACGAAAGATAGCTATCGAAAGAACAGACACCAGTACATCAGATGTTATGGAAATCGACCGAGGAATCGTCTGTCACCTGATGTAAACAAACATTATTATTAGGTAGGATATGCCGACTTTCTCAGGCCTAATGGTGCTATTTTTTACTCTCTTTCGATGTTTACGGTTAAATAAACAAAGCACTTAACTTTTTTGGATAATAAAATAAATTTGAAGTCCTTTTTAAAGTATAGATGACTAACTCTTGGCAAAGTAGCCTAAATAGGCTAGTCTAGCCCAGTCAGTGCTGTCATTAACTAGGCCAAGGCCTACTCTCTGACAACATTCTAAATTAAATTTTTCTTTCATGTCAAATTTTCAGAAATGCTTTCAAGTCCATGGAGATGTAAGTCAATTCATAAAAGGCAAAACATTATTTAGATTTTAGAACTCAATGTGGTCAGAGACTAGGCTTGGTGGACTAAAGTTATTTTCATGTGGAAATCAGAAATCTAGCATAATAAATGAACTGTAGGTTCTTTCCTTTTCTCATCGAAATAGACTTTAAGTAGGATTAAACAAATATTGCAATGTTTATTTTCATAATTTTATTAATATAAAATACTGGTAGAATCTAGGCCTAAATAATAAATGAAAAGAAAGGTAAGCTTACATATTAAGCCTAGATCTAGTTAAATGAAGTCAAAGCTGTGACCATGCTAAACATTATCTTTTTAATGTAAAACTGTTAAATATATTGGTTATTTTTTAATGTATAATTTGATTATTGTTGCTTTGTGGTTTCTTTTTAATTCTTTCAGGCAATTTGAATCCTACAAGACACTATATGAAGCAGGTATTTTGTGACATATAAAGAAAAATTACATACCAGTTTGGTGTACATACATCTCAAGGAAGGACTTCAGGTGGATCAATATTATTTATATTTTATTATCTTTTCTCAAGTAATTTTATAACATGGATTATGGATTTAAGTGTAGGTCTTATAATGCACTACGTGTCACTTCAAGGCAGAACATGATCATTCTTTGAGAATAGCTTATGTCACTTCTTTTCAACCGATTAAATAAGCTTCGTGTTGTTTCAAAAGAGGACAAACATAACTATATGTTTTTTTTGGTTATTTACTTTTGAAAAATATTTAATGTAGATACAGTCTAAATAAATTTTCTTTGTCTTTTTCTTGACTTTTTTTACAATATTTTTTCAGGGGGAAAACCGACAAGTTTGAGTAAAGTACTGCAATCTGTGGAAAAGAACAATCCTTAATTGTGCCTCAGAAATCTGAAATGAACTTATTGTATCTACAGACAATTATGAACATTGTGATCGTATAATTTAAAGTAAATTTTAAAAAAATAAACCAGCCAACAAGCTAAGACTTGGATCAAGAATTGAATCTAAATTTAGGCCCTCTATTTGTGATAAGTTTTCCTAAAAAATAAAATACTTTGTAAGTGTAATAAAAGTTTTATTTATATTTCTACCAAAACTACATTTATATAATTATCATTATAAGGGTACAGTTTGGGATATACCATCTTCACAATGTCAAGTTATTACGAACTACCTAGACACTCAAGGCACTTTTCTTGTTAATAGAGCAATGTGAATGGACCTTCACAGAAAGACTGTAAATATTCTGGCTTCTGGCTGCTTATATTTGCACCATTTCTCATTTCAACATATATGTTTCTTGTATTATCAGAAAAAAGAATCCATAAATCAATAGTACAATTTAGTGGAATTGGAAAGCCCACAGATGAGATACTGCAAAATGAACATATTACACATTTTACATCCCTTTAATTATCATACACAGAATTTACAATCTGGAATCAATAAATGGTATCAATGAATATTTACAATAATCATTAAACAAAAGAATAAATCCCTCGCACAAATTTTTCATAAATAAATTTTCTTCTGGATGTTATTCTTATTATCTGCCTATCTCCATTGTTTATATTAATCATGCTTTCTGGTTCTTGTTCAATATTTCTTCAATTTTCCTCTGCCTCTGTCAAGAACAAAAAAAGCACAGCAGTAAGTCAAATTTATAATAAAGTTAAGATGACTTTATATGCTCAAAAAGCAATTCCTTGAAAAAAGCTTTTACAAACCTTACAAATATGTATCATAATTTATCATTTCACTTGATCCTTATTTAAAAATATTGAATTTTCTCGATCACATATCATAATATGAACTAAAGAAGGACAAGAAGCATTAAATAATTTATCATATAGAATGTAAATACCTTTTTCCTTCATTTGGCTGAACTTATAATTCAAAAACTGTCCTGAGCATCCCAAAACTTTTTCTCCCTAGAGCAGATATCTCACTTGTATTGATTTGATGTCACACATATTTATGTTGGCTGAAATGGAAATAAATGGTAAAGAGATATAAAACAAATAAGTTACAGAAAGTGTAAACTCTAAAATAGTGAGTGTTGTCAAGCAATCATATACTCGTAATCAATATGCCATAAATTCTATAAAACAAGTCCTAGTTTCTGAGTTGAGGGAGACTTTGCAGTTTTATTTAGTTCCCAAAATCAAACTTTACTATACCGGTACCTGTCAATCTGTAGAGTAAGTAAACTCTCTGTATCATATCACTGTTGTAAGGCCAGTGGTGGGTCACACATCAAATCATCTGGATGTTTGAATTAAATTTAAGTTTCGATAATAATTTTCAAGCCTGAATAATAAAAAAAAATATCAATCAGCAATAGCAAGTACCATGAGATGGAGTTTACTTGTTTTACATTTCTGAACCTGAATTGGCCAATAAAGACTGACAAATGCCATACAGTGTGAAATGAGGTAAATTTTTCCAAACTGTCCTACATATCCTTGGACCCAAAGAAAATCTAAGACTAATGACAGGCCTATTGATTTTTTTCTTCATTGAATTGTACTTGTGAAATTCAAGTTAGAGAAACAATTATGCTCTTAGTAGACTAGGCCTAGTAGAGTGTAGTGTGGCTACTGTGCTGCAGGTGTATAGCCTATCGTGTTATGTAGCCCTACCGACGTACAACGTATAGTAGGCCTAGTGTCTACACTGTCTAGTGACCACATGGAATCTTGACTCGGATTTGAACTGACATTTTAGGCTTAAATTTCGGGGAATTAAGTGTGGTCATATCCAAAGTTGATACTAAAAATTATACACAAAGTCATTATAAGCCTAATGGTAATGATTTCCACTCAATAACTTCCAAAATATCGGCAAAATTAAAGATTTACCGTAGTCGAATGTGCAAGTGCGAGGATCGGGAGAAAGTCAACTTTTCATCCCAAGCCTCAATCTCGAAAAGCATTTCTTCGAAATCGATGGCTAATTTGCAAAAATTTGAAAAAGAAAAACAACCTTTGAATTTCTTACCTTTTAATAAGGTCGAATTTCCGATCCGTTCTAACAGCTAACCGCCTAACATGCTTTTCGTTTAGACTGACAGTAGCTACAGTGACACGTTCGAGTATGCCGCCATATTGTTTATCAATACCCCTTAGTACACGCGCGCCACCTAACGAGTAATGACGAAGGTGAACCCCATTGAGTGCATTCCGAAGTACCATAGTCTCGTTTTTCAAGTACTGTGCCGAACTCGGTTGAAACACGTTTTTTTTATTGGCTGTTCCATATGACATCATTGAGATCTGATTGGTTAAAACAGAGGTATTTAAGGTTCTCAGACCCTAGAACGAACGAAATTAAGGTCTGATTTTAATTAGACTGAGAGGGAGATTATCATAATATTAATATAATATAATTATACCATAATAACATAGTTTTCTGGTTTTAGCCTATTTATACATTCAATCTTTTGTATATTCATGACACCAAGTAAATCCAGGGCAGTTGCAGGGCATTTTTACAGAAGATGTCAATCTTGAGGAGCCATTCTCAAGGGCATTGTGGGCTGGATTTGACCTGCAGCCGTCATTTGAGAAGGCCTGGTATATTTATCAATTTATCTGTTGTACAAGCTAAGTATAGTATACGGTAGGTATGTATTATTATGAGTAAATATTAAAACATTTAAATGACCTACTTCTGATCTAGCTGTAACCGTGTTTTTA
Organism: Lottia scabra; assembly: GCA_029955415.1. Taxonomy (NCBI): domain Eukaryota; kingdom Metazoa; phylum Mollusca; class Gastropoda; family Lottiidae; genus Lottia; species Lottia scabra. The sequence goes on along the minus strand of JARJEI010000011.1, from coordinate 431,413 downwards.
CAAACCAGATAGGATTGGTTAGAGTGTTGGAAACAAAACCTGAAATAAAAACATTTAATTAGGTCTTGTATATATATATTGGCAGCATTTTCCCTTGAATTTGTCCCAAGACACTGGTAGCACTGTACAATTGACCTCATTTCATCACATAGCATGTCTATCAAGAAGCAAACCTGTAGTGTATTTTGAAGACATTTTGTAATATAGTCATTATAATAAGAATGTTCATAAATTTATATATTGAGATCATTGGTTACAACAACCAAATTCTAGTTCTAACAGGCTTGGCTATTTGAAAGCCTGGCTTGAATTAATCCACCCAGCTGAAATTGGGCAGATAATCCAAGAAATGTCAATGCCAAGAGGTTTAGGTTAAAAATACTGGTGGACAAGATCTTTGTGAACCAATATTTCTTTAACAGAATACCGGGGTGATTGTTCTTTCAAAACAAAAATAGGTCATAACATGGATGGAGTGTGCAATGAAGACAATTTTACACCAAGAGCCTGAATGTAAAGATAACTTACCACCACTGACAGCAGCCAAGATGTGAACTTGTGCTGTATCTGGTATTAACTTGCCATTTAAAAACTGTTTGGTTTTATTATATGTCAAGAAATAAAAAGCTCTGAAAAAAACAACAGACATTTACATTTCAATTTGATTTTTTAAAATAGGCTTTGTTAGGGATTCCAATTACATGCGATATGTATTAGCCTACAACTATAAATAAAAATCGAAAGAAATGTGACCCCAATCTTATCTTATAAGTTTTAAGTTTTAACCAAGAATATCTTGGCTGCTGCAAACAGTTAACATTACATAGACCTTTTGAAGTGGAAGTTGGCATGTTTTTAGTTGTAGTACTAACATGGAAATTTATCTACATGGATGCCAAATTGTGACCAATGTTAGGACTGAATGAAGTACTGGTAAAATTACCAAACCAAATATTGCTATGCACCCAAAGACATTCATAGGTCAGATAGTTTCATTTCGAATAAGGTATATTTTATATGAAATCACATCTATCTAGTTTAGACCGAATTATTTATAATTAGGTTAGTTTTGACAACTTGAATTCAACCCATTGTCATATTAAAATTAAAAAAAAATCATCAAAACATTAATTCAATATTTCTATATGTGTAAATGTGTATATATAACTGAATTTTTTTTCTCATAATCATTTGTAAATCTTATTCTATTCAAACCAAATGGTTTTTACTACTAAAAATTTGGTAGACAGATGATTTCATTACAGTGGTTACAATATTAGGAACTTTCTAAGGGAATGAAGATGTTCTGAATTTCATAGCATATTGAATTGTGATCCACAGATTATTATCTTGACCTGAGACTGGGCCTATAAGCAAGCAAGGTCTCTTAAAAATTTAACCCCTCGAAAATCTGGATAAAGCAAGGTTAATCTAACTCAGAGTCGCATTTAACCCAGAGTTATTTTTTATGCATATTAAATATCTCAGGCCCTGGATATATCCACTAGATAATGATATAATATATTGTCAAAATAGATTGAACTACAGCACTTGCTGTTAACTATGTTCACTATATTAAGATGACATAACACAGACATCATAATATATAAGCTTAAGCTTCTATTTACTACTACCATATGTATTGAAATAACTAGGACCTTAATAAATAACTTAAATATACCATGTATTATATAACATAGACACCAAAACATATTTATATATATATATAAGCTTACTAGCTATCTATCAAAATAACTACCAGAATATAACCTTGTCAGTCAGTCAATTTTCATTACCGGTACCTACACCTGGCCTTAGTTATTACATAAAATATCACATGATAAAATAATTCTTAACCTTCTCTCATATGAAACATGTCTATAACTATGTTCCTTTAGCAAAGTCGTATGATCACACATACTGGTATAATGTAGGTTTATCAATAATTTCTTTGATGGAATCTAAGAGATAGAGATGAAGTAAATCCTCAAAATTAATGAGGAAAATAAATTAGGTTGTGGAAGGAATGGTTAGATAAGATAATGATTTAAGGAATTTCTCTCCAAATTTTTGACTCCTAGGACTACATGTATTTTAAAATATCTGGTGAATTAGTAAAACCCTGAGCATTCTCAGTTTCTTTTAAAGGGACAGTCTGAATTTTTTTTAGGTAAAAAATTTTTTTTGCTCAAATTTGTGAAAACTTTACACCAAAATCTGTAACTATGTGCCCTTTAATGTAGGCCTATCTGAAAGTTTTAACTAAAAAAATTCAAGCCGTTAATTTTTAAACGCTAAAAACATTCTAAAACTTTTAAAAACTTTACGTAAGGTTTTTAAGTATGTTATGTTTTTTGGACGCTGATAGGAAACTACTGAACGGATTTGAGTAAAATAAACGCTTAATTGTAGAGAAATGTCCCTTCTGTGTATTTAAAAAGTTTCAGCTAGAAATATTCAGCCATTTAAAGGGCAAGCACCAAAACTAGGTCAAATTGCTTAATTAACAATAAGTACTCCCTGTTTGTAATTAACCCTTTAAAACCAAATTCAGTTTGATAAAGAAGGTATAGAGATACAATAAGCATACTTTAAAAATACTCTCAGGTAGCATTTGCAATTTTTTTGACAATGGAAACTTTTTTCAAAAAAGCAGAATGGCCCTTTAAGCTTCTTAGATCTATATAGCAATCAGTAAATCACTAACTATATTTCACTAACATATATTTATTTATTTATGGCAATTTTTATTTGTAATAGTTTTTCTAAATATTATATATTTTGTTAAAAACTTTGTAAATTTGTGTACGATAGGCATAGCCTTTAAATATTGAATAAAATGTATTGTATTGTATTTCACTAACCTTACCATTAGTTTGTATTATATATAGTACTATTTATGATATATAAGTTAATTCCATTAGCCTTATTATTATCATTACAATGAAGGGTTATTTTAAGATCATCTTCTATTTATAGTCTCTAGGTGCTTAAAGGACATTTCTAATTTGAGATAAAGAGATAGAGCCCTGTCTATTGTTAAAGCAAATATCACATATATAGAGCATATATGTAAGAGCTTACATCAAATTAAAATCCTCTATTATATATATTATAGTATTTGACCTCTAGTATAGTATAAACACTTGACAATGACACTATTAAAGAGGACCAGTCTTCATTTTCTTCGGACAATCATCCGACGGTCGCAAAGATGTGAAATCTTTAGCTTAGCTAATTAGAAATAGTCTACAGAGCTTACCGTTGAAATTTGAGCCTTCAAATCCATGTGTATCCTTAATTATCCGTGTTTGAAATCCCAATGCCCTACTACACATTGAGCGTCCCGCCATCTTGATAACAAATAAGTTATTCCCGTGGTGCAACAGCGTGGGTCAGGTCATCCAGACTACTGCACAGGCCCAGACAAGCATACCGTGTTTTGAATTGTAGACTTGGTCAACAAGACACACAATTTTCACACAGGCTGGAGACCAGCCGCGTACAGCAATGAAAAAAAATAAATAAACGTGAATTTTTTAGTTTGAGATATATTTGAAGGTATTTTGCGATTTTCTTATAGCTTGAGTACTTCTGAAGACTATTTACATATAACAAAGGCCCAAATCAACCAATAAAAATGAAGACTGGTCCCCTTTAACTACCAGTAATATATAACCCAGACAGAAACTGTATATAAATACAAGTAAATTAATTATTTAGCCTTGAAAATAAAAACAATCATTATAACCTCAGGTGATACATCAACTTGTGTCCTCGTAATGATAGAATATTTGCTTACACTGAAATGCAAACAAAAGGGTGTTGTATATCCTATGCACTTTCAGTGGCAGACACCCTGCAGTGGGCAATGGCAATGAAGAAAATTTTGTCTGGACAGCATCATAGTACATGATGCCTCTGTTTATTGTTTCAGTCACTGAAAGTTTTACCCAAGGACAAAATGATTTGTCATGTCAGTCCATACATAGGGAAACAGAGTAGAAAATTCTGAACAGGTACCGTTATCTCGAACCATGCAGGGATTGCCAGTGTCTGTTAAGTCTTATCAGTGTTTAGAGCTGACATTATTTCACCTTTCAGATGACCTTTGAAGAGCTCCAAGATATACATGCATGTATTGCAAATTGAATATTTAAAACTAATTCCTGACAATATCTAACTCATTGCATACTGCATGGTATTGTATATTATGTCATATTTTTGTAAACTGGAAGTCAGAAGGGAAAATAACTGATAATCAACATGTACTTGTAACATGTACTTAACATGCGTAATGTAATCATATACAGATTACATGCAGCCTTTCTGCACTAAACACATATTAATGTTGATCAACAAAAAGATATAGGTCAGTAAACTTTACCTATTAGAATGTTACCGGTATCAATACTGCGTTTTAGGAGGATAATATATGGTGTAAATAGTTTTTCAGTAATCTGAGATACAGTATGCCTGCAATTCAAAATTCAGTTTGTGCTTAACTTTAATTTTCTGCCCAACTTTTACATACGGCACCGTAAATGAAATCCATAGTTTCATATCATATTTGTCTTAAACCTATTAGGACAAGAAGACTGGGCTAACCTCACCGATAAGGTAATTTTAGTGAGGACAGCTGCACTTCTCTTAAACAAACAGGTCTATTGTTTTCCAACTATCAAATAATCTTGAAGTAGATCAACCTGTCACAGCCAAGGTGTGAGTTTATTGTCACATTCAAAATGACTTACAGTACTTCACTAAATTTCACTACCGGTATATATTTATATAAACAACTAGTTTTTTGTCCAAGTTATGTAAAATTGTTGTCGACTTACTTAACAACATTTCACAGTAGTAAACTTACGTTGAGTTTTTTGAGTTATATAAATATTATAGATGACTGATCATAAGGTGCAATGTAGCCTAGAGTAAAATGAATAATGGTTACCTATAAATGCTTTTAGATATAACCATGAAAACTGCAAAGAAACCTTGCTATGTTGTTGTTTTTAGAAATTTCATTTTAGTACATGCTACTGGCATGCTTCTCCTTTCTAGGCATGTGAGGCCACTCAGCAATTCAGTTGCTCAACCAGTGAGTGTATTTAAAATGTTTTGTACTTCTGAGACCGGACATGCCAAACTCTTACTAAACACCTGATACCATTCTGGAATTATGTCTGTCATCTAATGATTTTGAGAGTTCACCTAGCTAATGTTATGTAACTTCAGGTTAACAATATACTTTCTACAACGAAGTACCAGTATGTATCAGTGAGTGGTTAGAACAGAATTCTGGCAGAGTACCAATAACAATATTTTGAGAGAAATGGTTTGTATTATAACAACCCAGTAAATGTGTGGGACAGCCAGCTGAAACTTTTCCATGATAGAATCACCTACTATTACGTAACCCCATGTCCTCTACTGATATACATACGATGTAGCCTATAAAACAAAAGCTTCCAGAAACCTCTATCAGATAAAACAAATTTCTCCAAATAGTTTCATTTAACCAAAATTAACTTCAAACAACAAAGCTTTTAACCAGTCTAATTAAAATCAGACCCTACTTTCGTTTCGTCCGTTTTGTTTTTTTTATATCCATTTTTTTTATCCACTATATTAGGGTCTGAGAACGAGACGCAGTAACAAACGTTCAAGTTAACTTTGACCTAACCTTAATGACCTTTGTTTTAACCAATCAGATCTTTGCCCTCTCCTGCGCTTGGATTTTGTTAACTCGAACAATAGGCGCATTCTAGGATTCCTAAGTGCTGTAGACTAGTATATTAGGTCATTTTTATCAAGGTTAGGTCAAAGTTAACGTGAACGTTTGTTACGGTCGTTCTCAGACCCTAATGTAGTGGTTAAAAAACCGGATTTAAAAAAAAGGAACGAAACGAAATTAGAGTCTGATTTTAATTAGACTGGCTTTTAACATAACAAATATTTGAATTGACTCCATAAGATTAATTGCCAACATATTTTTGATCAACTTAGAGAATATAATTTCATCACAATTCCTGTTACTATGAAGCTGATGGCATAAACTTACATGACTCTTTTATTAGAAGTTTCTAATTTACCTTTTAACAGTGTATGTATCATGTATAAGCTTATCCTTCTAAGACTGAGCATTTTATGACATCACATATTAGATGTTTTTCTGCCATAGCCCATAATTAGCATAACTGTCCAAATTAGCGGCACCCAAAATATAAAGAAATTTAAAATGAAAAAAAGATGACAAATCATATATTTCTTGAGCAATGAAGAGCTAGAGATTGCAACAACTTTGAAATGAAAATGAAATAAATGGAGTTTTACGTCCTACTTTTCTGCACCTATATGGGCTAATTGAGGACGGGCAAATGCCATGCAGTGTGCAATGAGGGAAATTTTGCCTGGACAGTGGCATTAGCCTGCTCTTATTTTCGATTTCCAACTGTCGTGGGATCTTTAACGTGCACATCCAATAGGTTTATTCTCCCATCCGAAACAACTTTGAAGGCCAGATCATAACACTACTCCACCTCCTGGCATAAATAAGATTTAATTAACCCAGTAGAGTTATAAATTTGTGAAAATGCTTCTTTAGTAATATTCTAAGGAGCTCTTTACATAATTTTCCCACTTTTGCTCTGCAAACTCTATGTGTGTGTCCAAACCGTAATCTAAAGCCCTGAAAATTGGAATTATTTAATGAATTGTGATGCCTTCAGTGGCCATAACCTACACATAAAATTAAAATTAAAACTTCTTTACAATCCCTTATATTGTGGATTATAAACTGTTATATTAGAAGCCAAAATTGTTAAGGACCAAAGAAGGTCATTGAAATAAATTTAGTGTCATAATAAATATTTAACTGACACTTCAATTGACATCAACTGACATCTGGGTAAAAACCATATTTCATAAATTTCATTACAACTTTGAAAAACATCATAAAATGTTTTGTACAATGAGGACAACAATTTAGCACTTAATGTCTCTCAGAGTACAGTTAATTTCACAGTAAACAGAGAACTAAGATAAGAGGATAAACACACTCAAACATTCAACTTGTTTTGAAGGTCAAACTCTAGAGAACCTAACACAATCTATTTATTACAATCTGTGTTTGTTTACATCATGTTTATTGTTTACAAGATTTTCTAATCTATGGTTTAACGTGGCAAGGAGTGAAATATTAATAGCATTGTCATATAATTTATAAAAAATTTCCATTACGCCTTGGATAATTCCAGTGTTCATGCATATTATATATTATATGGATATATTATCTGTGTTATTCAAGGAATTTCAAATATATAAATCCTTCAAAAAAAAAACCTGTGTAAGTAAAAGCAGTGCTTTTTATATCATGGGCCTTTAGTTTTAGTACAATAGCAAATTGAAATAGTGCAAATGGATTTTTTTACGTTAATTTCTATAATAGAAATCTTCATTACATTCTCAAAGTTTAACTGACATATTCTCTGCCTATAAATCTAGAAGGGTATGTTATCTATCTGTGTCACTATAAACTATTAAATAGTTTGAGACAATGTAACCTAGATGTTTACTATAGTCAGATAAGGCCTGATTTCTAAGAGAGAATGACTTTAACCATATATGTCAAGAATAGTCTAGAGGGTCATTTTGACACATAAACAAACTTTATTTAAAATTTTCAATCTGAAGATATCAATTTTTATCTGTTAACTTGCACCAGGTTTGTCAGTGCAGAGCAGGCCTCTAACTAGGGGGCACGTAGCAATTTTTTTCTGTTAACTTGCACCAGGTTTGTCAGTGCAGAGCAGGCCTGTAACTAGGGGGCACGCAGGGGTACATTGTCCCCCCTGGCATTATAATGGCCCCCACCCCCTGAGTTAAAGTCTGAAAATACAAAATTGAAGCTAAAATTCTCAAAAGTCTCCATAACCAACTCTTGTTTGGACGTTTGCCTCCCTAAAAGCACTGAGCTGGTTACATGTCCGTTGTAGGGCAGGCAGCTTAGTCTTTACATGAATAATGGTGAGTGAACCAAGCAAAGTTCACAAATTCATCAAGGGGACTGACAAGCTATGTAGATTAATTTCTATTGTAGAAACACCTCTGGTTTTGGAATGTTATTGTGGTGATGTACAGGACATTGTATGGCCCTTTTAAGAAACATCTTTTTCTGAAATTATTACTCTTTTTCCATCCACGTGAAATGGCGAAAAATGCAATATCTCTCGTTTGAAAACCATGGATATCACCCAGGACAGTTACAAAACCCTGATACAAACCATAAGCTTAAAGTAGAAAAAAAAATACAATTCTAGCTTACCTTGAAGGACAAACTCCTAGTAAATTTGGGCCTAATCCTTTGAATAATCCTCTAACACCTTCAGTTTCTTTGATATGCCTAAAAAATTCAATTAATAAATAATTAATAATTTAATCAATGTTTTGTATTTTGACAGATTTGTTTAGTCAGGCATGAATTGATCTCGTTGCACCTCATAATTTTGACTTTAATAGTAGTGGCGGGTGTCGCGCGCGAAACAGACCATGCTTACTCTTTTCGAAACACCTGATGGTACTTCTCATATGGGAAGTCCACTACTATATAATTATTGCACTCGATTTTGTCATGCTCTGGACGAGATTTTTGATTAACGGAATTGTTTTGCTTGTACGGATTTTTATTATTTCAAATAGTCATCATTATATGGCTTATTTAGGTCGTATAAGCTTACATTGTACTAAAAAAAATAGTGCAATTTTGGTTCTAATTTTGGTTCTACAGGAAATTTCCCAAAAATGAAGTCTGAAGAGCACAGTTTCTCCAAAAATTATAAAATTATATTAGTAAAGTCGTAAGTATCTCTGATACATTGAAACAGTCAAAATGCAAACAGAAGGACTGACATCAGAGCTTAATCATGATGTAAACCAAAAGTTTGAGGGTATGAGTTCCGAAAAACATTGTTTTTCCAGATATTCCTCTTGCATTTAATACCTACAATAATTCAGCAAGTCAAATCCTGTAAAAAGAAAATGTGTCACATATTCAGTTTCAATATTCTGAGTTTTTCATTTCTGTATCATTATTTTTAATAACACTTTTGGAGAAAACAAGGGATAAATCCACCTCAAGCCTAAAGATATTTTTTGGGGACATAAGCTTATAAGCTTAAATGTTAAGGAAAACTATTTTTTTTTTGACATTTCAAGTTAAAGGAATATAAGCTTTAAGCTTTACCTCTTAGAATGAATGAAAAATGTAAATTCTCAAACTTGGCCAATAATTCAGTGTACTTTACCTGGTGGCATTTATAACTAGCCTATACAACAGAATACCTTTACAGTTCCACATATCCATAACATTAAAAAATAATAATATATTCAAAGGGTTCAATCTATTGCTGCACTAGATTTTGACATCCTTTAGACGAGATTTATAATTCAATAACAGAATTATCATGATTGTAAGAATTTCTTTTCATACATTTATAGGCCAAGTTTGAGATTTCAATCTTTTGTTCATTTAAAGAGGTAGTATTCATTTTATAAACTTAACCAGTACCTACCTTACGCACATGTATATTCCTCTGAACATGAGGTTCCTATCTGGGGTGGGCAAACCTGCCTGAAATGGCACCCCACCAGCCGTATTTAATGATACGCATGATGATGTTGACACGCTAATAGCGTGACCGAAAGTTGCTACTGAAGATTGTAGCCTAGTTTTAACAACTTCAAGGGGACATGTTAACACAGCTCCTGTGGTTCCAGCACATCTGAAAGGACAAAAACAATATCATAAATAACACACAAAAAGGATAAAAAATATTAAGTTACCGATATGTAGATCAATAAAAAAAATTGAAATTACAGTTAGCTCATGCAATGAGAGACCATTATTTAGAAGTAGGTCTACTAATTGTGTCGTAAGTAGACTTTGTATTGGTAATCTACAAAACTTTTAAATAATTTTACACATAATAGTAAATTTAACTTCTAAGACCTATCATAATTTAGTACCGGGGTACCGTATCAAAATTTAGCCGGTGAGCACTTTAATAAAGGGGAACCTACACTATACATGTAGTATTTGTGTCCTAGTAATTTGAATCAAAATTAAGGACTGCAACCGTATACAAAAATGGTAAGATTCAGATATGATTTCTAATGAGACCCTATCAACAAGACACACAATAACATAGATAGGGCCTTTAGTACTGGCTTTAGTCCTATAGCCTAGTCAAGACAGTACAGTGGGCAAAGGAAGGGAACCACCACATGACATGCCAATATGCACAAAACTATCAATAGGGCCTATAGTTATAGTCTATCTATTCTATAATGATACTGTGACTGTTACTGTTAATAGTTATTATTATATAAAGTCAGCCATTTTCAATTTTCAGATAGAACTTCACTTTGGCATGTAATTTTTTCTTTAAAATTAAGAAGAGGACACAGTTATTTAATAAGGTAAAGACACCATTGAACAAAAAACTAAAGTATTTGTTTTAGGGGCCATTTTTGAAGATGCTAGATAAGTCCATCTCAATTGTTTACATTTTTGGATGAACGACCTTGCCCTTTCCTTGCCACAGATTACATTTTATGTAAAACAACTTAGCTTGCAAGATCAAACTCCATGAAAAGAATCGTGGCAGTTTAGTACAGATAAAGGGCATTTGGTAGGGTCCAAGAAATACTTAAAACAAGGCTTACCCTCCTGCTAAAAAGTGTATTAATGTATTTCGTTCCATAAAGTAGCCATTCGACTCTAATTTCTAGAATCAGACATCAACAACCAAATCTCTACTCGAGTTCACGTGATGTTCCAGAATCAACCAATCAACATCAAGTATACAAAATATTTCTCATCAATGATTGGTTGAAATTTTACCGGAATAATTTCCATTCACGCTCTTTTCACGTGTTCGATTTTCACCTAAATGTTTGTTTCTATTTTTAGACAGCAGGTCAGGTGTTTCGATAATTTGAGGACGGACTGTGGCTCAGCGACCGAGGCACCGATGGAATCTTTTATGACGTCATAAAAGACCACTCAAAAATTGTCTCTTCGCGTTAGGCTAAATTATAAAAGAGTGAAACTGAAAGTCTGGGTCTATAGTGACATTGGGCAATGGTTTGGGGCTGAGGCTTGAAATGTGAATAATATCTACAAATGTACTAGACCGGAACCGGAACATCCTGTCCCTCAATTAGTGAATTTGAGGGACAGGAGACCAAGCTTGATTATATCTTGAAATCGCGCAACCAATTTGGTTGCGTTGAAATATTCTTCTTCCTGAAAGTTTTTTCTCTAAAAACTGGCAAATTTCTTTTATGTTATGATGTCAGCTTGATAACAACCATTTTTTCGACAAAATAAAACAATAATTGTTGTCTCTAATTTCAGTTAAAATAGACTATTTGAGTCAACTTGTCGGTCTACTAAATGGCTCTCTGTCTGAATATTTTAACTGAGATTAGGGCCTAGAGACAACAATTATTGTTTTATTTTGTCGAAAAAATGGTTGTTATCAAGCTGACATCATAACATAAAAGAAATTTGCCAGTTTTTAGAGAAAAAACTTTCAGGAAGAAGAATATTTCAACGCAACCAAATTGGTTGCGCGATTTCAAGATATAATCAAGCTTGGTCTCCTGTCCCTCAAATTCACTAATTGAGGGACAGGATGTTCCGGTCTACAAATGTACAAAATGATTTCGAACAGTTCACACAACCCAGCTCAAAAATGGTAGGGTAACCCTGGAATCATGTCAATCCAAGCCAGTAAAGAAAGCCAAAGGCAAGGGATCCAAGTTAAACTAATAAGTTGTAGCATCCTTAATCATCCTCAATTCAGAAGTCTAATAAATTAAAATGGCATTTAAAACCTCAATTGGTTTATTTATTATAGAATTTGTTGCATGGTTAGAACATAGAAGAATAGCAAAAACCAGAAATCCTTTGTTGTCTGAATATAAGAATTGAAGAGTAGTGTCCCCATGATGTGTGTAGCAAGGGAGGTAAAAATTGAACAAAATCTATAATTTTCATATCATATTCACAAGAATTATCTAAAACATTTCAGAAATTGTAAAAAGGTGGAGGGGTAAGATGTGTTCAAAATGTCATTTCATTGATGACAGCATCGTGAAAAAGATAAATTTGACTTGATGTGACTTCATGAACTTTTCACCTGAGTTCTTTTATAATGAAGATCAGAAAAGGTATTTAATACCTATAGTTATGGTTGTCCAGACGCAAGATTTCTATGAAATTAAGAAAACTGGATGACAGAGACTAAAAACATGTGAAAATGTCTGAGCCAGAGGACGAAAGACCTTCAAAGGTGTTGGAAGATGACAAAGGGTATTCGCTGTACCCAAACCGAGACCCTTTAAAATCAGACAAAGAGGTGCCAAAGTTATCCAAATTCTGGGATTTGGTCTTTGCTTTCAAACCCTTAACATACCGAAAGAAAATCGACTCTTGTGAACGAAGTGTGGCTTGGTGTTTTCAACATGGTAAAAATACTTCTTTTTATAAGTAATACCTCACCCTCCCCCCATACATCCTCCTGAAAAAAGAACAGTATTTAAGTATTTTAGAGAGTGAGATCTCGTTAGACAGAAAATCACGGGGACCCTGCGCACGCACACTTTCAATGGCGAGCCACAGATTTTATTTCTTCGAAATGTATGCATGTATACATGGCCTGCTAGCCAACCCGTCTTCATGTCAACACGTCTACTAAGTACGTTAACTCTAAGTAAGTCAACTCGTCTACAACATTGAGTCAACTCGTCTACAACATTGAGTTAACTCGTTGTCTAAGCGAGTAGATGAGTTAATCAAATTGTGTCGACGAGTTGACATGTGGATGAGTTGACTGGTATTCCTGCATGGTGTAGGGGGATATTGGTGGTATGAATGAACTACAAAAATATTGATCTTTACAAAAATACACATGATAGAAACACTAATTAATTGATTAGTTTGCTTGATTTAATTTTGTACTTGTTTATTGTTTTCTAGATCCAAGAGTGAAACTGTTGTTTAAAGCTATGAGAAAACAGGGCTGGTATGTTTAAAATAAATTGAAAATCTATTGTCCATAGTCCATCTGATAGATCAAATCTTAGAGCTCAAACTTAACTCTTTTATCCAATGCAGCTTCTCATACCAGCTGACCCAATTGATAATGGCAGTGGAATGTATTTTGGTGCCACGATCAGAGCTTGAAAAAGTAAGATTTCAGCCCAAATCACCTAATGTCAATTATTTTTTTTTTCAGTAATGTTAATTTAAGAAGACATATTACCTGTGAACCATGTGTAGGCTCAGTGAATGGTGGGTTTGATCCTGCAGCGAATCAGGTAGGTCATCTGGTATAAACCTACTTTCAGAGATGACATAAAAACAGTACTATACCAGCTGAAGAAATTTATTTGACTAAACAATGACTATCTGTAACCACAGGGGTCTTATATGATTACAAAATATTGAAATAATACTAATAGAAGTAGTAAATGACTCTGACACATATAAATAAGCTATAAAACCTTACAATTGCGTTATATGGCAATTAGGGTTGGGTATCGATTACCAAATTAAGATCGATTATCGAAGGCAGGTTACCGATTAATAATCAAAATATATTAATTGGGAAATCTTCTAATCTTCATATGTTCTTGTACCTGAATGTTTGTTATTTATCAATATCAGGTATCGAAGACAAATGAAACTGAAGTAATGTCCGGAATTTTGTATGATTATCATGATAAAATGGGTCATGACTTCTGATCAGCGTGTAGCAGATAATATTAAAAGAAAATTTGACTATGAATTTTGATCAATTATGAAATTTGATAATTGATAATCGAAATAAATAATTCGTAGCGTCGATAATCCATTATTTCAATGGCAATACATGTATTATACAGGACAATGACACTGTTTTTCCTCTATGTTCAACTTGTTGATGAATGGTTTATTGTCAACAAAATTTTCTTATATTATGTTCAATACCCGGTATGTTGTTGATCCTTACTAAAAACCTAACAATGATTATTTATGTTCTAGGTGGTTGTATGTACTAGCAATTCTAAAACACATTGTAATGTATTAGCTCACGAGTTTGTTCATATGTTTGATTATTGTCGAGCTAAAGTAGATTTTGATAATCTTGAACATTTAGCCTGTACAGAGGTAAGAGTTTTTTACGTAAAATATTTAAGAAATATTAACAAGCAACAGTTTAGGCTCCTTAAATGTGATGTTAATGTTAAAATTTAAAGTGGAATGTTTGACCATAGTCTCAGAAATGAGGATTTTTTAGTTATGCTTATCAGTAATATTGTGCACGACTCTCCCATAAAATTTCAAAATTTAGATGAAATTATGCGATTTTTGTGTATGTATCGTACTTTTTATGGCTATTTACATATTCAAGACCTAAATCCACCCTCAGAAATGTAAAGTAGACATAGTCATACAAATAGAAGCTAAAAAAACAAAAACTAATTCATAACAGCGAAATGGTAGATGCCTTTAAGAATAAATATTTCTATACATGATTGTGTATTTTCTAGATTAGGGCTGCTAATTTTATGCACTGTAGTCGATTGTCAGCCTGGGCTTCAAATGATGTTAAATGGAATGATTACGCAGCAAAACATGCTGTAAGTCTTTTATCTTTTATTTTTACCGGGTATATCTATTATTCTTGCCTCGGTGTAGTGATGGCTGCAGAACTTTGGATAGAGGGGCCCCACCCAATATTTTTTTAATGAAATTTAACCATGGCATTCTAAGAAAATCTTGGAGTCTTGCTTCGCTAAATTTTAGGGAGTCGCGGTGGCTCAGTGAGTTTGACGCTTGCTCGCTAACCTGAAGGTCCATGGTTCAATCCTGGAATGGGTCGAAATTATACCTTCAGATTTTTCAACCCGGTTTCCCTCTGACCTGGCAAAATTTCCCTCATTGCAAACTGCATGTCGTTTGCCCGTCCTCAATTAGAACATATAGTTGCAGAAAAGTAGGACGTAAAACTCCATTCATTTCATCTAGCTAAATTTTAGAATGAATGTACATCTGCTCCGTAAAAAAGTCAACAAGTTGGCTTAACCGGTGACATAAAAGTGTTATGTATCTATATTTTCTACATAAACTAGTGTCCAAAAAATACGATACCAACTTATTTTCAAAGATAGTGGACCACGGCCATATATGCCTAACGAAAAATTTAATCGGGATAAAATTAAACTTTCTCAAACCTTTCAATTTAGGTCCAATAACATCCATTTTAAGTTTCATCAAAATCGGTTGAAAACTAAGAGAGTAATAGCATATTCAAGATTTGGAGCAAGGGCAATAACTCTGCTTCTAACAATCGAAAATAGGTCAAATTTGAACTTGATCTTCGTTTTATAAATATGTATACACATATCAAATTTCAATTGATTCCGTCAAAAACTATAGTTTTTAGAGCGTTTACTAGCAAATGTTCACGGACGGACGAACAGGATTTGGGGCAAGGGCAATAACTCTGCTTCTAACGATCGAAAATAGCCCAAATTCTAACTTGATCTTCGTTTTATGAATATGTATATACAAATCAAATTTCATTTGATTCCGTCAAAAACTCTAGTTTTTAGAGCGTTTACGAGCAAATGTTGACGGACGGACAGGGGTGCCGACAATATACGTCCTCATATTTTACTAAGTGAATTGTCTAGTTTGAAAACATGCCAAACACAGCATTATAGTCAATCAAAAATGTGTGTACACTATAAAAAATTTTGTATTTTTTTTTTTAGGATTGTGTGAGAAATCAAGCTATACGATCTGTTATTTGTGTTAGAAATGTTTCATTGGACAAGGCAGCGGAAATTGTTGATAAAGTGTTCAATAAATGTTATCAGGACTTGGAACCATTTGGACGGCGCCCACGACGCGGCTCTACTGACTCAGAATGTGCTTTAGTTGAAGGAATTTTATATGGTTATGATTGATAAAAACAGACATTAGGATTTTAAAAGGCTTGTTCATCATCTGTGGATCAATCATCCCATAGTTTCTTAAGAGGAAATCTTTAAAAGCTACTCATTAATATTGTTCACAGCTTTGAAATTTCAGCCTTCAAATTCATGTGTGTCGATAACACATATCTATTATACATTTGAAAGTCAAAAATACGACTTGTGTGTCATTGAGATTTTATAGCACAGTGGTTAGCACATCGTTATTTACAAACATGACGTCATTTGCTTAGTTCGGTTCTCGATCAGGGTGTGAAAGTCTGATGACCTTGAATAAGTCATCTTCACTCATAATTCCAGTCCACCCAGCTGTAAATGGGTACGGATAATCCGGCAAAGATCAATGCCAAGAGGTTTGGCCAAGGACCAGCTGGAAGAAAGGATCCTCACGGAACCTAAGTTGTTATCCTTGTAAAATATATATGTTTCTTTCTTTCTTTATATAGATAGCACATATGCAACCATTTGAAAGACAAATGTTTGAGGTATAATTTAATTAAGGGTTTATGCGATTTATATGCATTTCTAGTATTTTTTAAAACTATTTACATGTATATTCAATAACAAAATTGACCCTTAAAATGCTGAATGTTGCCGTTTAAATATTAGTATATATGAATAGTGTGAGTTAGAGACCTGAAAATTGGTCAATAGTGTTAAAGGGGTGTAACTTCCTTTTACATACAATTTAATGAGGGTTTGAATATAAACATTTAAGAACATCTGTCTTTTCTTTCATTTTTATGAACAGGACCGTGCATAGCTATTGTCAGGGGTGGATACAGGATTTGACGTTAGGGGGGCGCAGAATAAAATTTTGCCAAGCAACAACATTAGGCTAGCTTTCGTCGTCTCTTCGGATACTTATTACGTGCGGACAACCCATCTAAATGTGCCACTGATTGTCATTTGTCATAACAAGATATATCCCAACAGAAACAATATGACTGTCTGTCTGTCAAGCATGGTTGTATCTCCCAACAGAAACAATATGACTGTCTGCCAAGCATGGTTGTATCTCCCAACAGAAACAATATGACTGTCTGTCTGTCAAGCATGGTTGTATCTCCCAACAGAAACAATATAACTAACTGTCAAGCATGGTTGTATCTCCCAACAGAAACAATATAACTGTCTACCAAGCATGGTTGTATCTCCCAACAGAAAAAATATAACTAAATGTCTACCAAGCATGGTTGTTTCTCCCAACAGAAACAATATGACTGTCTGCCAAGCATGGTTGTATCTCCCAACAGAAACAATATGACTAACTGCCTGCTAAGCATGGTTGCATCTCCCAACAGAAACAATATGACTAACTGTCTGCCAAGCATGGTTGTATTTCCCAACAGAAACAATATGACTAACTGTCTGCTAAGCATGGTTGCATCTCCCAACAGAAACAATATGACTAACTGCCTGCCAAGCATGGTTGTATCTCCCAACAGAAACAATATGACTAACTGTCTGCCAAGCATGGTTGTATCTCCCAACAGAAACAATATGACTGTCTGCCAAGCATGGTTGTATCTCCAAACAGAACAATATGACTGTCTGCCAAGCATGGTTGTATCTCCCAACAGAAACAATATGACTGACTGTCTGCCAAGCATGGTTGTATCTCCCAACAGAAACAATATGACTGACCGTCTAGCTCACCAAGCATGGTTGTATCTCCCAACAGAAACAATATGACTGACTGTCTGCCAAGCATGGTTGTATCTCCCAACAGAAACAATATGACTGACTGTCTGCCAACCATGGTTGTATCTCCCAACAGAAACAATATGACTGACTGTCTGCCAAGCATGGTTGTATCTCCCAACAGAAACGATATGACTGACTGTCTGCCAAGCATGGTTGTATCTCCCAACAGAAACAATATGACTGTCTGCCAAGTATTGTTGTATCTCACAACAGAAACAATAAGACTAACTGTCTGCCAAGCATGGTTGTATCTCCCAACAGAAACAATATGACTGACTGTCTGCCAAGCATGGTTGTATCTCCCAACAGAAACAATATGATTGACTGTCTGCCAAGCATTGTTGTATCTCACAACAGAAACAATATGACTAACTGTCTGCCAAGCATGGTTGTATCTCCCAACAGAAACAATATGACTGTCTGCCAAGCATGGTTGTATCTCCCAACAGAAACAATATGACTAACTGTCTGCCAAGCATGGTTGTATCTCACAACAGAAACAATATGACTGTCTGCCAAGCATGGCCGTATCTCCCAACAGAAACAATATGACAAACTGTCCGCCAAGCATTGTTGTATCTCACAACAGAAACAATATGACTGTCTGCAAAGCATGGTTGTATCTCCTAACCGAAACAATATGACTAACTGTCTGCCAAGCATGGTTGTATCTCCCAACAGAAACAATATGACTGACTGTCTGCCAAGCATGGTTGTATCTCCCAACAGAAACAATATGACTGACTGTCTGCCAAGCATTGTTGTATCTCCTAACCGAAACAATATGACTAACTGTCTGCCAAGCATGGTTGTATCTCCCAACAGAAACAATATGACTGTCTGCCAAGCATGGCTGTATCTCCCAACAGAAACAATATGACAAACTGTCTGCCAAGCATGGCTGTATCTCCCAACAGAAACAATATGACTGACTGTCTGCCAAGCATTGTTGTATCTCACAACAGAAACAATATGACTGACTGTCTGCCAAGCATGGTTGTATCTCCCAACAGAAACAATATGACTGACTGTCTGCCAAGCATGGTTGTATCTCCTAACAGAAACAATATGACTGACTGTCTGCCAAGCATGGTTGTATCTCCCAACAGAAACAATATGACTGACCGTCTAGCTCGCCAAGCATGGTTGTATCTCCCAACAGAAACAATATGACTGACTGTCTGCCAAGCATGGTTGTATCTCCCAACAGAAACAATATGACTGACTGTCTGCCAAGCATTGTTGTATCTCCTAACCGAAACAATATGACTAACTGTCTGCCAAGCATGGTTGTATCTCCCAACAGAAACAATATGACTGTCTGCCAAGCATGGCTGTATCTCCCAACAGAAACAATATGACAAACTGTCTGCCAAGCATGGCTGTATCTCCCAACAGAAACAATATGACTGACTGTCTGCCAAGCATTGTTGTATCTCACAACAGAAACAATATGACTAACTGTCTGCCAAGCATGGTTGTATCTCCCAACAGAAACAATATGACTGACTGTCTGCCAAACATGGTTGTATCTCCCAACAGAAACAATATGACTGACTGTCTGCCAAGCATGGTTGTATCTCCCAACAGAAACAATATGACTGACCGTCTAGCTCGCCAAGCATGGTTGCATCTCCCAACAGAAACAATATGACTAACTGTCTGCCAAGCATGATTGCATCTCCCAACAGAAACAATATGACTAACTGTCTGCCAAGCATGGTTGCATCTCCCAACAGAAACAATATGACTAACTGTCTGCCAAGCATGGTTGCATCTCACAACAGAAACAATATGACTAACTGTCTGCCAAGCATGGTTGTATCTCCCAACAGAAACAATATGACTGTCTGTCTGCCAAGCATGGTTGTATCTCCTAACAGAAACAATATGACTGACTGTCTGCCAAGCATGGTTGTATCTCCCAACAGAAACAATATGATTGACTGTCTGCCAAGCATGGTTGTATCTCCCAACAGAAACAATATGACTGACTGTCTGCCAAGCATGGTTGTATCTCCCAACAGAAACGATATGACTGACTGTCTGCCAAGCATGGTTGTATCTCCCAACAGAAACAATATGACTGTCTGCCAAGTATTGTTGTATCTCACAACAGAAACAATAAGACTAACTGTCTGCCAAGCATGGTTGTATCTCCCAACAGAAACAATATGACTGACTGTCTGCCAAGCATGGTTGTATCTCCCAACAGAAACAATATGATTGACTGTCTGCCAAGCATTGTTGTATCTCACAACAGAAACAATATGACTAACTGTCTGCCAAGCATGGTTGTATCTCCCAACAGAAACAATATGACTGTCTGCCAAGCATGGTTGTATCTCCCAACAGAAACAATATGACTAACTGTCTGCCAAGCATGGTTGTATCTCACAACAGAAACAATATGACTGTCTGCCAAGCATGGCCGTATCTCCCAACAGAAACAATATGACAAACTGTCCGCCAAGCATTGTTGTATCTCACAACAGAAACAATATGACTGTCTGCAAAGCATGGTTGTATCTCCTAACCGAAACAATATGACTAACTGTCTGCCAAGCATGGTTGTATCTCCCAACAGAAACAATATGACTGACTGTCTGCCAAGCATGGTTGTATCTCCCAACAGAAACAATATGACTGACTGTCTGCCAAGCATTGTTGTATCTCCTAACCGAAACAATATGACTAACTGTCTGCCAAGCATGGTTGTATCTCCCAACAGAAACAATATGACTGTCTGCCAAGCATGGCTGTATCTCCCAACAGAAACAATATGACAAACTGTCTGCCAAGCATGGCTGTATCTCCCAACAGAAACAATATGACTGACTGTCTGCCAAGCATTGTTGTATCTCACAACAGAAACAATATGACTGACTGTCTGCCAAGCATGGTTGTATCTCCCAACAGAAACAATATGACTGACTGTCTGCCAAGCATGGTTGTATCTCCTAACAGAAACAATATGACTGACTGTCTGCCAAGCATGGTTGTATCTCCCAACAGAAACAATATGACTGACCGTCTAGCTCGCCAAGCATGGTTGTATCTCCCAACAGAAACAATATGACTGACTGTCTGCCAAGCATGGTTGTATCTCCCAACAGAAACAATATGACTGACTGTCTGCCAAGCATGGTTGCATCTCCCAACAGAAACAATATGACTAACTGTCTGCCAAGCATGATTGCATCTCCCAACAGAAACAATATGACTAACTGTCTGCCAAGCATGGTTGCATCTCCCAACAGAAACAATATGACTAACTGTCTGCCAAGCATGGTTGCATCTCACAACAGAAACAATATGACTAACTGTCTGCCAAGCATGGTTGTATCTCCCAACAGAAACAATATGACTGTCTGTCTGCCAAGCATGGTTGTATCTCCTAACAGAAACAATATGACTGACTGTCTGCCAAGCATGGTTGTATCTCCCAACAGAAACAATATGATTGACTGTCTGCCAAGCATGGTTGTATCTCCCAACAGAAACAATATGACTGACTGTCTGCCAAGCATGGTTGTATCTCCCAACAGAAACGATATGACTGACTGTCTGCCAAGCATGGTTGTATCTCCCAACAGAAACAATATGACTGTCTGCCAAGTATTGTTGTATCTCACAACAGAAACAATAAGACTAACTGTCTGCCAAGCATGGTTGTATCTCCCAACAGAAACAATATGACTGACTGTCTGCCAAGCATGGTTGTATCTCCCAACAGAAACAATATGATTGACTGTCTGCCAAGCATTGTTGTATCTCACAACAGAAACAATATGACTAACTGTCTGCCAAGCATGGTTGTATCTCCCAACAGAAACAATATGACTGTCTGCCAAGCATGGTTGTATCTCCCAACAGAAACAATATGACTAACTGTCTGCCAAGCATGGTTGTATCTCACAACAGAAACAATATGACTGTCTGCCAAGCATGGCCGTATCTCCCAACAGAAACAATATGACAAACTGTCCGCCAAGCATTGTTGTATCTCACAACAGAAACAATATGACTGTCTGCAAAGCATGGTTGTATCTCCTAACCGAAACAATATGACTAACTGTCTGCCAAGCATGGTTGTATCTCCCAACAGAAACAATATGACTGACTGTCTGCCAAGCATGGTTGTATCTCCCAACAGAAACAATATGACTGACTGTCTGCCAAGCATTGTTGTATCTCCTAACCGAAACAATATGACTAACTGTCTGCCAAGCATGGTTGTATCTCCCAACAGAAACAATATGACTGTCTGCCAAGCATGGCTGTATCTCCCAACAGAAACAATATGACAAACTGTCTGCCAAGCATGGCTGTATCTCCCAACAGAAACAATATGACTGACTGTCTGCCAAGCATTGTTGTATCTCACAACAGAAACAATATGACTGACTGTCTGCCAAGCATGGTTGTATCTCCCAACAGAAACAATATGACTGACTGTCTGCCAAGCATGGTTGTATCTCCTAACAGAAACAATATGACTGACTGTCTGCCAAGCATGGTTGTATCTCCCAACAGAAACAATATGACTGACCGTCTAGCTCGCCAAGCATGGTTGTATCTCCCAACAGAAACAATATGACTGACTGTCTGCCAAGCATGGTTGTATCTCCCAACAGAAACAATATGACTGACTGTCTGCCAAGCATTGTTGTATCTCCTAACCGAAACAATATGACTAACTGTCTGCCAAGCATGGTTGTATCTCCCAACAGAAACAATATGACTGTCTGCCAAGCATGGCTGTATCTCCCAACAGAAACAATATGACAAACTGTCTGCCAAGCATGGCTGTATCTCCCAACAGAAACAATATGACTGACTGTCTGCCAAGCATTGTTGTATCTCACAACAGAAACAATATGACTAACTGTCTGCCAAGCATGGTTGTATCTCCCAACAGAAACAATATGACTGACTGTCTGCCAAACATGGTTGTATCTCCCAACAGAAACAATATGACTGACTGTCTGCCAAGCATGGTTGTATCTCCCAACAGAAACAATATGACTGACCGTCTAGCTCGCCAAGCATGGTTGCATCTCCCAACAGAAACAATATGACTAACTGTCTGCCAAGCATGATTGCATCTCCCAACAGAAACAATATGACTAACTGTCTGCCAAGCATGGTTGCATCTCCCAACAGAAACAATATGACTAACTGTCTGCCAAGCATGGTTGCATCTCCCAACAGAAACAATATGACTGACCGTCTAGCTCGCCAAGCATGGTTGCATCTCCCAACAGAACTGTCTGCAATGGTGGCAAATAATGAACATAGGCAGTCTAATTAAAATTAAAAGGGTCTGATTTTAATTAAAAAACGAACAAACGAAATTAGGGTCTGATTTTAATTAGACTGTTAACATAGGAAGCTTTAATTTCTCAAACATAAAATTTGTTTAATGCCTGGAACGGTTACGGGAACGGGGGATAAAATGTGTAACCCTAACCCCTTTTCTTCAAAAAACAAACTATGTTTTAGCGCAGGAATGGTCATAGCTTGATCAAAGATTGTGGCGTAAAAGTAACACTGTCTTTTTCATTTTACGACGACAAAACATTTTTGTGAACAAAAGTCTGTTTAGGTTTGTTAGAAATTATTCATGCAGCTTCAGAATCCACAATGTAATTTTGTCTTTACTTCAATTTGCATTGGGAAAACAAAGTACTTTTCATTTCATATGCTGGAACGCCATCTTTGGTTTGAACTCACCATAGTCACAAAAAGTTTTTTTTTATTTCAAGATATTTAATAATATTTCATAAGGTTAACTATTTAAGATATTATTATAATAAGGAGCAAAAAAAATATTCAACATAACTTTGTACAGAAAAACTTTGTACAGAAAAACAATAACAACAATATAAAAATATATCAGCCTCAAACTCATTGATGGGCAAAAGGGGACTATATGTACAAAGTATATAATAAAATAGTTTGTTAGTAAAATGACAATGCATTCCTACAAGTAAGAAGATAGCTTGCCAGGCAAGGTAATATACGCCCACTGGCAGTTTTGTTTGAAAAGAACATTTGGCTTAAAACAGCGACCATCAATTGTAGACGGACCGACGGACATGGGTGACGACAATATACGCTCCACATTTCATGTGGGCGTATAAAAAAAGGTTCACTCTACTGAGTAGTGTTTAAAATCTATTCAAAATAAATTATCAACAAATTTATATGTTTAAATTGATGAGCTGTGTTTAAAAACAGTTCACCCTACCGAGTAGTGTTTAAAATCTATTTCCTATCAATTATCTACTAATTTAGATGTTTAAATTGATGAGTTGTGTTTAAAAACAGTTCATTCTACTGAGTAGTGTTTGAAATCTTTTTACTATCAATTATCTACTAATTTAGATGTTTAAATTGATGAGTTGTGTTTAAAAACTGTTCACTCTACTGAGTAGTGTTTGAAATCTATTAACTATCAATTATCTACTAATTTAGATGATTAAATTGATGAGTTGTGTTTAAAAACAGTTCACTCTACTGAGTAGTGTTTGAAATCTTTTCACTATCAATTATCTACTAATTTAGATGTTTAAATTGATGAGTTGTGTTTAAAAACAGTTCACTCTACTGAGTAGTGTTTGAAATCTATTAACTATCAATTATCTACTAATTTAGATGTTTAAATTGATGAGTTGTGTTTAAAAACAGTTCACTCTACTGAGTAGTGTTTGAAATCTTTTCACTATCAATTATCTACTAATTTAGATGATTAAATTGATGAGTTGTGTTTAAAATCAGTTCACTCTACTGAGTAGTGTTTGAAATCTTTTCACTATCAATTATCTACTAATTTAGATGATTAAATTGATGAGTTGTGTTTAAAATCAGTTCACTCTACTGAGTAGTGTTTGAAATCTACTCACTATCAATAATCTACTAATTTAGATGTTTAAAATTGATGAGTTGTGTTTAAAAACAGTTCACCCTACTGAGTAGTGTTTGAAATCTATTCACTATCAATTATCTACTAATTTAGATGTTTAAATTGATGAGTTGTGTTTAAAATCAGTTCACTCTACTGAGTAGTGTTTGAAATCTATTCACTATCAATTATCTACTAATTTAGATGTTTAAATTGATGAGTTGTGTTTAAAAACAGTTCACTCTACTGAGTAGTGTTTGAAATCTATTAACTATCAATTATCTACTAATTTAGATGTTTAAATTGATGAGTTGTGTTTAAAAACAGTTCACTCTACTGAGTAGTGTTTGAAATCTATTCACTATCAATTATCTACTAATTTAGATGTTTAAATTGATGAGTTGTGTTTAAAAACAGTTCACTCTACTGAGTAGTGTTTGAAATCTATTAACTATCAATTATCTACTAATTTAGATGTTTAAATTGATGAGTTGTGTTTAAAATCAGTTCACTCTACTGAGTAGTGTTTGAAATCTTTTCACTATCAATTATCTACTAATTTAGATGATTAAATTGATGAGTTGTGTTTAAAATCAGTTCACTCTACTGAGTAGTGTTTGAAATGTTTTCACTATCAATTATCTACTAATTTAGATGTTTAAATTGATGAGTTGTGTTTAAAATCAGTTCACTCTACTGAGTAGTGTTTGAAAGCTATTCACTATCAATTATCTAATAATTTAGATGTTTAAATTGATGAGTTGTGTTTTAAAACAGTTCACTCTACTGGGTAGTGTTTGAAATCTATTAACTATCAATTATCTATTAATTTAGATATTTAAATTGATGAGTTGTGTTTTAAAACAGTTCACTCTACTGAGTAGTGTTTGAAATCTACTCACTATCAATTATCTACTAATTTAGATGTTTAAATTGATGAGTTGTGTTTAAAACAGTTCATTTTAATGAGTAGTGTTTGAAATCTACTCACTATCAATTATCTACTAATTTAGATGTTTAAATTGATGAGTTGTGTTTAAAAACAGTTTACTCTACTGAGTAGTGTTTGAAATCTACTCACTATCAATTATCTACTAATTTAGATGTTTAAATTGATGAGTTGGGTTTTAAAACAGTTCATTCTAATGAGTAGTGTTTGAAATCTATTCACTATCAATTATCTACTAATTTAGATGTTTAAATTGATGAGTTGTGTTTAAAAACAGTTCATTCTAATGAGTAGTGTTTGAAATCTATTCACTATCAATTATCTACTAATTTAGATGTTTAAATTGAAGAGTTGTGTTTAAAAACAGTTCACTCTACTGAGTAGTGTTTGAAATCTATTCACTATCAATTATCTACTAATTTAGATGTTTAAATTGATGAGTTGTGTTTAAAAACAGTTCACTCTACTGAGTAGTGTTTGAAATCTATTCACTATCAATTATCTACTAATTTAGATGTTTAAATTGATGAGTTGTGTTTAAAAACAGTTCATTCTACTGAGTAGTGTTTGAAATCTATTCACTATCAATTATCTACTAATTTAGATGTTTAAATTGATGAGTTGGGTTTTAAAACAGTTCATTCTAATGAGTAGTGTTTGAAATCTATTCACTATCAATGATCTACTAATTTAGATGTTTAAATTGATGAGTTGTGTTTAAAAACAGTTCACTCTACTGAGTAGTGTTTGAAATCTATTCACTATCAATTATCTATTAATTTAGATGTTTAAATTGATGAGTTGTGTTTAAAAACAGTTCACTCTACTGAGTAGTGTTTGAAATCTATTTACTATCAATTATCTATTAATTTAGATGTTTAAATTGATGAGTTGTGTTTAAAAACAGTTCATTCTACTGAGTAGTGTTTGAAATCTACTCACTATCAATTATCTACTAATTTAGATGTTTAAATTGATGAGTTGTGTTTAAAAACAGTTCACTCTACTGATTAGTGTTCGAAATCTACTCACTATCAATTATCTACTAATTTAGATGTTTAAATTGATGAGTTGTGTTTAAAAACATTTCATTCTACTGCGAGTAGTGTTTGAAATCTACTCACTATCAATTATCTATTAATTTAGATGTTTAAATTGATGAGTTGTGTTTAAAAACAGTTCACTCTACTGAGTAGTGTTTGAAATCTATTTACTATCAATTATCTACTAATTTAGATGTTTAAATTGATGAGTTGTGTTTAAAAACAGTTCATTCTAATGAGTATTGTTTGAAATCTACTCACTATCAATTATCTACTAATTTAGATGTTTAAATTGATGAGTTGTGTTTAAAAACAGTTTACTCTACTGAGTAGTGTTTGTAATCTATTCACTATCAATTATCTATTAATTTAGATGTTTAAATTGAAGAGTTGTGTTAAAAAACAGTTCACTCTACTGAGTAGTGTTTGAAATCTATTAACTATCAATTATCTACTAATTTAGATGTTTAAATTGATGAGTTGTGTTTAAAAACAGTTCATTCTAATGAGTAGTGTTTGAAATCTATTCACTATCAATTATCTATTAATTTAGATGTTTAAATTGATGAGTTGTGTTTAAAAACAGTTCACCCTACTGAGTAATGTTTGAAATCTATTCACTATCAATTATCTATTAATTTAGATGTTTAAATTGAAGAGTTGTGTTAAAAAACAGTTCACTCTACTGAGTAGTGTTTGAAATCTATTTACTATCAATTATCTACTAATTTAGATGTTTAAATTGATGAGTTGTGTTTAAAAACAGTTTACTCTACTGAGTAGTGTTTGAAATCTTTTCACTATCAATTATCTATTAATTTAGATGTTTAAATTGATGAGTTGTGTTTAAAAACAGTTCACTCTACTGAGTAGTGTTTGAAATCTTTTCACTATCAATTATCTACTAATTTAGATGATTAAATTGATGAGTTGTGTTTAAAATCAGTTTACCCTACTGAGTAGTGTTTGAAATCTATTCACTATCAATTATCTACTAATTTAGATGATTAAATTGATGAGTTGTGTTTAAAAACAGTTCACTCTACTGGGTAGTGTTTGAAATCTATTCACTATCAATTATCTACTAATTTAGATGTTTAAATTGATGAGTTGTGTTTAAAAACAGTTTACTCTACTGAGTAGTGTTTGAAATCTATTCACTATCAATTATCTATTAATTTAGATGTTTAAATTGAAGAGTTGTGTTAAAAAACAGTTCACTCTACTGAGTAGTGTTTGAAATCTATTAACTATCAATTATCTACTAATTTAGATGTTTAAATTGATGAGTTGTGTTTAAAAACAGTTCATTCTAATGAGTAGTGTTTGAAATCTATTCACTATCAATTATCTATTAATTTAGATGTTTAAATTGATGAGTTGTGTTTAAAAACAGTTCACCCTACTGAGTAATGTTTGAAATCTATTCACTATCAATTATCTATTAATTTAGATGTTTAAATTGAAGAGTTGTGTTAAAAAACAGTTCACTCTACTGAGTAGTGTTTGAAATCTATTTACTATCAATTATCTACTAATTTAGATGTTTAAATTGATGAGTTGTGTTTAAAAACAGTTCACCCTACTGAGTAATGTTTGAAATCTATTCACTATCAATTATCTACTAATTTAGATGTTTAAATTGATGAGTTGTGTTTAAAAACAGTTCACTCTACTGAGTAGTGTTTGAAATCTATTTACTATCAATTATCTACTAATTTAGATGTTTAAATTGATGAGTTGTGTTTTAAAACAGTTTACTCTACTGAGTAGTGTTAGAAATCTACTCACTATCAATTATCTATTAATTTAGATGTTTAAATTGATGAGTTGTGTTTTAAAACAGTTTACTCTACTGAGTAGTGTTAGAAATCTACTCACTATCAATTATCTACTAATTTAGATAATTAAATTGATGAGTTGTGTTTAAAATCAGTTTACCCTACTGAGTAGTGTTTGAAATCTATTCACTATCAATTATCTACTAATTTAGATGATTAAATTGATGAGTTGTGTTTAAAAACAGTTCACTCTACTGGGTAGTGTTTGAAATCTATTCACTATCAATTATCTACTAATTTAGATGTTTAAATTGATGAGTTGTGTTTAAAAACAGTTTACTCTACTGAGTAGTGTTTGAAATCTATTCACTATCAATTATCTATTAATTTAGATGTTTAAATTGAAGAGTTGTGTTAAAAAACAGTTCACTCTACTGAGTAGTGTTTGAAATCTATTAACTATCAATTATCTACTAATTTAGATGTTTAAATTGATGAGTTGTGTTTAAAAACAGTTCATTCTAATGAGTAGTGTTTGAAATCTATTCACTATCAATTATCTATTAATTTAGATGTTTAAATTGATGAGTTGTGTTTAAAAACAGTTCACCCTACTGAGTAATGTTTGAAATCTATTCACTATCAATTATCTATTAATTTAGATGTTTAAATTGAAGAGTTGTGTTAAAAAACAGTTCACTCTACTGAGTAGTGTTTGAAATCTATTTACTATCAATTATCTACTAATTTAGATGTTTAAATTGATGAGTTGTGTTTAAAAACAGTTCACCCTACTGAGTAATGTTTGAAATCTATTCACTATCAATTATCTACTAATTTAGATGTTTAAATTGATGAGTTGTGTTTAAAAACAGTTCACTCTACTGAGTAGTGTTTGAAATCTATTTACTATCAATTATCTACTAATTTAGATGTTTAAATTGATGAGTTGTGTTTTAAAACAGTTTACTCTACTGAGTAGTGTTAGAAATCTACTCACTATCAATTATCTATTAATTTAGATGTTTAAATTGATGAGTTGTGTTTAAAATCAGTTCACTCTACTGAGTAGTGTTTGAAATCTATTAACTATCAATTATCTACTAATTTAGATGTTTAAATTGATGAGTTGTGTTTAAAAACAGTTCACTCTACTGAGTAGTGTTTGAAATCTTTTCACTATCAATTATCTACTAATTTAGATGTTTAAATTGATGAGTTGTGTTTAAAAACAGTTCACTCTACTGAGTAGTGTTTGAAATCTTTTCACTATCAATTATCTACTAATTTAGATGATTAAATTGATGAGCTGTGTTTAAAAACAGTTCATTCTAATGAGTATTGTTTGAAATCTACTCACTATCAATTATCTACTAATTTAGATGTTTAAATTGATGAGTTGTGTTTAAAAACAGTTCACTCTACTGAGTAGTATTTGAAATCTATTCACTATCAATTATCTACTAATTTAGATGTTTAAATTGATGAGCTGTGTTTTAAAACAGTTCACTCTACTGAGTATTGTTTGAAATCTATTAACTATCAATTATCTACTAATTTAGATGTTTAAATTGATGAGTTGTGTTTAAAAACAGTTCACTCTACTGAGTAGTGTTTGAAATCTTTTCACTATCAATTATCTACTAATTTAGATGTTTAAATTGATGAGTTGTGTTTAAAAACAGTTCACTCTACTGAGTAGTGTTTGAAATCTTTTCACTATCAATTATCTACTAATTTAGATGTTTAAATTGATGAGTTGTGTTTAAAAACAGTTCACTCTACTGAGTAGTGTTTGAAATCTTTTCACTATCAATTATCTACTAATTTAGATGTTTAAATTGATGAGTTGTGTTTAAAAACAGTTCACTCTACTGAGTAGTGTTTGAAATCTTTTCACTATCAATTATCTACTAATTTAGATGATTAAATTGATGAGATTTCATAACCAATTAACTTTATAGTCAAATTTTCTTTTAACATAATCTGTTACACAATTATCAGAAAAGTCACAACCCTTCATGTGATGATGATACAAAATTCTTGACATTTATTTCAGTTTCATTAGTTTTCCGATACCAAATTTTGATAAATAATAAACAGTTTCAGCAAGTTTTGTCAAAATCCGTAATTAATTGTGACTTGTAGAGTGTTAACGAATCAAATGCGTTTTAAAGAACAAGGCCAATAATTCATATCAAATATTTTCTGATTCTTTTGATTTTAAAGGGCCATTCTGCTTTTTTGAAAAAAGTTTCCAATATCAAAAAAATCACTACCTACCTACGAGTATTTTTAAAGCATGCTTATTGTATCTCTATATCTTCTTGATCAAACTGAATTTGGTTTTAAAGGGCTAATTACAAACAGGGAGTACTTATTGTTAATTAAGCAATTTGACCTAGTTTTGGTGTTTGCCCTTTAAATGGCTAAATATTTCTGGCTGAAACCTTATAAATACACAAGAGGGACATTTCTCTACAATTAAGCGTTTATTTTACTCAAATCCGTTCAGTAGTTTCCTATCAGCGTCCAAAAAACATAACACACTTAAAAACCTTACGTAAGGTTTTTAAAAATTTTAGCATGTTTTTAGCGTTTAAAAATTTACGGCTGGATTTTTTTCGCTAAAACTTTCAGATACATTAAACGGCACATAGTTACAGATCACAAATTTGAGCAAAACAAATTTTTTACCTAAAAAAAAATCAGACTGTCCCTTTAAATAGGGTTCATCCTTGGGTTATAATAAACAATTTCAGCAAGTTTCATCAAAATCCGTGAAGAATTGCGACTTGTAGAGTGTTAACGAGCTAAAAATCAAACGTGTTTTAAAGAACAAGGGCAATAATTCATATTAAATATTTTCCGATTCTTTTGATTTTAAATAGGGTTCATCCTTGGGTGATAATAAACAATTTCAGGAAGTTTCGTCAAAATCCGTAAAGAATTGTGACTTGTAGAGTGTTAACGAGCAATTGTGGACGGACGGACCGACGGACATGGGTGACGACAATATACCCTCCACATTTCATGTGGGCGTATAAAAATAACATGCATTTCTTTAGTTTCCAGTTCCCTGTAATTGCATTTAAAGATGAATTTCCACATTTTCTAGTGTCAAATTAAGCATATAATTACATTCTTTTTGAATACAATTAAGAGTTTTAACCAATAATGAAATATACATTGTACATGTACAGTCCAGTGAACATAAAAAAAACTTTTTTTGATGAGCCAGTAATTCTTAATTATCCAATAATGAGCTAATTATAGTAGTAAGTCATATCAACAGCTTTCTATTCATATAAGTATAAGCATTAATGAAAATAAGGAAATCCATCTTAAAGTTTTAATCACAATATGCCCTCAGATATCATTAAAGGGATTGTAAAGAGGTTTTCTAAATTTTGTATGTGTATCGGGAACACTGATAGCATTAATTTACACCACTCCAATTTCCATTCCGATGTCTGTGGTTCTTGCAATTCCACTAAAACTAATGTTTTATGACGTCACTAATAGTGATCTACCGGAAGCTACCATTGATATCTATGCAGATCACTAAGTGACGTCATAAAACGCGTTAGTTTAACAATTTTTTGCTATAATGCCCTCGGTGAAATTGCGCGACTCACATATTTCAAATATTTTTGATGTTTTAAATGCTTATAAGAGGTTTTCGCAACTAAAGTGTCATTAACGCAATAAGAATTTAGATATTTTCAGCATTTCTGAGGATTGACATCATGAATTATTCATAAATGTTTAATTACAGTTGAGTTGCAGCAATAAATACAAATAAAAGTTTTATAAACCTTTTTATAATTCCATTATTACCAATATAATGGTCCATCCTTTTTTCTGACCCACCCATATAAAAATGATTCTATGCAAGTCTCTTACTAATCAAGTAGGTTGTTTGATCAAGGGGAATAGCTAAACTTTGTATGTGTATCAGGCACACTGATAGCATAAATTTTCGAAATTACAATTTCCATTCTGACGTTTGTGGTTCTTGCAATTCTTGCATTTTATGACGTCACTGACAGTGATCTACCAGAAGCTTCTATTGATATCTATGGATATCACTGTCAGTGAAGTCATAAAACATATTAGTTTTAGTGGAATTGCAAGAACAACAGACTACAGATGGAAATTGGAATGGTGCAAATTGAGGCTATCAGTGTCCCTGATACACATGTATACAAAGTTTAGAAAATCCCTTTAAAAAACTGAATGCTGTTGGGCTTTGTTAAAATATAAATAAAATCTACTAGTTTAATGTTAATGTTTGAGTTTTTTTGTTGGTCTTCTGTCTTCATCATTATTTTCAGCTTTTCGTTTCTGTCTTTCACTCTTTCTTAAACTATTAGATTGTCTGAAAAATAATTTTTAATTATTGATCTGCTATTAAATTCTGGTAAAGTCATGTAGTGCTCAATGAGGGAAATTGTGTTCACAAGCTTTTGCAATGATTGGAAATGAACTGATAGCGTAGTGTTGCATAGAAGAAATTTTTGCTTACTCATTACCAACAACTAAATAATTAAAGGGATTGTAATGAGGTTTTCTAAACTTTGTATGTGTATCGAGGACACTGATAGCATCAATTTGTGCCATTCAAATTTCCATTTTAACGTCTGAGGTTCTTGCAATTCCACTAAAACTAACGCGTTTTATGACGTCACTAATAGTGATCTGCATAGATATCAATAGTAGCTTCCGGTAGATCACTATTAGTGACGTCATAAAACACGTTAGTTTTAGTGGAATTACAACAACCACATATGTCGGACTGAAAATTGGAATGGCACAAATTGATGCTATCAGTGTCCCCGATACACAGACAAAGTTTAGAAAACCTCATTACAATCCCTTTAAATAATAGTGTACACTATGTGCAAGCATGTATTTTTCCCTTTTAGTCCATCATCAATCAGATACAAAATGGCACAGTCACAAAAGTCACATCTTCATTTAAGTCATTCATCCCAACTAACTAGATGCTAAAGAAACTATACTATACAACATCAAACTATGTCACTTGAATACTTACCTCAACTGTAGACTCAATCTTGTAGGTCTTATTATACTGTCTATTGATGGTGGCTGGAAAAAAAAAACGGAATTTCCTAGGATGACCCAATGTATCAGGATTAAATTACTCTTAAACTAAATCCCCTTTAATGATTTAAATAAAATGAAACTTTTTTCCTACTGTACCTGTTTGAACTAATGAAGACAGATAAATACCATGCAGTGTTCAATAAGGTTGATTTTGCCAGGACAGTGACATTAGCCTAATCTTATTTTTATTTTTTCTATCAAGGGATCTTTACATGTGCAGTCTAACTAAAATCAGACCCTAATTTCATTTCGTTCGATTTTTTTTTAAATCCGTTTTTTTAACCACTACATTAGGGTAGACGCAATAACAAACATTCACGTTAACTTTGACCCAACCTTGATAAAAAATGACCTAATAAACTAGTCTACAGCACTTAGGAATCCTAGAATGCACCTATTGTTCGAGAACAAAATCCCAGCGCAGGAGAGGGCAAAGATCTGATTGGTTAAAACAAAGGTCATTAAGGTTAGGTCAAAGTTAAAGTGAACGTTTGTTACCGCGTCTCGTTCTCAGACCCGAATGTAGTGGTTAAACATAGCTTGCCAGGCAAGGTAATATACGCCCACTGGGCCACTGGCTTTGACTTTAAACAAATATATTTGACAGTTACAACAAAAGTGATTAAGAACATTCACATCAAGTTTCTTCAAATTCTGTCCAGTGTTGTCCTGTGTTTATGAGCTAAAAATTGAACATGTTTTCAAGAACAAGAGCAAAATAACTCATAGTAAATATTTTTTATTTTGCTGATTTTCAGTAGGGTTCATCCTTGGGCGGTAATAAACATTATCAGTATGTTTCATCAAAATCCGTTACGAATTGTGACCTGTAGAGTGTTAACAGGCCAAAAATCTAACGCATTTTCAAGAGCAAGGACAATAATTCATAGAAAATATTTTTTTGATTTTTCTGATTTTCAATAGGGTTCATAATTGGGCGGTAATAAACATTACCATTGAGTTTCGTCAAAATCCGTCAAGAATTGCGACCTGTAGAGTGTTTACGAGCCAAAAATCCAATGAGTTTTTAAGAACAAGGGCAATAATTCATAGTACATATTTTCCGATTTTGCTGATTTTCAATAGGGTTTATCCTTGGGCGCTAATAAACATTACCATTAAGTTTCGTCAAAATATGTCAAGAATTGCGACCTGTAGAGTGTTTACGAGCCAAAAATCCAATGCGTTTTTAAGAACAAGGGCAATAATTCATAGTAAATATTTTCCGATTTTGTTGATTTTCAATAGGGTTCATCTGTGGGTGGAAATTAACATTATCAGCAGGTTTCATCAAAATCCGTCAAGATTTGTGACCTGTAGAGTGTTTACAAGCCAAAAATTGAAAGCGTTTTTTAGAACAAGGGGAATAATTCATAGTAAATATTTTTAGATTTTGCTGATTTTCAATAGGGTTCATCATTGGGTAGTAATACCAGCAAGTTTCGTCAAAATCCGTCAAGAATTGCGACCTGTAGAGTGTTTACGAGCCAAAAATCGAACGCGTTTTTAAGAACAAGGGCAATAATTCATAGTAAATATTTTCCGATTTTGCTGATTTTCAATAGGGTTCATCCTTGGGCGGTAATTAACATTACCATTAAGTTTCGTCAAAATCCGTCAAGAATTGTGACCTGTAGAGTGTTTACGAGCAATTGTGGACGGACCGACGGACGGACGGACATGGGTGACGACAATATACGCCCCCCATTTCATGTGGGCGTATAAAAAAACGGATTTAAAAAAAAACGAACGAAACGAAATTAGGGTCTGATTTTAATTAGACTGTTTACATGTGCAACCT
This sequence comes from Lottia scabra, assembly GCA_029955415.1. Taxonomy (NCBI): domain Eukaryota; kingdom Metazoa; phylum Mollusca; class Gastropoda; family Lottiidae; genus Lottia; species Lottia scabra. The sequence goes on along the minus strand of JARJEI010000011.1, from coordinate 396,045 downwards.
GGACCTCTAGGTTAGCAAACAAGTGTCTGTCTCATTAAGCCAAATGTGACGTGTACTTCATATACATGCAGATCAGGCTTAATATAAATCATGCCAATACAACAAACATTACACACCTCTGTATCACAAACTGGTATTATATCACTGGAATCACTATCACTATCATCACATATATCACCATCAACCTCATCAATATCACTAGAAATACCATTGATATCACCAATATCACCATTCTCTGCCTTGTTAGTAGTTGTCAGTGATAATGCTGGCCATAATTCTGAACTACCAGTGGTATTTACTGAATTCTCTGTAATAAATATATTATATAAGATAACATTATACAGTATGTCGACTTTCTGAATGAAGGTACAGTCAAACTTGGTCCAACGGTCACCTGTATTCAGCACCACCCTTTAATAAAAGGCCACCCAAATTACATCCCATGCAATTTTCAACCAAATTTACCTCTATTCAACACCACCCTCTTGACGCGGCCAGCGGTCACCCTTTTCTTAACGGTGAACATGTGTCACCCTGCGGTCATTTTCCTTAATCCTTGATAATCCAATCAATTAAACTAACAGTTAATTACTGCCAAACAGATTAAACTTTGTCTATAATCCTTGAATTTTACTCATACACTGATATAATGAGGCCTATATTTTGTAAATGATTATTAAAATAAGTAATGAAATATTCAAAAGTGTATAAGAGACTTGTCTAAAATAATATTTTTATATAGGACATTGCTAATGCTATCTAAATTGCAATTACTGTTTTTCTTTAGTGCATGTACATATATTTACAAATTACAAACTTATCATTCTAAACTAGGTTTGCCATACATGTACCTCTATTAAGCACCACCCCTTAGTAAGCAGCCACTTTTAAGCATTCCCTTGACTGACTGCTTAATACAAGTTATACTGTATTGCACACAGAGCCCCCTTTTTATTAACCCAAACTACCAGCATCACAGAAAGGGGAAAACACAAGTATTATTTCAAACTATATCGGGAACTTAGTTTTTAACTTTCTGAAGATTCTTTGCTTATCAAGGAATTGAAAAGTAAATCCATAACTTTATTTGTATTGTTGCTAAAGGCATAAAAGAAGGAGGCAAAATTCCATTCCATCTATAAAATCTTATTGAATGGTGGTGAAAGGGGCTAAAAGTCCTATTTTTTCAGAATCAAACCTTTTCATTTCTACACTGAGTTCTTTTTGTATCGTTTTTTTATCATGCACTACAACACGGAACCTTTTCCTTGAAAAATAAGAGAAAATCAGATTCTATAATCTGATCAGATAATACAACTCAGTTTCAAATCAATTTTTATGATTGACCAATCAGATGACTGAAACACTAAACTCATCCTGAATTTAGTTTTAATGAAAAAGTCCTTGAAGTTGGTTGTAAAACGTACCTATATAACTCTTGTTCTTACATGGTGAGGTATCACCCATTTCTGACCCACTATCATCTACATACAGTGTTCCTCCAACAACCAATAACTTTGATCTTCTCGGTGACAAAAACATATTGTTTCCTTTTACAGGTGACTGTGGAATCGGTGAGGTGTCACCATTCACCGATTTGGAATCAAAGAGTGACTTTCGACATGGTGTCTTAACATTGCAAGCTGCATCCAAGTCAGAAATATCATTCAAGTTATTTGAATTTGAATTTTTGGACGAGCTACCCGCTTCTCCATTTGGTGTTGGTTGTTCTTCAAAGGCAGGTTTCTTAAAGTCACTATCAGGAAATAGGTCAAATGATTCCTGACTGGAATTAGAAACTAGTCTACCAATATCGTCAACAGTTTGTCTAATAGTTTGAGCCAAACTTTCTGGTTCAGTTTTGGACTCTTGAGGTTCCTCTTCAGAGTCTTCAGAAGCTTTAGTTTTTGTGGTGCGACCATTATTACAATTTGATTTTGCTTTGTTTCTGGCTTGTTCAATCAAATCTTGAAATTGACTCTTGTGTTGTTTGGCTAAAATTGTAAAACAAGCGGTATGGTTTAAATAGTCTTAAAGCAACTATGCTTGAGACGAAAAAAAATGAATAAATACACGCTAATATGATGATAAAATGAAAGAGTTATGCATAATTAAAAGATTAGCGCTTCTATAATTTCAAAACAACCACCGATGGCTTGGATTAAATCGGATTTGTTTTCGATGATGTCAACAAGCTAACTCGATTAAATTTACGTTGTTGTGATGACGTCAACTGGAAAAGACCATAGAAACGCCCTGACGACTGTGACTATATTTACATCACGTGATACTGTCACGTCAAACTTCGTCGCGATCAACCAGTCTCACCAGAGCCTCGCTCGGTCATTTCTGTGGTACCTCGGCTATTTCCGTAGATTTTCCGATATAAAAATGTCAACAAAGGTACAGAATTTTTGAATGCTCATATCTCCGCGTAGAATTGACGGATTGGGACAATTTTTTGACACAGTTCATATTTCAATGTCAACTTTATGACTGTTATCTCATTTTTCACAACCTAAACAGTCATGTCTCAAGTATAGTTGCTTTAAAAGCAGATATTTATTTAAATAGAAATCAAACATCAATCTAACTGCAAATTGCATAAAATTTAGAAAATACATGTACAAGTTTAACAAGAACTGCAATCAAGGTCAAACCAACATACATTTTGGAGGATCTATGTTTCATATTGTATATTTGAATTATTTTCCTACGTGATCATCACTCAAAGAGAAATTTTGTCAATTATGAACACTCCGAGCCAAAAAAAAACCCTTTTTAATGAGAATAAAAACAGAAAATTTTCAACAGTACCCACCATAAGATATTTGAGCTTGTCTTATTTCATCTGGATCAGCATTTTTACTAATTTTCAAACCCTGCAAAATATAGTACAAATAAAACGGAGGTGAAATCACTGACAAGAAATTTGGCATTTAACCAGCTAGTAGACAAGAACCTAAATTTTAACCTTGTTAAATCATTGTAAAGTGGTTAGGCCATGAAGCATCTAGTAAATAGGATCCTTGAAAACCTAAATCCTTGAAAATCTGTGTCCATGACCAGCTGTCCATGACCAGTGGTTTGACCATGAACCAGCTGGTGATCAGGACATCCTTGAAATTCTTAGTTAATATCCTTGCAAAATGGTTTGAACATGTCCCAGTTGGTCAACAGGATCCTTGAAAACCTAAGTTGTTATCCTTTGTAAAGTAGTTTGGCCATGAACTAACTGGTAGACAGGATCCTTGAAAACCTAAGTTGTTATCCTTTGTAAAGTAGTTTGGCCATGAACTAACTGGTAGACAGGATCCTTGAAAACCTAAGTTGTTATCCTTTGTAAAGTAGTTTGGCCATGAACTAACTGGTAGACAGGATTCTTGAAAACCTAGGGTGATATCCTTGTCCATGACTAAGTGGTTTGGCCATGAACCAACTGGTAGACAGGATTCTTGAAAACCTAGGGTGATATCCTTGTCCATGACTAAGTGGTTTGGCCATGAACCAACTGGTAGACAGGATTCTTGAAAACCTAGGGTGATATCCTTGTCCATGACTAAGTGGTTTGGCCATGAACCAACTGGTAGACAGGATTCTTGAAAACCTAGGGTGATATCCTTGTCCATGACTAAGTGGTTTGGCCATGAACCAACTGGTAGACAGGATTCTTGAAAACCTAGGGTGATATCCTTGTCCATGACTAAGTGGTTTGGCCATGAACCAACTGGTAGACAGGATTCTTGAAAACCTAGGGTGATATCCTTGTCCATGACTAAGTGGTTTGGCCATGAACTAGTTGATAGACAGGATCCATGAAAATCGTGGTTTAAGCTAGCTTAATATACTATATAAAACAAATAGTTACCTTAAGTTTAGAAGAATCTGACAGTTTCTTCTGTAATCTTTCATTCTTTTCAAAATACCTCACTAATTCTGGAGCTGTGAAATATAAAAAAGGAGTTCAAATTCATTTTTTATGCTCCTTAAAGAGATAGTAAAGCGTATTTCTAAACTTTGTATGTGTATCAGGGACACTGATAGGTCCTATCATATGATCAATTTGCACCATTCTAATTTCAATTCCACTAAAACTAACACATTTGATGACGTCACTGACATAGATATCAATAGTAGCTTCCGGTAGATCACTGTCAGTGATGTCATAAAAAGCGTTTTAGTGGATTAGCAAGAATCACAGACGTCGAAATGGAAATTGGAATGGCTAAAATTGATGCTATCAGTGTCCCCAAAACACATACAAAGTTTAGAAATACGCTTTAAAATCCCTTTAAGCCGCCAAATAATCTACAAGTTTTCTTAATTTGAAACTTTAGACTAAGAAAAGCAATCTTTAAAAGAAATATTAACTTACTTGGTCTGGGATGTAAAGAATCACAATCAGAGTTATGAAGTAAGCTAAATTCTTGATGTCTTTTAACCAACACCTTAAACAAAGAAAACAACTCAAAATAAGTTATACTTAGATAACATTTAGCTATCCATGTCACTTTTCTACATTAGAATCTGGCATATAGTTCTTCTACAATTGAGCAAAAACAAATAATTTAGGGCTATACTTTAATGGATTAAGTCATCCTTTAGTCCTTGAAATTATGAATGAAGATGACCTGTTTTCATTGAAATTTCACACCCTGATCAAGATTTAAACCTGTGACCACCACTTCTTTGATATGACCAAACAAAGGCCATCATGTAAAAAACAAACTTTCTAATTCAATTGTTAGTTTGCAGATTGTTCCTACCTTTCTATCTCCATCAGTAGATAATCCTAAATCCTTTAATCTGTTTCTTAAATCTTTATCTGACATGAGATGATATACTACTTTAGTCAGTGGTTTCTTCTTACTACTACTGTAAGATCAAGATGCTTATGTCGTATATAAAGAAATAGGTCTAATACCTTGATATCATGCACTTTGCTTGTATCATACACTTTCTCATATGAAAAGTTCATTAGCTGCTAACAATGTATTGCGAATACATTGATATAGATGATCATTTTCTAGATTATTTGTGCTTCGGTTTTGTTTAATGTATAATCTTAACAAAAAATAGCATGGTGGTGTCAAAGTATTAAACATGCCACTCTCACTGACATTGTGTAAATGCGCACTACTTTTGGTTTTGTTAATGAAGTGCAGTTAGGGCTGGGCGATACCGGTATAGGAATTTACATCGTTAGTAATATCGCCTCAAATAAAAATACCGAAATATCGCCATATCGTGATATATGTACTTATCATGATATATCGTCAAATTTTGGTCAAGATAAAGCCATTTTAACAGTTTTAACACATAACTTAATACTTTTAGATATTTGAAAAAGATGTGTTTTTTCATGCTATTGAAGATTTTGTTGCTTTTGACAGATATTTACTGTTTTTCTTACATTTAAGATTGTTTTGACATGAACATTTTCTTTCAAAAACCAGTAAAAACTCTTCTTGAAAATATCGCGATATATACCCATATCGTGATATATTAATGATGAATATCGTGATAACCAATATCGCCCAGCCCTAAGTGCAGTGTGACATGACATTAGCCTATTGCTTCGATTTCAACTGTTGAGGGATCTTAAACATGCATGTATACAGACTGCAATTAGCATCAATTTATTATTTTGTTCCAAAAACATAGATTATTTAGATCACATTCAGACAATTGTCACTAAGCAATCCAATTTCATGATGAGTAGGGCTGCAACGATACACAAAGTCACGATACGATACAGAATCGTGATAAAAGCTTACGATTCGATAGTATCACGATACGTCAAGAAAAAGTGAATTTGGACAATTTGTTCAATAAAATATGGTCAAACTCACAATGAAACATAGAATAAATAAAGATACAAATTGTTTAATGGTATAAGGGTCCTTTGCAACTTAACCCTCACGTGAAATGAGATAGTTTTCAACATTTTTCTTCTTCTGAAACATTTTAAAGTGGATTATATATATGTTAAACACAATTAAGATGTATCGCGATACGTTACCATAAAAACCGAATATCGAAATTTGAAAATTAACCGTGATGCACCGATGTATCGGTGAATCGTTGCAGCCCTAATGATGAGTGAACTAACCTTCTTAAACTCTCTATTTTCTCTGTTTTATTAAGACAATTATCTAGATGTCTGTTTATTAACTGTTGACGTACCAACACTCCACAAACAGGACAATCAACTATAATAAATTAGAAAAAACAAATCAATTTTTATTAGAGGCCTTATTCTAGAAACTAAATTTAAAGGGATTGTAAGAAGGTTTTTGTATGAATCAAGGACACTGGATAGCATCATTTTGCACCATTCAAATTTTCAATCAAAGGTGTTTAGTTTTTGAAATTCAACTTTCCGTGTGGAATCAATTGTATTCTCTGAAAATTTGAAGTTTTTAGCTAAGGTATTTTTAATCAGTAATAGTGTTAACAATTTGTTGAGCCTACAAATCCTTGTGTACGGTATCCAAAATAATCTACATATGAAAGAAAAGAATAGTACTAAAATTTTAGAAAGATCATGCAATGATAGAAAAGACATAATATAAAGAAAGACTAAGTGAATATAAGCTTGAAGTGAATTTGTATTTTTTTTTGTGCATTTCTAGTACTTCTTAAGCTAAGATTTCATATAAGTGTCATGGGGATCCCTCATGATTCCATATAAGCAGAAGCAGTAGGCCTATCTGTCAAATGGTCTCCATCATGCATCAAAAAATAAAATCGCCGGGTGTAGTAATTTTTGATGTATCCGGATGCCTTTCCATGTGGAGATCTCCCAAATGTGACGTATTTTTTTCCGCCAAAGTATCCATCTGTCTAGAAGTCCTTGCGTCAAAAGAAAGATAACACTTATGGAATCATATTTGACGCATGCCGGATCCGCAAGGGCCATTTATGTCCGCATCCATATATTGAATCTTAAGATCATTAACATGTATCAAGCCCTGAAAAAAAGACTTAACGTTTGCTTTTAATTGTATCAAGATGTCGTTATCTAACCTTTGTCATTGATATCATGAGAACTGTCTTGTGAACTGACTGGTGTACTACAGCTTGGTAATGACATAGAGTCGTCCTTCAACTTAGTAAATTCATTCTTCTTCTCAGTTTTTTTTGGAGTATTGTTATCACTTAAACTTGGAAATATTTGATTAAAGTTTTCCTTAAAGCCACTACAAGTTCCTGTTGTGGCTTTTCTCACATTTTCTCCCTGGAAATCTGAGTCTGAGTCATAGTCAGTGAATTTTGTAGCTAATTTTTTGGTGTTTTCTTCCCAAATTTCTATCTCTGAATCCACGTCTGCTATTAATAGATCCTGAAAAATTTAAAACAATTTCATTGGTTATTATACATCTGTTGCCTTGGCGATTTTGTGTTCAGAATTTCTAAATTTTGTTTAAGGAATCCAGTTCTATCAGATCATGCATGCGACTCAAATAACTTTTTAGATGTACAGTTAACCAATTGTTGGCTAATTCTGACCTATGATACAACACAGTCTAATTAAAATCAGACCCTAATATTGTTTCGTTCGGTTTTTTAAATCAGGTTTTGTAAACACTACATTAGGGTCTGAGAACCATGTGCAATAGAAAGTGTCTACATTAACCAATCAGATCTTTGCCCTCTCCCACGCTGGGATTTTGTTCGCGAACAATAGCTGCATTCTAGGATTCCTCATTGCTGTAGACTAGTTTATCAGGTCATTTTTATCAAGGTAAGGTCAGAGTGCAAGTAGATACTTTCTATCGTACATGGTTCTCAAACCCTCATGTAGTGTTTACAAAACTTGATTTAAAAAAAACAAACTAAACGAAATTAGGGTCTGATTTTAATTAGACTGTGATACAACAGGTCATCATATTAATAAAGACAGCAATTAAAACCATCCACCTTCGTTGAATTACAGACAAATTTAATTTTGAAAAGAGATCCAAATATCTTACTCAACCAGCAATTCACTTTATGTCAGAGGTGATGAAAGCAGCATTTATGGCAGGGGCCTTAATTCTCAAAAACTTTACAGATAATGATTTGATCACTCCAATCTTAAATTCAGTTAAATTATCAAGAACAGCACCACTCCATCCCCTCCCCTTCAAGTCTGTAGACTTTTTATGTGAACCTTACTTACTTACTTTAGAAATGTGATTTGTTAAAGAACTGTTGACAGCAGCAACAACAGATGATTTACTCCCTTCCTGAAAACAGACATCTTTAGGGCTGGCTATATTCTCCTTCTCTTTCCATAACTTCTTTAATGGTTTTCTGAAATCATCAACAAAGAAAATAAAAGATTTTAACCCTTTGAGCACAAATCTAAATGATATAACAAATCACAAGACAATATTATGGAATATAACACACTTCTTTAATACAGTTAGGCACATAACGTTTCAACACAATATACACGTGTCGTCATCAGATGTAATGGTAAGAGAATAAAACATAACAAAATATATACTATTTATTGTTTCTTGTTAGTATATATTTTGTTATGTTTTATTCTCTCACCATTACATCTGATGACGATACGTGTATATTGTGTTGAAACGTTATGTGTCTAACTGTATTAAAGAAGTGTGTTATATTCCATAATATTGTCCTGCACAGGGTTCGAATTAATTTTTTTATATGCATAGCAGTTTTTTGCTCTATGGGACATAATTGCATAGCAGTTTATAATTTTGTGGAGCAGTTTTTTCTCTGGCAGTTGCAAATGTATAGCAGTTTTTTAAAATGCTCTCTAAGGGTGTGTTTTGACTTCATTTTAGTGTTTATATCAAGGTATAATGTGTATCCCTCGAGTAAATAATACGCACCCCGTTCAGTCGAGAAAAAAAAAACAGTTGGCAAAACGGACACACCATAATTTTGAGTGCTAAAATATCGTTTATTCCTAGTATATTTTATATAAAATGCTTTCCGAATGTTCATTTTTAGTGTTTTCTATCAATTATAAGGTACATCCCTCGTCGAGTAATTCTGGATAAATCACCGTAAATCATAGGCACGCAACCATTCACTCGAAAAAAAAACCCAACAAGTTGGCAAAACGGAGACACCATAGTTTCAAGTGCTTATACATGTAATAGTGTTAATTCCAGGACAGTGACTGACTCTTCCTTACTTTTGGCCAAGATGTGGGTTTTTCATAATTCATTTTTGAATCTTCAAAAAGTACGATATTTGTATGTTAATTATAATCCCGTGACATTGAATCTAAATTGACAAGGTCGCACGCGTATGAATCTCCAGGTGACAAAACTAACCGATAATATTTATGGACTGATACATTTCTAGACTCAGTTTGAGTTACAGTTTTTACGGAAATGGATATTTATTGGCCTGCAATTATTATGTTACGACCCAGCTCTAATATATGTAATTATTTCATGATTCATTGCCGTAAGTTTCCATTCCAATATGGATGAAATAGGAAGCCAACTATGTCGTCTGCTAGGCCTATTCACTTCGTCTTCAGTATTACATGTATACGCTTCCTGAGTCAGCACGATCTATTAATAGTAACAATCCTTTTTTTCTGTGTCTCGGGGAAAATAAATCCAAGATGTAACAAATTAACGGGATTTTTATAGTCATCCGATCGTAAAATTTTAACTGAGTTTCGTTTATATAGAAAATACTATGTATCGCAAAAAAACTGCTCTACTGACTAAGATTACATCGCATTTTGCCGAAAATTGTATCGCAAACTGCGATGCGATACCGGTTATTTCGAACCCTGCTGCATATGCAAATTATTGTATAGTGACACTTTTTCCTTGGACCTATAAGGCCTATTATGATTTGTTATAAAAAATATCTTACTTTATCTTTTTATACTGTTCTATAACATTATCTAATATTCTGTTATTTCTCAACTCTGGCCCACTAGCTTGCTAGAAAATAAATCAACATAATAATTCTGTGATATAAATGTTTCACATGCTCATACATATAATAGTATTGATAACTCTTCCTATACTCAAACAGGCTGTGTTATGGACCTTCACTAGGGCTGGGTATCGATTACAAAATTGAGATCGATTATCGAAGGCAGGTTACCGATCAATAATCGAAATATTTTAATTGGGAAATCTTCTAATCTTCATATGTTGGTGTACGTTTTTGTACCTGAATGTTTGTTATTTATCAATATCAGGTATGAAGACAAATGAAACTGAAGTAATGTCCAGAATTTTGTATGATTATCATGATAAAATGGGTCGTGACTTCTCTGATAAGCGTGTAGCAGATAATTTTAAAAGAAAATTTGACTATGAATTTTAATCGATTATGAAATTTGATAATCGATAATCGAAATAAATAATTTGATAATCGATTATTTCAATTGTTAGACCCAGTCCTAACCTTCACACACTGATACATGCATATTTTTATTGATAATTTATTTCAAATAGATTTAATGACAATAAATTTGATAATAATTTAAAACTTACAGCAGAACACGCAGGGCACTGAGTTTTATAACAAAAATATTTTCTAATACACAGGGAACAGACTGAAATACAAAAATCATGAGTTACTTTGTAGTGTATGATACTTGAGAATAAAATTGATTTCATTGGTTCTAATCTTTGTCCAATGTGAAAGATTGGTGAACTTAAAGTTATCCTCATTTTTTCCATCAAACAAGCTGTAAATGGATTTGGATAATAAGGGATAGATCAATGCAACTGGTACCTGTATATGATTTTTTTCACCAGAGTAATACTATTTTGTTTCCAGACTCCAAGGGACTTATTTTTAGAATAATTTTTTAAGTCAGTTCCTTCAGTAGTAAAATGTAAAATAAACTTTGCAATAAGCAAGATATGTTGAAACTGGAAGTAGACCTAAACATAAGTTTTTATTCTCTTTGAAAACTGTCAAATTCTATGTTGAATTTTGTGGTCTGTATTCACACTCAATATATCGTTAAAAATGTCTGATTGGCTAAAAAAATAAATCAACAGCCCTGCTTCAATCTACATCTACTTACAATTATGATGACAGTTTGGAAGAATCATAGCTGTTCTGATATAATCATAACATGATGGACATCTGAGTAAATTATCTAGAGCCTTAAAAACAAAAACATAGAAATGATTTACTAGAAAAACATCAATCTTTACTGTTAGCTTCACAACGTAGCTTTTGCTTTGACAAAAAATATAATATTTGTTAGTTTACATTAAATGGAACTTGTTGTTGCCAAGTGAGTCCACTCATTGACTGCCATATTGAATCATTGAATTACTATTAGCATGATATGTTTTCTGTCACACCATAATTAATACTGTACCTGCTAGTACAGACTAAGCTCTACAACTGTCACTAGGCCTACACTGACACTACTGTACACTGTCAAAAAAAAGAGTAGGAGTAGGCCTAGGCCTAATTTGAATTTACAGTTACACACCTTCAACTCAGAAAGTGGGAAGTTTTGATGAGGTTTAGATGATGACTGTTTTGAAATTTCTTCGTCGTCTGAGCTAAAACTCATTGTTGGATTGTTAGAAGACGATGGGTTTTCGAAGAAATCAGGCATTTTCAACCGTTACTCTCAAAACATAAACAAACTTTCATTTTATAACAAGCGGGAAATCGGAACAAATTGTAACCAGTACTTGGCCAGTTGAAGTTATCTTGTATTTTAACTCCATCAAAAATTTATAAAAGCTTCAAAAATATTTGAGAAAGGAGAATTTGGTGTTTTTTTAGAAACTACTTAAATTTTTATCAACGTGTTATCCAATAGAATGAAAAAAATTCTATATTTCACTTAAATTTAAATCTTTGTTAGTTACGAACTTGAGTTACATTTCAAGCTGTTAGTTACAAATCATTCCAATGTCAAGGACGATTTTAAAATGTAACAAAACCAAAAACGAAATCTGTTAAAAATTATTTTCTTTTGTTTCATACTCTAAATTCGTTTTTGTTGTGAATATTAATATATTTTAACCAAGCACTATAAACCTAGATACTCTAAACCCCAAAAAATACTTTTTTTATTTTCTCTTTTTGTTAATGTTATCCACATTTGTACGAGATGCGCGTTGATTACTGCGCACTGAAGATAAATCAGCATGGCCGAATATACGCGTGATCCCTGGTAAAAAATTATATAATTTATTGCTTTTAATTGTTAATGATGACAATTTTGTACTATTGATGTGTTAGATAATTGGTTCTGTTAATCTCTTAATCAGATTTTAGCGGGATAGTTTGTGGAGAAGCCCTTCATCAAGTTAACCCCAAACTGTGTCTTTTGAATTTGACATTGAATTGAAAAAAAATGACGAAATTGGGAAAAGAAATCAAAGTAAATGCCTACTCATTGTTTCGACTGATATTTTAAAGATGATTTTGCTATTGTCCTTGTCTTTTGAAGTTCTTGTTTTATGTTTTCATTCTGTGGCAAATGTGAAATATCCGGTTCATGTAATTTTACAGCCACTCAAAATAGCAAAATGCAAAAATACGTTTTATATATGTAATGTAGACCTAACTAACTCAACTATATAAGTATAACTCAAGACACAATGAAGAGACTATGATGGTTGTTTTATGGCAGAGATTGAGAGGCCATATTATTTGCTAAGTTCTGAAATTTCATCGATTGCCTGCTTTATTATTGCTCATCTCATACGATACACTGCTTGGTTGGTTTTTACAAATAAGATGACACTTTTTCAGTTAATAAAGTTCGCAATAAAGGTACATATTCAGGGTATTCAATAAGAATAAAGTGAGGAGGTGAATTGAAAATTTGAGGCGGATGACTTTGAGCGCCGCAGGCGCGATTTTTTAGGGGGGTCCGGGGGCATGCCCCCCCGGAAAATTTTTAAAAGAATTATTGCAAATGGTGCATTCTGGAGCTATCTGGAAGACAATTTTGATTATACTTAATTGGTCCTCTTGTGTACAAATAAACAATAAATGTTTAGTTTTCTTTTTCATTAGTTTTTTTTATTGGTTTTGATCAGCAGTAGGATCAACATCAGATGTTTGTGTGCCTAAAAAGTGAAAAATATTTTGCTTTAAGATCTTGTCAATAGGCCTATATAAAGGTATAAAAAAAAACTAGGAATGCCATGTGAACCTGTCAGTTTGGTAAATATATTGCCGGTTCATTAAAATTGAACAATGTCATGAATGAAACTTCATCTCATATTTAAATTCTTTGCATAATACAATAAAATTTTATTTCTTACCCCCTGATTTAGATATCTTTGCAAAGAAACTGGATAGAGATGTTTGAGATCGCTTCATATCATTGGATTTGTTTACATTCGTAACGCTTCCGGTTTTTCTCATTCGTAACACGTCGGCTTTTTCAATTTACTTTTTTTCTTTTAAAAGTAGGCCTAAGAGTAAGAATGTGTTGACCTTACCTGTACCATTAAATATATTGTATTCCTAACATTTTTCTCAATATTTTGTGACAAATAAAAAGAATGACGACATGTTACAGAAAAGTTGCAAATTAAAAGTAAAGACATCGAATTTCAGTGAATCTTGACAGCCACCATTGAATCAGAAAAAGTGGGACATGAAAATAGGTCATGTTACTGAAAATAGCTTAATCCCAAGAACTGGTTCATTTCGAGTTGAGATTTGATAGGCTTAATTAAGAAGGCTTAATTGAGATTAGTTAATTGAACTGTTTCAAAATCTACCAATTAATTATCTTTTGACATGAGTCATGAGATAATATGATATAGATCTATTGTTATTTATGTGTTTTTCATTGAAATTACATGTGGTAGGTAGTTTAGGCATATTTCGGTAGTAAAAAGTAATTATTGTAGTCACGATTATCAGACAACATAAAACACAGCTGAAACTAAAGACTTGATGAACATGAATTCTTTTTTAGAAAGATAAACAAATCAATACAGCTCATCCACGCAGTACTTTCAGTTTTTAAAACTTTAATAGTTTAATCTATCGTTTTGGTTTATTGCATGCTACAAGTGAGATTTTGTTTTACTTGTAACACTTGAAAATCACTTGTAGGCCTATCAAGTTTTGTTTGTGAGGAAATTCGAGCCGGCGATTTGCGTCCATCAAACCGGCGAAATTTCGCCGGGTGCCGGTTCCTATTGAATACCCTGCATATTGAAGAAATAATGATTTTACTAATGATATTTTTTTTTTTTCAGTCCGTACCGGATATTAGATGACTGTGGGGGTGCATTTTCTATGGGCCTTATTGGTGGTTCAGTATTGCACACGTTCAGAGGTGTCCGGAATGCACCAAGTGTAAGTTTAAATAATATTTCTCTTTTGGGTCAGAAGCTTATCAGTGATGCATATGCATGCATACGATACACATCATAATAGCTGTATCAGACTGAGCATGTAAATGGCCGCTGTCAAATTGTTTTAATCTATTTTTTTTAAAATGTCAAGAAATCCTATTGAGTCTATTTTTGATTATCAAAAAATGATCAACCTTGAACCCTTTGATAGAGGTTAATAATGGAATTTGTATATTTGCAGGGTAAATTCAAAAGATTGTTAGGTGGTCTTTCTATGATGAGAGAGAAAGCTCCTATTACTGGACGTAAGTCATATAATCTTCTTTCTTCCTCTTACCTGATGATCAATAACACATGCTGTCTCCCTGTCATTGCTTCAGGCTTGAGGGGTGGACATGGAAAAAGTATCTAGTCACTTTGGTTGTACTAAAAACTTCTAAAAAGAGTCAGCTGCCAGTGGGGACATGTTACTTTGTTATTTTCTATCATTTACTATGAAATTTAAAAAAAAAGTATATTGCCTGCCCAAATATTTCTTAAAAATGTAGTAATAAATAAATGATAAAATTATTTATTTGCTTCCATTTTCAGGTAATTTTGCTGTGTGGGGATTTTTGTTTTCCTCCATGGAATGTTCCTGTATTTATGTTCGAAAGAAGGAAGATCCATGGAACTCTATATTTAGTGGAGCTGCTACAGGGTTTGCTTTGTCTTTCAGGGGTAAGATATCTTCATCTTAAGTCCAAAAACTTTAGTTGTTGAGATAGTTTACCGGTACAAAGTTATTTGATTTTAAAAACGAAAACTAAGCCAGTCTGTAAGGGCAACATAAGCATTGGGCTTTGGATCAGGGCTGTTGATTTGGCTCTATTTTCCGGACATGTCCGTCTGACCCATTCAAATGTCCGCCTGGGTGAAGGGTCAATCGGACATCAAGTATAGGCTACCCACTACGTGTTTTTCCATGCTAGTCAAAATGCCAGATTTGATGACAACTCACTGATAAGATACAATGCCATCAATCAGTGTAGGGTAATAGAAGGACATAAATACTAATCTAATTATCTGATAATCCCTTAATTACCTGTTACAAGTGATCAATTAATAATCAGTTCATTAATCTACTACCGGTACATTTGTTTACATTAGAATCGTACATTTGTTTACATTAGAATCGGACATTGAAACTTTGACCTACTTAGAAAGTTGTATTTTCAATTCACCAGTTACCTCCCTTGAAGTTTCATTCATAAATTATCTCTCTATCTGTCAATCAATGGCAGTCTTAAAACTTAGCTTGTTTACATCAAAAAACGATGTATTGATGGAATTGGGGATCTGTTAAAGAGGTTTCAATATGTGACAATGTGATAGTAAACTTATGGAAAATATGTAGGAGATATGCTAATTCATAGTCAGTGATGGTAATCACCAGGAAAAGCAATAAAGGGTTTTATAAAGGCAGGGGTGAAAAAATGTTGACCAAGCAAAAATGGCGAGCACGGAACTTGAGGTGATGAAATATTTTTATACAAAATTAATTTTGCTACTCAATATTATGAATGACTCGAAATGGTGGCAAACTGACACTTTTAATGGACATATTTGGCCTATTGTCAACTCCCATGTCAATATATAAATGATATTCTACTTGAAAAATAAGATTTCACGTTGAAAAATGTCCGATTGGTAAAAAAATAAATCAACAGCCCTGCTTTGGATGTTCAGAAAAATGCATAATCTGATTTTTTTTCTCTTTGTAGATGGGTTAAAAAGGGGAGTTGCCTCAGCAGTAGTAGGTAAGTTGGTGATTATGCTACATATTACTTGTAAAATCTGATAAATAAGGATATTTATATAATTATTGAGAAAAGTTTTAAACTTTTTTAGACAGGATAAGATTTGTGCCTGGTTGGCAGACGGGATCCCAATAAAATTAAGTATAGTTGTTCTTTCTGAAAGTATTAGTAATGTAAAGTATATTTGATTATAGGTGGTGTATTATTAGCCATGATAGAAGGAATGGGAATTTTATTTACTAAATGGTCTGCTGAGCAATTCAATCCAGGTAAGGGTTTTATGACATCCTGACATTTGGTGTCAGTAATCAAGCATACACCAGGCCAGAAATTCTATTATTCAGGCATGTAGAAAGTTGTCTGTAGTTTGTTAGAGCATTGGTTAATTATATGGGATTTACTTGAGTTAACTGTAATGTAATTATAATATCCATGGGTTCAAATAAGTCATCTTAACTCACATTTCCAGTAGAGACAGCTATGAAAGGGTGCTTAAGTCATCCATGAAAGATAATGCTAAGATTTTCAATGGAACAGATGGGAGAGAGGATCTTTGTAAACCTTAGCCCTTCTCTTTTTCTCTCAATGAAATAATATGGTGATATTTGTGTTTTATTTTCAGCTAATAGAGTAGTAATGGAGGAACCATCGCCACCCAGTTCTCAACAAGGTGGTAGTACAATTTTTGGTTCTCAATATCAATAATGATAACTTTATTAGTGATTTTAAATGGTGACACGCTTGGGATGTGAATTGGCTTATTTTGAAAAAAATCATTTTGAGGTGTGATTCAGAACCTTTTTAAAAACCTTCACCACTTTTGAACTTGAAAAGTGATCCAATCCATAACTGTTCCTCTTATCCTTCAGGATGGAAGAACTTGTGAAAATCAAATGAACTAATATAATGTGAGAAAACATTTTTAAAAAGACCTTAAAAAAAGTGGAACTACTAGGTGGATATATTCTATTCAGAAGTGAAGTTGCGGTCTTGATTTCGAGGATAGCGTGTTGATTTTGACATTTGACCTTTGAGATAAAAACCATTATACCGGTACCATTTGAACAAAATTTGATTGGTCAATGATTTATTTCTTGTCCAATTAGATGTCATCAAAACAGAATTGCATGAAATTGATTCTATGAAATCACATGTTTACATTGCTGTCTTGTTTGTAACATAATCAGTGATTGGTCAAATTGACTGCTAAAAGTTTTTTAGTGATGGTGTATATTGGTCTTTGTATCAAGGGTTATAATTATGAATCTGACTCGTAACCCTTGATGTCTAGAGATGTGAATATTGTGTATACATAGACTTAGAGTCTGAGCTAGATATTTCATATATGTGTTTGATTTGGTGAATTTTGCACTGTGACATGTAAAGTAGGAGCAAGATATCTGTGGATATCTCGGAATGTTTCTTAAAAACATAGTACATATTATTATTAGACCCTTGCGCCACCGCCGATTTCTTTACAACCATAATCTGCCGGTTGTAAAAATAAAGCGCTGCCGGTTTAAGTCAGCCGATTTTTGCCACTTTGTAAATGAATTCAAGACAATCGGCACTTAGACCTACCGTGCTGAACATGATAACTTTCATCCATGATAATTTAAAACTATTGTAGTTTGATTAAAATTTTGAATTGTGAGTTGATTATTCAGAAATAAATAACTTGATAACAAACACCAGTTGTTTATGATGCCTGCAGTGTATAATGTAAGTTCCTTCATTATAACTCAAATGTTTAATGAAGGAACCGAAAACATATCGCTAGCCAGCTAGCTAGGTTTCATCTGCTAGCCAGTCACTTTTTACAAAATAAATCTGCGCAAGGGTCTAATTATTATATAATGAATATATGATTTAGGATGCATTTGACTCATACATGTAGAACATGTTCTGAACCCTGTTCCTACTTCAATTATTAAACTTCCAGTACAATTCACCAATCTAGACCACATATAGGTAATAATGTAAATATAATATATTTGAACTATACTTGTCTGTTTGTTAGTGTTTTGTTTAAAATTGTACTAATAGTTTAAATAAATAATATAAATGTATCTTGAATTTTGTATATTTTAAAATAACTAAACAGTTGGAAAATCGAAAATAAGAGTAAGTTAATTCCGCTGTCCTGGCAAATCCCGGGCGTTAGCACCATAGATGCAGAACAATTGTAAATATGTCGGCCATTCTCGCTACGCCTGACCATAATTGATAGAAAATGGCCGACGTATATACGATTGAGATGCAGAAAAGAGGAACGAAAAACTTTTTTTTTTATTTGTCAGTGATTATGTCCCTTGAATCGTCCACAATGCTTCTGTCCATAGTCAGATGGATGTCTGGCAATCTTTCGAGACAAATCTTTGTGCAGACTTTCAACATTTCCTCATGGTTGGAGAAATATACAGTTATATCAAAAAATTAAAGACATTTTAAAAATGAAGATATTTATAAGGAAAATACAATCAACACCAAGTCATCAACCGACACAAAATAATGTGAAATATTCATAATTTGAAGAACATTTCTATGAAATTTTATTAAAAAAACATTTTTTCATTTGCAAGATCTGTAATAATGACAGACACTGTGTTTGTAAAACTGTTTACGAACTGTCTTACAACTTGACTTGAGGGTCGACTGTCGATTTGAAAATTTCATCCAATCTGCCGCAAGGCCATTGGCTTCGACAAACCATTCGGGTTTTTTTCTTTCAAAAAAATGATCACAGTGGTAGGGGCAGATCCAGGATTCAGAAAAAGGGGGCTCTGAAATATAACATGCTTCAAATTCAACGGTACTGCGAGCGGCAAATATTTAGAGGGTTCTAACATCAGTCGGCCAAAAATAGGGGGAGGGGGCTCGAACCGGCAGATCTTTTACCAGAATGTACACTTTCGGGTTTAAATATAAATATACAACAAAATCCCTCTGTAATCCGACTACACCCATTCAAAGGGCTACATTTATATACCTTAAAAAAGCGTAATATGCATCATTTGCTTGCCATAATTTGTTTGATCGAACCGTGTGTGGACAAAACAAATCAGGAATAAGGTTTAAATCATATGTAATAAAGAAGAATATGCCCTCAATACACATCAGTTGACAAACTGCAGAATGGTGTCAGGAACTGTGATTCTAGTAGAAATATCCAAAGTCTCTCTGACTATACATTTATATTTAAAAAAAAATAGTCAATCGGAAGAAAATAATGTCCATGTATATGTCAATATAAAAAAAGAGAAGGCTTTCAAATACAACGAATAAACCGCTTTGTTTACATTTGTGTCCATCGTTCCGTTGGAAGCCCTCTCTATTTATACGCCGACATGGAAATGTGGACGTATATTGCCGTCATCCCTGTGCGTCCGTCAACAATTTCTTGTGTACGCGATAGAGACCAGAGTTTTTATCCAATTTGAATGAAACTTGGTAGGCCTATGTGTATTCATCTTGATAATATCTCGGATGGGTTCGAAAATGGCGCCTTGACTTAGTGAAAAATTGTGTATGTGATAAATTCTAGAGTTTTCAATCGATTTGAATGTAACTTGGCATGTGTATCATCTTGATAATAACTCAGATTAATTCGTGCGATTCCAGTCGTCGGTTTATGAGTTATCGCACTTTACTTAGTTAAAAAAAACTTTACAATTCATTTGCGTACCCGATAGAGATTAGAGTTTCATTCGATTTGATTCATCTCAATATCAGCTCAGATGATGGTGCAATCAACTTGGAATATTCAAATTGCTAAAGTGGGCGTCTGTTACCTTGCCTGGAAAGCTATTTTTCATATACATTGACACTCTTTTCTTACCTATTGTTTAAATATGGACAGAACATCAAGAGCCTGTGAAATATCCTGCATTCGTTATAGTCATAATATGTTTCACAAAATTATCGTTAAAATAAAAAGCGTCATTAGGAACAAAGAAGTTAACTTGGGTATAATACACGAGGCAGAATTGCCATATATGTCTTTCATACAAACAGGGGCAGTAACTCCATCCATAAAATCGTTCATAAATCCACCGATATCCTTTCCACAGGCAGCTGTTACAGGTTGCACTATACAATCTCGTAATCCTAACTGGAATCTAAAAGTAGAAAAGAGGGTTGTAGTCGGTTAAGTCATCAGTACTATTTGCATGGGATAAACTGGTCATTTAATAGGATGTAATATAACTTTTTCTTTGACAAACTTTGAAGGTTTTGACTATTTGCCACGCGTGGTAAATATCTCCTGCCTATACTTGCATAAGTACATAAGAAAGCTCCGCTCTCTGCAACAGAAACCACCAGCGAAAACTGCCGAGGATTTTTCTGATGTTGATAAGTATATACCTACCCACAGTATGTAAGAATAACATGGTCGACGTATCTAGCTTTAGCTATATTATCATGGAATACATACTCCACCTCGTGGAAACAGCGTTTTATTTTACTATCTTGACGCATAATACACACTTTAGATTTTGAATAGACTGAAACGATAAATAATAATCTTCAGATAATTCGTTTCGTTTATTTTCAATGGGTAACTGCACTCATTCTTTAAGGATTGGTTACAGCAACAAGGATTCGGAGTATTTTGATCATCAACAATAATCACCCCTAATTTTACAAATGAGCGTTTACAATCATACATATACATTACCGTAGTGATAGAAAGTATGCATGTGTGGACGAGTTTACTAAAATGTTAAGGGGCGTCAAATGGGATACTGATTCTAGCATTGGAACACACGCACTGCTCAGGAGTTAAAAAAAATATACTTACGATCAAGTTTACCACAAATTTTATCAAATGAAAGGCGAATTTTATCAGGATCAACTAATTTGTACAATAAAGAAATTTGCTGAGATTGACGACATTTTTGAAATAAAACTTCTACACATCTTGCTGACGATTCAAACTCGCCCGATCTGAAAAGAATTCAGTTATCATTAGAAATATCTAAAGGTGCATAATGGGCCCCGGGGTTAGCTCAGTGTGTTGAACTTGCAATATAAAAGCACACCAAAATAACCTGGAATGAAAACGAATTGGCGTTTTAAGTTCTAATCTGGACCAAAGCAATTGGATATCAGTAGTGTGCAATGAGGTAAATTTGAATTCCGAGATAAGGCCAATATGACCTGCAAATATTCTCTTCCTGATTGAACTGAACTGGATGTCAGATTTACATTGTGAAAAGTTATACAAGTGACTGTAATTTGTTATATCGGCTGGTAACGTGCAACTATATCCCTTCAAACAGCGAAGTCTTATCCCTTGCAGTGACTTGATCCTGTCTTCCTGCCAATGTTGTGATTAGGGATTACAGTTAATCATGTATAACATTACAGCACGATCGAAAGGAGGATAGCTTCCTGCATTTATAAAGCACATAATATAGTTAATCTACATAATCTACCATAAAACATTAAAGGGATATGTTCACTAACTGTTCTACCAAAAAAACTTTTAGTCTCAGAACCTGGAATTTATTAGCTAATCTAATCCGTAATAATGTTCCAAACTCTCCCTCAAAATTTAAGCCTTTCAAATCCTCGTGTATCCATAAATATTAGCGTTTGAAAGTCAAAAATACAAATCGACTATGACTTATATAGAAAACGCATATGCGGGAGAGATCCTTTAATATTATATATAGGGTCGTGTATAGGCCTATTATGACAATTATTATGGCGTGTGTAACTAATGCTATCTCCTTTAATAATCAGTTATATTAAAATTACAAAACTGGACAGCTCCTTTAATATCAACAGTGTTGTTTATAAGACATGGGTGAGGTCAACATGGAAAGTAACCAACAGTAATTTGTTATAAGATATGATAATAATTGAAGGAAACAAGGGGGAGATGATTGAGGCAAAGTAGATTATCCGGTATGGAATACCGCCCGAGGAAACGCAAACGATCGTTGTCTCGTATGAAGAAATGTAGCTCGATCATGTCGTCTGCGAAATTTCTTAGTATATCAGACCAAATCAACTTTGAAATATCTGTCTGTCTGTCAAATTATCCAAATGCCGTTTTTATCTCTTGGCTGTCTGTCTTTGTGGTTTAACTAATTGAATTAAATGTAAGCTGTAAGCCGGCTTTAGACGGTCATCATATATCACTAGGGATAGAGAAAAAGCTATTTGTAAGTAAAATTTCCAAAACCAAATCAACAGAAAACAACCTTTCGATGGTGTTTTGTGTCCCAATTTTTGCTGCTGTTTTGGAATATTGCCACGTACCGTATACACTGAGAAATTGAAAGGATAATGACATATAGAGAATCTCACCCGAGTGTCTTTTGATATCAGATATATCATCACAAGTTGATAAAGTGGAAAAACTCCGAGGCTTGCCGAGGAGTTTTTCCACTTTTATCAACGAGTGTTGATATATCTGATATCAAAAGACACAAGGGTGAGATTTTATTTATCATCCAATATCATTCTAAAATCGAAATATGCGAAACAACAACTTTCGAGGGGTGAACTGCAGATTATTGAAAGAACTTTCGAAGGGCGAAATCAATATGACGTCATTGTTATTAAGACGTCATTGGGCGAATTGTTTATCACGTGACCATATTGGCCAATCAATGATTCAGAAAAGCAGTATCTCCTAATAGATATAGTGCAGTAGATACTGCTTTTTATCATACAAGCGATATCTACTGTAGAATACCTTATTGGGTGATAAAAGCCTATACTTTCCTTGCTATACTGCTTTTGCTGTCTAAGAGTTTTATACGTTCACAGCCTGAAGCACAAGGGGCTTTAACTTAGCCTAATTGGTTTTCATTATTGTATGGCGTTTCCCGTCCTTATGAGCCCACGGTGCAGAAAAGTAGGACGTAAAACTCCATTTACATTTTCATTGCGTAAGATATAACTTTATTCCATTTACATAACATAAGCAGAACAACTGACATTTTATAGTGTCAAATTTTCGAAAGTGTATTTATCTTAATTTTAAATCTATATAGAAAACGAACGTGTCAATATTTCAATTATGTTCAAAATCTTGTTAAGCGTGTTTGAAAATTTGAAAAAGTAAGAAGTATGTCTGTGACTTTGTTTCCATACTAATTGACATTTTGAGAAAGTAAACCTGGCTTTATTTGTCTGCGATATTTCAAGTGTAAGACGAGTTTCCAACACATTAGCCATCCCAATCACACAATTATCATTGTTTGGAAACTTTATAGTTGTACAACACGATCCAATTTTTTTGCTTTCGTTATGGGAAGTTTACTTTAAAGTACCAGTGTCTACAATAATCTAGCCCACAGGTTTTGGAATTTGATGCGTTGTTTGCTCTCCGACCGATGGTTCATTTTTAAGTTGCATTGCCTACAGCCATATTGCCTATTATAGGCTACACGTAGGGCTGGGTCTAATGATTGAAATAATCGATTATCGACACTTCGAATTATTTATTTCAATTATCGATTATCAAATTTCATAATCGATTAAAATTCATAGGCAAATTTTTTTTAATATTATCTGCTACACGCTTATCAGAGAAATCAATACCCATTTTATCATGATAATCATTAAAAAGTCTGGACATTACTTCAGTTTCATTTGACTTTGATACCTGATACTGATAAATAACAAACATTCCGGTACAAAAACGAACATGAACATATGAAGATTAGAAGATTTCCCAATTAAATTATTTTGATTATTAATCGATTATTGATTGGTAACCTGGCTTCGATAATCGATCTCAATTTGGTAATCGATACCCATCCCTAGCTACACGCAACAAATTTTTGATTTTTCGATTGAAGTACTTTGTCGACAAATGGTCTAACTCATGTGTTTGCAAACTTGATTCGAGGGTCATTTTAAAGTAGCATTTCGTTATACACAGTTTTCTTTCAATTTCTTTATTTGTGTTTTCTATATTATAAGGCTAGTCTCAATTAAATACGAATTTGTGTACTTTAAAAATAAGATAATTATTGATACACATGGATTTGGAGACTTAAATATCGAGTGAGAACTACTAAATTTCCTTTTCTGAGACTAGTGTCGGTTGTCCAACGGAGTTAGTTAACATTCCCCTTTAAACCATTATCCTATGCCAACAAATTTAAAGGAGCATTGTCTACATTGATCAAGCTTTAATTAAAGTTAACCCCTGAGTAATAAACTCCACGTTGAGAATCCAGGGCCTAGTTGCTTTAAAAGGTGATAAGGCCTATGTTCAGCATTTTAGTATCAGTATGCTAAAAGAGAAATAATTGGTTTTAAACTCACATATTCGCCCTTTATAATTAGCCTACTTTTGTAAGCGTAATTATGATGTTTTGTTATTCTACAGAGAGCTTGGACAAATAACTAGGAAAGCAGAATTAACCAACCGATGGCCAACGTAAATTATGGTCCACGAGCCGAGCCGAGAGAGGAATTTCTAGTAGAAACCATAAAGTATTATCAATAAGCTAGATGGAAAGAGTATTTACTCTTTTTCTGGATCGTTAATTATATTATTTTCATTCCTAACAGACAACCGTCAAAATATGACAAGTTAAACTTTTCACTATTATACAGATTTTTCATCTGATATTTTCATAATATTGGTTTTCTGAAAGGTGGTATCCCATATAGTAAAGTTGCTGATTCACACACGCCAATGAAAAAGTCTATTTAAATGCTGAGATATAACACTCGAAATTACAAATGAATTAGTAAAATTAAGAGATTCATTTTTCAGCGTATATACATGTATAGATGACCGGGACTACCTAATTTGAATAACTGTGAATATGGGGTCGGGGTTATTATATAAGCTCACATAATCAGTCCCTTTGAAAATGTTTTTCAGGCGGAAAGTAAAATTGAGAAGAAATTGACAATTTTTTAAGCTTTATAGCCGAGACTATATCATTTTTTTTTGAAAGAAAAGCTTCCTAGATATATTGTTAGAGTTATTCAGATACCTTTTTAGACCATAAAGTTGACTAATACCGAATCTGGAATCCCGTTACTTTAAAACACACGGTGGAATTTTACATTTAGTACCCGTTAACGACAACAATTAATGGAAATATTACCTATTTAAGAAACATGGTCCTGATCTATATGGGACTGTTTCTTTAAGTATATAACAAATATAGCATCAATAATATTAGACCTAATTAGATTTTATCCTTTCAGACGTTTATCACTGTTATTTCCAACTACAAGTAAAAAACATCATGTTCTTTCGTTTCTTGATACATTTCGTGTTGATTTATCACAAGTTTATTATTAGTACATGTAGTTGAATGACACAGAACTCTTACTATTATACAAGGATCATACTTTAATTTCTGACTATTTACTCTTTGTGCTTTCTACGTCAATTCGACTAATTAGAGACCGTGTTACAAATTTGGTATAGGATAGTTTTTGAAATTTTTCAGAATCATTTCTGTAATATTTCGTTTCAATGAATCTAAAAGGTTGTGAGCAAAACATCTAGCACCCAAAATTCATAACAGAAAAATCCCCCATATTATAAAATAATTATATCCTCTTCCTTAACAATGTCAAAATTCACTTTTCAAGAACCATACACATTGAATAGAAAACAGGAACAGTACGAAGAGAAGCTATAGGGCATAATCTATTCAAAATTAAATTACATTTCGTTTCGGTTATTTCTTTTTTTTCGACTCATTGTAATCTAACAAGGTTTATGAGGCAAGCGTGTTCTGGTACAGTCGATTTCGGAAAAACAGAAAGTAACGGCATTCCAAATTATAACGTAATACGAAAAGCGCTTGTGAACGTTGTTCTGATTGGCAGAAAGGTGGTGGAAGGGTGGCGTGTAGTATAGATAGCTTATTTCGTCACCAGAACCTTATACCAACCAAAGCCCTATATACATATGTACATATATATAGGGCTTTGCTACCAACCAACCAGAATCTATCAGATAATCTAACCAAACCAACAACTACCACTCAACTACCACCATCAAGAAGAATAACCATGATCACAACGAGTTTGGAAGAATGAAGAAGGCCGAGTAACCCAACTCAGGAACGAGTTTCATTGCCATGTCATTCGACCCGTCCAGATGTTACGAATTCTCAAATTACCAAACCAACAGCACAGTAGCATGCGATTGAACCAATCCAACTACCAACAACTACCTAGTTTGCGATATCAGCTGTTGCTGGAAGCGAACGTTAACTTGTAATCTACCAACCAACAAGAACACGCTCGCCTTATAAACGAAACTAATAAAATGCGAACCAGGGTTCGCAAGAGTACCGGCGGTACCAGGTGACCGGTACCGATTCCGGTACCAGGTAAGTACCGGCGGTACCGGTACCGGTACCGGTACTACAATGGTACAATGAATTTGAGACTAAATCATGTATGACAAACCGGACTAATAACTGCTCCCTGCTGTATAACCCTATATTCCCTTTATTGCTCCTTCTATCAGATATTACTTTATTAGGAACTAAAAAACTGAGATATACATCTAACACCTATACACAACACCAACAGTTGGATGGCAACTGAGAGTCAATAATACGGATAGTCTTTATTCGATCTCAACTATTTCGCAGTCATTTGGTGTTCCTTCTCTTTTGGGGTTTGGCGCTACCGGCTTAGCTCGCTCTTCGTGACGTTTATTTCTCTGGTAAAAGGCTTTCAGATGTCAGTGCGTCCATTAAGTTATCACCCATTCTTGATCTCAGTTTTGTGACCAGCAGAGCACAAGCCGAGAAGGCTCTTTCGACCTCAACGCTGGTTGGCTGGACCATTACAGTTATTCGGTGTAGACTGTGATGAAGATCTGAGATGAACGATTGAAATGATTGCGCGTATTCGTTCAATAAGCAGGGAGGCTCGTTTTCCCGGAAAAAGTCAAGTGTTTAAATATACCTTATATGGTCATAAGAGACAATTTTCGGAGAAGCAGTTTTCTAGAAAATAGTTTCTTGCTGCCTGACGAATGATCACATATGGTCCCATGAGTCATGCCCATGACCATAAATTGTTAGTTTAGGGTGAGAATATGTCAAGCGACTGAAATAATGCACGTGCAATGTGAGGAATTTGTTCATATAAACCTCCGTGTTTTCATAAATTCCAGTACCGGTACCGCCGGTACTCGAACCCGGTACCGGTAACGGTACTGAGGTGTCAGTACCGGCGGTACCGGTACCGGTACTGGTACCGGTTGCGAACCCTGATGCGAACGAAAGTATTGTCTCATTGAAATTATCTGTAAAAATGGCATTTTGTCGATTTAAATTTCTGGACTACCGTCCTTTAAAGCGATACCACGTCTTAGAATGAACCAAAAAACTAAGCTCTCAAACTTGGTCAATAAAAGTATATTTATATTCATCAACGGTATACAAACAGAATCAAATAAACCCATAAAACTATGTAATTTTCTATACAATTAAATATTGTTATTGATAAATGCCTTCATTTGGATTAAAACATTTATCAATTATTGAATTTAAACATAGTTTTCTGAATTTATCAGATTATTTAGTTAATCTGTTTTATAGTTATGCCACCAGGTAAGTAAAAACTCCTATTGACCAAGTTTGAACATTTAATTTTCTTTTTTTATTATAAGAGGTAGTATCGCTTTAAGATAAAGAAACCGTAAAGTGTACTTACTCACAATGATGACGTACAATATCAACATCTTCACCGGCCTTGACATTTTCATCATGTAATCCTATAGTCAGATTGGCTAAACATCGAAATACATTATTTACAGCATTGGACGGACATGATACCAGCAAGGATGGTAGAAATATTAATACAAGGATCAACAGTTCTGAAATAAAAAATGAAATTAAATGGAGTTTTATATTATATAATACGAAATGGAGTTTTATATTCTATAATTAGATATGGAGTTTTATATTATATAATGAGAATATATAATGAGAAATGGAGTTTTATATTCTATAATAAGAAATGGAGTTTTATATTATATAATGGGAAATGGAGTTTTATATTATATAATACGAAATGGAGTTTTATATTATATAATGAGAATATATAATGAGAAATGGAGTTTTATATTATATAATGAGAATATATAATGAGAAATGGAGTTTTATATTCTATAATAAGAAATGGAGTTTTATATTATATAATGGGAAATGGAGTTTTATATTATATAATACGAAATGGAGTTTTATATTATATAATGAGAATATATAATGAGAAATGGAGTTTTATATTATATAATGAGAAATGGAGTTTTATATTCTATAATAAGAAATGGAGTTTTACGTCCCATGATCATAGGCGTACGGGCTGGGAATTGCCACCCATTGATTTTCATGAAGGAAATTTAAAAAAATAAGATAGTGGACCACGGCCATATACGCCTAAAGAAAAAGTCGAAAAAGGAAAAAATTTAATCAGGAGAAAACTTAACTTTCTCAAACCTTTCGATTTAGGTCCAATAACATCCATTTTAAGTTTCATCAAAATCGGTTGAAAACTAAGAAAGTAATAGCATATTTAAGATTTGGGGCAAGGGCAATAACTCAGCTTGTAATAATCGAAAATAGCTCAAATTCGAACTTGATCTTCGTTTTCTGAATATATATACACATATCAAATTTCATTTGATTCCGCCAAAAACTCTAGTTTTTAGAGAGTTTACAAGGAAATGTTGATGGACGGACCGACGCATTTGGGGCAAGGGCAATAACTCTGCTTCTAACGATCGAAAAGAGCTCAAATTCGAACTTGATCTTCGTTTTATGAATATGTATACACATATGAAATTTCATTTGATTCCGTCAAAAACTCTAGTTTTTAGAGCGTTTACGAGCAAATGTTGACGGACGGACGGACGGACGGACGGACGGACGGACGGACGGACGGACGGACGGACGGACGGACAGGGGTGACTACAATATACGTCCTCATAGAGAGATGAGGGCGTATAAAAATCATTCGGAAATAATGTGATCAGGCAGATGGCGAGACGTTTTTGGAATTAGGATTTGGAGTGGGGGTCGACTTGTCATATATATTCCATTACCGGGCAAATTTGCCCTCTATTTGCGCCCCAGTCACCAGGAAGTGGATGATAACACAGCCCCTTGATAAAAGAGTTAGATGTTGATACCAACTCAATACACTTGAGGGTTAAAGGTGAGTTCTCCGAAGGTTGAACAATTCGCCTCTTTCCTGAAAATCATTACTGGAAATCCCATATCGATGATATGCGGTCATCCGAACGGAAATGGAGCGACCAATTCAATTCTGCGCTATGTTGATTAGTAATAGGTCACAATGATGGTCGTCTGATAGACACACATTAGTTCAAGCTAAATGCCTTTATCTCGTCAGACCTCTGGTGACTCGAATCTGACAATTTCAATTATTTCCTACATTGATTTTGTTATTATGATATAACATCTCTCTGACCAGTCACTTACTTAAAGTGACTATGCGAGGTCTATTCATGTCTTATTTTTATCCCAGAAATGTGCCAAGCAATCTACTGGCCTACTGATCAGTTGAACTAGACAATTTAGAATGATCGGGTTATGTTTCGCTTAGCAAGTAAAGTGGATGAGCAGCGAGGTCGGATTCAGAATTTATTCCAAGAAAAAAACCTGTCTGCTGTGTACCAATCCGCTTGTTTGTTGGTCTTGATAATTAATTTTATATGACGGGGGATATGTTTCATTAAGGTAAAGTGGCTGTGCGAGGTCGATCCATGCTCATTTTGGGACTTTGTTATTGGTTAAACATCTTTAAGTAGCTTAAGGACATGTTTTTGAAATTGAATTGTCAAACCGTATACATGTACATGTCTACCTGTTCTTTAATTTTCTACCTCGATTTAAGACAATTTATGCCCAAAATCCCCAAATGTTTTCATATTTCAAATATACATGTATTTGGATTAAAGGTTTCTGTTGAGTACAATAGAATTTATGTATTATGTGTAAAAAGTGAGGGCCTCTCATAGGTCCGCGCTCTAGCCATATATTAGTCTGTTCTCAGAGTCATGGCTGCTTAACAAAGTGATTAGAAGAAAATGAATTTTTCTCTCATCAATGATTTCTCCGGCTACGGAAGTCAATTGTTATGCACAGAATCATCAATAAAAAACCTAGGAAATTTGAAAAGGTTTTTCATAGCTTTCCAGAGGCCAACACCTTAGGCTAATTAAGAACGGGAAAGTGGCACTCAATTCTAACAATAAAGCGTGCTATACAGTTTGTGTACGATGCAGGTCCCTCGAAAGTCAGAAATCAAAAAGCGAACACCAATTTCCCTCTTTGAAAATTCAATCGAGTGCAGAAAAAAAGTATGAAGTAAACATCATTTAATTTTCTTCACTTTAATATACGACCTTTTATATTTGACCTGAATTCGTCTGAACGATGACCTATTTGTCTTGATTGATTAGATTACGATTTCTTATGATTTTTACTTAAATAACTAATGTAAACTGTACGTCTACTCTACATACTGCTGATATGTCAATACATTTTATTAAACGAGTTTAAAAAAAATTGTTTTCCTTTGGTTGAGATGAACAGACATACTGCCACTTATATTATTATATTTTGAGCATTCGCATAATTTGAGCATTATATTTTGAGCATATCTATTTATATCTGAGCATTTATATATTGAGTAATTACATTTTGAGCTTATATTTTGAGCATTTATATTTTGAGCATTTAAATGGTTAACCACTTTTAGCATAAAGCGCAAGAATCCAAATGTGCAAAAGTATGCTGTCCTTTAGGAACACATTATGTGTAACTGTGGTTAGGTTTGTTGATTTAGTTTGTCCCTTACCCTGTGCTACATGATATGCGCTTAAAGGGATTGTGAAGGGATTTTCTAAACTTTGTATGTGTATCGTGGACACTGATAGCATCAATTTGCACCCTTCGAATTTCCATTCCGACGTCAGTTGTTCTTGCAATCCACTAAGACTAACATGTTTTATGACGTCACTAATAGTGATCTACCGGAAGCTACTATTGATTTAATGCAGATCACTGTCAGTGACGTCATAAAATGCGTTAGTTTTAGGTGAATTGCAAGAACCACAGATGTTGGAATGGAAATTGGAACGGCGCAAATTGATGCTATCAGTGACCCGATACACATACAAAAATCCCTCCACAATCCCTTTAAAGGTAATGCAGCTGCCCTGATAAAACCAACCAACAAGGTAAGATGTAAACCTTCATTTCACCGATAGCCTAGTGTTTTGTTTCTATGGTTATGTCGATTAAAATTTCTTCTTATATATAAAAATGGGTCGAATCACTTTAAAAGTCATCAAACATAATCCCAAGTGAATACTTTATACATCATCATTTTTCATATACAGTCCAGTCACTTTTCATATTAATATCTTATTTAATGTTTACTTCATAGCCAATCTTTTAATCAACAAGATAGACAATTTACACAGGAAATTGGGTGGTATAAATCATAAACGAGAAAATAGTAGGCTACCATTAATGGAAATGTAAAGAGGTTTTCTTGATTTTTATATGTATTGGGACCTCTAATGGTTTCTGTTTGAATTTTCCAATTTTCCGTCAGATGTGTGTGCTTATTGTAAGAATGATAAGTTTCATATGACGTCACTTCCGCAAAGATTGTTGTTAGTAGTTTGATTGCTTCGATTAGATGGTGCTAAGCAAACGGTCTCCGTGAAAGTTACGCTGGCGCTCTGCAACATATCACGGTAATGAACGGCGGCCATTTGACCGGACTACATCAATGTTGTGCTAAGCTGTTGAGAATTTGGGGGAGGTGTTGTGTGTGGCCTCTGCCGGCTCGAGCCAAAATATTTTTGTCCGACTGATGTCAGAACCCTCTTAAAATTCTCCTCACGCGCCTTTGGCGTTCTCGGTACCTTTGAATTTGAAGCACGTTATATTTCAGACCCCCCCCCCCCTTTCTCTAAATCCTTCATCCACCCCTGTCAGATTACATATTATGCATTGTAAGGCAGTTATTCAAATTATTCAAAACCTGACATAAAATCTTACGTAATATTATTATAATGTACGTGATCATAAACCGGAAGTAAAACATGGACATGGAAATCGCATATTTTTCACCAGATTTGAATATTTAACTTGACATTAAATGAATAACGGAGTGATGTTGATACATGGTATAATTATGTAAGAAATGGGTCTATAATTCCATTAGAAGTACATCTTTAGCATTATAATTCAGTTTTCTAGACAATGTAAGAGGTCTGGTTTATATCTCTATCGACATTTTTATTTAAAGCTGTTGTCATTCCGGCCGACCATCTCTCATTACACTTCCTAATCCTACCAAAGTTTAATAGCTCTTATAGATAAAGTTTAATTCTATGTCTATGCTTTCCAATAATCCCTTTGAAGAGGATATAGACGAGCTTAGGGACTATGATAGTTGAAATAAACCAGGTCAAGCTGTTTTTAGCCATGGAATCGAAATCTCGAGAACTGTTTCGATCGCGAGATGTAATCCAGACCCTCTTAAGGGCATGCATTTAGGGGGATATGAGGATCTTGGAAGGGTGGGACAAAAGGGTCTCGATCCCCACATAATTTGGTAGGTAACAAATTGTTTTTTTTTCAGTGTCGGAAATCCTGAATTTAACCGCAAAACCCCGGAATATGGTTCAGAATGCAGCAAATCTGAGCCATTCTCCAGTTTTTCTTTAGGAGGAGAACCTTGTGCTGGGACATGCGCCTTTGCTTTCTTCAACCCTACAAAACATCCTGGTTTGTCCCCCATAAAATTTTGAACAAATACACGCCTTTGCCCCCCACTTCTCTTTATTTAGCCTCTGATATTTATTAAAGGGTCATTCTGCTTTTTTGAAAAAAGTTTCAAATATAAAAAAAAATCACAAATGCTACCTGAGAGTATTTTTAAAGTATGCTTATTGTATCTCTATATCTTCTTGATCAAACTGAATTTGGTTTTAAATGGTTAATTACAAACAGGGAGTACTTATTGTTAATTAAGAAATTTTTTGTTTTGGTGTTTGCCCTTTAAATGGCTCATTATTTCTAGCTGAAACCTTTTAAATACACAAGAGGGACATTTTTCTACAATTAGGCGTTTATTTTACTCAAATCCGTTTAGTAGTTTCCTATCAGCGTCAAAAAAAAAACATAACATACTTAAAAACCTTACGTAAGGTTTTTAAAAATTTTAGCATGTTTTAAGCGTTTAAAAATTAACGGCTGGATTTTTTTAGTTAAAACTTTCAGATACATTAAAGGGCACATAGTTACAGATTTTGGTGTAAAATTTTCACAAATTTGAGCAAAATAAAATTTTGACCTAAAAAAATTCAGACTGTCCCTTTAAACTAATCCCAACCGTGCTGACAAGTATGAAACATAATGTAAAAGGAAAGCCAAGCCTACATCCTGGCGATATACACCCATTAAAAGAACGGAAATATAATGCTAATTTTTTTTTTTTTTTTTATCTGATTCTACGAATACGCAGAACGCATTTCTTATCTATGAATGCCTCTCTTTATCCTAGTCAACAAAATATAATGTAAAATGTTACGTCAGCAAAGAGGCTAAGCATTCATTTTGCGAACCATTATGTTGTGCCTCCTATTTGAATGTATTTTCTCTCTCTCAAATTTGAAATCTGTTTTGTTTCTTTACAAGATGGTGGTATACATATTTCATAATGCCCTAGAGAAAAAACTGTGGAATAACCAAGTCATTAACCAATGATATATCTTGTCTTACACAAATAACCAATTAGGCAGTGAAAATAGCTTTATCAACTTGATTGTTAAAACTATCTAGGTTACAAGAAAGTGTTAAGATCTTTTTAATGTTTTTGGACATGGCATTTTCTAGGATGGATTTAAGCCTTGAATTTATGTATATAGCCTTCGGATTTACTGGAATTGCCCAAAAATCGCACAATCCCTTCAATTATACCCGTACCATAACATTTATCTTTCATTTTTTGTATGTGTTTTCTATGTAATGCCTCGGTTTCACAGAGACGAATAAATTACGCATTTCATCCGAATTTTGGTAGTCGGAAGACTTTCGTAAGAGGTCGGGAAGTTCGTAGGACGAGGCAAAATTTCGGTAGAAATTCGGACGTGTCCGACACACGTCGCAGCATGTCGAAACGGCAGTAGGAAATGTCGTTACGACATTCGTAAATGTCTGAACGGTGGTCGTTGAAGCCAAATTTTAGTCGTCTGTTTGTCGGCTGTTAGTCGGTTGTTGATCGTAAGCATTGTTGGAAGTGTCGGAAGAGGGACACTTTTGGTCCGATTTTGCCTCGGACACTTCAGACACAGCCGACTTCTATCCTTACGAAGTTTCCAAAAGTTCGTCCATGTGAAACCGGGGCATTAGTCATAGTCTAAAGGCTAAAATTTTGAGAGGGGGAGAGTTTGGAACATTATTACGTATTAGATAAGCTAAAAAATTCCAGGTTCTGAGACTAAAAGTTTTTTGGTCGAACAGTTAGTGAACATATCCCTTTAAGTACCACATTTGCTAGACTATACTGCACGCTGGAATCATTTCAGTCGTACTGACTATTCCAACGATTGGTCAGAAATCCAATTTGCTAGTAAAAACATTTAAAATGCAGTTGCTCTCACATCCTGTCTGTTGGGTGATAGACCTGAGTGCACTGAAAACTGTAAGATCGCCCTTTGTTGGCTCTGAAAAGACCACTGGCATGTCCACACACGCAGGGACTTTATTTCGGCCTGTAGTCCCTACTTACATTTTGAGAAATTGGTAGTAGGCCTACTCAGGATTATTTTGTTTGCGGTAACAGCATCCGCTGGAAGTGAACGTTAACTTGTCATCTAACTACCAGGAAGTTTCCACGAAGAACTATAACTCATTTCCACAACTAAGATCTAGTAAAGCTTGCAAGATCGTCAATCTAAATAAACGAACACCTAAATGAGACTCTTTTTAAGTAGGATTTAGATTCAGGATTTATGGGCAGTCCATCTTAAAATAAGGGAAGGTGTATAATATTTTATAAGCTTTTTATACGCCCACACATTAATGTGGGCGTATATTGTAGTCGCCCCTGTCTGTCTGTCCGTCTGTCTGTCCGTCTGTCTGTCTGTCTGTCCACAATTGTTGTGGACACGATAGAGAGCTGGTTTCTTGATGGATTTTGATGAAACTTGCTGTGAGTGTTAGTTATCACCCAAGGATGAACCCTATTACAAATCAGACGAATCGAAAAATATTTCATGGGTT
This sequence comes from Lottia scabra, assembly GCA_029955415.1. NCBI lineage: Eukaryota > Metazoa > Mollusca > Gastropoda > Lottiidae > Lottia > Lottia scabra. Next base: position 360,654 of record JARJEI010000011.1, on the reverse strand, counting down.
ATTGCCCTTGCTTTTGAAAATATGTTGTGGACACCATAGAGAGTTGGTTTCTTGATGGATTTTGATGAAACTTGGTATGAGTGTTTGTATTGACATTGGGATAAACCCTATTGAATATCAGAAACATCAAAAAAATATTTTATCAGTTATTGCCCTTGTTCTTTAAAACACGTTAATTTTTCAGCCGTTACACTCTCAAAGTTGTGGACACGATAGAGAGCTGGATTCTTTGTGGATTTTTATGAAACTTGCTGTGAGTGTTTGTAATCACCCAAGGATGAACCCTATTGAAAATCAGACGAATCGAAAAATATTTCCTGGGTTATTGCCCTTGCTTTTGAAAATATGTTGTGGACACCATAGAGAGCTGGTTTCTTGATGGATTTTGATGAAACTTGGTATGAGAGTTTGTACTGACCTTGGGATAAACCCTATTGAAAATCAGAAACATCGAAAAATATGTGATGAGTTATTGCCCTTGTTCTTTAAAATGCGTTAATTTTTCAGCCTTTGACAAAGTTGTGGACACGATAGAGAGCTGGTTTCTTGATGGATTTTGATGAAACTTGCTGTGAGTGTTTGTTATCACCCAAGGATGAACCCTATTGGAAATCAGACGAATTGAAAAATAGTTCATGGGTTATTGCCCTTGCTTTTGAAAATATGTTGTGGACACCATAGAGAGCTGGTTTCTTGATGGATTTTGATGAAACTGGCTGTTGGTGTTTGTATTGACCTTCGGATACACTTTATTGAAAATCAGAAACATCAACTATGTGACTGTTCTTAATCATTTTAAGATGGAACCTAAACGTTGGTTGCCCTTGTTTTATGCATATTTCAGTGACATATTTGTTTTTTCCAGGAAACTCAAACCCATGGTTTTACTTTTGTAAAAAGAGTAAATGTCATTCTCAGAATCTTTCATTTACTGATGACTCTTGTCAACGCCCCCCCCCCCCCCCCCCGGACGAATTGGCTGCCATTATAAAAGTGGGCGTATTACGATGGCCATCGCTATTTTTTATATTGGCGTCACCCATGATGGTGTCAATTAATATGATTGTAGGCTACTATCAACACCAATAGCAGTGATAGCTTTTGTTTTTATATATATTGTATACGAACCGAATGTAGGATTTGTATTCTTAAAAGTATTCTTCTCAGCTGTTTAATTGCAATTATGCAAAATCTGATGCCTAATTCTGTCTTCTATGTGGGTCTTAGATCAAAACCACTCTCAAGATATAAAATTCTACAGCTCGAATGTATAAAGTTAATTCCGCTACACTAGTTTACCCTTACCATAGCTAACGAAATAATCTTTCTAAAGATTAAATCAATGTGCGACACACAAACAATAGGATTATAGGCTGTATCGATTTAAAGATTATTACATTATTTAAACTATACTCGTCCAAGTTTCATCAAAAATCAATGTTTATTATAAAATGGCAGTCGAGCTAAGATATTTATTCTTTGGTAGGATAGACTTGTATTATATTTCTAACTATTCAGTTGAGAATAGTTTTAATGCACATCAGAATACCGTCAAAAAATTAACACTCCAGTTATTTTTAAGAAATGGAGTTTTACAACCTACTTTTATGCTCATGTATGGGCTAATGGGGACGGTAAAACGCCATACACTGTTCAATGAAGGGTATTTGCTGAAGATCTTTTTCCATGTAAATTTTCACCATTCCAAATTTCACTTAAACAATTTTGCAATTATAGTGACGTCATTAAACACTTTGTTTTAGTTGAAATTGCAGGAACCACAGACGTCAAATTCTGCAAATTGATGCTATCAATAACCCGAGACGGTTACAATATTTCTTTACGATCCTTGAAATTGAAGTATTTGTGCAGAGCCCAGATTGCGATTATTGCTCTACATGGTTTTTGAAGACATAGTAAAGAATTAAATTGGAACTTTCTGTTTTGAATGAAACAAAGCGGAAGACAACGGATCAAACAAACGCAAGCTACTTTATTATGGTTTCATAACAAAGTTTTATATGACTTCTTTTGTTAGACATTAAATTGAAACAAATTGAAAATTAATTTACGTTTGAACAGAAAATAAAAAGCAGATCATGTGCCTTCCTCGTGGCTAATGTCAATTATTTCATATAAAAAATATTCAGTTTGATTTGAAATGAGAAATATAACGCCATGCTGTCGTATGCTAGAAACCCAACAAAATGACACTCATTTTAAACCTAAAGTTCAGGTTCAGGTCTCTCTGCCAGTCGTCATCACTTGTATCTCTGACAGTTGGTATCAACCCTGTCTCTCTGTCAGTCGTCATCAATTGTATCTCTGACAGTTGGTATCACCTCTGTCTCTCTGTCAGTCGTCATCACTTGTATCTCTGACAATTGGTATCACCTCTGTCTCTCTGTCAGTCGTCATCACTTGTATTTCTGACAGTTGGTATCACCTCTCTCTCTCTGCCAGTCGTCATCACTTGTATCTCTGACAGTTGGTATCAACCCTGTCTCTCTGTCAGTCGTCATCACTTGTATCTCTGACAGTTGGTATCACCTCTGTCTCTCTGTCAGTCGTCATCACTTGTATCTCTGACAGTTGGTATCAACCCTGTCTCTCTGTCAGTCGTCATCACTTGTATCTTTGACAATTGGTATCACCTCTGTCTCTCTGTCAGTCGTCATCACTTGTATCTCTGACAGTTGGTATCACCTCTGTCTCTCTGCCAATCGGCATCACTTGTATCTTTGACAATTGGTATCACCTCTGTCTCTCTGTCAGTCGTCATCACTTGTATCTCTGACAGTTGGTATCACCTGTGTCTCTCTGTCAGTCGTCATCACTTGTATCTCTGACAGTTGGTATGACATCTGTCTCTCTGTCAGTCGTCATCACTTGTATCTCTGACAGTTGGTATCACCTCCGTCTCTCTGTCAGTCGTCATCACATGTATCTCTGACAGTTGGTATCACCTCTGTCTCTCTGTCAGTCGTCATCACTTGTATCTCTGACAGTTGGTATGACATCTGTCTCTCTGTCAGTCCTCATCACTTGTATCTATGATAGTTGGTATCACCCCTGTCTCTCTGTCAGTCGTCATCACTTGTATCTCTGACAGTTGGTATCACCTCTGTCTCTCATTCAGTCACCATCACTTGTATCTCTGACAGTTGGTATCACCTCTGTCTCTCTGTCAGTCGTCATCACATGTATCTCTGACAGTTGGTATCACCTATGTCTCTCTGTCAGTTGTCATCACATGTATCTCTGACAGTTGGTATCACCTCTGTCTCTCATTCAGTCACCATCACTTGTATCTCTGACAGTTGGTATCACCTCTGTCTCTCATTCAGTCGTCATCACATGTATCTCTGACAGTTGGTATCACCTATGTCTCTCTGTCAGTTGTCATCACATGTATCTCTGACAGTTGGTATCACCTATGTCTCTCTGTCAGTCGTCATCTCTTGTATCTCTGACAGTTGGTATCACCTCTGTCTCTCATTCAGTCACCATCACTTGTATCTCTGACAGTTGGTATCACCTCTGTCTCTCTGTCAGTCTTCATCACTTGTATCTCTGACAGTTGGTATCACCTATGTCTCTCTGTCAGTTGTCATCACTTGTATCTCTGACAGTTGGTATCAACTCTTTCTCTCTGTCAGTCGTCATCACTTGTATCTCTGACAGTTGGTATCACCTCCTCTGTCTCTCTGTCAGTCGTCAACACTTGTATCTATGACAGTTGGTATCACCTCTGTCTCTCTGTCAGTTGTCATCACTTGTATCTCTGACAGTTGGTATCACCTATGTCTCTCTGTCAGTCGTCATCACTTGTATCTCTGACAGTTGGTATCACCAGTGTCTCCCTGTCAGTCGTCATCACATGTATCTCTGACAGTTGGTATCACCTCTGTCTCTCTGCCAGTCGTCATCACTTGTATCTCTGACAGTTGGCATCACCTCTGTCTCTCTGTCAGTCGTCATCACTTGTATCTATGACAGTTGGTATCACCTGTGTCTTTATGTCAGTCGTCATCACTTGTATCTCTGACAGTTGGTATGACATCTGTCTCTCTGTCAGTCGTCATCACTTGTATCTCTGACAGTTGGTATAACCTCTGTCTCTCTGTCAGTCGTCATCACTTGTATCTCTGACAGTTGGTATAACCTCTGTCTCTCTGTCAGTCGTCATCACTTGTATCTCTGACAGTTGGTATCACCTGTGTCTTTATGTCAGTCGTCATCACTTGTATCTCTGACAGTTGGTATGACATCTGTCTCTCTGTCAGTCGTCATCACTTGTATCTCTGACAGTTGGTATAACCTCTGTCTCTCTGTCAGTCGTCATCACTTGTATCTCTGACAGTTGGTATCACCTCTGTCTCTCTGTCAGTCGGCATCACTTGTATCTCTGACAGTTGGTATAACCTCTGTCTCTCTGTCAGTCGTCATCACTTGTATCTCTGACAGTTGGTATCACCTCTGTCTCTCTGCCAATCGGCATCACTTGTATCTCTGACAGTTGGTATCACTTCTGTCTCTCTGCCAGTCTTCATCACTTGTATCTTTGACAATTGGTATCACCTCTGTCTCTCTGTCAGTCGTCATCACTTGTATCTCTGACAGTTGGTATCACCTCTGTCTCTCTGCCAGTCGTCATCACTTGTATCTCTGACAGTTGGTATCACCTCTGTCTCTCTGTCAGTCGTCATCTCTTGTATCTCTGACAGTTGGTATCACCTGTGTCTCTCTGTCAGTCGTCATCTCTTGTATCTCTGACAGTTGGTATCACCTGTGTATCTCTGTCAGTCGTCATCACTTGTATCTCTGACAGTTGGTATCACCTCTGTATCTCTGTCAGTCGTCATCACTTGTATCTCCGACAGTTGGTATCAACTCTGTCTCTCTGTCAGTCGTCATCACTTGTATCTTTGACAATTGGTATCACCTCTGTCTCTCTGCAAGTCGTCATCACTTGTATCTCTGACAGTTGGTATCACCTCTGTCTCTCTGCCAGTCGTCATCACTTGTATCTCTGACAGTTGGTATCACCTCTGTCTCTCTGTCAGTCGTCATCACTTGTATCTCTGACAGTTGGTATCACCTCTGTCTCTCTGCCAGTCGTCATCACTTGTATCTTTGACAATTGGTATCACCTCTGTCTCTCTGCAAGTCGTCATCACTTGTATCTCTGACAGTTGGTATAACCTCTGTCTCTCATTCAGTCACCATCACTTGTATCTCTGACAGTTGGTATCACCTCTGTCTCTCTGCCAGTCGTCATCACTTGTATCTCTGACAGTTGGTATCACCTCTGTCTCTCTGCCAGTTGTCATCACTTGTATCTCTGACAGTTGGTATCACCTCTGTCTCTCTGTCAGTCGTCATCACTTGTATCTCTGACAGTTGGTTTCACCTCTGTCTCTCTGTCAAGTGGCATCACATGTATCTTTGAAAGTTGGCACTTTAATTCTAGACACATGGCATCACCCTGTCACTCTGACGATATGTATTGACATTCCGTCTCACAGAAAGTCGAATCCTCTCTATATCACAGACAGCTGAAATTACCCTGGCCTGTATCACAGACAGTTGGCATCATATGTATCTTTGTCAGTTGGAATCACTCTGTATCATAGACAATTGGTACCACCGTGTGTCACAGTCACAGACAGTGGGCATCATTCGGTCTGGCAGTTGACATCGCCTATGTCTCTCTGGCAGTCGGCATCACCTTTACCTCAAAGGCATGCAGTTGGCATCACATTGTTATACAATACAATAATGCTATATCACTGACACTCTGTATCACACACAAATCAGTAAGTTATCATCCGTCCTGTATTTCCGACAAGTTGCATCACCAGTACATCACCTACAGAGTGCATCACCATTTGTCACCAACTTCAGAGTAGGGCTGGGCGATATTGGTTAAAGTGGATATCACGATATTCATCATTAATATATCACGATATGGGTATATATCGCGATATTTTTAAGAAGGGTTTTTACTGGTTTTTGAAACAAAATGTTCATGTTTTGTCCTATCAAAAACTCTTAAATGTGAGAAAAACAGTAAATATCTGTCAAAAACAACCAAATCTTCAATAGCATGAAAAAATACATCTTTTTCAAATATCTAAAAGTATTAAGTTATGTGTTAAAACTGTTAAAATGACTTTATCTTGACCTAAATTTGACGATATGTCATGATAATTACATATATCACGATATGGCGATATTTCAGTATTTTTATTTGAGGCGATACTACTAACGATATAAATTCCTATACCGGTATTTATCGCGATACCGGTATATCGCCCAGCCCTACTTCAGAGTACTACTGAATACAATAATAATGCAAGCATAAAAGAAATGTTCAACTTACCTTGAAACTGTCTTGGTGTCATTGCCTTGGATCAGACATAAAAACACATCCAAGCACAGCAATGTTCATTTTCTTTTGAACTTTTAAAAAAAAGATTCTAAGTATTTTAAGTGCTCGTTGAACTTTGAAAATAGTCTGAGATTAAAAGCGACGTTGTGTGTATAGAAGTAATCAGTGATGTTTGATAGATAGATAGAATGGTACGATCAAGACAAGAAAAACCAACAGTCTTGTTACCTTATTGATTTATCACACTACAGTAACATTAGTTTGTTTGGAACATCTTAAAGGGGAATATTCAGCATTTTCGAGGATTGATTTGGGCCTTGATTATACATGTATGTAAATAGGCTACTATAACTGCACAAAAATCGTGCAATCCTTATACCCATGCCCGAACATTTATCTTTCATTTTCTGTTTTTGTGTTTTCTATGCATTGTCTTTCTAAACGACGAGTCGTATTTTTGACTTTCAAAACGCTGATAATTTTGGATACGCAGGGATTTGAGGGCTTAAATTTTGAGGGAGGGTTGTGAACATCAGAACATCATATGGATTAGAAAAAAAGAATTCTTGGTCGAACAGTTAGTGAACATATCCCTTTAAAGGGCGTCAGTCTCGAGAATTCAAATAGAAGAAATAAGAGTATTAAAGGGGTGTTCCAAATTGTATGTGCAAGTCAAATTCCGGGAACCACAGACATCTGATTGAATATTGCAATGGTGCAAATTGGTGCTATCGGTGTCCCCGATACACAAAGAATTTAGAAAACCTCTTTACAATCTCTTTAACTCAACCGGAAAAAGGAACTAAGAGAGGGGACGTCTAGATAATATGTTCATATTAAAACATATATAAATAATATATTGTATTGGAGAAAGTAACTTTAGGAACCAGAAAGACTAGGAAACTAATTAGATTCATTCCATTATTAAAAGCAACTTAAAGGAGAACAGTTTAGAGATTTTGATATTTAAACCCAATAAGTTAATAAATTCTATTTGAAAAAAATAACTGAAGGGACCAAAGTCAAAAACATTTGAGCAAAAAACGAGGTAGATTTTTTTTATATTCTAAAAGGAACTTAAAGATCGATATTCCACAAATTTCAGTATGAAAAACTTGGTCACCCTAACGAAAAAGCAACTCAAAGACTATAGTAAAGAAAGGAAGGGAATGGGATGAGAGTGGTGGGGTACTGTATTCCTATGGAAATCTCCGCGCCAAGACTGGGTCTTGATTTTCTAGAGTTGGGCGGTGGTTTGTAATTCATGCCCGCTAGAAGAGGCCAAGTACTCTGTATTTTCTAGAGTTGGACGAGGGTGTACCTGAAGCCCGCTCACTCGCTCGCTGGTAGAGTTCACCGACGGCGGGACAGAGGAAAGCAACTGGCTGGCTGGTGCGATCGTTTGCTCGTCGAAATGGTCGTGCTCGGATGCCGCCGACACTAGGTCTGGATTTTCTAGAGTTGGACGGTGGTGTAATTCATGCCCGCTAAAAGACGCCAAGTACTCTGTATTTTCTAGAGTTGGACGAGGGTGTACCTAAAGCCCGCTCTCTGGTAGTTTCTAAGTTTGCTTAAACATGTAAGCCGAAATTAAAATCGCATGCGTAAAAGCAACACAATTTTGTCTCGAGATTTTAGAATGAAAACTAAACAAATATATATTCTATAGGAAAAACAGAAGTTGAAAGAGCCCCTTTAAATCTATCAGAATCTATGACTATAGAACTTTGATAAGAGATGAGATTTTCCAGTTAAGAAGCGTGGGTGAGAAATTGTAAAAAGTAACTTAGAAATATTTTCAAAAATGTTTTTAAAGTTCTCACGATTTTATTCATTTTTACATGTCAATTACAAATATGTTATAAAGATGTTTGTACAGATTATTGATACATACTTTCTCTGTTTTCAAAACTTTTATGTGCATCGAGGACACTTTATAGCATCAATTTGCACAATTTCAATTTTATCCTGATTTCTGAGGTTATTCCACTCAAACTAACGCGTTTTATGACGGACACAAGAGTAGAACTGCATCAGGGGAGGATCCAGGATTTAGAGAAAGGGTTGGGGCTCTGAAATATAACATGCTTCAAATTCAACGGCACCCAGAGCGGCAAATTTTTAGAGGGTTGGGTTTAATTGGGTACCAGGATTGCACTCGAGCAGGGAGACCCCCCCCCCCCCCCCTTTGATCCGCCCGGTGCATAGATATCAAAAGTATAATAGCTTCCCTCTAGTCAAGTCATAAAACGTTTTGTTGAATTGCGAGAGCTACAGACGTCGGAATTAAAATTTTATGGTGCAAATTAATGCTAATGTTATAAGTGTCTCCAATACACATAAACAGTTTAGAAAACATCTTTTACAGTCCCTTTAATAAGGTGACTGAGAGACGCGGTTGTTCTATATAGGCCCTATATCAAGGGAGCAAGAAAGGGAATTATAACGACCCCCTACGTCTTAAAGGTCATCCCATATTTAATAAATACCTTAAGTCAAGGAAATTTAAAAAAAAAAAACTTTCTGGAAATTAAAAATAATGAGCAAAAAATAAGATACATAAAATCATCTTGTACTGAGAATTTATGTTATTTTTAGAGCAATTATAAATGTTCCATGGAAACGAAAAACAATTTTATTAACAATTAACTTAATACAACAAAGGTATAAAACGAAATGTCTTGGAGTGACATTGTTTCCGATTTCTTTCACTTAATAATTAAATAATTTCAGAATTAGTGACGTCACAACTGCGATATTTCTACAATTTCAACGAATCCACAGTGGCGGCTCTAGGTATTTGGGAGCCCGGGGGCAATGTAAATTTCAGCGCACCTATTATGTCTATGCCGACGCCTACTGCGGGAGGGGGAGGGGGGGTGTTTGGAAGGGGGGTTAGAATCATTTTTGTAATCGAGATAGGATTAAGTGAGCTCTAATGAGTTTTAGAGTGGACTTTTGCTTTAAGTTTAACACTTTTGGGTGACACCGCCCCACCACCCCCCCCCCCCCCTTCTGGAGCCGCCACTGCAAATCCACTTATCAAACTGTAGAAAACGTTTACCAATACCAGAGCTTAACATGGAATTACATTAATTTAGGAACACCCTGTATTCGTGGAGTACAGGACTCCAATGAGAATTTAAAAGAAACATTTTCGCTTATTTTTGAACTCATTTAGGGTTTCTTAATTTCATTTATGGAGGTAGGATTACTGCTGGCTCTGCAGTGATTCAGAACATTTTTTTTTAAATTTGGTTACAGCGTTTATCTCTGTAACTGGCATGTCAATAGAATTAAAATTAGATTACATTTCGTTTCGGTTATTTTTTGATTGTCGAAACGAAATGTAATCTAACTTTAATTACATTGCTGGTAAGGACCATTTTTATGGTTGTTTAGACAATCTAGATTATTCAATTTGAATAATGGTCAATTGGAAAATTCGACAATCAACAAGGTTTTCTATGCCATGAATTTCCAATATACACCGACATCAGATCAGTGATGGCAAATAAAAGTTGGAAATTTCCTCTAAACCGAAAACAAAGATTTTTGTTTACAAAGAGGTTCTTTAGCTTAAATATGTGTAGCTGGGACTCTTAAAATCCTTCATTCCACCAATCATATTCAGCTGGTTTTGACGTCATTAACACATAAAATTTAGGTCTGGTACCAGTATATACAGTAGGCCTACTATTTTTTTCATTTTGTATCTATTTGAGTGGATATGTGTATTTGATTTTTTAATTTAGTATTCATTACTAACAGCTTATTTTTCACATTATAATCAATATCAATTACTCTGTGACCTAGGCCAGTGCTTTCATTGAGACTCGTCTCAATTCACCCTAATACAAATACCATTTAACTAGCGCCATCTAAGCGGTATTTTCGTGATTGTAAGCAGCAATTCGTACAGCTCTCTGCCAGACCCTTTGTCGCTGATAATGGTAAGTGACTTCAAGAGTGCACCATGTGAACAAAGTACCAAATGTTATGGCTACACAAAATAACAAGAACGATAAGCAAATTGAAAACATAATGTAAGAATCGTTAACACTCTTTTGGCTGCTCCAAGGATTAGAAGAAATAGACTGGAACTGCTTGTCTGTACTAACTGTTAAAACACCAGCAACTATCGACATCACTGTTAAAAACACCAATAACGACCCCATAAACGCTCTTTTCTTCCTTGTTATCGGCCGCAGATTTGAGTATTGTCTAAATAGATTGGCCAATTCCTAAAATTAATTAAAAGAAAATAAATGAGAAATGTGTTTGAAATCTTACTTTTCTATACTTGATTGGGCCAGAGCCATCCATAAAAAGGAGTCTGGACTAAGCTACTGATAATTTGTAATACAGTAAGCAAAATGGTCTTGCTAGTGCATTTGATGACGTCACTCTGACAACTCTGATGGTGCAAATTGATGCTGTCATTGTCCCTGTCATTATCATTATTTAGAAAAACCTCTTTACAATCCCTTCCGAGGCCCCGGGTGCTATTTGCTGTGCACGTTAAAGATCCCTCGACAGTTGGAAATCGAAAAGAGGAGCAGGCTAATGCCGCTGTCCTGGCAAAATTTCCCTCATTGCACACTGCATGGCGTTTGCCCGTCCTCAATTAGCCCATAGGTATAGGTGCAGAAAAGTAGGACGTAAAACTCCATTCAATTCATTTTTTTTTTCTTTACAATCCCTTGGCTCCATCATTTTAGCCTTTATTTATGTGAAACACTGTAGACTGCAATGATGAAATCTTGTCAATCAAAAATATTGATATTCTAATAGTTTCGATGGGTCGATATGGCGGTATTAGTAGTTAACGGTATCTCAGATCTATCAAGATTTTGATGTATATGGGTTGATAAATATCGATATCCGAATCACTTATTTTATTAACTAAAATCGATACATGTTGTACGTGTATATTATATTAAAGAGACTGGACAAAGGTTTCCTAAAACACGTCTAGTCGGTCGGATGGGACAATAAACCGAGGGCCCGTGTGCTATTTGCTGTGCACGTTAAAGATCCCTCGACAGTTGGAAATCGAAAATAACAGCAGGCTAATGCCGCTGTCCTGGCAAAATTTCCCTCATTGCACACTGCACAGCGTTTGCCCGTCCTCTATTAGCTCATATATGTGCAGAAAAGTAGGCCGTAAAACTCCATTCATTTCATTTCATTTCAAAGGTTTCCTAGATTTTTTAGGGAACAATGATAGCATCGAGAAACATTTCAGATTATTTGGTTCTTGCAAGGTTCTTGTAATACCATTTAAACTAACATAAAGCGTTTTTTGACGTATCTTTTGGATAGAAAAAATTTGAAATTTATTGCAGTTTTCGAGATAATGGCGTCTATTATTGGCATTATATATGAACCACAGACATCTGAGCGCATATAAATGCAAATTAAAGCCATAATGGCTTCGATATACATGAAAAAAGTAGAAAACCTCTTTACAATCTCTTAAAATAATGACACAGTTCGAACAATTTTCCTATTATAAGAAATATGACACTATAACCATGTTTCTATGTGAAACTTCAGTGGACAAACATTGATCGCTAATTGAATCTTAAAATAAAACATAACTGTCTGAAGTTTCAATCTACTAGCTTCTACAATTTAATTTCGACGTCTGTAGTATTATACATGTATTAGAACAAGGCGGCGGGTTTTCAAAAAGGAAAAGTGTAAAGGTGATTGAGCTGTATCAACTAGGATTGTATGAATTTTTATACCTTTTTTCATAGGAAACTAACGCCTAAATTTTGCGCTATTTTGATTCAAAATATGAGTTTTCATGACATTTTTCAAAAAAGAATAGTTATTTCATGTCCTGCAAATATTTCCACTTTGGCTTGCAACACAGATATGATGTCCTATATATCAAATAGTAAGAAAACCTCCTAAAGGGTTTGTAAAGAGGTTTTTCTAAACTTTGTATGTATATCATCATAAAACGTGTTAGTTTTAGTGAAATTGCAAGAACCACAGACGTCGGAATGGAAATTGGAATGGCGCAAATTGGTGCTCAGTGTTCTTGATACACATACAAAGTTTAGAAAACCTCTTTACAATCCCTTTAAGGAATTTCCTAGGTGTAAAATTACCTGCTGTCTCAACTCATCTGAAGAGGTTCTTCTGGGTATATTTGGAACACTTGAAAACTCAGAGGAACATACTTCACAAACTCGTGTACCTTTATAGTGTATCCACTCTAGTAAACAACTTCTATGTATTGCATCTAAATATCCTTTACAATGGCAATCGGACGTTTTCACTGGTTCACCTGAACAAAAATGAAAATATGTTTAAGGGGCATTGACGTCGAATGGCTTCATCGGCATCATCCTGTACATAACAATATACGAATTTTTTCTTTAATAAAGACTAAGTTTGTACAGAATACTTTCTGAACTCCAAATCGCAAAGAAGAATGAGGTGTCAAACTAATTTGCTTTTCTCTAAGACCAGCGTTTGGTTTGAATCACCCATCACCGTGCGCCCAAACCACGACCTATTCGCAATACCTCTCCGTATTCAGGATACAATGGGTTTGATGGGTTTTTGTGGATGTGAAATAACTTAATCGGCAGATAGTCAGATTGCTGTCCACTATTCAGATATGAACAGTGGGTTCGGAACCTTCGGAAAGGGAGAAGGCGCTAGATTTCTGGATCTGAGTGTGCAAATACAGTCTAATTAAAATCAGACCCTAATTTCGTTCGTTCGTTTTTTTTTTTTAAATCCGGTTTTTTAACCACTACATTTGGGTCTGAGAACGTCGCGCTTTGCCAGCCGTTCAGGTTAACTTTGACCTAACCTTAATGACCTTTGTTTTAACCAATCAGATCTTTGCCCTCTCCCGCGCTGGGATTTTGTTCGCGAACAATAGGTGCATTCTAGGATTCCTAAGTGCTGTAGACTAGTTTATCAGGTCATGTTTATCAATGTAAGGTCAAAGTTAACCTGAACGGCTGGCAAAGCGCGACGTTCTCAGACCCAAATGTAGTGGTTAAAAAACCGGATTTAAAAAAAACGAACGAACGAAATTAGGGTCTGATTTTAATTGGTTAAAAAACCGGATTTAAAAAAAACGAACGAACGAAATTAGGGTCTGATTTTAATTAGACTGGTGCAAATAGGGACTGATTTTTACCAGCTGATGTTAAAGAAAAATAATCGAAAATTATTTTACCGGTTTCAGTTTCGCTTAGTTGACAAATTCGACACAAAATGGACGAATGAGAGGAGTTATGGGAATGACTTGTTGCTGTGCTTTCATCGCTGTTATATTCTGACTGACTGGCACTTATGGTCGACTGAAAGAAAATGACGTAGAAATAAAATTGAGTTTAACGTCCTTGTCTTCTGCACTGGATTGGTTAAGAGAACACTAGAAACGCAAAATGTGACAGACACGTTTCCAGGACAGCAACGCTGATCTGATCTTGGAGATATCTTCTAGAGTCGCCAGAATTAACTGGCTAACCTGAAAATCAATCCCGTTAAAGGTCGAGATAATACCTTTATCCCGGGTTATCACTGTCAGTGATGCAGGTGGAAGGTGCAAAATGTATAAAAACTCATTCTCAAGGGTGGTGGTGCAAAATTCAACGCTGCTCCTACCTATATAAAGCTATTTTGAAGTGCAAAAGAGTTAAACGTTAAACTCCATCTAATTTCGTTTAATATTTAGATATTTTTACGTGTTTTGAGAATAAGATCAAATACTCTCCCTCCGTTCGATATATATCTCTAGAAAAGTAGACTTAATATAGGTTTGATATAACTCGATTAGGTATTTACTCTTAAAATCCTTCTAATATGATTATATCCATCAGATGTATGATTAAAGTAATGCGACGTTATCATTAATCTATCAAAGTACTAGAGTCAGAGATGCTGTCTTATCTTTGATTCCATACAAATACATGTCATATATTTTTGCCGTTAATTTTAATTTTGTCAAGAATTTAGATCTAAAAATCATTTGAAACATACATAGTCAGCCAGAGCCTCGTCTAAGGAATTGTTACTGGGCGGCAGTTAATTGAACAGGCGAAGTTGAAAACTAGATCGCCGGAAATGCAATCAGTGAAACAGACATCAAATAGTCTCTATGAAATGCAGTGATATTTGATATTTATTTGAAACTAAACACGGCGAAAAAAACAACAGAAGAATCATTCCGAAACAACAAATTATTCTTATTTCTGTTATGTTAAGTTAGTTATATTAAGAATTTCGATTGCATTGCGATATTTTAACAATATAGGACTGCCGACCGGGGCTGACTTTTGTGTTCAGTGGGCGGCAGCGCTGCCGCCTATAGTCTCAGTGTTCGTCGAGGCACTGTAGTCAGCAGGTTATAACATAACACATGAACATAACACAACATTACAGTAGGCTACTTACCAAAATCGCTCATTGATCGAAATAAATAGAATATGGACTAAGACTATATATTTAAGTACAGGCCTATGGCTATGTTTAGGGTAGATTCAAATGGAATACCACTCAAAAATGAAAAGATATTAAAAAGGGTGGGGGATTTGGGATATTATTTTCCCTGCTAATGGCGAAATGGAAGAGTTGCATTTCCTGCAAATAATGCTTGAAGAAATATTATTGATCGAGAATAACCGCTTCCTAAGGAAATGCAGGAGGCATTAAAACGTTAACATTACCGCTTTTTTCTTGGAGTCTGAACTAGAGCCAGGGATTGAATCGTCTTCCATTTTGAACGAGACTGATTTCCTGCTCTGACATTGTTGGCAAGTTGTAGACGTTGAAGGGCTGGTATTTCCATTGCCTTCTGTTGTATGAACGCTGCTGTTCGGTGTTGTTATCAAATTCACAGTATCGTCTGTTACATCTTCGCTGTGAATCTCGGAATTTACAAGAGCTATAGATTCTTGATTCACCACGTCAGGTTGCTGTTGCTGAGTGTTGCTGGTGTCATCGTTGTCACTTTCTTGCCTGTCAATATCGGATGGTGATATCATAGCGACAGTGACTTCATTTTTCTTCCCACTTCCATCATTTTGGAGACACTAGGCCTAGTGATGAAGGAATGAATAGCATCATTATGACGTCATAAAGCGCTTCCAGCATAATATATATAATATAATAGAGCTTTACAGCCAGTACAGTACAGTAGTGTGGCTTTGCTCACAACATAACTATAAGTTAAATGGCGGAATCATTTTTTAAAAAGCTACGTTCTTGACAATGGTACAGAAGGGACATGATTAGCACTATAATGAAAGTCTAATTTCTGTGACTTCAGGGTACCTACTGGAAGTTAGAAAGAAACTTGCTGATACCATTCCATTCCGTGATGGTTATTTCGACAGACTTTGTCCGCTGAAAGAAAACTAAAACCTGTTTTTATGTTCTCATAATTTGAGGTCCCATTTCGACTTCCCTCCCTTTGTCCCAGAACACATTTACATTGCTATGCCAAAGAATTTTGTCTTTAAATGTCCGATTTTTAACATGCAACAAGGAACCGTTATTTTAAGGGCTTCCTACGACATTGCTAATAAATTACAGTTTCTTACAGTTGGATACATTTATTCTTAAATAAGACAAGCATCAATTTTTAAATGATTTTATTTGAAATCACCATTACTTTAGCTACTCTACATAACATGCTTTCTTTTTTTGCAGGGCGTACTTCGTACGCCCTGCTTTGTTTTCGTATTGATTATTGCAGTGCGTTCGATAATCGAACGCACTGCATTGTTTTGCAAACGGCTATTTTTTTTTTTTTTTTTTCGAATTTTACACTCGCTATTTTAGTAAGAAGGCAACATGCCACATACAGATTTGTTCAATTCCCTACGATAAATTGTTGACCATGAACTTTTAAATATAAATTGGTGCCATTTTGACAAACCGGAAATGAGGTAGAACAAAAAACACAATTTTGGTTTTTTCAATCTTACAGCTCTATTTTTGATCCGATTTTTATCAAACTGTTTTGAACTGTTTTCTATAACTGTGCGCTACTAAATAAAAGTTTTAAACTTCTCCAATTTTGACTTTTAGTTTACTATTTTCTTAATTTTAATTTTTGCGTTTTTTTCAACTTCTACAATTTTATTTTGTTCGATCTGCAAATTTGCAAGCGTATAGACATTTTGATTCTAAACAAAATGCAATTTTCAAAATTTTGATACCACTTCCGGTTTTTAAGTAATTAGCTTGCAAATTTAAAATTTCAACTTCCGGAAATTTGAAGATATTTGAAATTTGTTTTTTGCAATGTGTTACAATTTGATATAACAACAATTTGAAATAAAAAAATCCGACCCGGAAGCAACAGATCATCCGCCATTTTGATATGAGTAACTTTTATAAAATTAAAAATGGGGCCTCAGGGTTATGGGCGGAATCCGTAACTTCAGTATTTTTGGAAACTACAGTCGATTGCTAAAAAAGTCTAGGCGCCGATTTTTGGATTTTGATTTTAATTTTTTTTTTTTTTTCGTTTTGATTTTTTATTAAATTACTAAAACTTTCAAGGCTCATATCTTTTGACCTTGACCTTTTGTGACCTTGGTACCTGAACAAAAGTTATTGCCCTTGATGAAATCTATCCAATGATGTATTCATGTTTGTGATCCGATGTATACTTCCGGTTTTATAGGCAATTGAAATTTGTGATTTTTTACTTTAAACAGTCCTGTCACGTGACCTAGCGTAAATACGTCAAAAATGATTAAATAATCATATTATGCCTAATTTGCTCTTTCCAATGATGTACGACAATATACACTTAAATAAAAATTGGAGGATTTAAAATTTAAACATTTTGTGCAAATTTCCATTGTAACTGTGCGTGTTTTTTCAAATTTTATTTCAATCGATCTGAAAATTAACAGATGAAAAGATATTTCGATTGCGATCCAAAATCTGTTTTCGAAAAATTGATACCACTTCCGGTTTTGACGTAATTGTCTTGTAAATTTGAAATTTCAACTTCCGGAATTTTGAATATATTTGAAATTTGTTTTTTGCAATATTTAACATTATGGTATATCAACAATTTGAAACAAAAAAATTTAACCCGGAAGTTACAAATCGGCTGCCATATTGATATGACTAACTTTTGTAAAACTCAAAATGGGGCCTCAGGGTTATGAGCGGAATTCGTAACTTTGATATTTTTGGAAACTACAGTCGATTGCATTCATAGCATTGTTAATCGATTTTTGATCTTCTGTTTTGCCTTTCTTGCATTTCTGTTTTATTTTTTTCAGTAATTACAAAAACTTTCAAGACTCACACCTCGTGACCTTGACCTTTGGTGACATTGTGACCTGAACAAAAGTTTTGCCCTCGATGAGATCTATCCGACTATATATTCATATTTGTTGTCCGATGTATACTTCCGGTTTTGTAAGCAATTCAAAATTGCGATTTTTGACTTTACAAGTAACATCCAAGGTTTCGCTAGTTGTGGTAGCTTTCTCTGTCTAGAAATAATACCAATACAGACCCTTTTAAAAACAGTTTTTAAGTAATTCCAAAACTGTTACGCACTGCTCAGAACCATGCAAAGCCTATGGATCTAGTTTTTTTTTTTTTTCGTCGGTCGGTGCACCTATTTCTCAGCAATGGTACTATGTACTAAAAAACAGATTTCGTGACGTATTCTGACTTGTGGCTAAATTTAATATGAATGTAAAACGAAATTTTTCTGAGCAACATTAAGCGACATTAGCAACAAACATAAAATGGGCTCTAGAGACCGTATTTATCAACCGATTTTGCTCAAATTACTTTCATCGTATTTCTTGTAACAAAGGACATATAATAGAACTTTAAAATATTCGATTACATGAAAATCGTTCGTCACTTTTTCTTGCCGTAATTAATCGAAGTATGATTTTTTGTTTGATTTTCAACGGATCAATATGAAACTTCTATGATGCAGACCTACGGCAAGTGCAAATAATTCCCCACACTCAAAATTTTTGCATCACTTCCGGTTTTGATGATATCACTTCCGGTTACATCACTTCCGGTAAAACTTATTTATGATAAAATTAGGGTGTGCATAATGTTAGTGTTATTATTACAAACCGTTATGACCAAACAAATATTTACCGGAAGTTATAGTTTGTCGGCCATGTTGGATAGAGTCATTTTTCCAAAATTTTTATTCAGAATAATTTTGTAATCAGACATTCACCATTTTGATGTTAATCGGAGCATTAAAGATTTGTCGACACTTCCTTGAGAGCCGAATTTCGATTTTCGATTTTGACTTTTTTGTATAACGGAATGTTTTTTTCCAAAGTTTAGATGCTTGTATCACATGACCTTGACCTTGGATGACCTTCATATTACTCACAATGATACCTTGCGACCTTGACCTTCTGATGACCTTTTGACCTTTGGGGTCAGACCACTTAAACTTATTTTATAGGGCTCCAAACATGGCTTTTTTAGCATATTGCCAGGGCTGTAGCGCAAAACCTAACTGGAATAACACCCTAATGTTTGCTGATTTTTAATGCACTCTTTAAAAGGTTTCAAATAATATCAGACTTGGCGATGTCAAAATTCAATTTAAGAAAATGTTGCGATTTTGATCAAACTTTAAAGGCCTCTATCTCGAGAACTTGACCTCAGATGATCTTGATATTTACAGATCTCATAAAGATTTATGAGAGCTTTAACATGATGTATTCATTTTTCATGTCCGACACGTGCTTTCTGTTTTAGAGGTGTGACTCAAAGGTGATTTTGCATCTTTAAAGCGTTTTTACGAGGGCCCTAATATAGATAAGGCAATATTTTTTTCGGATCCGTAATGCTGAGTTCCTCAGGTTTCCAAAAATATGCAACACTTCTATGTAACTTGCATATTTCCATATCCCATACTTTAACCTGGGGCAATAATAGGTATGTCAGTTAATTGACTGCATAAACACTGTCACGATTAATAGAGTCAGTAAGTTTGACATGTTAAAGTTAAAGGGGCTCTACCTCGATTTTTGTTAGATATGAATTATATTCAGTTTACGCATTAAAGGGAGGCCTAGGATGGACTAAACTACGGCATGCTGAAAATTTAACTTACTGAAGCACCCTGTAGGCACGCCCACTGCTTAATTGACCCACTTTCTTATTTATGGACCGATTTTCTTCAAAATTTGCACATACCTTCATGTTCGAATAGTGATTTAAAGACGAATACAAAATTTGTGATGTGCGCATGCGCAATGCTAACTTTTTTGTTTGTTATCCGATTTTTACGAAATTTGTTATGTACATGTATAATCGGATTCAAAACTTAGGGGAAATGTTAAATTTAGTTCTGCGCATGCGCAATATCAACTTCCTTATTTCTTATCCAAATTTCTTCAAAATCGGTATGTATGTGTATAATTAGATTAGAAATATAATGGAAATTTTGAATTTGTGAAGTGCGCATGCGCGTCGCCAACTTTCTTATTTCTTATCCGAATTTCATGAAACTTGGTATGCTTAAGTATATTCCGATTCGAAATATGATGGAGATATTGAATTTGTGTTTTGCGCATGCGCATTGCTAACTTTCTTATTTCTGAACCAAATTCATTCAAAATTGACATGCATGTGTATAATAAGATTCGAAATATCATGGACATATCAAATTTATGTAGTGCGCATGCGCATCGCCAACTTACTTATTTCTTATCAGAATTTCTTCAAAATTAGCATGTATGTGTATAATCAGATTTGAAAGTTCATGGACATAATGAATTTGTGTAGTGAGCATGCGCAGTAACAACTTTCTTATTTCTCAACCGAATTGCATGAAACTTGGTATGCATACGTATAGACTGATTTGGGATTTCATGGAAATAGAGCATTTGTGCAGTGCACATGCGCATTGCCAACTTATTTTTTCTTGTTGAAATATTTTTAAACGTGGTATGTATGTCTATCCCTGTTGATCTCGCGCATTGAATTGTCAGTACAGTGCATGCGCAATCGAATATTGCCGCACCGTCGTAACTGTATGTCGTAACCCGCCCTGCACCAGTACTGTTAACTGTACAGTTCTAGTCTTTTCTTCTTATTGATAATATAAATTTTTGTCTCAAAAATCTTGGATATATGAAATAATAATCATAATAATATAACAAAATAAAACAACGAAGTTTGTTCCCATTGTGCTGTAAGAATGTGTTGGCACATAACAATGACAATACTGGGTCCAATACAATAATATATGCACCAGGTTTTCCAACATAGGGGACTAAAGTCCTATATTAAACATTTATAATGAGTAACATTTACAACAGAAAAAAGAAAATTATTGATCACAATAATAAAGATGTTCTAAAACATATAAACACAGCACATTAATATTGCTTTTATAAAACATATTAATAAGCATTATAATAAATTTATGAACCAATTATATAAGCACAAACACATAAATACAGTAACATTATTAAACATTAATAATGATATCATTAACATAAATACTAAGCACTGTAATGACATGGTCAAACATTAATAACAACATAATCAAGCGTTAATAATAACATAATCAAACCTTAATAATAACATAATCAAACATTAATAATAACATAATCAATCGTTAATAATAACATAATAAAAGGTTAATAATAACATAATAAAAAGGTTAATAATAACATAATCAAACGCTAATAATAACATAATCAAACCTTAATAATGGCATAATCAAACGTTAATAATGGCATAATCAAACGTTAATAATAACATAATCAAACATAATCAAACGTTAATAATAACATAATCAAACCTTAATAATGACATAATCAAACGTTAATAATAACATAATCAAACATTAATAATAACATAATCAAACATTAATAATAACATAATCAATAATCTATAAGCATGTATAGTTTGATCAAGACGAAGGTTGATGCGTTCAATGGAAAGATAATAATGGCAAATGTAAATATTGATATTTTGTTCTTTGAGTGAGTACAATATTCTTGATATGAAATAAAGAGTATTTAACTTAATAAATAACATTCAAATTATGTTAAATTAAATAAATATTCATTGATTCACTGGAATTTATTTTTCTAGTCTTTGGGGTAAAAGGAAATAAATAGATTCATTTAGAATATTTTATAAAAACATACATTCCTATCAAAAACTGGAATATTTCTCTATAAAACATGACTTGGGACAAAATTTGAAAGATATTTCATTGAAAATATGTTTTATATTCATCAATACAGAAGAACATTCTTCTATAAGTCGACTTGGGAATATGATTCTTTGCAATTGCAGCAAATGTATCCTCTTAATAACATAAAGTTATACAAGACTTTGAAATAAAATGAATTGTTGTTTTATGTCCTAATTTGAGTTTATGAATTGTCCCCAATATAAATATCCTTTCAACTTTTATTGATATACTTTTTCAAATCATAAGTTTAATGGATGCTACAATGTATTGCCAATATGTTATCATGGATTTCAAGTTTTGTCTTGCTGTTTTGATTGTTACGACGTTGGTGCTTGGGTTTAATTATAAAACATGATCAACAAATATTTATGAATAGTTTTTTCTATACAAACATAAAATATTAGGCAAGTTGACCCAGTTCTAGTCCCTTTTCTTTCAAATAATAAAAATCAAGTTTTGAGGCACATCAGAGCTAATATACTCTTCTTGCTATTTGTTTTTTTCATCAGATGTGCTAGGTTTAGTAGTGCTAGGTTTTGTTTTGGGAATATATGCCTGAGTGATTTGATTTGAAATAATCAGAGATATAAGTACAACACATCCAATAGACATATAAAACGACGATCCTTTGACATTTTTCATATACCAATTTGACATCATGCCAAGAATTGTAGTGGCTGATGCCAACATAAACAATATGAGTCCAGCAGTTGCATGGTACATTTTCAAGTCGGCTAACCTTATTCTGATACCTTTCAACAATGTCTGACTATATTTTACACAAACACCTCCCATAATCTCAATGCAGGCAAAAATAACAGTTGTAAGCCCTAGTAATCCATGCCAAGATTTGAAATGTGGTTTATCATTTAAGTGTTTGTTGTACATTATTGCTGCCAACCCTAATAAAGCAAAAACAACTCCACTTGTCATGCATATCCAATGTGCTGTTACTTTAGATGATCTGGACCAACTTCCAACTAAGGAACTTTCTCTTGAAAACATCAATATTCCTTCAAAAACCATGGTCATAAACTACAAGACAAAGAAAAGGATGTTTAAAGCTATTTCGGAATGAAAATGTATGAGCTTCATTAGAAACTAAAGCCACTCTAGACTTGTATCTGTACATTAAACCTTACTAGCAATTCCACTTTAAACAAGCATTTTTAGTTTAATGTTATATCGTAAAAGCTGCTAATAATCCTTACATAGTTTTAGTTTTAGTGGAATTGCCATAGACACAGAATGAAAATTGGAATGGTGCAAAAATAGATGCAAATGAAGTGAATCAGAAATTAAATGGAGTTTTACATTTTGCTGTCTAACATAGCCTACTATCTCATTATCAATTTTACAAAATCAATTGTTAATACGGTACTTACCGAGAGAGACATAAATGTTGGATGCCATGAAAACAAACCTGAAAAATACAATTAGGCCTAACCCTCTAATATAATTGTTTTAAGACATAAACAACTAAAGAATCCATATTAAAACCTCAGGATGAAATCATGAAAGGGCAGAACAAGTCCCTGACTTTTTAACTATTTACATTCTGCAAATGATTTTAATGGCTAGTAGTGGTCTGGTCTGGTCGAAGGCCAGATGTTAGAGAGAAATGACAGGCAGCAAACACTTATCTGTTGCACTGTTATAATAATAATAATAATAATAATAAACTCTTTATTTTACATGGGTCAGAAATTAGGCCCAATACCACGAGTGATAACGGTCCTGTCTCACACCCAGCCCATGGGGACAAACATAGATCCAATATACAACATATAGACACCCAAAAAGAAAAAAAAAAAAAAAAATTAATGTTATATCAAGATGGCATGGTTCTAGACTTAAAGATCACTAAGTATTGATGAATGTGACTTTACTTGGCCAGCTTTTGAAAGTAAATACAATCAAAGATCGGAGAACATTCAACATTCTACTCTATAAACTAATGGACATTTTCGGATTATCTGTTAATTAACCGGTACCGTACTTAAAATGCTTTGCTAATCATTTGTTACTTACTGGACCCGGGCCATGCTGTATAAATAATGAAACCAGTCAACAGGACGGTGACAAAGTGGGCAACCATTTCAGTATGTAAAGCCTTTTTTGACAGAGGAAAATATGGGGAGAAATTAGATTTAAAAGTGTAAAGTTCAAGATGTGTTATCTTTGGCAGCCATGTTGTTTACATTATGTACGATGCCTGATTTTACGTCAAGAAGATTTTTAAAAAGCGTCAGAAATATGAAAATCAGTCATTTGTAAGTTGCTCTAATTCATCTGCATGTTGTTACCAACATTTCAAAACTCTTTATTAACAAAGTGACCTCTTAAGAGAACAGTTTTTATTATATTTTCGTTTTATATATATATTAAGTAGGCTGCAATTTGTAAGTATCCAAGGGGAAGTAACCTATGAAGAATAAACCGAGAAAATGATTGAATCAATATTTTACAGCGAATTTCATCCCATAGCAGGCCCCCAAATTGTTTATCAAGTAATATTTAGTAAAACATTATGTCAGTTACCATTCTTAATTTGATTTCTACCACTGACAATTTTGTATTATAATTTAACCGCACAAAATGACGTCGAGAGAATTTTTGGGGAAATTTTTCAGACCACATCTAACTCTTTTTCACTTATTTTCACGAAATTATATATATTTTGATGTTTTGCAGGTGCCAGAAGATTACATTACCAAAGAAGAATTTGATTCAATTCATATTTACATTATAACTAAACCAGATTTACAGAAAAGTGTTATCACCGTGTAAGTAGATCTGTAGGGTAGGCTAGGCTCCACTAAAGTAAAAGCATATGATACACCATGTTCCTTTAGCAACGGCTATCATTTCATTTCATTACATTAATCCGTTATTATCATGATAAGACATTCTCGTCATTAATTTTGATTGGTCGAAAGATTATTGTTCGACCAGTTATATTCATTGTAACAAATTATTGCGGGAAAACTTTCGAATGATCAGACGTCAGATTTCTTGTAGCAAACTTACCTTGTGATAATCGAGTCTCAATATGGACAAAACAACAAATATAAGTTTAATATTGTCCTAGCAAAATTTCCTTCATCATATACTGTGTTTGTGTAAGAAAGAAGAAAAAGAGTAAAGGCTTTGTCATTTGAATGTACTTGTATTTTTTAGGAATTTATCCCAGCATACTATAGTCTGTTGTCCAGTATGTATTGAGAATCAGAAATATAAAAGAAATGCCTTGATATTTAATCTGTGTTTAGCTTTTAAAAAGAATTCTGTAACATGGATATATGAGTCAGTGGTTAAAAAACTTGCATCATATTTAACACAAATGGAGGTATGCACTTAAAATTTTATATACGCCCACATTGTAGTGTGATATATGCATTCCACTGTCTACAATTGACTTGTGAGCATGTTTAAGACCACAGTTTTTATTTTAAAAAATTATGTGTAGGTTTATATCCACAAGATGTCCATCAAGTTTGAATGACTGTAAGAGACCCTGGTGTTGGGAAAATACATTAAAAGTGGCCTAATAACTTGATTGTAGCCACAGTTGTCATATTTTATCTAATTTGGCATGTTGCTTTATATTATGTTGGATAAGTTAAAATCTGAGCACCCTCCTACCAAAATTTAAAGATTTACAGCCCTTGATTTGATATTATGGATATTTATTGGGTGATGTTTTTTATTTTAGTTGGAAAATGAGTTTTTGTTCTGTGAAGAGAAGAAGAAACAAATTCCAAGTTTTTTAATGAAAGTAAAAGATCATTTAAATAACTATGGATATTGTATAACAACGGTATCTACAGGTAATATTATCAACTTGAAATTTGACCAACACAAATCTTAATTTGAATAGAATTGCAAAAACCACTTAAAATTTAGATAGTGAAAATCAATGCTATCAATATTGTCTCTAATTCATATTAGAAAAAAAAGCCCTGCAAGCAGCAAAATTCCGTTAATCAAAATTGAAGAAGACCATGTTGTCACTTTAAGTCAAAACCCATTATGGACAGAGAAATATGGCATAAAAAAATGGAAATAAAACTTGAACTATTAAAAGCTTTTAAAGGGATATGTTCACTAACGGTTCGACCAAAAAATTTTGAATATCAAAATCTGTAATGTTCTTCACAACTCTCCTACGAAATTTAAACACATGTGTACAAACACATGGGTACGGTACCCATAATTATCAGAGTTTGTAAGTCAAAAGTACAACTCGTCGTTTTATAAGACTATGTGTTATATAGGAAACACATACAGAAAATGAAGGTTAATGTTAATGTAGGGATATAATTGAAGGAATTATATGATTTTTGTGTATTTCTAGTACTTCTGGAGGCTAAACTGACCATCGGAAATGCTGAACATTCCCCTTTAAATTGAAAGCAAACAGCATTTCAAAGGTATTTTTGTTTCTAACACAGGTGAATCATGTACAGTACATCTAAAGATAGCTCAGCATGTTAGTGATCCACCTATTATAGAAGAATATGATGTTCCTGTATTAATTCAAGATAAATTAGTGACAGATTATACATGGGATTTAACTACACAACAGGTATTAGTCTATATCATTATACCGTATAATTGTGAATATAACGCTCACCTTTTATCCTTCTTCAACATAGTAATTTCTGTTTCTCTGTAAATAATATATTGAGGATTTGGTTAAAAGCTTTAGGTAGTGCCTTAGTCTTGGTATAAATTTACTTCATTGCAAATTGTAAATATTTTTTTTTTCAATCAGGAACCAATTTATAGAACATGAAAATCGTGTTGTTTGAGTTCTAGGAGCAAAAAGCAGGAAGTCGCAGTGGTTCAGTGAGTTAGAGGCTTACTCACTAACCTGATGGTCCAGGGTTCTCTTTACTGTATATGGTGTCACTTTTGCAAAAAAGTTTTAGTTTTATTGGAACTGACTATTTTGTATGGTGCAAATTGATGCTATTAGTGTCCCAGATACATTAAAAGCTTAGAACTTAACAATCTCTTTAAGTCCTCGGTTCCCAGCCTTTTGGACTCTTTGTACCCCTATTTTGTTCAAGCGATCTCCTGGTACCTCTTTGCCTCTAAATAACATTAAGAGCCAACCGGAAAGTAAAAGGATATTTATTGGTTGTTGCCATCAACGCGATACTGTTCCATACTGTTTAAAATTGTCTAAGAGGCTTCTGGTGTTTTCTGGAACCCCCAAGGGGTATTAGTATCCCCTGTTAGGAACCAAGGCTTTAAAGGGATATGTTCACTAACTGTTTGACCCAAAAAAATTTTTTCTCAGAACCAGATTTTTTTTAGCTATTCTAATCCATAATAATGTTTACAACTCTCCCTCAAAATTTAAGCTTTCAAAACCCTACGTATCCATAATTATCAGCGTTTGAAAGTCAAAAATATGACTCGTCGTTATGTAAGAATATGCTTTATATAGAAAACATAACAACTGAGATGAAAGATAAATGTTCGGACAGGGGTATAATTGAAGGGATTATGCAATTTTGTGCATTTCTAGTACTTCTGGAGGCTATTTACATATAATCAAGGCTCAAATCGACCGTCGAAAATGCTGATATAACGTCACAATTGCAACTAATTATTTGAAGAAGTTTTAGTTTTAGTGGAATTACAAGAACCATCAACTAACTGAAGTTTGTAATGGAGTAAATTTATTCTATTCAGTGACTCGATACAAAGTTTACAACACCTTTAAGAGCCCGCTCAAGAGCAGAAACATAGAAAGTCTAAAATATATTTCAGATTCTACATTATGTAGATGGATCCTCTCATGTAGCTAAAATAGCTAGTGAAGCTGATATAGAGGTGAATAGAGTTAAAGCTTGTCTACAGAACTTATTACATTATCAAGTGATACAGAATCTTTCTATATTCCAATATTCTAATGTATATACAATAACACCTCAATTACAACAGTTAGCTAATGATAAACTACTACAAGACGAGTGTATACAATTTGTGGGCAGAAAAGGTGAGTAAATGATATATCTTACCAAACCCAGTAATGTTTCAATTTGATGACATCGAGTTAAGGGTGTTACTTAGGCTATTTCACGTTATGAAAAAATGGAATAAGTATATGAAACTTGTTTTGCATTTGTTGATGATTTGGGGTCCTTCTCGATAGTTTAAGGTTGATTTCATGTCAATCAGATTTTTTTTAAAGAGTTGACAGCCCTTCAAACCTGTCATAAAAATTTGACATTTCAAACCTTTGATACAAGTTTAAAAAAATGTGGAAATACAAAAATTTACACGTAGGTACAGCAAACACGAAAAAACTCTCTGTAAGTTTTTTCCTTATTGAATAAGCTTTCAATCAAGACCAAGATCGTAATTTTTCAATAAAAAATGGCTGAGAAATCTTGTACCAACAGGGACACATTTTTCTACTTTTTCCTAATTTTTTAGCGAAAACTAACGAAATACCTAATTTCTTGTCGGTTTCTTTCATTCTATATAGTTTACAAATAAAGTAATAATAATTATCTACAATCTGAGCCCAAAAATAATAAGTTATTCGCAAAAAGGCCATCTCAGGTTTTTTCTCGAACGCTAAGGCAATCAATACCCTTAAAGCTTTCTTTATCTTTCAAAGGATATGCTTTTGGCATAAAATATTTTATAAAGGGATTCCATCCCACGGCACAGAAACAATTCACAGATACCAATCCAAATTGCTGTAGACTAAAGTATTCAACTTCTGTTTCTGTTGCATTCAAAAATGGAACACAATATTGTAATGAACACTTCCCTGAATTTTACTGTACATATTGCAACAATTACATTGTCACCAAGTGAAATTAAATGATGATCACAATTTAATTTGTTGAAAATTAAAATCAATACAGCTCACCTAATTCACAATCAATTTCCAAATTGGTGAACAAATTTTGAAATCTATTTAGCTATGTGAAAGTTGTTGTTTGTTGAGAGTAATGATACTTTGTACATTGGTGAACTGTATCAGTTATTGCTTAATTAGATGAGTTGTCAGTGATTTGATAAAAAAAAAACAAAAACAGCTCACCAATTTACAAAACTTTATAGAACAGAGGTCTTATTCTCGAAATTTTAAGTTACAACAATTTTAGTATTCAAGTCATCTAGAGCCTTATTCTCGAAAACTTAACTTAAATAAAATTCAGATTTTAAGAAATAGAGTAATCTGATTGGATAATAAAGCTAAATTTAAAATTGATTTTAGTGACTGACCAATCAGATGACCCGAACACTAAAATCATTGTAAGTTAAGTTTTCGAGAATAAGACCCCTGATTGGTCAATCACTAAAATCGATTTTAAACTTAGATATATTATCCAATCAGATTAAGGAATTTATGGAATTGTGATTTTATCTAAGTAAAGTTAAGTTTTTGAGATTAAGGACCCAGGGGCCTTATTCTCGAAAACTTAACTTAGATAAAATCAGAATTTTAAGAAATACAGTAATCTGATTGGATAATAGAACTAGATTTAAAATCGATTTTAGTGATTGACCAATCAGATGTCTAGAATACTAATATTAACTTAAGTTAAGTTTTCGAGAATAAGGCCCCAGATCTTTCAAAACAATTCACTCATAAGTCATAATAGGAATTATCAGCGCTAAATATCACAATCTCTTTATCTGTCAGCCAATTATAATTACTTGAAGTAATATAAAAACCTGAGTAGTTTTGAAAAACTATCAAACAATTTGTAGTTTTAGTAAATTCCTACTGGTGAGCTGTAGTGATAAAGTACTTAACACCACTCACTAACAGTTTATCACAGGCATATCCTTGATATTAGTTCCCATGTCATAAAATTATCTGTTAATGATATAATGAATAGTCTTCACATTTATTTACCCCAAGTTGCAAATAGTCAATAGACCAGGGGCCATATTCTAGAAAACTTAGATAAAATCCAGATTTTAAGAAATACAGCAATCTGATTGGGTAATAATACTTAATTTAAAAGTGACTTTAGTAACTGACCAATCAGATGACTGGATCTCTAAAACCATCTTAAGTTAAGTTTTCGAGAATAAGGCCCCAGTTAAGGCTTCAGATTCTGCGTTCTGTGTTCCGTGCATGATGCTCAATACAGTAGTAAATAGCAAAAAATACACAGCTATGCAGACACTTTTCTACTGCATGGATAATCTTGCACTGTACCTGAACCAAACACGGTGCCACTTTCATTGGCTGTATTATTCATCAAGGAGAATTTAGTCATTCATAATATTGACAATATCAGAGTAGCAAAATTAATTTGTATAGAAATATTTTTGCTTGGTGAACATTTATTCACCTTTTTATAAAACCTGTTGCTTTTCCTGATAATTACCATCACTGACTTTGAATTAGAAGATCTCCTACATATTTGATGTATTATTCATCAAGGAGAATTTAGTCATTCATAATATTGACAATATCAGAGTAGCAAAATTAATTTGTATAGAAATATTTGACCACATTCGAGTTACGAGCTCACCATTTTTGCTTGGTGAACATTTATTCACCTTTTTATGAAACCTGTTGCTTTTCCTGATAATTACCATCACTGACTTTGAATTAGAAGATCTCCTACATATTTTCCATAAGTTTCCTGTCACATTGTCAAATAATGAAACCTCTTAACAGATCACCAATTCCATAAATACATCGTTTGTTAAGGGGATTGTAAAGAGGTTTTCTTCAATTTGCGCCATTTCAATTTCCATTCCGACGTCTGTGTTTCTTGCAATTCCACTAAAACTAACACGTTTATGACGTCACTAATAGTGATCTACCGGAAGCTACTATTGATATCTATGCAGATAAATATTAGTGACGTCATAACACGCGTTAGTTTTAGTGGAATTGTAAGAACCACCGACGTCGGAATGAAAATTGGATTGGCGCAAATTGATGCTATCAGTGTCCCCGATACTCATACAAAGTTAAGAAAACCTCTTTACAATCCCTTTAATGTCTAGAGTCTTGTATCATGTTTTTCAGAAAAGAAACAGCCAACATTCTATGATATTTATAAGATGTATTGTAGTTTAACAGCTGGTATAACAGTTAAAGATATCTGTTCGAGATATAATCCACATAGCCTACTGATTGATGAAAGGTACCGAGAATACTTTCAAATCAGCTTCCTGCTCATAGGAGCTTATATGTTCAAATGATGGTTAATTTCAAAATGACTTTATAGAGACCAATGAAAACTCACCTGGTAATTCACTCGAAGCAAGCGGAAAATGGCCTACAAAGAAGTTGTCCGAACCATGTTTGCTCCGCTTTAAACACAAAAACGGTAATCACTCCGTCGTAAACCAGTCTATCATTCAAAATCTGCTTTATTTACCTAAATATATTGGTTAGACCAAAGACTTTGCCGTTTTCGAGGCAAAGAAAGGTGCCGAATTTCTATTTTAATTTTGACCCCAAAATTAGTTTCCTCCCTTCTCATTTTTCTTATTACCGTATAACGTTATTTTAAAAAAAATATTACTACGAGTCCCTGTGATAGGGTTCACCTTATACAAGCTTGTGTATAATATTTGGAAATATACAGTATATAAAAATGTGCACTCTTGTTTAGTCAATTTTTGACTGGTGATACCATGCAGTGTTCAATAAGGGTAAGTTTTCAGGTCGGTGTCATAATCAGATGAATCAAATGATAATAAAAACACCTTTAAAGTAATATTAAATAAATTATGTTTTTTCAGAAAGTTACTACAGTATGGGTTGTTGAAAGGTTTTATAAGAAGACTACATAAATATCCTATAAAACTTCCAACATCAGAAACAGAAACAAGTAAACAGTTGCCATCTTATCAAATGTTTGATGGGTGTCATCATTTTGATGAAATCTGTTGTAAATATGGTGGGTATCTTTTTAAACTTTACAGGTTCTGGCATAGAAAGAATTAATACTTGCAATTTTGAGGGGAGGTAAAAAAGTGTCTTAACTTTAATATAATATTTTTGAGGCTCTGTGTAGTGTTCTAAAGGCTAAAAATCTCTTAGCAGTTATATTGTTTCAATTGTTCAACACTGTATTACATTGGATGGCTTTATAAGCCTAATGAATGATGTGCAAAAAATCTAGAGTGCCAAAACAGCATTTCATTTCATTCAATATCTGCAAGTGTCCATCTTCAAAGTTAATTTCATGCAAGTACAGGGGCCTGTTTCTTAAAAAATTTCAAAAAGTGTAGAATTATGCATTGTAAAATGCCAAAGTTATGACAAAATTAATCGTAAGATTTTTTGAGAAACAGGAGCCAGGTGTGCAGAAATGATCATTTTTACTTGATCAAATTTGCATGTCATTAATGTTTTTTTTTCTTAATTTTATCTCTTTGTTTCTTACAGGACTAAGCAATGAAAATCTGGATGAATTAATTGAAAGTGATCCAAGTATTGTTATATGTTGGAAATAAGAGTTGAATTCCAGAAAATTTTAATAGATAAACCACTATGTGCAATAAAAGACGTGAAATTTATGACATATTTTTATCATAATCAGACTGCTTGTGTTCATGTTATAAATCTTTCTTTTATTAAACAAGAAACTATTGGTGCCAAAAGTTTGAAAACTGCACTATTTAGAAATAAGTTATAAACAAATATAATATGTGGAAGTAGGGCTGATCATGGAGAAAATATTTTTAAGACTTGATTGTTTTTGACTCAGTTGAAAGGATTACTCTTTCTTGAAGAGTTACTGTAAGGCTACAAATTATTGCGAGATAGAAATTAATGCGTTAAATGCGACCTATCCGCGATCGCATTAATTTGTATCCGCATTTTAAAATACATATTTCCAAGTGAATTATATGGACGAAAGGTAGTATAGGTCAAGTATTTAAATTGAGACCGGGCTGGATTAAAATCTCTAAACTTGAAGCTGATTAGTAATCAAACTCGTTGATCATGGCTTGAGTTTTAATGAAAAGAACCCTTAAATGATAAGATTAGAGGTGAGTACAGCTCTAGCCGTCATACTTCCATTTTATTTTTTGTGATATTAAAAAATGCGACACCTATCGCGGATCGCATTAATTTGTACTCGCATTTTAGTCTGTATACCCCATGTCGCATTAATTTGTTGACGCATTAATTTCTAGCCTTACAGTATATGAGAAATAAGATCATGATGTCACAATATAAGCAAATCTTAAAAAAAAAGTGTGTGATATTTTGTTCGGAATAACCAAATATCTGTGATAACAAAACGTAAAAAAGTTCCATTTGTCTGCAAATAAATACATGTAGAGCAACTTTTCTAGATCATAAATGTATTGAGAGTAGAAATTCAGCTATTTGTATGTATGTATGTATGTTATGTTGTCTATGATTAATGCATGTAAAGGTTATTGTTTTTTTTACGTTAATGAATAATGTATTTGATAAAACTTTTTGATTTATGTTATACTCCTGCATGGGCTTAATCTGATGAAAAATTTCAGTATAGTTAGGATGAGGGCAAGAAACCAGGAAATGTCTCTGTGGTAAAAAAACATTCTTCAGATCAGTTTAGATATTAAGGTTAGAGGGGGTGTCCTAATTTTTTTTTTATTGTTCCGAGTGATTAGAGCTGCTCAGTCTGTATCCCCCAATAAAATCTCAAAGATGCATGATTCAGCCCCAAGATGGAACCCTTGATTCAGTTAATCATGAAATTGATACCTTAAAGCAATACAACCTCTTAGAATGAACAAAAAAATGAAGTTCTCAAACTTGGTCAATAAGAGTATATATTCATCAACGGTGTCCAAGGTATATAAACAGAATCAAATAAACCCATAAAACTATGTAATTTTCCTTACAATTACAGATTATTATTGATAAATGCCTTAATTTGGATTAAGGCATTTATCAATTATTGTATTTAAACATAGTTTTCTGGATTTATAAAGTTATTTAGGTAATCTGTTTTATAGTTATGCCACTAGGTTTGTCCCCTGATGAATATATACTCCTATTGACCAAGTTTGAAAATTTATTTTTTTTGTTCATTCTAAGACGTAGTATTGCTTGAAGCTGAATAATATGAATAGAGATGTGAAGTCAAAAACTAAATTGCTAAGTGTTACATGTATTTTATTTTATAATTTACAGTCTGATTTTGATTAATAAACCATCAATGTTGTTTATTTATAGCATTTTTTATAAATAACATATCATACAATTAATAAATCAGGCTGTAAAGTAACAATAAATATAGCAATAAATTTAACATTAATTTATAACAAAATGATAATCTGTTAATATCTTACAACATGGATATAGAAAATAATATATTAATTGAGAAAAATAGAACTTGACTGCACAAATAATTTACGAAATAGAAGCTAAAAGTGTTCCCCAATCACATACATAGGCCAGAAAATAAATCTCCTCGCATCTCTTTAACTTTTGTCATAAATTTTAACATCCATTGGTCCAATCAAAATATGGAAATCAATAAAGAACAGGTGTGCTTTTCAATGGCAGGTTTTATCTGATTAACGTGCTTTGAATTATTTTGCCTCAGCTTCTATTCAGTAAAAGTATATAAATTAAGCCCACATACATCAATCTTAAAGGGAATATAAGATTTTCTAAGTGATAACAGTAATTTATACCATTCAAATTTGCAGTCAGATGTATGTTGTTCTTGCAATTTTATCAAAATCACTTTCATTAAAGCTTCAAATAATATCTAACGGCCTTAGTGATATTGAAGTTTGAGTGAAATTGCAAGAACCATAGATGTCTGAATGAAAATTTGAAAGAAAAGGAAGATGTATAACCTATTTCGTGGTAGTAAATTTCAGTTACAAGAAAAAACGTAAGAATTGAAAATTAAGAGACAGCACCGGATTTAGATTTTTCAGGACGTTTTTTGACATCAGTTATAATTCCTGAGTTACGTTGGGAAGTATTCTCAAAGTGGCATTCTTGATTTTTCTCTGGAAAAAGAAAAATTGTAAAAAATCAGTTTGAAACAAAAAAGGAATAGTACTTCTTAAAATTAAAATTAAAGTTTTCAATCTTGTATGTTTATATTTTATACGTATAGATATCAGATAAGCTGTTATTCATTTGTGATTTTTATTATAATTCCAAACTTGGCCAATATAATATGCATCATTGGACCTACATGATGTCATTTATGCAGGAGCATACAGTTATGTCTTCAGTGACCACAAAACCCAGGCTGCTAATTCTAATGTTATATATAACCCTTATGATATTAACCCTGTATAATATTATATACCGGTAATTATAAAGCTTACCCATTGAATGTGAACTATTGTTCATTTTAGTATATTTGCTTCCGGTTTTCTCAACCATGACGGGAGAAGACTGAGAAGACGGAGAACGCTCAAAAACACCACTGATTTTCTTTCCTACATATCTGCAGGCTGAAAGTAGAAAAAATAAATCATATTTTTCCAAGATATATACTGTATCAACAAAACCTTTGCACAATCATTTTTGTATAGATTAAAATATTAAAGGGATTGTAAGGGGTGCAAATTGTCCCCAATAGACATACAAAGTTTAGAAAACCCCTTTAACCTCAACACAGCTCTAACTCTAAGAATATTACAATGTCTTTGGGCTTGGGTTGATGAAAGCTGAACTGTAAAAAATAATCATGTAAATTTTCTGTTTGAAATATTGGTCATTTTAAACCAAAAATCTACTTGAAAACAGGGTTCAATGGCGTCACATCCAATATCCAAGCCAAAATTGAAATTGATTACAACAATCTGCAATTCCAATGAAAATGTTTATTTTTAATAGACAAACAATTGTAATTGCTAGCAAATTTTTTATAAAATGCTAAGCTCAATAAATTTGATAAGCCAAAATTGAAATTCTGTATGATAAATCTAAATTCACACCTGCTATGTATGTTTGAAATATGCCTACTTAAAATGGAAAATTGACAACTTGCATTTTGAATATTTGTGACATAAAATTTCCTTGAAGAATCGGAACATTTTATCTAGTTATACGAATACTTACCATTAATTATAAGTCAGACCATATTTCTTAAATTCTAATTGTCTTATAGATCTAGCTCTTTTATTCCGTAGAAGCTTTGAAGTACAATGTTTGATTAGCCTAATGATTATGATTATGTAAACTAAGTTTTGTTTATTTATTGTGGTGTTTGTCGCGAGTAACCGGAAGTCTACTTATCGGACTAACATCATATCGGAAGTACGGCTGTAAGTTTG
Organism: Lottia scabra; assembly: GCA_029955415.1. Lineage (NCBI taxonomy): Eukaryota > Metazoa > Mollusca > Gastropoda > Lottiidae > Lottia > Lottia scabra. The sequence continues at coordinate 324,784 of JARJEI010000011.1, read as the reverse complement.
GTTTTGGTGGTCATCGATGTGTGATTTTGTATCGAAAATGCGTAAATAGCAGAACATGCAAGCAAATTGTAAAGGAGTTAAATGTAAACGTTATTATTAAATGGTAACAGAAAATCAGATTCGTATGAAGAGTGAAAATTGAGCAAATCCACTGTGAGTTAGTCCGAATGCTCCGACCCTACTTTTTTCTGCCTACATGGTAAGTAGGGTTCTTCACCATAGTCCATAATAATTGAATATCAGATTACATTAGCAAACTATCTTATCCTTCACTTGTTGTGCAAATAGTCCACTCATTGTATCTCTTTCTCCAACTACACATTGGTGATGTCAATACTGTCAATTATAATGCCAATGAGGGGAATCTCAGAAAAATAGTATGAAGCCACGCCTACCCGAAATTTGAAATTCTGGTCCATATAATATGTTATGCCCTAAATATGTGTTCAAATATATTAAATCATTTTTATTTTTACCTATTTTTATGAGGGCAGCAATTCCCTGATCCCCTTATTTTTAAATTTAGAATGTCAGGAATAGGCCACCGATGTCAGAATGTTTCAATTATAATTTCCGAGAATTAAGTAACAAATAGCAGAAAAAAAATCATTGGTCAACGTAAATCATGGAAAATCAATTTTTCATATTTAAAGCAGGTCGGACCTTTGTTGAGGAGAAACGGATTTTGATTGGACCACCAATTACTAATGAATTAAGCTTATTGCACATTTTTTTAAACTTTCTAAAGACCATAATTTCACTGAAATATTTTGGAACATTTGTCAGTCTTAACTGCCTCATACAAACAAATTAAAATCCCTGGTTGTGAGATTTTAACCCAAGTTGATTTCTAAATCCAATTTAGGAGCAACTGTCAGTCTTACTTGCACTTAAAAAAAAATCAAAAACCCTTTTAATGGGTTTTCTAATTGTCATACGGTATATGAAAATTCTAATACTTAGGCCCTGCTCGATTACAAAAAATCTGAAACTGGTTTGGTACAACAGATTCATGTTGTAAACGAGTGTGAATTTACAAAAATCCAAAACTAGATTATTTGTAAAAAAAAAATCTTATTTGAATAGTGTTTCCGCCGAACAACGCCATATTGAATCCGTCCAATCCGCCCTACGAATTAATTTTCAGGACAGGACAGTAAAATAATTTATCAGGACAGGACAGTAAAATAATTTATCAGGACAGGAAAAAAATTTTCAGGACAGGAAAATACTTTTTCAGGACAGGAAAATACTTTTTCAGGACAGGAAAATAATTTTCAGGACAGGAAAAAAATTTATCAGGAAAGAAAAAAATTTTATCAGGACAGGAAAATTTTTTTATCAGGACAGGAAAATACTTTTTCAGGACAGGAAAAAAAATTTATCAGGACAGGAAAATACTTTTTCAGGACAGGAAAAAATAATTAATCAGAACAGGAAAAAAAATTTATCAGGACAGGAAAAAAATTTTCAGGACAGGAAAATAATTTTAAGGACAGGAAAATAATTTTCAGGACAGGACAGTAAAATAATTTATCAGGACAGGAAACAATTTTTCAGGACAGGAAAAAAAATTTCAGGACAGGAAAAAAATTTATCAGGACAGGAAAAAAAATTTATCAGGACAGGAAAAAAAAATTATCAGGACAGGAAAATACTTTTTCAGGACAGGAAAAAATAATTAATCAGGACAGGAAAAAAAAATTATCAGGACAGGAAAATAATTTTAAGGACAGGAAAATAATTTTCAGGACAGGACAGGAAAATAATTTTCAGGACAGGACAGTAAAATAATTTATCAGGACAGGAAACAATTTTTCAGGACAGGAAAATAATTTTTCAGGACAGGAAAAAAAATTTCTGGACAGGAAAAAAATTTATCAGGACAGGAAAAAAAATTTATCAGGACAGGAAAATACTTTTTCAGGACAGGAAAAAATAATTAATCAGAACAGGAAAAAAAATTTATCAGGACAGGAAAAAAATTTTCAGGACAGGAAAATAATTTTCAGGACAGGACAGTAAAATAATTTATCAGGACAGGAAACAATTTTTCAGGACAGGAAAATAATTTTTCAGGACAGGAAAAAAAATTTCAGGACAGGAAAAAAATTTATCAGGACAGGAAAAAAAATTTATCAGGACAGGAAAAAAAAATTATCAGGACAGGAAAATACTTTTTCAGGACAGGAAAAAATAATTAATCAGGACAGGAAAAAAAATTTATCAGGACAGGAAAATAATTTTAAGGACAGGAAAATAATTTTCAGGACAGGACAGGAAAATAATTTTCAGGACAGGACAGTAAAATAATTTATCAGGACAGGAAACAATTTTTCAGGACAGGAAAATAATTTTTCAGGACAGGAAAAAAAATTTCTGGACAGGAAAAAAATTTATCAGGACAGGAAAAAAAATTTATCAGGACAGGAAAAAAAATTTATCAGGACAGGAAAATACTTTTTCAGGACAGGAAAATTTTTTTATCAGGACAGGAAAATACTTTTTCAGGACAGGAAAAAATAATTAATCAGGACAGGAAAAAAAATTTATCAGGACAGGAAAATAATTTTAAGGACAGGAAAATAATTTTCAGGACAGGACAGGAAAATAATTTATCAGGACAGGAAACAATTTTTCAGGACAGGAAAAAAAATTTCAGGACAGGAAAATAATTTTCAGGACAGGAAAAAAAATTTCAGGACAGAAAAATACTTTTTCAGGACAGGAAAATAATTTTCAGGACAGGAAAATAATTTTCAGGACAGGACAGGAAAATAATTTATCAGGACAGGAACAAAATTTTCATGACAGAAAAATACCTTTTCAGGACAGGAAAATACTTTTTCAGGACAGGAAAATAATTTTCAGGACAGGAAAATAATTTTCAGGACAGGACAGGAAAATAATTTTCAGGACAGGACAGTAAAATAATTTATCAGGACAGGAAAAAAAATTTCAGGACAGGAAAATAATTTTCAGGACAGGAAAAAAAATTTTCAGGACAGGAAAAATATTTATCAGGACAGGAAAATAATGTTTAGGACAGGAAAACAAATTTATCAGGACAGGAAAATAATTCATCAGGACAGGAAAATAATTCATCAGGACAGGAAAATTATTTTTCAGGACAGGAAAATAATTTTCAGGACAGGAACAAAATTTATCAGAACAGGAAAAAAATTTATCAGGACAGGAAAATAATTTATCAGGACAGGAAAAATATTTCAGGACAGGAAAATAATTTTCAGGACAGGAAAAAATTTTTCAGGACAGGAAAATACTTTTTCAGGACAGGAAAATAATTTTCAGGACAGGAAAATAATTTCAGGACAGGAAAATAATTTTCAGGACAGGAAAAAAAATTTCAGGACAGGAAAAAAAAAATCAGGACAGGAAAAAAAATTTTCTGGACAGGAAAAATAATTTATCAGGACAGGAAAAAAAATTTTCAGGACAGGAAAAATAATTTATCAGGACAGGAAAATAATTTTTAGGACAGGAAAATAATTTATCAGGACAGGAAAAATAATTTATCAGGACAGGAAAATAATTTCCAGGACAGGAAAACAAATTTATCAGGACAGGAAAATAATTTATCAGGACAGGAAAATAATTTCCAGGACAGGAAAACAAATTTATCAGGACAGGAAAATAATTTATCAGGACAGGAAAATAATTCATCAGGACAGGAAAAAAATTTATCAGGACAGGAAAATAGTTTATCAGGACAGGAAAATAATTTTCAGGACAGGCCTAAGAGGCCTTCTAATGACTTACATAAAGATTAAGCTTAAATAAAGCTTACCGGTACTGAGCTTTTATTAGCCCATTTCAGAAAAATCAACATTTCAATACCTTTGACCTTAGTAACCTTAGTTTGAAAAAAAACTAGAGGCTCCTCCTAGACTAATATTAAAGACCTTTCTTCGTACAGTCGTCATGACAATGACATTTTTTCCTCAATGATCTGAAGAGTCTATTACTAAAGGTGTCAATTGGTTTCATTTTTTCTGGAGTTCACACTTCAAGGAGATTTATTTAGTCTAGTTGTCTACTTCAGGCCGAGCTAAATTTCTGTCTTTTTTCAAAACTAAAACTTAAGGTATTAAAATGACTATTTCCCTTGAAACATGAAGATATTATTTAAAAGGGCAGTCCCAGATAGGTATTTGCTAAAAAGATAAAAAAAAATGCCTATTTTATCATAATATTTCAATTCTCAGATTATCATAGTTGCAAATACAAAGCAGATAAATAGACGACAAATGATTTTTTGAATCCATTTAAAGTTGAAGTGTACCAAATGTTAAGCTTTTTGTGGCTTAAAGATGTGTTTCCTTTTATTTTTTTGTCAAACTATTTGATGATTTGTGTATTTAATAATTATCCAAGTATCTTATCATACAATTACATTCTTGTTGTATTAAGAGTTTTAACCAATCATAAATATTTAGTCTGGATAAACAAAAAAAAACCTTTTTGACCTTTCTTAATTGGCCACTCAGCCAGCAGTTTTCATTTTATTTAACTAATTATAAGATGATAATACACCTGTTAGACAAACTTGTATTATTTAAAGGGGAATGTTCAGCAATTTCAAGGGTCGATTTGAGCCTTTAATATACCGGTATGTAAATAGCCTCTAGAAGTTCAAGAACTGCACAAAAATTGCATAATCCCTTCACTTATATCCCTACCTTAACATTTATCTTTCATTTTCTGTATTTGTCTTTTCTATATGAGGCATAGTCTTACCAAACTACGAGTCATATTTTTGACTTTCAAACGTTCATAATTATGGCTACACAGGGATTTGAAGGCTTATATTTCGAGGGAGATGACTTGTGTGACCAATATTACAGATTAGATTAGCTAAAAAATTCCAGGTTCTGAGACAAAAATTGATTGCTCGAACAGTTAGTAAACATACCCCTTTATGTCATAAGAACACCTCTACTTTCTATTAGCATTTTCATAAATGAAAAAAAAAAGACATCCTTCTTATTGAAACTTTCAAAAAAAGGCAAGGAATAAATTCCCCTACGTATGTTTATATTAAAATATCTCATTTTCTCAAAGAATATTAAAAAAATCAGACTGTCTCTTTAAAAGTATCCTAATAATGTTAATTGTTAATCCTAGCAACAAGCTAGAAGGCATCTCTCACTATCACTTGCTCACAATGATGTCATTTACATTTGCCTTCTCATACATATGTAAGATTATCTAAAGGTGTATGTTTTATGCGTAATCGAGGGTGGAAAGGATTTACTTTGCACGGTCTTGAACACCAACAACGTGTCATTTAAGATTCAAGTGAGTCAAGAGTGTCGTTTTCAAACAAGTATCAAATAAAAGTGTGTTGTTTTTTTTAATTGGAGTAAACACAAGTGGACTAATAAGTATTGATGTTTTCTTTTGTTGTTTTCTTTCGTTTGGGAATTGTTTTTGATTGAATTTTTGGTTTTATTAAAGGGTTTGTAAAGTGTATTTTAAACTTTGTATGTGTATCGGGGACACTGATAGCATAAATTTGTTTCATTCCAATTTCCATTCCGACATCTGTGGTTCTTGCAATTCCACTAAAACTAACATGTTTTATGATGTCAATGACATATTGATATCTATGCGATAGAAATGCGCTTTCTTTACAATCTATTTAAACATTGCACAGAAAGTGATCTAAGGAACATTTGCAATAAGATTACAGTTTGATTTTTTTTTTTTCATTATATTTTTCAATAATTCAATTGTATGCCGTCAGAAAAAGATAAATTTGTTAACTGTGCAATTTGAAGATCAAGTAAATTTTGATTTGATTGTAGTCAAACATGGTGTTAGGTTTATTTTATTCTAAATAGTGTTACAGACAACTGAAATTTAATCTTAACATTTGGCTAGACATAGACCCTTGCGCCGCCACCATTAGCCGCCGGCGCCGATTTCTTTACAGCCATAATCTGCCAGTTGTGAAAACAAAGCGCTGCCGATTTAAGTCAGCCGATTTCTGCTACTTTGTAAATGAATTCAAGACGATCATCATTCGTCACTTAGACCTACCATGCTGAACATGATAACTTTCATCCATGATAATTTAAAACTATTGCAGTTTGATTAAAATTTTGAATTGTGAGTTGATTATTCAGAAATAAATAACTTGATAACAAACACCAGTTGTTTATGATGCCTGCAGTGCATAATGTATGTTCCTTCATTATAACTCAAATGTTTAATGAAGGAAATCCGTTTTAGCCGCCGAAAACTGCCTATTTTTTTGGTTAGCCAATTCAGCCAGTTCAAAACCGGCTAGCCAGCCGGTTTCATCTGCTAGCCAGTCACTTTTTACAAAATAAATCGGCGCAAGGGTCTAGCTAGACACAGTAGTCAGCGAAACTGAAAACACAACTATTATTTTTGCCTTATTAAAATTTCATTGAAAAACTGAAACGCCTAAAAATTGCATTGTATAGTTTTATTTGTAAATTCTATGTCAATATTAGATAGTATATTGTCATACTAATTATTTTACTTCAATCAAAATCTATGTAACAAATAAAACCATAGGGTGTCTCTTTTATTTAGGCTATAGAAGTTTAACAATTTCTATGTTGACTGAAAAGGAAATTGTATTCAACTTTGAATCTTTTCAATTCTGATTCAGTTGGTTTCTCCATTGAAATCCTATTCTGAATCAAAATAAAGAACGAATAAATTGTATCAAAATAATATTTCACTTGTTGGACACTGTGAAGGGATCTGGAGTTGATATAACCAGTAGCAGAATATAACTTGTGAAATTTGGCCAATAAGAGTTAGGCTACATTGGACTAGCCTGCTGTCAAAAGTTATTATTGAAAACGCTTAAAAAAAATTGTAAGTTTTTTTCAATTATGATTTATCAGATATATAGTTATGACACATGAGGTAAGTCAACTTATGAACTTTTGGTTGTTAGATGACAAGTTTTGCTTCCAGCGGATGCTGATATCGCAAACTAGGAATAGGTTGGTTGGTAGATGACAAGTTATCGTTTGCTTTCAGCACATTCTGATATCGCAAGCTAAGCAGTTGTTGGTAGTTGACAAGTTAACGTTTGCTTGTAGCAGATGCTGATATTGCAAACTAGGTACAACATAAATCAGTGGGAAGCCAACTTTATAAAACTACAGCAGGTGTTGATAAGCATGAACTATCAATTAAAGTTATAAAACTGAATCTAAAGCTTGAACAAGTAAAAAAAAAGTAAATGATCATTTTATAGTTGTTTATATGTTCATACAAATTTGTACACACCTGTGTTCTAGGACTGGGCGATATACCGGTATCGCGATAAATGCCGGTTTAGGAATTTATATTGTTAGTAATATTAAAAATGTTAAAATAAAAATACCGAAATATCGCCATATCGTGATATATGTAATTATCATGATATATCGTCAAATTTTTGTCAAGATAAAGTCATTTTAACAGTTTTAACACATAACTTAATACTTTTAGATATTTGAAAAAGATGTGTTTTTTCATGCTATTGAAGATTTGGTTGTTTTTGACAGATATTTACTGTTTTTCTTACATTTAAGATTTTTTGATAGAACAAAACATGAACATTTTGTTTCAAAAACCAGTAAAAACCCTTCTTAAAAATATCACGATATATACCCATATCATGATATTATATTAATGATGAATATCGTGATATCCACTTTAACCAATATCGCCCAGCCCTACTGTGTTCTATAACATTATGTACCACATGTTGTCTGAAGTGAAACTGAAAGTAATAGCTATACATATTTTATAGTATTTTACATTTTTTCATGTAAGACCACACTGTATAACATACAGCACATCTAGTCAGTTTAGATTTGATCATATGTATAGTCAAGGGTGTGGATTTGTCTAAAATTTTGGGCGGATGATTCAGGATGGGTTGAAGAGTCAAAGTACGTTGCCAAGCGCCGCAACCACAAGCCCAAACAGAAAGTCCTCAGCCTAGAGAAAAAATGGAAAATGGCACCAATTTGGTGCATTCTGAAAGATATTTCGGTATTTGAGTTGGCAATAAGGACTACCTAACCTGATTTTCATCTGATCGATTTTGATTCTTTAAAAAATCTTTGTTCCTAATCAAATTATGGGGGGGACTGAGGCCTTTTTGTCCCCACCTTCTGAGTTCACCCTCTAAGAATAGTCAAATATCGGACTTGGACTTTCTTAAATGCTAGGAACTGGACACAGATTTCAATCTTCAGACAACACAATGTCAATTTATCCCTACTAAAACAGTTGAGAAATTTTGTATAAAGATGTTTCATTAGTCTATTTATTTAAATAAGGATAATTAAGTCTTGTATTGTGTTAAATATTTAATGTAATATCGTGTTATATTTATATATCTATATTGGTTCAGGTATATGGTTTTCATCTAGCGTATTAAAAGATTTTATTGATTGATAAGATTTAATGAATAGAAAAAAATACTATAATAAATACGACTTGCAATCTGAGTTCTGATTCTTATACTTGAATTCTACTCAGCAGGTAGGTCTATTTGCATTTTATTAAAAATTTAAAGGGACAGTTTTTTTAGGTCAAAAATTTTTTTTGCTCAAATTTGTGAAAACTTTATACCAAAATCTGTAACTATGTTTTAACTAAAAAAATCCAGCTGTTAATTTTTAAACGCTAAAAACATGCTAAAATTTTTAAGTGTGATATGTTTTTGGGACGCAGATAGGAAACTACTGAACGGATTTGAGTAAAATAAACGCCTAATTGTAGAGAAATGTCCCTCTTGTGTATTTAATAGGTTTCAGCTAGAAATATTGAGCCATTTAAAGGGCAAACACCAAAACTAGGTCAAATTGCTTAATTAACTAATAAATACTTAAATAATTAGTACTCCTTGTTTGTAATTAACCCTTTAAACCCAAATTCAGTTTGATCAAGAAGGTATAGAGATACAAAAAACATACTTTAAAAATACTCTCAGGTAGCATTTGCAATTTTTTTGATAATGGAAACTTTTTTCAAAAAAGCAGAATGGCCCTTTAATATACTAAGAGCTAAATGTTCTACTCAGAGAATATTTATATTAACATGTTTGATTTTTCTATATTGCTCTACAATTGAAAGGTATTGAGCAATTTTTTATTTAATTAATGGTGGAAATATTTTAATTGAGAAATTTTGTTATTTTCGTTTGTTGATGTAGGCCTACCTTTTTTCTTCATCAATATCTGGTGTTGAAATTAAAAGAAGTTTTTTTATGAGGATACGACATTATGCAGGCCTATAGCCAGGAATTTCCAAGGGGGGTTACATGGACACGTGAAGCAATCATACTCCACTTTAAAGGGGACCAGTCTTCATTTTTATTGGTTGATTTGGGTCTTGAATATATTTAAGTATCCTTCAGAAGCACTAGAAATGTACGAAAATTGCATATTTCCTTCAAATATACCTTAAATCAGACATTTCTCCTTCTATTTCTATAGATGACTTTTCTATATATTGCATAGCATCGCTAATGTGTAGTAGGGCATTATAACTTTCAAATGCTAATAATTCTGGATGCACATGGATTTGAAGGCTCAAATTTCAATGGTGAGTTGTGATAACCAGTACTAAATTGCTGAGCTAAAAAAGTCCCCGTTTCTGAGACTTATCCAAATCGACCCGCGAAAATGAAGCCTGTGCCCCTTTAACAGTTACATTTCAGAACATTGACTTTAAAGCGATACTACGTCTTAGAATGAACAAAAACATTGAATTTTCAAACTTGGTCAATAGGAGTATATATTCATCAGGGGACAAACCTAGTGGCATAACTATAAAACAGATTACCTAAATAATCTGATAAATCCAGAAAACTATGTTTAAATACAATAATTGATAAATGCCTTTATCCAATTTAAGGCATTTATCAATAATAATCTGTAATTGTATGGAAAATTACATAGTTTTATGTGTTTATTTTATTCTTTTTGTATACTTCGGACATCGTTGATGAATAAATACTCTTATTGACCAAGTTTGAGAACTTAATTTTTTTGTTCATTCTAAGACGTAGTATTGCTTTAATAGTGCTTATTTGTTTTCAAGTGGGGGAGGGGTTCATATGAACCCCACGAACCCCCCTGGCTACAGGTGTGTAATGGGAAGGGATGATCATTTTGCAGATGATGATGAAAGAAAACTTGTCCTCTTACAGTACTTACACAAAAAAGTTGAAAAAGCATCTTAAAACCTTTAAACTGTTGTTAAGTACAAGGAAGTAAACAAATAGTAAATAAGTAGTGTAAACAAACATTAAATAAGTAGTGTAAACAAACAGTAAATGATAAGAGTAAACAAACAGTAAATGATAAGAGTAAACAAACAAGTGGTAATAGCTTCAAGTGTTGAATGTTATATAACATGTGCATCTCAACTAGTAGTTTAATAACATTCTTATATACTTGATACTCATCTTGAATAACTTTGATTAGGAATAAATTTGTATACATGTATATATATACCGGTAGTCAATAAAATTTGTTAGTAAATCAATTATAGGCTCTAAGGTAATATTGATATCGATTTATTTTATCAGAGGCATTTTTTGTGGCTATTTTCTTTTTTCACAATTATCTTATCTTGTTGCAGCTTAATTGGCATACTAAGGGATTGTAAACTGGTTTTCTAATCTTTGTATGTGTATCGGGGACACTGATAGCATCAAATTGCGGCATTCCAATTTCCATTCCGACGTCTGTGGTTCTTGCAATTCCACTAAAACTAACGTTTTATGACGTCGCCGACAGTGATCTACCGGAAGCTACTATTGATATCAATGCAGATCATTGGTAGTGATGTCATAAAATGTGTTAGTTTTAGTGGAATTGCAAGAACCACAGATGTCGGAATGGAAATTGGAATGGCGCAAATTGATACTATCAGTGTCCCTGATACACATACAATATACAAAGTTTAGAAAACTTCTTTACAATCCCTTTAAATGACTGCTTCTACTAAATTTGGAAGTATTGTATCAGTACAGTTTTCCTTCATATATCTGTGGTTTTTAAAATGATATAAATGTTTAACTGTATATGACATTCTATTGTAAAATGTAGTGAAAAGATCTAAGAACCTTTGTGATAGTGGCGTCTTCAAACTCATTAATTTATTAAGTGGAATTGCCAGAATTACAGCTGTATAATCAATGCTATCAGTATCCACGATATGCATAATATTAAAAAGTTCAGAAAAAACCTCTATACACTTTCAAGTAATTCACAGTGCTAATTAATGGGGAATGGACATTTTACAAAAATTTGGAATGAAATCATTTTGTTATTTCAGAAGACCATGGTGGGGTTGTCAGGAGTGACAGGAGTGTGGTTTGTTCTATTGGTGACAGATATACTTGCTAGCCCAGCATCTTTCTGGAAGGAGTTAAAACTACCGAAAGAACACATCCCATATTTTTTTTACAACAACCCACACTTACAGACCAATTGTTTAGAAGACAAGTCATGTCCTTATAAGGTATGTAATAAATACATTACTAACCACTATTACTTACAAAATTCCATGTAAGTTGACATACACAGTTGGAGAGGAAAGTGGTATCAAGTGTTCCAGAGCACATCCTTCCTTTCAGCAACATCTGTTTAAAAGTTAATGACCACAATGCTCTATTTAAGCATCAAAAGAAGCAGAGTTTTGAAGCACTTTTGGTTTTAAAGGGGAATGTTCAGCCTTTTCGAGGATCGATTTGGGCGTTGAATTTATGTAAATAGCCTTCATATGGCCTACTCCCCCAAAATTGCACAATCCCTTCAATTATACCAGTATCTTAACAGTTATCTTTCATTTTCTGTAAATGTGTTTTCTATATAAGTCATAGTCTTACTAAACAATGAGTCTTATTTTTGACTTTCGAACACTGATATTTATGAATACACAGGGATTTGAAGGCATAAATTTTGATGAAAAGTTCGGAACATTATTACAGGTTAGGTTAGCTAAAAAATTCCAGGTTCTGAGACTAAAAGTTTTTTGGTCGAACGGTTAGTGGACATATCCCTTTAAAATGCACTGGTTGACACAAGCCAAATCTTGATGAAACTGGTTTAGGTTGATAATTCAGAGTTGTAATACTATATTATTAAAGCAGTCTAATTAAAATCAGACCCTAATTTCGTTCGTTCGTTCGTTTTTTTTTTAAATCCGTTTTTTTAACCACTACATTAGGGTCTGAGAACCAGACGCGATAACAAACGTTCACGTTAACTTTGACCTAACCTTAATGACCTTTGTTTTAACCAATCTGAACGAAATTAGGGTCTGATTAAAATTAGACTGTTATTAAAGATGAGTTGTCTAATTTGAATTTCAGAAGATGTTAAAGGAAAAGAAATGTTGGGGTTATGAGAAAGATTGTCCAGTAGAAAATAGAATGAATTTTGCCGTCTGTGATGGGGTTACGAGTGCTTGGTATGATAAGATTTGATATATATATGTTGTAAGCTGACACTTGGCCCTTTTCAGAAACACTGTCCATGGTATAAGAATTTTTCTGAACTTGAAGATGATCCAAATTTATACAAACTAATTGCCTAGCAGACGATAATCAGCTACAAATAACTCATCTATTTCAGTCACAAAATTTGTGTAAGAGATCTATTTAGGTTCATTATAGGTGTATCACTGGGCTTTAACCCTTACAACACAAAGGGCTAATATACTAGGCACACAATGTGCGCGGACATTTCACACCCAGATAATTCCCGCCCGGACAATTCCCGCCTGACCAATTCATATCAGGAGATTTCGCACCAGGATGATTTGCATCAGGACAACTTCCACCCGAGACATTTCACACCCTGGCACTTCACATCCAGGACGATTACCACCCAGGAAAACTGCCACCCGGAAATTTCACACCTGGGCAATTCGCACCCATTTTTGCTCCCATTATGAAATTAAAAACGGAATGCATGAATTGGTAGAAATAAGTTATGATTGTAGATAAATTCTCGCCAAAAAGTCCCAAACGGCAGCCGGTCATACTTTGAGGCAGATTATGGCCCATAATACTTTTCCGTTAAAATCCCATTGCATGCATTTAATGAAAGAAATATTGGGGCGTAGTCACCTAGCGACACTAATACCCTGGGGCCAGTTCCAGTAAAATTCGTAAGTACAAAATTATGCCGAACTTCCATAGATACCATAGTCTACCATGGCATGATTTTGTACTTATGAATCTTTTTGGAATGGACCCCTTGTAAATTGTTGTTTGTGTAGGAGATAGGAATGCGATTCTTATGGATAGAAATTGTCATGGGTGCGAATTGCCCGGGTGTGAAATGTCCGGGTGTCAGTTTTCCTGGATGTGAATCGTCCTAGGTGTAAAGAGCTCGGGTGTGAAATGTCTTGGGTGGAAATTGTCCTGATGCAAATCATCCTGGTGCGAAATGTCCTGATAGGAATTGGCCGGGCGGGAATTGTCCGGGTGGGAATTATCTGGGCGTGAAACGCCCTACTACCGGCACACATGATTACATGATTTATAACAGAACGACTGGTTAATTGGCCGACGGACAACGCCAGGTGAAATTCTATTACACTGAAGTCATATATTTGATTTATGTAACTATAAGTTAATTTTGTTCACAGGCCCTATCTTGCTATTGAGAAATTTGAGAAACAAGTATTTTGCTTGTGTTAAACACATTCTTACAAAATTTTCACTAACTGCAAACAGTACTGGTACTGGAGTTTAGGTTTGGCTATATAGCCACCTCAGATGTGATACCATTGTACCATGCCAGAGTGCTCAAACTAGCAAGCTAGTGAGCTACGCATAACGCTAACGACAATGGTACACTCCAGATAGAGTGCTCAACAAGGTATGAGACAGGGAGTGTATCTAACTGCAAACAGTACTGTTTCGGCCTTCATGGCCTCAGCCTCATCACTAGCCTATCCTATATATCTAATACATTTCTTAGACATTAGGGCTGGGCGATATTGGTTAAAGTGGATATCACGATATTCAACTTTAATATATCACGATATGGGTATATATTATTAACGATATAAATTCCTATACCGGTATTTATCGCGATACCGGTATATCACCCAGCCCTAGGTTACATCAGTAGCTTTTGTTCTTAATTGTAAGCAAATCATTTGTCACATGAAGGTTAACTGTTATAACTTCAGATTAGGCAACTATATTCTTTAAATTGCTGTTTTTAATTTCATCAGGGCTAAAACCAAAAAAGATCAGTTTGACAATTTTTGGAAATCAGCTGATTTTGGTTATGTTGAAAAGTTTAAAAATGAAGAAAAAGTTTATTGTAAACCGAAACATAAGGTAAGATTTTTATCAGAACATAAAACTATAAAAAAAAAACATTTAAATAGTTTTCCTAAAGTGATAGTACTCAAAATAAACTCTGTATTGATGAATTGTGATACAACATTGTATCATATTGTATGGTGTTGTTGTATAACATTATATCATATCGTATGGTGTTGTTGTACAACATTGCATCATATAGTATGGTGTTGTTGTACAACATTGTATCATATAGTATGGTGTTATTGTACAACATTGTATCATATCAGTTGTACAACATTGTATCATATCGTATGGTGTTGTTGTATAACATTGTATCGTATCAGTTGTACAACATTGTATCATATCTTATAGTATTGTTGTACAACATTGTATCATATTGTATGGTGTTGTTGTATAACATTGTATCATATCAGTTGTACAACATTGTATCATATCTTATAGTATTGTCGTACAACATTGTATCATATCGTATGGTGTTGTTGTACAACATTGTATCATATTGTATGGTGTTGTTGTATAAATCAAATAAAATAAACACTGTATTGATGAATTTTGATACAACATTGTATCATATTGTATGGTGTTGTTGTACAACATTGCATCATATAGTATGGTGTTGTTGTACAACATTGTATCATATTGTATGGTGTTGTTGTATAACCTTATATCATATCAGTTGTACAACATTGTATCATATCGTATAGTATTGTTGTATAACATTGTATCATATCGTATAGTATTGTTGTATAACATTGTATCATATCGTATAGTATTGTTGTAAAACATTGTATCATATCGTATAGTATTGTTGTATAACATTGTATCATATTGTATAGTATTGTTGTATAACATTATATCATATCGTATGGTGTTGTTGTACAACATTGTATCATATCGTATAGTATTGTTGTACAACATTGTATCATATCGTATGGTGTTGTTGTACAACATTGTATCATATTGTATGGTGTTGTTGTATAACATTATATCATATCGTATGGTGTTGTTGTACATTATTGTATCATATTGTATATTATTGTTGTACAACATTGTATCATATCGTATGGTGTTGTTGTACAACATTGTATCATATCGTATAGTATTGTTGTACAACATTGTATCATATCGTATGGTGTTGTTGTACAACATTGTATCATATTGTATGGTGTTGTTGTATAACATTATATCATATCGTATGGTGTTGTTGTACATTATTGTATCATATCGTATAGTATTGTTGTACAACATTGTATCATATCGTATGGTGTTGTTGTACAACATTGTATCATATTGTATGGTGTTGTTGTATAACATTATATCATATCGTATGGTGTTGTTGTACATTATTGTATCATATTGTATATTATTGTTGTACAACATTGTATCATATCGTATGGTGTTGTTGTACAACATTGTATCATATCGTATAGTATTGTTGTACAACATTGTATCATATCGTATGGTGTTGTTGTACAACATTGTATCATATCGTATAGTATTGTTGTATAACATTGTATCATATCAGTTGTACAATATTGTATCATATTGTATAGTATTGTTGTACAACATTGTATCATATCGTATGGTGTTGTTGTACAACATTGTATCATATCAGTTGTACAACATTGTATCATATCGTATGGTGTTGTTGTATAACATTGTATCGTATCAGTTGTACAACATTGTATCATATCTTATAGTATTGTTGTACAATATTGTATCATATTGTATGGTGTTGTTGTATAACATTGTATCATATCAGTTGTACAACATTGTATCATATCTTATAGTATTGTCGTACAACATTGTATCATATCGTATGGTGTTGTTGTACAACATTGTATCATATTGTATGGTGTTGTTGTATAAATCAAATAAAATAAACACTGTATTGATGAATTTTGATACAACATTGTATCATATTGTATGGTGTTGTTGTACAACATTGCATCATATAGTATGGTGTTGTTGTACAACATTGTATCATATTGTATGGTGTTGTTGTATAACCTTATATCATATCAGTTGTACAACATTGTATCATATCGTATAGTATTGTTGTATAACATTGTATCATATCGTATAGTATTGTTGTATAACATTGTATCATATCGTATAGTATTGTTGTAAAACATTGTATCATATCGTATAGTATTGTTGTATAACATTGTATCATATTGTATAGTATTGTTGTACAACATTGTATCATATCGTATAGTATTGTTGTATAACATTATATCATATCGTATGGTGTTGTTGTACAACATTGTATCATATCGTATAGTATTGTTGTACAACATTGTATCATATCGTATGGTGTTGTTGTACAACATTGTATCATATTGTATGGTGTTGTTGTATAACATTATATCATATCGTATGGTGTTGTTGTACATTATTGTATCATATTGTATATTATTGTTGTACAACATTGTATCATATCGTATGGTGTTGTTGTACAACATTGTATCATATCGTATAGTATTGTTGTACAACATTGTATCATATCGTATGGTGTTGTTGTACAACATTGTATCATATTGTATGGTGTTGTTGTATAACATTATATCATATTGTATGGTGTTGTTGTACATTATTGTATCATATTGTATATTATTGTTGTACAACATTGTATCATATCGTATGGTGTTGTTGTACAACATTGTATCATATCGTATAGTATTGTTGTACAACATTGTATCATATCGTATGGTGTTGTTGTACAACATTGTATCATATCGTATAGTATTGTTGTATAACATTGTATCATATCAGTTGTACAATATTGTATCATATTGTATAGTATTGTTGTACAACATTGTATCATATCGTATGGTGTTGTTGTACAACATTGTATCATATCGTATAGTATTGTTGTATAACATTGTATCATATCAGTTGTACAACATTGTATCATATTGTATAGTATTGTTGTACAACATTGTATCATATCGTATGGTGTTGTTTTATAACATTGTATCATTTGTATGGTGTTGTTGCGTATCGATGATGATGATTAACATTGTCAGAAATACAGCTACAGCTCATTTAAAGAAATCGAGAGTGTAAATGAAATAAAATGGCACTTTACATCCTACTTTTCTGCACATATCAGGCTATTTCGAACCGGCAAACACCATGCAGTAGGCAATGTGGAAATTTTTGATTGATATCCAACTGTTAAAAAATCTCAAACATGCATAGCCTTTTAGCACAGCTAATAAAGGGATCATTTTCACAACGCTGATCCTTGGCCAAACCTCTTGGCAATGATCATTCCTGGATTATCAGTACCCATTTACAGCTGGGTGGACTGGAAGTATGAGTGAAAATGACTTATTCAAGGTCACGAGACATTCACATTCAATCCAAGATTATAATCTACAACTATCATTAATTTGTTCAATATTTTTCATTAATTTCAGAATGGTGCTTCTTTAAAATGTTCAGATTATCTCAGGCATTGCAAAGCTAAAAATATATTTATTGATCTTAAAAATATTGATTTTTCAACATCTAGAAATAGGTAAGTAACTTTAAAGGGTGAGTATGAGCCAGTTTCAACAGAACAATTATTTCTCCTTTTGTATACAGAGAGTCATGGTGAGCAAGATGCTTAACTGAAATTCCAGGTTTCAATCTTGGCCTGGATTGAGAAAATATATCATCCCCGTTTCCCCATGTCTGAAACTTGCTGACTCTTTCCCAAGCCTCTGATTGCTATTTGGACAAATATGGCTGGGAGAGAGTCCCAAAAACTTGCAACATTCCGTACCTTTTTAGGTGCAGGGGTTTTATTTACCTCGATATATTTTGGATGATTTTGTAGTTCAATCATACCATCATTATCCCCCTATATACAGGCCATGTATGTGAGTTCATCAAAGTTTTTTTCCCGATAAATAAAATCTGTCGGTTGCCATTGAATGCTGCACGCGCAAGGTGTGGAAAATGTGGCCTAGTTTTTCTGATTCTCTCCCAGCCATATCTGTCCAAATAGCTATCAAAGGCTGGGGATGGAGTTTCCCCCTGTCAGTGATACAGGTCAGGGGCTGACTTGGAAAAGTATCCCGTCATTCAGATTGGACTATAAACTGAGACCCTGTGTTCTATAGGATGTGCACTTTAAAGATCCTTCAGCTGCTGGAGAGGTAAAATAAGAGTAGGCTATTGCTGCTGTCCAGCCAAAATTTCCCTCATTGCCCAGTTTGTGGCATTAGCTGTCCTTTTTAAGTCATACGGTTGCATTAAAGTAAAACATTTCATTTCATTTTCTTTTGGGTGCATTATAGCAGTGACAAAAATTTTGGGAAGAATGCCTTCGATTATGTATTTTTGTTGAATTATTTATTAAAGGTATGAAGAAGATGTAGGAGAAATAGGAGGATATTGTGACGTAGATAAAACAGCTATTAATAAACAATCGGAACATAAAAGTCCTTTACAATCTTGGTGAGTATACCTTTTATACTCCCACATTGATATGTCCATCCGTCCGTCCCTCAACATTTCTTGTTAGCACTAATGAAACTGATTTTAATAAAACTTGGTATGATCCTTTAGATTGATAAGATCTCGGTCAAGTTTGAATTTAACTTATATTTGATGAACAGTTTTTGCCCTTGACTTTGTAAAACCTGTCAAATTTTGTTTGTGAGCACTCTAGGGACTACAGTTTTCATCTGATTTTGATGAAACTTGGTATGATCCTTTAGATTGATAAGATCTCGGTCAAGTTTGAATTTAACTTATATTTGATGAACAGTTTTTGCCCTTGACTTTGTAAAACCTGTCAAATTTTGTTTGTGAGCACTCTAGGGACTACAGTTTTCATCTGATTTTGATGAAACTTGGTATGATCCTTTAGATTGATAAGATCTCGGTCAAGTTTGAATTTAACTTATATTTGATGAACAGTTTTTGCCCTTGACTTTGTAAAACCTGTCAAATTTTGTTTGTGAGCACTCTAGGGACTACAGTTTTCATCTGATTTTGATGAAACTTGGTATGATCCTTTAGATTGATAAGATCTTGGTCAAGTTTGAATTTGACGTATTTTCGAAGAACTGTTTTTGAGTTATATCCCTTGACCTTGTAAAACCTGTCAAAATTTGTTTCTGAGTCTAGAGACTACAGTTTTCATCTGATTTTGATGAAACTTGGTATGATTCTTTAGATTGATAAGATCTTGGTTAATTTCAAATCTGTTGCATTTTTGTTCAACGGTTTTTCATTTATTGCCCTTGACTTTGTAAAAACACATCACAATTTGTTTGTGATTACTCTAGAGACTACAGTTTTCATCTGATTTTGATGAAACTTGGTATGATCCTTTAGATTGATAAGATCTTGGTTAATTTCAAATCTGTTGCATTTTTGTTGAACGGTTTTTCATTTATTGCCCTTGACTTTGTAAAAACACATCACAATTTGTTTGTGATTACTCTAGAGACTACAGTTTTCATCTGATTTTGATGAAACTTGGTATGCTCCTTTAGATTGATAAGATCTTGGTCAAGTTCGAAAGTGTTGCATTTTCGTTGAAAGGTTTTTCAGTTATTGCCCTTGACTTTGTAAAAACACATCACAATTTGTTTGTGAGTAGGCCTACTCTACAGACTACAGTTTTCATCTGATTTTGATGAAACTGTGTTTTGATCCTTTAGATTGATTATGTTCACTGTAAGAACTCTCTACAGTTGCAAATTGAAAACAAGTAGGCTAAATATGATGGTTTCTTGGAAAATTTTCTTTTTTTGGACACTGCATGTTGTTGCTCTTCATTTGATAAAACTGTGGGATGAAAAACACATTGTTATTTAACCCTTTGAACAGTGAATTTAATTATGACGTCATACTGTAGGGAGTGACTTAATTTGACGTTTATGACATTATAGCATGCGTCACATTAGCAATATATATATCGCTCTGCTCCTTTCATCTGTGACGTCATATATGTCGCTTAACTTATCAAACGGTGAATTTATAACGTCATACTGTAGGGAGTGACTTAATTTGACATTAATGACATTATAGCATGCATCACATTAGCGACATACATATCGCTCTGCTCCTTTCGTCATATGTGTCGCTTCACTTTTGTTTTGTATTTTTTGACAGGTTTGCTGAACTTGGGAATTACACATCTTTAAAATCCGATCCATTTAAAAATAACAACTGTGATATTATAGTAGATAAACCAACTTATCTTATAAAGTTAGATGCTGGTAAGAGTCATATGATGTTGTTCAATGTCACTAAAGGGATTGTAAAGAGGTTTTCTAAACTTTGTATGTGTATCAGGGACACTGATAGCATCAATTTGCCCCATTCCAAATTTCATTCCGACATCTATAGTTCTTGCAATACCACTAAAACTAACACGTTTTATGACGTCACTAATATTAATCTGCATAGATATCAATAGTAGCTTCCGGTAGATCACTATTAGTGACGTCATAAAACGCATTACTTTTAGTGGAATTGCAAGAACCACAGATGTCGGAATGGAAATTGGAATGGGGCAAATTGATGCTATCAGTGTCCCCGATACACATATAAAGTTTAGATAAGCTCTTTACAATCTCTTTAAATTCATTCTTTATACTTGAGAAAATTGTAAAGCATGCATTTGGGAAATTAAGAACCTGTATGAATAAAACTTGAAACCCTGGTTGAATCAATAGTTAATTTTGCATTTCTTTGTTTAAAAGGGCAGTGTTAAAAAATGTTGTTCTTCTCAAACTTAAAGAGATATGTTCACTAACCCTTCGACCAAAAAACTTTTAGTCTCAGAACCTGGATCTTTTTAGCTTATCTAATACGTAATAATGTTCCAGACTCTCCCTCAAAATTTTGGCCTTCAAATCCCAATGTATTCATAAATATCAGCGTTTGTAAGTCGAAAATACGACTCGTCGTTTAGTAAGACTATGACCTAAAACACATATACCGGTACCGTACAGAAAATGAATGATAATTGTTAAGGTACTGGTATAATTGAAGGGATTGTGCAATTTTTGGGCAGTTCCAGTAAATCTAAAAGCTAGTTACATAAATTCAAGGCATCATCTGTTTATGTTTTTAAAGTGATTCATACAATATTGTTTTACAGGTATAAATATGTTCCACCATTTTTGTGATTTTATAAATTTATTCGCTACTATGCACCTTAATAATAGTTATAGTTTAGATGTTAATATAGTCATGTGGGACACAGTAAGTAATATTACTTTTTTCGCTAGATTTCAATTTGAAATGAGGCTGACTAAATTTTAACTCACTTTCACAACTTTCACATTATTTTGTACTTAACATATAAAATTCAGTTACAATGGTAGTCAGGGTTCAAGTAAAAAATATTTCATACGCCCACATGAAAATGTGGACGTATATTGCCGTCACCCCTGTCCATCCGTCGCTCCATCAACAATTTCTTGTGTACGCGATAGAAACCAGAGTTTTTATCCGATACGAATGAAACTTGTCATGTGTATTCATCTTGATAATATTTCGGATGAGTTTGAAAATGGTGCAATTCCAGTCGTTGGTTGAGTTATTGCCCTTGACTTAGTAAAAAGACGCTAAAATTAACTTGTGTATGCGATAGAAGCTAAATTTTTATCCGATTTGAATGAAACTTGGTATGTGTATTTATCTTGATAACATCTCGAATGTGTTAAAAAATGGTGCGATTCCAGTCGTCGGTTTATGAGTTATTGCCCTTGACTTAGTGTAAAAACATTAAGATTAACTTGTGTACACGATAGAAGATAGAGTTTTTATCCAATTTGAATGAAACTTGGTATGTGTATTCATCATGATGATATCTCGGATGAGTTTAAAAGTGGCACGATTCCAGTCGTTGGTTTATGAGTTATTGCCCTTGACTTAGTGAAAAAAACGTTAAAATTAACTTGGTATGTGTATTCATTATTCACCTTGATAAAAACTCAGATAAACTTGAGAATCGTGTGTTTTTAGTTGTAGGTTTATGAGTTATTGCCCTTGACTTAGTGAAAAAATGTTAACACGATAGAGGCTAGAGTTTTCATTTGAATTGATTCATCTAAATATAAGCTCAAATAAGTGCGATGGTGCAATCAATCAACTTTTTCAAATATTTAAATTTGCTGGGCGTATGTTACCTTGCCTGGCAAGTTATCTTTAATGAAATTAAATGAAGTTTAATGTCCTACTACTTTGCATCCGTGCGAACAATGTCAAGCAATGTGCATGTAATTCTGAACAGTTGCATACCTTTACACATTTTTATAGATTTGCAACTGTGACAAATGGGATCTTGGTTTATTGTGCAATCTGAAAAACTAGACATTTTTTCAATGTCTACCCCTTCATTCCCCAACCAGAATTACAGACAAGGGAATAACTTGGTTGAAAAACCTGGTGGTAAATTAAGATTAATGCTTTAAGTATGTTTTATTATTTGGTATTGTAGAGTCGATTGCCTTATGGAGATTTTTTTAGTGAAACATGGCAAGCTTTCAGCAAACATCCTGTAATAAACCTAAATGAATACGATGGAAAAAAGGTAAAATTTATTTTTTATAATTTTCTATATAATCTCATGTGGCTGATGCTATGTTTATACAAAATCTAAATTGAAGAAGTTGATTTTGAATTAGGGTTAACTTCAATTTTGCGACTAGTTGTTTGAGCACCAAAATCAACCTCACTGGACAGGAACATAAAATCTACTGGAATATTCTGCAATTTGAAGATTCTGTTCCACTCTTTAAGGCCCGTCCTCAATTAGCCCATATAGGTGCAGAAAAGCAGGACGTAAAACTCCATTTATTTCATTTTCCACTATTTAAAGCGATACTACTTCTTACAATAAACAAAAAAACTAAGTTCTCAAACTTGGTCAATAAGAGTATTATATTCATCAACAGTGTCCAAAGTATACAAACAGAATCAAATAAACCCATAAAACTATGTAATTTTCCATACAATTACAGATTATTATTGATGAATGTCTTAATTTGGATTAAGGCATTTACCAATTATTATATTTAAACATAATTTTCTGGATTTATCAGATTATTTAGGTAATCTGTTTTATAGTTATGCCACTAGGTTTGTCCCCTGATGAATATATAGGCCTACTCCTATTGACCAAGTTTGAAAATTTAATTATTTTGTTCATTCTAAGAGGTAGTATTGCTTTAAGATTGCTAGAAGTCAAACAAGAGTTCATGTTGCCAAGGAGTGGACAGGCTATTCAAAGTGTCTAGCTAGAATATCGCATAAAATTTTCACTTGTTGTGAGTTCAAGTAATCTGAATCGAGCAATCAGTATCTAAAGATAGTTAAAAATCCATGATTCTAATCTCAGCAAGGTAAAAGTCTGATGACCCTGAATAAGTAATTGTCCCTCAAAATATTCCAGTCCACCCAGCTGTAAATGGGTACAGATAATCCGGGAAAGATCAATGCCAAGAGGTTTGGCCAAGGACCAGCTGGGAGAAAGGATCCTAACGGAACCTAAGTTGTTATCCTTGTAAGATAATATAGATTTTTCTTTCTTTCTTCTCTGTCTAAAGAAATAGAGATCATAGGTTTTTTAAATTCATCAATCAGATTCTAAATTGTTATCCTTTTATTAACAGGTTTGTTTTAAAGATGCAATATTTTCATTATTACCTCGTATGAGATATGGTTTGTACTACAACATGCCTTTAGTAAGTTATATCTTCATTTTTATTTCTAAATTACAAAAGGGATATGTTTGTCAAAAACCATATTTTTTTTTAGAAATAAAATCGGGTATGCGATTCTATAGCAATTTAACAGAAAAGTAATTACAGTTTTGACTTTTAACATTTTCATACCATTATTGAAGTAACAACAGTCCAATCTTCTAATGTATTTTTTACTTCTGTTAAACTGTACAGGTAACAGATTCCAATTTTTAATTCTGAAAAGTGATATGCATAGCAAATTTGAGCTCAGCCAGTAAATTCAATATGTAGATAATTATATTCATAAAGCTTTCTTATTTTTTAAAGAAAATTTCTGTAATTTTACATTGAGAAATACTTCAGACTAAATTGATTGTATGACTTTTTGGTGCAACAGGTTTCAGGAAACTGCAAAACTATACTCCTTTCTTTCTTTTTACTTTCAGATACCTGGTTGTTCTGGGAGTAGTTTATTTAGAGCCTTTTCTCAACAAGTTTTACATAGACTTAATATTAAACAAGAGGGGCCTTTAGTAAGTCATACTTTTTTCAGCAAGACTTTTAGTAAGTCATACTTTTTCAGCAAGACTTTTAGTAAGTCATACTTTTTTCAGCAAGACTTTTAGTAAGTCATACTTTTTTCAGCAAGACTTTTAGTAAGTCATACTCTTTATCATTTATTCCTTTAGTCATACCGTACTATTTATAATTCATATCTTTAATATGTCATATTTTCTCGATAATACCTTCAATAAATCATACTTTTTTCAACAAAGTAGCACAAGATTTTTATTAAGTCATACTTTATCTCAATCAACCTTTAGTAAGTCATTCTTTTTATATGCCAATATAAAATGTTAGTGAGTCATACATTTTTTCCATGAGCCCTTCAGTAAGACATACTTTTTCTCAGCAATATTCAGAGAAGTCATAAGTACATCATTTAGTAAATGACTAAAAAATTTTGATTTTTTTGTTACAGAAAGACAAGATAAGAATAACATTATTAGATAGAAAAAGTCGTTATAGAAATATATTAAATCAACAAGAGGTAAGACAAGATAAGAATAACATTATTAGATATAAAAAGTGGTTATAGAAATATATTAAATCAACAAGAGGTAAGACAAGATAAGAATAACATTATTAGATAGAAAAAGTCGTTATAGAAATATATTAAATCAACAAGAGGTAAGACAAGATAAGAATAACATTATTAGATAGAAAAAGTTGTTATAGAAATATATTAAATCAACAAGAGGTAAGACAAGATAAGAATAACATTATTAGATAGAAAAAGTGGTTATAGAAATATATTAAATCAACAAGAGGTAAGACAAGATAAGAATAACATTATTGGATAGAAAAAGTGGTTATAGAAATATATTAAATCAACAAGAGGTAAGACAAGATAAGAATAACATTATTAGATAGAAAAAGTCGTTATAGAAATATATTAAATCAACAAGAGGTAAGACAAGATAAGAATAACATTATTAGATAGAAAAAGTCATTATAGAAATATATTCAATCAACAAGAGGTAAGACAAGATAAGAAAAACATTATTAGATAGAAAAAGTCATTATAGAAATATATTAAATCAACAAGAGGTAAGACAAGATAAGAATAACATTATTAGATAGAAAAAGTCGTTATAGAAATATATTAAATCAACAAGAGGTAAGACAAGATAAGAATAACATTATTAGATAGAAAAAGTCGTTATAGAAATATATTAAATCAACAAGAGGTAAGACAAGATAAGAATAACATTATTAGATAGAAAAAGTCGTTATAGAAATATATTAAATCAACAAGAGGTAAGCCAAGATAAGAATAACATTATTAGATAGAAAAAGTCTTTATAGAAATATATTAAATCAACAAGAGGTAAGACAAGATAAGAATAACATTATTAGATAGAAAAAGTCGTTATAGAAATATATTAAATCAACAAGAGGTAAGACAAGATAAGAATAACATTATTAGATATAAAAAGTGGTTATAGAAATATATTAAATCAACAAGAGGTAAGCCAAGATAAGAATAACATTATTAGATAGAAAAAGTCGTTATAGAAATATATTAAATCAACAAGAGGTAAGACAAGATAAGAATAACATTATTAGATATAAAAAGTGGTTATAGAAATATATTAAATCAACAAGAGGTAAGACAAGATAAGAATAACATTATTAGATAGAAAAAGTGGTTATAGAAATATATTAAATCAACAAGAGGTAAGACAAGATAAGAATAACATTATTAGATATAAAAAGTCTTTATAGAAATATATTAAATCAACAAGAGGTAAGACAAGATAAGAATAACATTATTAGATAGAAAAAGTCTTTATAGAAATATATTAAATCAACAAGAGGTAAGACAAGATAAGAATAACATTATTAGATATAAAAAGTGGTTATAGAAATATATTAAATCAACAAGAGGTAAGACAAGATAAGAATAACATTATTAGATATAAAAAGTGGTTATAGAAATATATTAAATCAACAAGAGGTAAGACAAGATAAGAATAACATTATTAGATATAAAAAGTGGTTATAGAAATATATTAAATCAACAAGAGGTAAGACAAGATAAGAATAACATTATTAGATATAAAAAGTGGTTATAGAAATATATTAAATCAACAAGAGGTAAGACAAGATAAGAATAACATTATTAGATAGAAAAAGTTGTTATAGAAATATATTAAATCAACAAGAGGTAAGACAAGATAAGAATAACATTATTAGATATAAAAAGTTGTTATAGAAATATATTAAATCAACAAGAGGTAAGACAAGATAAGAATAACATTATTAGATAGAAAAAGTCGTTATAGAAATATATTAAATCAACAAGAGGTAAGACAAGATAAGAATAACATTATTAGATAGAAAAAGTCGTTATAGAAATATATTAAATCAACAAGAGGTAAGACAAGATAAGAATAACATTATTAGATAGAAAAAGTGGTTATAGAAATATATTAAATCAACAAGAGGTAAGACAAGATAAGAATAACATTATTAGATATAAAAAGTGGTTATAGAAATATATTAAATCAGCAAGAGGTAAGACAAGATAAGAATAACATTATTAGATAGAAAAAGTGGTTATAGAAATATATTAAATCAACAAGAGGTAAGACAAGATAAGAATAACATTATTAGATATAAAAAGTGGTTATAGAAATATATTAAATCAACAAGAGGTAAGACAAGATAAGAATAACATTATTAGATATAAAAAGTGGTTATAGAAATATATTAAATCAACAAGAGGTAAGACTAGATAAGAATAACATTATTAGATATAAAAAGTGGTTATAGAAATATATTAAATCAACAAGAGGTAAGACTAGATAACAATAACATTATTAGATAGAAAAAGTCGTCATAGAAATATATTAAATCAACAAGAGGTAAGACAAGATAAGAAAAACATTATTAGATAGAAAAAGTTGTTATAGAAATATATTAAATCAACAAGAGGTAAGACAAGATAAGAATAACATTATTAGATAGAAAAAGTTGTTATAGAAATATATTAAATCAACAAGAGGTAAGACAAGATAAGAATAACATTATTAGATAGAAAAAGTCGTTATAGAAATATATTAAATCAACAAGAGGTAAGACAAGATAAGAAAAACATTATTAGATAGAAAAAGTTGTTATAGAAATATATTAAATCAACAAGAGGTAAGACAAGATAAGAAAAACATTATTAGATAGAAAAAGTTGTTATGTGTAGGATAATGCATGGTTTCGAGGGATTAGTTGACATAATGCCCGCGGGTTCGGGAAAGCACGAGGGCCGAAGGCCCGAGGGCTTTCCCGAGCCCAAGGGCATTATGACAACTAATCCCGATAGAAACCATGCATTATCCGACATAAAAACCGATTCCTAATTCAATAATTGGTAAATATGTTGAAAAATCAATCAATACATTTAACATCACATGGGAGGTAATCCATGTCGTGTGAAAAAATGTTCCAGAATTTTCAGAAATATTTAGTTTTTAATATTAAATATCTAATTTTACATTAAAAAATTCTAAAATGTAGTATTGAAAGATATAAATCCCTCGAAAATTAATTACGCTCTAAAAATCTAGTTTTTAAATTTTTAAAACCGTTTTTAAAAAATAAGATGACCAGTAAAAAACATTACAAGAAATGTGAGGGGTATATATTGTTGTATCAACCTCTATTGTATCATAGGAAGCAAGAAACCTTACAGATCACTGTGTTGTGACTTGATACTGTCTGATAAGATTGCATACTTTGTCACTGGGTAGTGACTAGTTACGATTCATCAGCTTGATTTTGAAACTTCAATATTAAGTTTGAAAGAAAAAAAATCTTTAAGACGTAGAGTTGATTGCTCAAATGTATTGGTGTAAGGTTAAAGTATATTCTCTCGAATGTACTTTGGTAGAGGGGATATTATGTCTAATGTACCTGTCTGCGGGGATATTATCTCGAATGTCCCTGGGTTGAGGGATATTAGCAAAAAGAAAGACCTGCCATAACAATGGGATGACGTCACAAAAGGTTTTTATAGAAATATATTAAATCAACAAGAGGTAAGACAAGATAAGAATAACATTATTGGATAGAAAAAGTGGTTATAGAAATATATTAAATCAACAAGAGGTAAGACAAGATAAGAATAACATTATTAGATATAAAAAGTGGTTATAGAAATATATTAAATCAACAAGAGGTAAGACAAGATAAGAATAACATTATTAGATAGAAAAAGTCTTTATAGAAATATATTAAATCAACAAGAGGTAAGACAAGATAAGAATAACATTATTAGATAGAAAAAGTCGTTATAGAAATATATTAAATCAACAAGAGGTAAGACAAGATAAGAATAACATTATTAGATAGAAAAAGTCGTTATAGAAATATATTAAATCAACAAGAGGTAAGACAAGATAAGAAAAACATTATTAGATAGAAAAAGTCGTTATAGAAATATATTAAATCAACAAGAGGTAAGACAAGATAAGAATAACATTATTGGATAGAAAAAGTCGTTATAGAAATATATTAAATCAACAAGAGGTAAGACAAGATAAGAATAACATTATTAGATATATTTTTTAAAGGAATATGTCGACGTCTTAGAATGAACAAAAAATCGTAATTTTCAAATTTGGTCAATAGGAGTTTATATTCATCAGGGGATTTACCTGGTGTCATAACTATACAACAGATTACCTAAATAATCTGATAAATCTAGAAAACAATGTTTATATACTGTAATTGAAAAACGCTTACTAAAATTTTAAGAGTTTTTCGGTAATAACCTTTAATTGAATGGAAAATTACATAGTTTCATGGGTTTATTGGATTCTGTTTGTATACTTTGGACACTGTTGATGAATATATACTCTTATTGACCAAATTTGAGAACTTAATTTTTTTGTTCATTTTAAGAGGTGGTATCGCTTTAACATTTTGCACCTTTCCAATAAGTTTAGATTTTTTCGAATTTCTAATATTGTTTGACATGTTTGATGTTGTTGTTTTTTTGTAGTTAGTTGATGCCATGTCAGTATTAGATAATGTTGAAGTTGATGTTGTTGTTTATTTAACAAGGTCAGTCTGATGCTAAATCAAAGAACTTCATAATACATCAAGGCCTGTTTAAGAGAACTGCATGGCTTAGCAAGTTAGATATATTGGTGTCATGAATTTTCAGAAACGACTGCGGAATTAATTTGACATTTTTTAAGCAGTCTAATTAAAATCAGACCCTAATTTCGTTTCGTTGTTTTTTTTTTAACCACTACATTAGGGTCTGAGAACGAGACGCGTTAACTTTGACCTAACCTTGATAAAAATGACCTAATAAACTAGTCTACAGCACTTAGGAATCCTAGAATGCACCTATTGTTCGAGAACAAAATCCCAGCGCAGGAGAGGGCAAAGATCTGATTGGTTAAAACAAAGGTCATTAAGGTCAAAGTTAACGTGAACGTTTGTTACCGCGTCTCGTTCTCAGACCCTAATGTAGTGGTTAAAAAAACGGATTTAAAAAAAAAAACAACAAAACGTAATTAGGGTCTAATTTTAATTAGACTGATTTTTTAAGTAAATATTGTTAGCTAAAAGTCAGTTATACTCTAGGATCAAACCATGGTGGACAATCACGTCATTATGATTATTTATTGTAAAATTATTCAAAATGGTGACTTTCTACTAATATAGATTTACATTTGATTTTATCAGATTAATGAAAATACAGACTAAAAGTCATTTGTGGGAAGTCACTTAAAGTGATTGTATAGAGGATTTCTAAACTTTATATGTGTATCGGGGACACTGATAGAATCAATTTGCGCCATTCCAATTTCCATTCCGACATCAGTGGTTCTTGCAATTCCACTAAAACTAATGCATTTTATGACGTCACTAATAGTGATCTGCATAGATAACAATAGTAGCTTCCGGTAGATCAATATTAGTGACGTCATAAAATGCGTTAGTTTTAGTGGAATTGCAAGAACCACTGATGTCGGAATGGAAATTGGAATGGCGCAAATTGATGCTATCAGTGTCTCCGATACACATACAAAGTTAAGAAAACTTTTTTACAATCCCTTTAATCTATTGATACACCAATTCGTGTGACTATCAATCTGTCAAAGTCATGCCAGTTATTTTTTATTCCGCGATAATAATTATGGCTTTTTCTTCTTTCAGTCAGTACCCTTTTCAGAAGCAATTAAAGGTAAACAACTCTGCTCTTTTTTTTTCAATTTCAATCTCAACATTATTCTGTTCCGTGAAAACACAAAGCAGAAATTTTATTTTCTGAAGGGACCAAGGGACAAATGGTAGTGAAGGGTCATAATGGATTGCAATGCCCACAGTTATAAATATGATATCTACATAACTATAGATTAAAGGTATTCAACCTCTTAGAATGAACAAAAAATCTAAATTTTCAAATTTAGTGAATACCAGTAGTTATAGTAGTTATAGATTGAACGCATGTTTCCCCCATTCCATTTTTCATTTCATGGGGGAAAAAACATGCGTTCAATCTATAACTACACGAGGAAAAAAATGCAACCAAATTGAGCGTACCCAAAACAAAAACCTCTACATTTCATAAAACACCCTACATTTTTCATAGAATTCTTACAACAAACACCTTCAATAAATTTCCTACATTCCATCAAAAAAAAACATATTAAAAATAGGATGAGTTTAATTTTAAAACACGAACAATACAGATTCGAAGATTATTCAGGCGACGGTATCTTTTCATCTATATTTTCTCTAGGTTCAAAAATAATTCCAAAAGTAGCTGGCTTTGTTTCAAACAACAAATCCCTAATTTCCTCCGGAGCTCAAGCACTTGGGTCCGTGGCAAAAGCAGGCTTAAGAATAAACGACGCCGTGAAAAAATCCGACGAACTGAAAGAATTACAGCAAATAAGAGAACTACGAAACAAGAGAATAGAACAGCAGGTAAAAGAGGGAAAAGGGTTTAAAGTTATAGGATAAAAATGATAGTCGCTCACGCTCCAAAAACCTATTTTGGTTCCGATATTCAAAAATCATTGGGATATCTTCCTGGATTTCCATGGGCCAAATACTCTGGCGAGAAACATCTTCCAGGTCATAATTACACCGGTCCAGGTACTAGATTAGATCTGCGATTAGACGAAAACGATAAACCAAAACCAGGTGAAGAACCTGTCAATAGAGTTGATGCTGCTGCGCTTAAACACGACATACTTTACAGAAACAAAGACATAAACTTCAGACACGAAGCAGACAAACAAATGATAATCGAACTCGAAAATATTCCAAATCCAACATTCAAAGAGAAAATGCAAAGAGCGATAATCATAAAACTGTTAAAAGCAAAGATGAAATTGGGTATGGGATTGGCAGATGAAATTCATAAAGAATTTAGAAAAAACAAACATTATTTAAAAGTTAAAGTATTTGATAAAGATGAAATATGGTCAGCAGATTTAATTAATATGCCAGTTGAAAGGGGATATAAATATTGTTTAACAGTTATTGATTTATATACACGTTATGCTTGGGTTATTCCTCTCAAAAACAAAACTGGAATATCAGTTAAACACGCATTTGAAACCATAATGAAACAATCTGACAGACGGCCCCAAAAGTTATGGGTAGATAAAGGGAGCGAATTTTATAACAAAAATATGAAATCTGTGGGGTTTGAAATTTACAGTACTCACAACGAAGGTAAAGCTGTAGTAATAGAAAGATTTAATAGAACTCTAAAAAATAAACTATTCAAAAAGTTCACGGAATTAAAATCTCAAAAATGGCTAAAAATATTACCAGAGGTCGTAGACGAATACAATAACAAAATACATTCATCTATAGGTGTCACACCAACACAAGCCTCAAAGAATCCAGATATCATAAAGACAATTAACGCGCAACATAACTACGAAAATGAAATAAAGAATCTAAATATTAAACCCAAATTTAAAGTCGGAGATCGAGTTCGTATTTATAAATATAAAAGTAAATTCGAAAAAGGGTATGTTGGTTATTGGACAAACGAAATATTTATCGTAGATAAAGTAAATAGCACATCCCCTCCAACATATGAATTAATCGATCAAGACAAAGAACAAATTATAGGTAGGTTTTATCAAAATGAACTTCAAAAAACTGACTTTTAAAAATGAATGAATTTCTCGATAAATATGGAACCGATACAACCACAAACTTCCAACTTATGAGATGGGCGAATGAGTTAAACATATCACCGTTTTATTATTGTATGAGAGATGAAATAAATAATCTCAAAAGTAAGAAAGGTAAATTCTACGCTATAACAAATATACACACTTCCGATCAAAAAGGTGTTCATCATTCTGCTTTGTACAAAGACTCTAACTTTTATTTTTTCGACTCTTTTGGATTAGATCCCACTGAAGAGATAATGAATATAACTAATCAACCAATTAAATCTTCTACATTTCAAATACAAAATCCGGGTCAAAAGTTTTGTGGACAACTTTCACTTTGGGTTTTATATCAGTTGAGTTTAGGAAAACAGTTCGAAGAAATTGTAATAAATTTAACTCAATAAAAATGGCAAATAAATTTGGTTTAGGTGCTTTACCTTTAGATACTAAAAAACCAAACACTACATTTCCAATCAATAAAATCAAACCATATTTTGTGGATCAAATCGGAGACATTCTTCAGGGTGATATTGATATGAACAATTTTGGTATAACTAATTTAAAATCTCCGGAAAACGATAATGATGCCGTTCATAAGAAATATTTAATGGATCAAATAAATTTAATTGAAGTAGATAAAGACCATTTAAAAGATAGAATATCTGATGTGAAAAGATTCTTCAGACGACAATTGAATAATAAAGATTTTATAAATGAATCTAAATTGAAAGAATTAGATTATATTGATGATGGTAAATTACAAAAAGAAGTAACAAGTTTAAAAAGTTTTATTCAACAACAATTAGTCAATACAGTAGATAAAACTCAATTACAAAATTTAAGGTCATTAATATCTAAATTAGATGACAAGATTACAAAGCAAAAAGTAGATCTTAAACAACTAATATCCAATATTAATCCAGGCATAAGTGAAGACAAATTAACCGCATTAGAAAGTAAACTTAGTGATGATAGCGAAATACAAAAACAAATAGAATCTATTCAACAAAAATTAATAAATGTAGTAGATAAAAATCAATTACAAAATTTAAGGTCAGTAATATCTAATTTAGATGATAAACTATCAAAACAAAAAGTAGATTTTGAACAACTAATATCCAACATTAATCCAGGCATAAGTAAAGATAAATTACAACAAGAATTAACTGCTCTGGAAACTAAATTTAAAACTGAATTACAAAACGAACTAAAAACTATTGATGATAGTGAAATTAAAACTTATATTCAACAACAGATAGAAAATATTGATGATAGTGAAATTAAAACTTATATTCAACAACAAATACAAAATATTGATTATAGTGAGATTCAACAACGGATAACTACTATTAATAATGAAGTTTTAAAACAGCAAACAAATATAAGCACATTACAAAATAATCTCAATGAACTAGAATATACTAAACCCTATTATTTCTTTCTTCCATCTTTTAAAGAGGACAAAGAACATATAAAGGTGGATGTCCGTGAAAGAATCTATTATAATTATAAATATGGGTTTAAAATAATTATGAGATTTGATATTGATCTTCCTACAAGGCTTATTGATACTGATATTGATATTCCTACAAGGATTTTTGATAGTCTGAGTCAGAGTCGCATATGGGGGAAAACTATAATTGAAATATTTTTTCCTATAAAGGTAAAAGTCGATTTTTCAATTCGTGATCGATTCACTAATTGTAAATCTCTTTTATTTTTTCACTTTATCAAAAATGATAACATCGTAGATACTAAAGAATTTAAACTTCGGGAGGTATTTTTACCTTTTAATATTTCGTCAAATCAGTTCTATGTAGATAAGCTTAGAATCTCAATCGAACCGGAAGATGATGTGGTGAGATATTGCGCATTTGATTTATTTGATGACATGATATTGGAAACGGAAACTCCACCATCAGTAAGCATAGTTAGAAATCCAGAACCACGAGAAAATGAAAAACAGATTTATGATTTTTTACGAACAACAGATTTTGAATATGTGAAACTATATTTTGTTCATAATGATCTTTTCTTCTCTGTTGATGTTAATAAAAATCAACAATTAAAACATTTTCCAATAGCATTAGCAGAAAGACTAGACATATCATATTTTTTCATAGAAATCTCTATTGAAAAAAAAACAAATTTTCTTGTTTATCGGGATAAGAAGAACAAGGAGTCAAAACAAGAAGCATTCTTAGTACATGTACATGTCACTATTGTACAAAGCCCTAAGGATAAACGTAGAGCATTATCGGAAGTTCACTTAATTTAACGTTTAAAAATGGAACAGGAAAGCAGACAAAAATACATGATAGACAAACAAAACAAACTAAAAGTAAAACTAGAACAATATAATAAATGTAAGAAAAGATGGAGTAGAATTGATTCTGCTTTCAAAGCACTAAGTGTAGTTTTAACAGTAGGAACAACAATTGCAACGGCAGTAACTGGCGGATTGATGGTGCCAATACTTATTCCAACTGTATTAGCCGCAATTACTGCTATTCAAACCTCATCTTGTGGATTGATTGCTATGGGTTTTACATCCAAACAGAAATCTTATTTTAAAAAGAAAACAGATATCTTAAATGCATATCTTAATAAGTTGTATATTTTCTTCGAAAGATCAAGAGAAGATAAGATCATTAGCGTTGAAGAGTTGGAAGAATTTAATGAAATTTTGGATAAATTTAATATACAAATATCAGCAATAAAAGATAATAAAAAGAACTCCAAAAATTAAGTAATTAAAAAAAAACATATAAAAAATATGAATAACATTGAAATTATAGACGATGAAACATTCATAGAAAACGTACTATTTACCGATCTTATCAGGGCTATTACTCATAAATTTTCAACATTTAAGGGTCAAATTGAAATAGATGGTAGGATAATCGAGAATGGAAATCACAAACAATTCATGAAACTTCTTGGTTTCAATTCCAAAACTTTTAAGACCATTTTGTCTAATATGGATGCAAAATCTGACTGCTCGGATTGGTATTTTACAGGGAAAATAATTTTACGTAGAGACAATTTTAATGAAATAAGAAGATCAAACGCTGGTAGAGGAACTGAACTACTTAAAAAGATAAATGAATATAAAGGTAGAAATTGTTATATACCAACAGATGGTAACTGTTTTATCAAATGCGTAAATCATGTTTTGAAAAAAGATTTAACAAATAAATTTCAAACATTCATTAATACATTTCCAAAAGCGAATAGAAAAGGAGTAATGACAGCTGCTAGAATTAATAAATTCAATGAGAAATGTAATACTTCATTTCAAATTTACACTCCCAAAAATAGAAATGTACGCCCCACAGATGTATTAGAGGAATTAGATTGGGTTTTATATTTACATAACTCACATTTCTGTCTTATAAGAAGAAATCAAAAAATTTTAGGGATTAAAGAAATAGAAGATAATTATGAACAGGTATGGAAAACATGTAGAGATGATAATGCTGTAAAAGAAGTATCACCTTTGAAACTAAACGTATTTTCAAATATGAGTGATGATACTTTATTCGCTTGGGACTGTGAAACGTATTCAGATAGTGAAACGCGTAAAGCAATTCCTTATTCATGTACGTTAATTAATTTAGAAAAGCTAAGAAAAAAGTTAGAGATGATACCTCCCACTGATAATATTCCAGAAGCATTTTATAACAAACTAATGAAAATAGTAGAAATATTTGTAGGCACAGATTGTATAGATCAAATGTTGAAATATTTAGGTAAATATGATAAAAAAAGATTAACATTGATTTCTCATAACGGTAGTGGTTTTGATAACTGGATCGTAATTAAAAACGTAAAGAAACTAACACAATGTCCACTAATAACAGCCAGAGGAATTCTTTCTTTACCATTATCTAATCCATACACTGATGAAGATTTACAGAAAAGATGGAAACGACAGAAAGATATAAAAAGTAAATCCAATTATTTACAGCATATTAATTTCACATGTTCCTATCAACACGAAGCATCTAGTTTAGCAACATGGGGAAAGTCGTCTAATCTACCAATGAATTTGAGAAAGATCGTTGATGTAGACATTGCAAAATATACCAAAGATAACTGGGAAATTTTAAGACATGAATGGGAACCATATGCAAAGCGAGACACCCTATGTCTTGGAGCATGCTTGATAAAATATAACAAAGTTATGAAAGACGTTGTATTCCAGAGCGTTTCTAATAATCTAACGGCTCCATCTCTATCTTTAAAGGGGTGGTATTATTTGTATCATTACGATAAAGAAATGGTTGAAGAACCATATTACGAAAGTACAAGACTCGTACCAAAACATACTGAAAAACAAAATATAGAAAAGGTTTACTCACACACTAACCCTTTTATAAGACATTTTATAAGACGCTCTATTAAAGGAGGAAGGGTTTCTGCAAATCGAAAAATATTTACAAGTGATAAAATCAATGAAATTTGTGATGTATTAAAGGAATATACACAAACAAATGACGACAACATAATTGATTTATTTAAAGAATATAGTAAAAGTGATAAAGATAAAACAGAGGTTAATTCAAAACTTAAAAATATAACATGTTCTAGACTGATGGCATTTGATGCTAACGGTTTGTATGCTTCTGCTATGTCAGATTTAGATAGTGAATATCCAAAAGCTGAAAGTGCAAGAGCGTTTCTACCAGAAGAAAATAGAAAATTTGTCAAGCTCTTTAATGAACAAAACTTTAGACCCAAAACTGCTATTTTAACAGTTTGGTTTGAGTATCCCAAAAACATGTTCTTCCAACCGATACCAGCTAAAGATAAAATTAGTTTTACGAACAAAGAAGGAAAAAAGGAAACTGGCACTAAAATAAGATTCAGAAATGGTTTCTGTTCAGATGTTTTAACATCGGTCGATATTCAAGAAATAGTAAAAGCTGGTGGACGAATTATTAGAATATTAGATGGCATAGTATACGAAGAAAACTTTAGAACTCCTCCCTATAGAGACTACATTTTAATTTTGAGAGATCTAAGAAATCAATTCAAAAGGGATGGCAATATCGTTGGTAGTAATTGCATGAAATTATTAGGTAATGCCCTGTATGGGAAATCTATTCAGAAGGATATATCTTCATCAAAACATCTTTGGAATGACGTAACTTTAAAGGCTAACTTTGATTCACATGTTAAACACTATGAAAAAATAAATGAGACTCAATACATTGTTGATATAGAAAAAGAAGAAAAAGAAATTGACGATGTAAATAGTAAATCTACACGACTTACACCCAGTCATTTGGGATCATTCGTATTATCGCACAGTAAGAAAATAATGAACAATTTTATTCACGTAATAGATGGGTTTTATCAACCGGAAATATACTATACCGATACTGATAGTTTATACATTTCATCTAGCAATTGGAATAAATTAAATGAAGCTGGATTAGTATCCGAAAATGAATACTGTAAAGGAAAGAATGATTACGGTGATGGTGGAATTATATTCGGTTTATATTTAGCGCCGAAAGTCAAATACAATATCATACTAACTTCAGATGGTGTTTTAAAAGAAAAGAAAACATTTAAAGGTTATTCTAATGATAAGATAACTGTAGACGATTATATTCGGTTGGCTAGTGGATATGATATATCAAATGAATTTAAGAGAAATTGGGAAAAAAGTTTCACAAATGG
Organism: Lottia scabra; assembly: GCA_029955415.1. Classification (NCBI taxonomy): domain Eukaryota; kingdom Metazoa; phylum Mollusca; class Gastropoda; family Lottiidae; genus Lottia; species Lottia scabra. The sequence continues at coordinate 286,307 of JARJEI010000011.1, read as the reverse complement.
AGTAGTTATTCCAAGGGATGATGATAAACAAAAGAAAGTTTTTAGAAGTTATTTAAATCTTGTAAAGAGAAAGGCTCCAAATAGTGAAGGAATCATGTATCCTTATTGTAATAAAGATGAATTGAGTTTGGATGAAAACTATGAATTTGATGATTTCGATTATCTAACTATTCAAGAAGAGAATGAAGAGTTACTTAATTCTTTTTAAATGAAGTTGAATAACAATTTCTTCGTTTCCAAAGTCTATAAACCTATTTTTACCATCTTTGATTTCCAGATTTATATCTTTGATCATAAAGGAATTAAGTGGTAAATATGTTGTTTGAAATGGTTTTTCTATAATTCTATATCCTATCGGTACAGTGAACGTTGGAAGACTGTAAATAATCTGACGTTTGTATTTATTGAAAAATCCACCGTTTATTAAATTGCAATGTATATTGATCACATCGACATCATTCTCGATATTAGCTTTATGTGGTGCTATAGTAGATTGGGTGTATACTCGTTTATCAAATCCTAGTAACGTATTCAATGAATTTTCTACGTTGAAATCAACTTGACTATTATTTCTTAATATCAATTTCATTTTGTTCAAATTTAAATTACCTTCGAATTCAATATTGTTTTTACCATTGACACTTCCTGCGTATTCATATAGGTATTCGTTAATGGCTATGTATTCGTAACTTCCTGGTAGTAAACTTATGGTTTTGAATGTTGCTCCATTATCTGTTGATATTTTTATTTTGTTATTATCTTCGTTGATATTTCTAATTGAATTGTAAACAGAGAAATACTTTAATCCCAATTCATATTCTTGATTTCGATCGAGTTCATACTCATAGTCTAGAGATAATTTAATGTCTGATTTATTTGAGGTGATGACGAATAGTTGACTCATTTTTAATAACACTTTTATAATCATTTTTATCTATGATACCTTTTTGTAGGAGTCTTTTTAATATACAATTTAATTCATTATATTGTCTGTGTGATTGATGTCCTTCCTTCATTGCTGCTAATATTATTTGTAATCTATTAAGCAATTCTTCGTTGTTGTCGGATAAAAAAATTACACCATCTCCTGTATGTCCCAAAAAGTCATCGATTTCTTCTATAATATCATCAGTGTAGTTATCATCACTAGCATCGGTGTTATCATCTAATTCTTTTTCCAGTCTTCTTAATCTTAAAGTTTTTGGTCCTCCTGTCCTTGTCGATGTAAGAATGTCCACGTATGAATTCAAATCTTTGAAATTATAATCTTTATCATACCCATTCAAAAGATTAATCATACCGGGTGTTAAATCATATATAGCGTCTATTCTGTCAATCTTAAATGTTGGGTTGTTTTGATTGAAACGTATCCTAAAACCGTTAAGAATCAATCCATCCTGATCAATTGTTGGCTTTATTGTTTTGGATAGGGTTGGATTTGGATTTGAAAAATAACGTTTTATATCATCTAATGTCCTGATTACGATTCCATCATCTTCAATGGGATATTCTATTTGTGGAGGAGATTGTTGAATTTGTTGTTTAGGAGCTTCTAATTTATTCTTGATATCCTCTTGACTTTTTAATATTGGTTTAAATAAAGTTTGTAGATTTTCCGTTAATCCGAGTTGTTGTAATCTGTTATTTTCAACTTGGGTCTTTATTTTATTCTTAGCTTTGATATATTCTCTATTTCTTTTTAAAATATTATTCCATTCCATTTTTAAAAAAATAAATTAACATATGTTGATCATTACTCTTTCACCCGCAGGTTTTCTTGTATTAACGAATACATATCCATGTTCCTCTGGATTTCTCCATTGAGCTTTACAAACCTTTTTAAATGAATCTCTGTCCATTCCGTGATTTATCGACTGTATGATTTGAGATAAATCTTTATCGTTTAATTCAAATAATAAAAAACAATTAGCATTTTTTCTAATGAACATAGCATCCATCCCGTAAAAAGATTGGGCTTGGTATAAGCAGTGACAGTTGTGATGTCTTCCCTTCGTGAAGAAATCTTGTTGAACAGTTTGATTTTTTTGCGCTACGCAGTCGTCAAACAATATTAAGTTCTTTCGTTTGCTATCAATATTAGACAAGTCCAGATCATTTACATTTTTTGTCAGAAACACTTTTATGTCAGTTGGATTGAAAGATGGATTCTTTTCTTTTATGAAGGTATCTAAGATATCTTTTATTTCCATTTCTCCTTTATCGTAATATTGAAATAATTCTTGAACATATTTCTTTGGTAAATATTCTAAAGCTTTGAGAAATTGATAATACGATTGTTCTGGTGTTGTTGTGTAGATATATAGAGAATCGAAATCTAAAAGGTTGGGTGTTGTCAACATGTTAAAAGTGAGATGAGTTTTCCCAGAACCTGAACTACCGCATATACACATGAGCATTGGATTATTAGGAAATATTTCTGAATGATTAAATTTCTTTCCCATTTTTATGTACCAAAAATTACACCTTCTCCTTTATACTTTGAAAGATATATTCCTTCTCCACTGTGTATATTTTTAAAAAATATTCCATTACCCTTATGTTTGACTTTGATTTCCCCTGTGTCAATACTATCCACTAATTTAGTTAATCCTTGTTTGACAGTTTTTTTAGTTTCTTCACTAAATCGATTTCCAAATTCTTTAACTGTACCTAATATGTCTGCTACTCCCGAACCTTTTGCTAACTTTTCCATTTCCAAATTATGTCTACGTTTTTCACTTTTTTCAGCTTCGGCTGCTTTCTTGGCATTGACGGCTTGAACTATTCCTGCTGTTCCGCCGGCCGTGGCACCGGCTGCGGCCAAACCTGCAAAGATCAAGGGTAGGAAAGGTAAAAATCCACCTTCCTTTATGTTCTTGTCAATTCTTTCTAAATCTATATCATCTCGTACTTTACAGTGTTTATATTTATCAATAAGTTTTTTAGTTATGCTGATTCTTTTACCATTGTAAGTAATTGTAGTTGGCTTTTCTGTTTCGATAGCATCTATTATTCTTTTTACTAAAGTTTCGGGTTTCATTTTTAAGGGATTAATTTATTCTATTCGAATCATCCGTCTGTCGGATATTTTTATTATATGTTTTGCTTCTTCCAATAATAAACAATAACCGGTTACATCTCCTTGTGTTTTTTCGATATGAATATTTATGTTTACTCCAGTTTTGAAAAGATCTTCTTGATGAGCTGATAGATCAAAACAGAAGATTGGGTGATTAATTGCAAAATCTACATATCCAAACTGAGGTGGATTTCCAAATAATTCACACATATTTTTATAATTTCTATACAATTCATTATAATCCTTTGTGGATGGATTAATAGTTAAAGGTTGGTTAGGATAATTATCGTTGTTTAATCTTACTTGAACTTTACGGATTATAGGATCTTGAGTTTGGTTCATTGCCACTCTAAAGATATTGTTGTTATTTGTCTGAGAATCTGGTAAGTTCTTGAAACCAACTATTAAATATCTTGCTGGTTTAATGCTGTTAGTGATTGGCCATGTTGTGGATTCTCCAGTTAAAGTCATGCTCCCTACAGTGTTGCGACGAAGAAAAGCTATTTCAATGTCTTTAGTTAACGAGTTGAATATTCTCGTTTCTACTTCAATTGATGGTGTTATTACGGGTATGAAAAGTTGGAGATTTGTTATTTCTAATTTTGCATTTGAATTAGCTTCTCCAAAGAATATCTTATCGTCATTAATTTCTCTTTGTAAATGAATTTTAAATGGTAAACCTATAGAAACTTTTCGATGTTCTAAAAGACCGAATAAAGGATATAATTTCCAATTTACGTAATTACCCCATCTATTATCCTCAACAACATTATTGTACTGATTTACTCGTTTGTCAAACCCCTGGTTTACAGCTCTACCGATTCTCTCAATGCTATTTCTGGCAATGACTCTCATTCTAGCGATATCAGCATCGTTAGCTACAGTTTTTACTGGTTCTTTTAAAACGGTCCCATCACCAACATCGGGTATCCAACCCGAGACTGAATCGTAGTTTTTGGGGTAAAGGACTGTTTTCAACATTGTGTCAAATTCTCCAGGGTGTTTGATGGTTTCTATGGGGTTTGATCCCGCTTCCAAAACCATTTCGCTAAATAAAGAAGGAAAGAAATTATTTTCTAATGTTGTATTAGTCTGTGGGACTCTATTTTCATTTGCTGTTCCGTCCTTGATTTTGAAATCGCATCTGAAATAGGCATCAGACAGTAGCAACCAATTTGACAGTGAATTGATCTCGAAAGTGACCCTCCCACCATCATTCAATTGTGATTTAGATCCAACACTCGGAGAAATAATTATGAAATCTTCTTTTTTTTTATTAAATGAATAAAGAATTGGATCGTATAATCTAAAAATTGGATCAAGAATTTTATTTGCCATTTTTAGAGGAATTATTTTGTTAAAATACAATACATTTACTATATGCATATATAATGTTTAATAGAACAAAATAACAACATATAAATAAGTTCAACAATGTTTAGTAACAACTTTTACTGTATTAATCAACCCCTTGACTACGGATAAACACTGGTAACCAAGAGGTGATCATACAGACTCTCTCCATGGTTTCAAGTATTATATAAATAAATTCAACAATGTATTAAAGGGAGGTAACAATTTTTACTGTATCAATCAAGTTGAAACCCCTTGACTACGGATAAACACTGGTAACCAAGAAGTGATCATACAGAATCGCTCTATGGTTTCAAGTATTATTTATATCCACACATTGGTAACGCGTAGTGAAGGAAAATTATCGATAATCAACATGTTGAATTCTACTAGAAATACACAAAGAGAGAAGTTATTCACTCAGGGTAAAATCAATAATCCATTCAGACAAAGCCATAAACGAGTAGTGAAGTATAAACATTGAATGTTCTGTATAATATAGGAAACTCTATTACATGTGAATATTGCACAGTCTATGCACCGCTTTGAAGAGATCGCTATATAGTTACAAGTATTATTTCTATAAGAGCCGTAACACGTGATGAATATCGATTATCAACATGTTGCATTAAACAAAGAAAGTTGTTAATGTTAAAATCAATAGTCCATTTAGACAGAGTCATAAACGAGTGAAACATTAAATCAATACATTCTGTATAATCTAGAAACTCTATTACGTGAATATTGTACAGTCATTATGACTCACGTTCCTTTCCAAAACCTTTGTTGTTCAGTACTGGCTTTTAATTCCTTGTCAATATCAGGCATCCAACTAAGAAATTGAGTAACTGAAACTGTGACTGTTTTAAACTTTGGGTATTGGGTACATAGTTTTGCAAGACGTCTTAGTTTTCTAGAATGGCTTAGCGAAATACTTAAGTTGGTTTTAACGAAATTAGTAAATAAACCAAAATGTAATATAAAAAGTTTCTGGAGCCACTGTCCATACGTTACATACACTTGAATAGTTTGCGCTGAGTTTTGTTTAATATAACTATCGCAATCCTTCACTATGTCTTTAACCGTGTTCTCTTCGTTTATACTATTGTCAAAATGTTTCAATTCCTGCGAATGGGGCAAATCACACACACTATTTTTGAGTTTTTTTAACACTTCCTTATTTTTGGTAAAACTTTTGTTGAAATTTAGAGGTTTTGGTTTTCTAATAAGTGTTTCCTTCTTTTCAAAATGATAGTCCTCAACTGTTTGTAAATCCTCAAGTAGCATCTTTTCTTTTAATTCCATATAATGATCTAAATGCATCTGGTGGTATTTTATGTGAGCTTCGATAGCATTTGTATAAATCCGCTTGACATCCTCTTGAACTGAAAATAAAAAAACATAGTGTTTTAACGAGGAAAACTATTTGGCACTGTCGTACGCCACCCAGCTATAAAAATGACAGATAATTACATATTAAAATATACTTACCTGTGTCTGAAGTTTGAGATCCCACTGACATGCTTTCTTCTGCCATGTTTCCCCTGTAGATGTGTCTGTCTCAAACAAAGAACGCAAACTGAATAGAAACAGCTTGTTCCCATAGTAATCAATATATTGACGTCATATTGACCTAAGGGAGAACTAATGTCTCACATACAGTTCAATAACCTCAATATTGATTTATAATAAAACCTGATGTCTCATACAGTTCAATAAACTCAATATTGATTTATAATAAAAACCTGATGTCTCAAATACAGTTCAATAACCGCAATATTATCACGTAATGTATTTGATTAGAAATAGTTTATTGATCAGTTCACCATGAATACAGTTAGCTCATAGTAATCAAATAATGACGTTTATACGATGATAATGCAACATGATTAAAGGGAACTAAATCTGTCAATCTTAATAAAACCAGACCACAATGGATTTCAAAGATAAATAAATCATTTTCAAATAGTGGGATAATATGTAATTTGAGGTATTTTATGCTAGGTAGGGACTTGATGGAATGTAGGAAATTTATTGAAGGTGTTTGTTGTAAGAATTCTATGAAAAATGTAGGGTGTTTTATGAAATGTAGAGGTTTTTGTTTTGGGTACGCTCAATTTGGTTGCATTTTTTTCCTCGTGTAGTTATAGATTGAACGCATGTTTTTTCCCCCATGAAATGAAAAATGGAATGGGGGAAACATGCGTTCAATCTATAACTACTATAACTACTAATACCTGGTGGCATAAATATACAACAGATTACATAAATAATCTGATAAATTCAAAAAACAATGTTTGTATACAATATTGAAAAACGTTTTATCAAATTTTAAGCGTTTTTCAATTAAAACCTGTATTTGTATGGAAATTTGCATAGTTGTATGGGTTTATTGGATTCTGTTTGTATACTTTGGACACTGTTGATGAATACATACTCTTATTGACCAAGTTTGAGAACTTTATTTTTTTGTTCATTTGTTCATTGGTATTGCTTTAAGTTATTATAATTTTGATTTATTTTGATTTACATGTATTTTGATTTAATGAAACATATTGTTATATTTTAGAAATCGTATAATAGTGATATACTGATAGGTATGCATGGTGCTGGTTTAACACATATGATATTTCAACCTGATTGGGCTGTGGGATTTGAATTGTAAGTACATATACTACTATTTGATACACTTTTGTTTAAGTGGCCAAACAGTCTATTTTAAAGGGGAACATTCAGATTTTCGAGGGTTTGATTGACTTTTAAATATATGCATGAAAATTGCAGAATTCCTTCAAATAATCTTAAACTTGTCTTTCAATATCTATATACATGTATGTTATTTTTATATAATACAGGGGCCTTATTCTCGAAAACTTAACTTACAATGATTTTAGGGTTTCAGTCATCTGATTGGACAATCACTAAAATCGATTTTAAATATAGTTTTATTATCCAATCAGATAACTGTATTTCTTAAAATCTAAATTTTATCTAAGTTAAGTTTTCGAGAATAAGGCCCCAGTTTCGCCAAAATTTGAGTTGTATTTTTGACTTTCAAACACTGATAGATTTGGATACACGTGTATTTGAAGACTTAAATTTGGAGTTGTAAACCATATTACTGATTAGCTTAGCCAAAAATATTCCCATTTCTCAAACTAGGATTTGATTAGTAAAACAGATAGTGATTAGGACTACTGAACTTGGGTTTTTACACTCTGCCTTTCTTTGAGAGAGTTTAGATACATATCAGATTGGTATTTTATTTATTTGTCATTTTGTTTGGACATAAGATAAATTGGATGTGTTTGATTTTTCAACTTGGCATCCCTTTATATAAGAGAGACCACGTAATATGTTTATTTGGTACTTTGGGCTTTCAGAGAGTCTACATATAGATAAATGTTGTTGTTTTATAGATAATTGTTGTTGTTTTATAGATATAACTGTGAAGATATCCATTGTTATGATGATCTTGCCAGATTACGTGGTGTAAAGTATATGACGTGGCAGAAACCAGATAAAGTGTATCCTGAAGATGAGGTTTGTGAAAAGTAATTTAAAAAAAGCACTTGCCAAGGCATTACAGAAACTCAGTAATACTAAATAATTTTTAAAACATGACAGCAGTTTCATGTGCTCTATGCTGGGACCATTGAAATGTAGCCTAGATAGGGAATAATAACACAAGATTTATGCTTGGCACGCATGCGTTGAATTGAAGATATGCCAATAACTTCCGGTTTCTGCAAGAAGTTATATTAATTTAAAAGCCACGATAAACGCGATTTAATTCGAACAAAACATCTAGTCTCTCTGCCTCAGTATCACTTAGAGTCAACTAGTCCTAGAGGAGAAACTAGGTCAACCATAAATTGAAACAGAAGTTCAGTAGACGATGAGTAGACTAAGACTTCCAGTCTTATACATTTCTATGCTGGCACCATTGAGTTTATTTGTTATTTTTAGACCACATTGAAAGCTGTTTCTGATGAAGTCATTATTAGAGTTACTTCCCTTTCCATTTGGCTATGCTCAACTATGCATGCCCACTTTTATTTTCAGTTTCATTTATATTTCAGGGTCATCATCCAACATTAGGAGCCCATCCTAAATTCACTAATTACGAATTTGATGTTGAAGAATTTATTCGATTGATCAAAATAGCCATTCAACATGTCAGAAATCATCCGGAATTTAAAGCTGCACGGAAAGCTCGGCATACCTCACAACTAAAAATAGAATTGTAAAGGGCGAATTGTTGAACTCATTGAGATTGTTATTTATTTGTTATGATTTTATGTTTAGGAGTTGGAATCTTGACGTTATTTGCTTGGCAATGTTAAACAAATGTTTTATTTGATATGATTTTGAAGACAGACTTGTAGCTTAAAAAACATGAATGTTCGAATCTTGACATCATTTGCTTGGCAATGTTGAACAAATGTTTATATGTTATGATTTTTAAGACAGACTTGTAGCTGAAAAAATGTGAATGTTCGAATCTTGACATCATTAGCATGGTAATGTTGATTGTTATGATTTTGAGGCAAACATGTAGCTCAATCAGTTTAGGAGTTGGAATCTTGACGTTATTTGCTTGGCAATGTTGACCAAATATTTATTTGTTATGATTTTTAAGACAGACTTGTAGCTGAAAAAATGTGAATGTTCGAATCTTGACATCATTAGCATGGTAATGTTGATTGTTATGATTTTGAGGCAAACATGTAGCTCAATCAGTTTAGGAGTTGGAATCTTGACGTTATTTGCTTGGCAATGTTAAAATGTTTATATGTTATGATTTTTAAGACAGACAAGTACCTCAAAAAATGTGAATGTTCGAATCTTGACATCATTTGCATGGTAATGTTGATTGTTATGATTTTTAAGACAGACTTGTAGCTTTAAAAGCGTGAATGTTCGAATCTTGACATCATTTGCTTGGCAATGTTGAACAAATGTTTTTTTGATATGATTTTGAAGACAGACTTGTAGCTTAAAAAACATGAATGTTCAAATCTAGACATCATTTGCTGGGCAATGTTGAACAAATGTTTATTTGATATGATTTTGAAGACAGACTTGTAGCTTAAAAAACATGAATGTTCAAATCTTGACATCATTTGCTTGGCAATGTTGAACAAATGTTTATTTGATATGATTTTGAAGACAGACTTGTAGCTTAAAAAACATGAATGTTCAAATCTAGACATCATTTGCTTGGCAATGTTGAACAAATGTTTTATTTGATATGATTTTGAAGACAGACTTGTAGCTTAAAAAACATGAATGTTCGAATCTTGACATCATTTGCTTGGCAATGTTGAACAAATGTTTTATTTGATATGATTTTGAAGACAGACTTGTAGCTTAAAAAACATGAATGTTCGAATCTTGACATCATTTGCTTGGCAATGTTGAACAAATGTTTATTTGATATGATTTTGAAGACAGACTTGTAGCTTAAAAAACATGAATGTTCAAATCTAGACATCATTTGCTTGGCAATGTTGAACAAATGTTTTATTTGATATGATTTTGAAGACAGACTTGTAGCTTAAAAAACATGAATGTTCGAATCTTGACATCATTTGCTTGGCAATGTTGAACAAATGTTTATTTGATATGATTTTGAAGACAGACTTGTAGCTTAAAAAACATGAATGTTCAAATCTAGACATCATTTGCTTGGCAATTGTTGACCAAATGTTTATTTGTTATGATTTTTAAGACAGACTTGTAGCTGAAAAAATGTGAATGTTCGAATCTTGACATCATTTGCTTGGCAATGTTGAACAAATGTTTATTTGTTATGATTTTGAAGACAGACTTGTAGCTTAGAAAACATGAATGTTCGAATCTTGACATTATTTGCATGGTAATGTTGATTGTTATGATTTTGAAGACAGACTTGTAGCTTAAAAAACATGAATGTTCGAATCTTGACATCATTTGCTTGGCAATGTTGACCAAATGTTTATTTGTTATGATTTTGAAGACAGACTTGTAGCTTAAAAAACATGAATGTTCGAATCTTGACATCATTTGCATGGTAATGTTGATTGTTATGATTTTGAAGACAGACTTGTAGCTTAAAAAACATGAATGTTCAAATCTAGACATCATTTGCTTGGCAATTGTTGACCAAATGTTTATTTGTTATGATTTTTAAGACAGACTTGTAGCTGAAAAAATGTGAATGTTCGAATCTTGACATCATTTGCTTGGCAATGTTGAACAAATGTTTATTGGTTATGATTTTGAAGACAGACTTGTAGCTTAAAAAACATGAATGTTCGAATCTTGACATCATTTGCTTGGCAATGTTGAACAAATGTTTATTTGATATGATTTTGAAGACAGACTTGTAGCTTAAAAAACATGAATGTTCAAATATAGACATCATTTGCTTGGCAATGTTGAACAAATGTTTTATTTGATATGATTTTGAAGACAGACTTGTAGCTTAAAAAACATGAATGTTCGAATCTTGACATCATTTGCTTGGCAATGTTGAACAAATGTTTATTTGATATGATTTTGAAGACAGACTTGTAGCTTAAAAAACATGAATGTTCAAATCTAGACATCATTTGCTTGGCAATTGTTGACCAAATGTTTATTTGTTATGATTTTTAAGACAGACTTGTAGCTTAAAAAACATGAATGTTGGAATCTTGACGTTATTTGCTTGGCAATGTTGAACAAATGTTTATATGTTATGATTTTAAAGACAGACTTGTAGCTTAAAAAGTGTGAATGTTCGGATCTTGACATCATTTGCTTGGCAATGTTGAACAAATGTTTTATTTGTTATGATTTTTAAGACAGACAAGTACCTCAAGCAGCATGAATGTTTGACTTTTGACATCATTTAAACAAGTTTGTTTCCCATTCTAATCTGAGTTAACATGTCTGAAGGTGCCGACCTGAAATAGGTCATATTTCGTCATAATTCTAGTTGACCCAGCTGTAATGCGTAGTTACGGATGAAATCATTGCCAAAAGATTTTTCATGGGACCAACTGTTACAAAGGGTCCAAAGGAATTTTTTTTTTCTTGCATAATATTTTTATTCAATACATATGGTGATCCGCAAAAATCAGCACATTTTTCTGCAACACTTGATGCTATTCTGTACTGGGTTATAATGTCAATTCTGCATTTCTTTTGGACAGTTACATAGCTTATAATGGCATATATATTTAGCATATTCCTTGTAACTAGCAGATTGTTATACGTTAGGGACAAAAAATAAATAATATGTAGATTTATTCAAATTTAAAATTTTACTGTATTAAAGTGGCGGATTCAGGGGGGTGAATCGGTTGGCTAGCCACCCCCCTTACCTGTGTTGACGTGATTTTATTATTACCAATTTATATATCATTTGTTGATTAAATGCTAGAAAAGCAATTCACCTAAGACAACAAACAATCTTTCGGTACATTTAGAGATGAATATTTGAACTTTAAACTTTGTGTTTGGGACATTCTTTTCTTTATCCACCCCCTTTATGAAAATCCTAAATCTGCCACTGCATATTAAGTCCACAAGTTTACTTCATTTCATTCACTTACATCACCATTTTAAATTCATTCAATATTAACTGTTTTTATTTTATGTGTATTATGTTTTTTACTATGGTGCTATATTTAATTATTTACATTATTTGGGGAAATTAAATATATTTTTATATTATAGTTTTGTTCTTATACGCTCTCATTATAATGCGGCAGGGGTGTTCTCAATCTAATTAAAATTAGATTACGTTTCATTTCGGATATTTTTTCACTATCGACTGCATGTAATTTAACCACTTTTATAAGGCGAGCATCTTCTGGTGACAAATAAGCTATTTATAGCACATGCCACCCCTCCGCCAATCAGAACATTTATATTGGTATAGTATGTATTACGTCATAATTTGGACAGTTGTGTTGCTTTACTTTCTGTTTCGTCTTCCCATAATGCAAATCAATGCATAGACCCGCGATCTTGAAGGTAGTTTTTGATTGGCTGAAATTTTCGTCACCAGAAGATGCTCGCCTTATATAAGTGGTTAGATTACATGGAGTCGACAATCAAAAAATAACCGAAACGAAATGTAATCTAATTTTAATTAGATTGGGGTGTTCTAAGGTTCCTCTGACAACCCCTCAAACAATATTGATTTTCTAGGGCACCGACCCCAAGGCCATCTAGACTCTCTCTGCTAGTTCCCTACTCTCATCCTACCAGGATTGCAGGAACCACAACTATAAGACAGCTGATTTCAAATTACAATGATACAAATAGGGTCCAAGGCATCATTAGAGGGATTGTAAAGAGGTTTGTATGGGTATCGGGGACAGAATTAATTTGCACCATTCAAATTTCCATTCTGTGGAAACTCACGTGTTTTATGACGTCACTAATATTGATCTACCAGAAGCTTCTATATTGATATCTATACAAATCAGTGGGGGGGGGGGGGGGGGGGAGTCATAAAACAAGTTAGTTTTAGTGGAATTGCAAGAACCACAAACGTCTGAATGGAAATAGGAATGGTGCAAATTGATGCTATCAGTGTCCCCGATACACATACAAAGTTTAGAAATATGCATTACAATCCCTTTAAGAAACTGGATTTCAATATATTTTTTTCTGATAGATCATCACCATTACCAAAAAAAAAAGATCTTTATCTAATACAGTAATCTGTTAATGAAAGAAAATTTAAAATCTGTTTTAATAATTGACTATTGATATAAGAGGAGTTTTCTAGAATGAAGCGCTATGCTGCTGTTTTTAACACTGTTTATCATAACCAGGTGTAGAATTCCACACTGTTATAATTAACAATTAATCTCCAGGTGGTAATTAATATACTGTTCTTTCATTAGTCCTATTCACACCCTAGTGGACTAGTAGGGGTCCCATCAATATTTCAAATTTTAGTAGATAAAACCTCAGAAAAACAAATAGGCATAGGGTTAGATATAAAAGTCTATGATAAAACTTAAAAGTCTAAGAAATTGGTAGACTCTATCTTAAAGCCGAGGTGGGGTGGGGGGGGGGGGGCATTAAATGCTGGCCAAAACCAATAGAGGAGAGGCGTAGATTCAACTGTCATCAAACTGTTATTGTAATTTTATGAATTTTTGATAAATTGAAGAGTGGACGAATGGGGGTAATTTTGATCTTATATCCATTCACGTTTCAGCTAACAATATAGCACAGGGAAAACAAAATCGTCAACACTAATTATTCTCTTGGTCATTTTGATTAAATTAGTTTTCCATACAACAAAACTAGGTCAATTATTTTTAGATATTTTCGCGGTATAAGTTTTCCATAAATTTAGCTCATTGCAGACTTTTTAATCTGGACTACACTATTTATCGTTCGCGGCAAGTCTTTGTTTGGATAAACAAGTGCGCGATTTTTACCAAACGATATCAAACAAGACGTCTAAATCCGAAAGATCAAGAAACGAGAAACTTATTTGTCGAATTTTCTTCTGGAAATATGATTTTAAAATCGCAAATGTGCAAAATGATTGATCAAAACGACTTTAATAATCGAGAAACCGCGCTTCATTTGTAAACATTGTGTTAATTTATTGTAAGAAGCAGTGTGATTCGATGTTGAGTTTTGCTCTTAACCAATCAACAAGCTGGATACAAAAAATTTCGTCAATAATTTGTAGAGTATTATGGGATGTAGACTTTTGGTTGAATTTGTGAAAATGGAAAAGAAATCAATCCGTGAACTGTTTTCATGAAAAATAACGGGATTTTACCTCAATGTAGCGGTTCTTTTGATAAAGTGACGTTTTAATAGTATGATGATGAACGGGGAAATACCGAGTGTGCCGATAACCACCCTTTCGGGGGTGGCAAGTTTGACTGATATGTTATTAGAACTGCCCTTGCCATCACCTTTGCATCAAAATATGCACAAGAAAAACCTTCTTCACAACCCCGTTGTTGCAGATGAAGCACATAAAAACATTAATTCAAGAGACCCAGCTTTAGCACAGCAATTGGCAGCAGCATTACGTCAGACATCTACGGATCATATTGAGTTAAAAGATGGATATTCAAGCACCCCTTTCAGTGATGATATGCCTCCATTATTAAAGACAATTTTGACGTGTGATCCTCATGTATTTAATGGAAGTAGGAATAGATCATCTCAACAAAGCCAAGGTGCTGTAAGTTTCATCAATCAACAACCAAATTATCCACAAGCCAATGCTGTGGGTTTTAATGGAAATGATCACCAAGTGAATTCAACTGCACACCATAACTTACCGTCCAATAATGTGCATCTTAATCAAAACCAGAACCAAAACCAGTCATATCATCCTTACAATAGCCCCTACCAATCACAAAGTACCGGTCATCTTCCACAAGAAATCAACCCTTTATCTCAGAATCAGTTTGATCGGAATGCTGCCATGCTTAACGGCATTGCATACCCTCAAGACATTTCGGCAAATAATTCAAGTCAACAGCACAACAATCACAGTACCCAACAGAAAGGAGCTGTGTCCTCCCCTGCACAAGCTACGTCAGCTGAGAGAGTTTCAAGTCAACAAAATGTCAGACAGCCATCATCATCAATTCCTGTGATTGACCATGACTTGATGCGCTCTGGAACCTCAAGATCATCTCGCAGTGAATCTCAAAAGGCTAAAGAAGTGCATGCTCCACCGAAAGACATTTCAAAACCTAAAAAATCATCAGAGCCTGTGGTTGTGTTAGAACTTTTAGACGCAAAAGCATTACAACAAATAAAATCTGGTGGCTCGATAAAAACTGATAATAAAAAACGCAAACGAGGTGATGGTATACGATTCAATATGAATACATCAACCCCATCTAGGAAGTCGAAATATGTTGAAGTTGACAGTGAAGATGATGAAGAATCGTGGAATGAGGAGGAAGAGGAGGAACCCCGTGCCAGTAAAAAACGAAAGACAGAAAAGAAACGAAGACCTGTGCCAACACACTTGTCATTGGATGAATTAATGGAAAGTCCTACATTTAAAAAGTTCAATAGTTGCATTGACTATATTTTTGACAGTGTAGAAGATGTGAACTTTAGTGCTATCGATGTGAATGATGAAACAGCTGAGTGTCCCCCAGACTCTTTAATAGCCAAAGGAATTCTGAGTGATTTATGTGGCGAAGCAGCAAAGTTAAGATCAATGGGGGCTATGAACCAAATGCCACCAGATAGACTTGTGAAATTATTGACAATTTTACAGTGGAATATACGTGACGGAAGTAGTGTGACGCCGAATGTTGGACAAGAAGATGCTGACGAGGATGAACAGAAATTATGGCGTGAATTAACAATGGAACGTATCATGAGGAGCATGGATGCAACACTTACTGCGCTGTTCATTATGACATCCCCAAAAATGCCAAAACAAGTGTACCTAGAAGATGTCATAGAAAGAATACTTTTCTTCGGTAAATTTCAACTTCATAATACAATTTATCCAGAGTTTGATCCTGTTTACAAAATCACCAAAGAGAAGGATGGTTATTATGGTAGTTTAAAAGCCAAAAGAGCCAGAGCAGGGTCTGTCAAACATAAATCAACTATCTCCCTGTTCAACAAAATCTCAGATATGGTTGGCTGTCTTGGAGAATTGATCGATGTTCAAGAATTAACAGACACTGTCATTCTTCAAGCCTCATCTCTGGGTGTTTCTCCATTCTTTGTTGAAAATGTCAGTGAACTGCAACTTAATGCCATCAAATTGGTAACCACCATTTTTTCACGATATGATCAACATCGACAACTTATTCTAGAAGATATTTTTTGCAGTTTGGCTCGTCTACCATCAAGTAAGAGAAATATTCGAATTTATAGACTAAATGCTGAGGAGTCTATTCAGATGGTCACAGCTTTGGCTCTTCAATTAATTCAATGTGTGATCAAGCTGCCCTCTCTCATAGATGATGTTCAGGATGAAAATGAACGTTCTGAAAAGAAGAAGAAAAAGGGGCAGACTGATAATGAAGTTTTAATCATCAGTAGTTATGAGACAGCTATGAGAACTGGATATAATTTTCTCTCTGTTTTCCTCAATAAATGCTCAACCAAAAATGAAGATGACTATCGCCCCTTGTTTGAAAACTTTGTTCAAGATTTATTATCAACAGTCAACAAACCAGAATGGCCAGCTTCTGAGCTTTTACTTAGTTTACTAGGAAGAATATTGGTGAAGCAATTCAGTAGTAAATCCACCGACATGTCATTAAGAGTTGCCTCCCTGGAGTATTTGGGTATCGTGGCAGCCAGGTTGAGAAAAGATGCTGTTTCTAGTCGACTAAATCCAGAAATCATTCAAGAAATTGTTGAAAAAGTCAATGAAGATGAAGAGGAAGAGGTAGAAGCAATGGAAGATGATGAAGAAATGGATAGTGATGATGAAAGTAACAAGAAAAAAAAGAAGTCCAAAATGAAGGGTGATATGACTCAAAAATTGCAGGAAGCCATGCTTGTTTATTTGGCTTACAATGGTGAGAAAGAGCCAGCCCTAATGTTTGCACGACAATTTTATTTGGCTCAGTGGTTCAGAGACACCAATGCAGAAGCTGAAAAAAGTACAAAAACTGCAAATTCCAGCAATCAAGATCCAGATAGTGACCAATCAGAAAGCGATAAACCTGCTGAACATTTACAAAAGTTAGAGGACAGAAAAGACTTTTTGATTGAGCAAGCCAAGCTAACATTAGGACATTCATACAAGCCAGCCCCTAGTAAACTAGATTATGATAGTGCTTGCTTGGTTGCTCGATATCTCTCCTCAAAACGGCCCTTTGCACAAAGTTTTGATATCTATCTTACCCAGATTTTGAAAGTACTGTGCGAGACTGCTGTGGCGGTGCGTACTAAAGCTATGAAGTGTTTGACGGCTGTGATTGAAGCAGATCCTGGTATTCTTGGTAGGGATGACATGCAACGTGGAGTTCATGGACGATTTCTTGATCAGTCTACATCCGTGCGCGAGGCAGCAGTAGAATTAGTCGGTAAATTTATATTGATTCGTCCCGAGTTGATACCCAAATATTATGAAATGTTATCAGAGCGTATTTTGGACACTGGAATTAGCGTGCGTAAAAGAGTTATAAGAATTTTTAAAGATATTTGCATTGATCAATCCGATTTTGATAAAATTCCTGAAATGTGCGTGAAAATGATTCAGAGGGTGAACGATGAGGAAGGAATTAAAAAACTGATCAATGAAGTTTTTCAAACAATGTGGTTTTCACCAATTAGTGCACGGGATAAGGACTCTGCGAAACTATTGTTAAAAGTTATGAACATTACAGAGGTTGTGGCTGCCTCTAAAGACATTGGGTATGACTTTTTCGAACAAATGTTGGAAAATTTACTGAAAAAGGATGATGATGGAAACTATAACAAATCTGCTGTAACTGCTTGTAAACAAATTGTAGACTGTTTGGTTGACAATGTGCTAAAACTTGAAGAAAGCAGTGGCGAACGCGGAACAAAAAATCGGTTAGGTGCGTGTTTATCGACTTTGTATTTATTCAGTAAAATCAAACCAGACTTGATGGTGAATCACGCAACAACCCTTCAACCGTATCTCGATATTAAATGTAACACTCAAGAGGACTATTTAGTGCTACATTATGTCGCGAGAATTTTAGAACTTGTGGTCCCTTTAATGAACCATCCGAGTGAAACATTTCTGGCTCAGTTAGAGGAAGACATGATGAAATTAGTTTTAAAACACGGTATGATGGTCTTACAAAGTTGTGTCAGTTGTCTAGGGGCGGTTGTCAATAATGTGAGTTATAATTTTGCACTTGTTAAAGACTGTTTTCAGAAATTTTTTAGTGTTTTATCAAAATTGATGACTGACCATCGTGAAGACCCAGACAATCCAACTTTAAAAAGCAGGCGGCCCACAATGTTAAGATCGTTATTCACTGTGGGACTATTGTGTAAACATTTTGACTTTGATTCAAAAGAGATGGGTGAGACAAAAGTCTGTGTGCGCGAAAAAGTGTTTGATGTTTTAACGTACTTTATGTGTCATGAAGATGAAGACGTTCGGTTAAAAGCTCTGACAGCTCTGGGCTTTTTCCTAATTCGACATTATGACTATATGTTAGGACATACTGTGAAAGAAATGTATAATATGTTTTTAACTGACAATAGTGCGCCAACACGACTCCGTTGTCAAGTGTTGAAAAATCTTCAGAGTTATCTCTCTGAGGAAGAAAATCGTATGGCCATAGCTGATCAGCAGTGGAAAAAACAATCGAAACATGAAGACTTAAAAGAAATGGGTGATATTCAATCAGGCATGGCTAGTGCGATTATGCAAGTTTATTTGAAACAAGTGTTGGAATCATTTTTCCATGAGAACTCTACTGTGAGATTGACTGCACTAGGTGTTGTGCAACTTATTTTAAAACAAGGTTTGGTTCATCCTGTCCAGTGTGTACCATATTTAATTTGTATGGGAACTGACATTGAAGCTGCTGTGAGAATAAAAGCAGATCAACAAATGCAGGAAATTGAAAAGAAGTACCCAGGTTTCACCCATATGAAAGCTCAACAGGGATTGAAATACTCTTACAAGCTACAACAAGTGCTGACCAAGAACCAAGCCAAACAAGAACCAATACGTGGCATGAGGTTCATGAAGGATGATATACCAGTTAGTCTTAACTCTCATGTTTATAAAGTTGTTCGAGCTAATCGTCAACATCGAAGAGGCTTTTTGACCACCATCTTAAATCTCTTTGATGATTCTGCTCGAATCACTTTAGCAGAACAGCTGTACACCGCAGACAACCTTGCCTACTATCCTTACCAGTTTCAAGATGAACCTCTTTTCATTATTCATCAAATTGACATCATAGTCTCAGTCACTGGCTCAAATCTTCTTCAGTCATTTAAAGAAAATTTGATTCCAAAACCTGGAGTTGAACCAGGAACAGAAGATGATGATGATGACGATCGTGAAGCACTCTTAGCCAGGTTTCCAGAAAGTGTTGCACCTTTGAAAGAAGTGATTAATCTTTCAAGAGGCTGTGTCTTATTGCTAGTCCTCAAACAGCACTTAAAAGATGTCTATGGCTTCTCTGAAAGCAAGATCCATCGTTATTCCCCTACTGAGCAAGCAAAGATTTACGAAAAACCTTTGAATAAGAAGAACAATTTAATATTCAATCCAAAATACACAATTGAATATTTGAATGAACAACAAGAAGACATGGACGATGATGAAGCCAAAGTTAAGGTGGTTGATGATTACCTGGAGTTCAAAGATCTGATGATGAGCATTGACCCTTCAGATGAAGATGACAGTGCTGATGAAGGCAGTGGTAAGGGAACACCAACACATGGTGGATCTGCATCACGCCTCATTGGTAGTAGTAATCCAGAAGAGGGAGAAGCAACAACTACAGAAACTGATGAGGGTCATGGAGCAAGTTCGTCTGATCCCAAAGATGACGCACATACTGGGGAATCCACAACTACACCATCTAAAGAGGTCAATCGTCCACCAATCACTTTATCGATCTCTAAATCAGTGGTGAACAAGACACTACATCGAGAACACAAAAGAAGTCGCCTTATAACATCCAGCACAAAGAGTCACAGCAGCAGCAGTAGTAGTCATCATCATGTACATAGATCTAGAGATAGAGACTCCTCCTCTCATCATTCAGGCAGTAAAACACCAGTCTCTGTTAAAAAGAAGAAGAAAAAGAAGAAGCGTTACCATAGTGATGAAGATGAAAGTGACGACGATGATGAGGACCCAGATTTCACCATGTAACTTTATGGTCTTGTTTTTAAGACTCGTCAATGCCATAGTCCAGCCCCAGCCCATTGTGAGTACAATGTGTACTGATGAAAGAGACTCGAAGGGCTTGCACTTATATTAGACTGTATGAATAATGACCTCTACTGGAGTGAGGTACTTCATAATATGTATCACAAGTGAATAGGATGTACATATAAGGACTCAAGTATGTGACCACAAAAACAAGAGTCACTCTTGAACTGTAATTATATTGTGGAAGTTGGCAAAATGATATTTTAATCAGGACTTTCGTTCTATAAATAGTCTATATATATATATATTGCGTTAAAGACATTTTTAAAGATAATTGTTAACTTTGAACTATAATGTTTATAATCTCCATTTTGTTGTCATAGTTACATTTTTAGAGAGATTGAAAAGTATTTGTCATGGTTTAAATGAAGTCTTTTTTTTGGAAGTGATGAATAATCATGGATAGCAATTTAATGGATAGCTTGTGTTGCATATCAACCTTTTTAGAATATAAGTAGCCTAATGATGGCACATAAGAAATAGAACAGCTAGAATGCAACTATTCTCATATAGTGTTTCAGTTTCTATACATGGTTTTAGATATGAGGGTAAAGCAGTAAGCAATAATATCATGTAAATTAAATATATTTTAGTAGCTCTTATTGACTTGATTTACTTTCACAACTAAAACTGTTTTATTCTTCCGGGTGTTAATCTTGTACTTTAGCAGAAGTAATGTAATCTGATGATATTGAAATTTTTTTTTTCCCAGTCTTTTTCATGAAGATGTATTAGAAAAATGATAAGTTTTTGAATTAGTCTTTATAAGTGTACCGGGCCTTGAACCGTACAAAATCCTTTGATTAGAATTTGATGCAAGTGTGAAATATAACCTCGAGATTATCAGATATTATCCAAAGAATTGCTGTGAATGGTACCCAGAATGCTATCTTTAAACCTGTCAACAATATTTTTCAATCTCTCTGATGTTAGTGTTGTTGACGACTTCAAATGTTTTAAATAATTTGTATTTTACCATTATTTATTCGGAGATCATTTCATGGCCATTTATAGGCATTTTTCATTTTTTTAAATATACCCTGTTGAGATACTTTCATTTTTCACATTGACATGCCAAAATACATTAAGGTGAGAAAACCTTAGAAATATAATATTAAATCATAATTATGTTATATCGACTAGATTTGTTGAAATCATACTCAATGTAAAGTAATATAAAGCTAGATTCGAAGTTGCAAGTTGATATTTAATATGATTGTAATTTAAAAACTTGCCCCTTGATGGTCAGGATTCATTCGAAACAGTGACTAGCTTTGAAATTATGAGTATTAGGAATTTTTGTAAAAGAAAATATTAGGTCTTTGGCTTCATGTCGTGTTTTTTTTTTTTTTTTTTTTTTTTACAAAATTTGCAATCAAAATTTATTGAAGGCCTATCGTACATTTAATTGTATATTTCAAAAAATATCTTATTTCAAGATTTTTTGAGAATCCTGACCCGTCAAAGACTGACCAATTATTGCAGTCGTAAGTAAATTGAAAGAAAACTTCTTAACCTTAAGAAAATGGTTCTTGTTCTATTTATATCTTAATTAAATTTATGATCAATTGTATATGATTTTCTGTGTTAATTACTCTACGAAAATTATGGTTCTGCAATTCAATCTTGACAGATACCAGTTGTTGAAATCTTATTTATTTTAAATAATTATGGTTGGATTTAGCGATGTGATTGAAGACAAACATGATTTTGGATTTTCATTCTGATGAGTGATCTGGGAAACGGAAAATTTTGAAAATGATATGGCAGACTAAATCAATTGTTTCAAAACTGTAAATGATAAGGAGTACTTAGGGTAGGGAATCATGTAGATTTGATCATATTACATGTATACATTTTGGATTGGCAATTTTGAAATTTTTGTTAATGGAAATAGATTTTACTGTTAAATGTTGTTACAAAATTTCCATTTTAATTTTTGATGCATTCATTTATTCATTCATTATGTTTCATTCATTCATTACTTTATAGTCTACTGTTCAGTTTATTTTTCATTTGATTCATTATGCATTATTCTGACAAAAGAAAAATTACTGTTAAGTCATCACATTGTTATTTATTTATTACAATTATGGAAAGACTCATTTTGTATGTCCAATGTTGTACTGTCCTGGCAAATTTACGAAAAGAGTCCTTGACATTTTTAATCCTTTCTCATATCAAGTTCAGAATGATAAAAATTAAAGGGATTGTAAGGGTTTTCTAAACTTAGTATGTGTATCGAGGACACTGATGGCATCAATTTAGGCCTTTTCACTTTCCATTCTGACATCTGTGGTTCTTGCAATTCCACTAAAACTAACGCGTTTTATGATGTCACTGACAGTGATCTGCATAGATATCAATAGTAGCTTCCGGTAGATCTCTGTCATTGACGTCATAAAATTCATTCATTGACATTTTAGTGAAATTGCAAGAACCAGAGATATTGGAATAGCGCAAATTGATGCTATAAGTGTCTCCTATACACATACAAAATTTAGAAAACCACTTAACAATCCCTTTAAGTGTTAATTCCAGTTTATTCAGCTCAAATCTAACTTCACTTGATACAGAATTCAGTTGATGATTATTATGCTGAAATGCAATACTGTAGCTCTTTTATTAGTGGGCAAAAATTACATATTGATGTAAAGAAAACAGCTGTAGGAATTCCTCACAATGATAAATACTGAGACAGGATTGTCAATTCTGAACCAACCACTGCCCTTTAATGATGTTTCTAAACTCCAGTTTCATTTGCAAAGAGTTTGCATACTAGTATTTGATTAGTATTGCATGCTTCTGTCCTTGCCCATGTCCATCTTATTCTACTTGCCAATTCATGGCTTGATTTAAAAAATATATTGTCTACAGTCTACACATATATGACGTTTAAGTCATAAGGAAATGGTAACTATTAAATATGATATCTGTCAAAAAAAGGAAAAAAACCTTACGAATTTGATATCTGTCAAAAGACATCAGGAAAGGAAACTAATAAATATGATGTCTGTTGTAAGTCATTAAATAAAACTGAATAGGCCTAAATATGATGTCTGTTGTAAGTCATTAAAGAAAACCTAATAAATATGATGTCTGTTGTAAGTCATGAAAGAAAACCAATTAAATATGATGTCTGTTGTAATTCGTTAAAGAAAACCTAATAAATATGATGTCTGTTGTAAGTCATTAAAGAAAACTGAATAGGCCTAAATATGATGTCTGTTGTAAGTCATTAAAGAAAACCTAATAAATATGATGTCTGTTGTAAGTCATTAAAGAAAACCAATTAAATATGATGTCTGTTGTAATTCGTTAAAGAAAATCTAATAAATATGATGTCTGTTGTAAGTCATTAAAGAAAACCTAATAAATATGATGTCTGTTGTAAGTCATTAAAGAAAACCTAATAAATATGATGTCTGTTGTAATTCGTTAAAGAAAATCTAATAAATATGATGTCTGTTGTAAGTCATTAAAGAAAACCTAATAAATATGATGTCTGTTGTAAGTCATTAAAGAAAACCTAATAAATATGATGTCTGTTGTAATTCGTTAAGAAATGAAAGCTAATAAATATGTTGTATGTCATAAGGAAAGGAAACCTAATAAATATGATGTCCGTTGTAAGTTGCTAGAAAAGAACCAAATAAATATGTTAGTCAAAAGTCATCAGGAAAGAAAGTCTGATAAAGGAAACCTAAGGAATATGATGTCTGTTGTGAGTCATTCATAAAAGAAACCTTTAAAATTTCGATTTAAAGTTACCAATAATAATGGAAACCTTGTAAACATAATTTTTGTTGTAAGTTATTAATTATGGAAACCTAAGAAATATGATGTCTGTTGTAAGTCATTTAGAACCTAATAATTATGTTGTCTAAACTTGTGAGTCATTAGTAAAACTAAACCTAAAGATTATGATCTTTTGTAACAGCAGTTCCTTTTTTGTGTCATTGTGCGATTAGGTTTTTAAGTCGAAATTCAAGACAGTATAGCAATGTTTCATGTATGTTTGGCAGGTAACCCCTTTCCTCCATTCAATGGGAAAAGTTAAATAGCTATTAAAGGGAGATAACATCGATGTTGCCAGGAACTCAAACTACACTGAATGTATTGGGAAACTTAATGCAAAGAGGTCGGGGTATTCTGTATTTCTCCTTGTAAACAGATGGGCATTAAGCTGTCGATTGAAGATAGTTGGTTAAAGCTCATCTTTATAAAAAAAAATTTCCATATTGGTAAAATATTCTAGAGATCAACACAGTGAACTATTACGACTCTACTCAGTCATTCATACATGCATTCCTTTAAAATCTATTTTCATTTACAATCTACATTAATTTACTATGCATAAATGTACAATCAATCATTCATTTGCAATCTACAATCATTATTCATTTGCAATCTACAATCATTATTCATTTGCAATCTACAATTATTACAATCTGAGTTTTTCCACCTCAGGTAAATCAGCGAGAAAGCCAGAGATAGTGTCAATATAGTTCCTAACTATAATAAAGCCACTGATATTTAATTTTTCTAGATATTTCATGTACATGATAGGTCGAGCTCGATTTTTGTACTGAGCTTTCATGGCTGCACTTATTCCTTTAACAATCTTTGAAAACCTTGACGATTTCGGACTTGTGGGTGAACTTGGGGTTGAACTCTTTTGCAAAGTCTGCTTCTTTTTATTCTTGGTATCACGCGAATAACTTTTTGGAGGTGATTTCATGCGACCTTTAGGCGGCGAAGTAGGCATAATAACTGTTTCTGGTTTTGGCTCCTCTTTAGGAAGTTCAATTTCAAAATTCATGTCCAACGTTATTCCGTGAGCTTTTTTAATCCGTGTAGCTGTATCACAAATAGTGTTACAAACTTCTAAAAGCACCATCTTACACATGGAATATTTCCTATTGGTCACAGGGAAGTCAACCTCAAACGTTAAAGCGCGAACATGCGTCAAAAAAGCATTTGCCACCTCATTTTTGGGAAGTAAGTCTTGCTTTTGGAGTTTAACTTCTTCTGGCAAATTTAGCAATGAATCTCTGATGGTGCTTAACGGAAGTGACCATTTATCGAACGTATATTCGGGAAGTGACACCTCAGCTATTTCAATTATCTTAGCAACGCTTTCACTGCGATAGACATGGCCTGGATTAGTCAAGGCAAATAAATCTCTACCAAGTATGGTTTGAAACCATTTCGGATCAACATGTTCTGGAAATCCTTCTGTTCTTTTTGGTGGAGGAACCCAAAACACAAGGTTCAAAACATCTTCAAGAATATTACGCATAAAATGAGACAGGCACTTTTCTTCGATCTCCCTTTCGATTTCGTCTCCGTCCTGTCCAAGCTGTTTCACATCTTTCGCAATACCCCAGACATTTATAGTTATTTCCTTTGCTAATTTAGGAGCTGTGACGAGGAGCCAATGCTCTGAAAAAATGGCTGCCCGGCGACAATAGAAAATTGCTGAAATACTTTGATAATCACCTGGCAAAATGATTCCTGGTGAATCATCAACGAATAGACCCATCTTATCTCGAGCTTGTCTGGAAATTGAAATCTCTGGATCTTCAGCTTTTGGAATTTTAAACAGTTCAAATCGTATTACGCAGGTTCCGATGTTGACGATAGTCAATTTACCAATGTTAGTCTGACCAGGTGTGGTCAAGATTCCTAATTCTAAATCATTAACTACAGAATCTCGTGTACTCCAAGTTAAAATACGATCACCGATTGCTATAATGGGCTCTCCACTGCCGACCTCTATTGTTTCGGGCATTGGAGAAGTGAGAGGACTCGGATGATCCAAATTAAAAGTTTTCTTATCCGAAAATGGCGATGACATTCCATTTTTGACAGTTAAATCCAAAATACTGTCGCTTTGGTTAAGCCGACCCGATCCCGGTCGATAAACTACTTCCGGTTCGGCAGGCATTCCTCTCTCTGTCTTAGTAAGAGTAAAGTGAATTCCTCTCAGATCATCCCCAAGTCGTTCTTCTTGCTTCCAAAAACCGTTTGGTTGGGTTGCTCGGATTTCAGAAGCCCAGGCACTTTCTAAATCATGAAACTCTTTTGCCTGTCCATTTGCGACCCTGTAAGGATGGTTTCCCATAAGCAGGTCACTCGTCGGACGTTTAGATTTGCGAGCAATCGTCTCACCAAGATTTCCCCTATTCATGTTCTCATTTTCCCATGTTTCTAAAGCCTTGTCTGGGTCGAGTTTGAAGCTAGTAAGATATTCCAAATTATACGACCCCGTTTCTCGTGTTCTGGATTTAATTTTTGGCAATGTGCTATCGAACCTGTCCGTCTTGCCTTCTTCATCACGATTTTGCTCAGAAGCTGCAGCCAGATAATCTGCTATAGTTCCCAATATACTGTAAGTTACTGGTAAACCACTGGAAAATCTCAGATCATCCAGTTTCTCTGGCATCCATAAAATGACATCCGCATCATCTAATGCTCCTCTACGCACCACGTATGTCGTTTCCCCCTTTTTGAATACCTTCTCATATTTCTTGACACAGTAGGTTTTCTTCTTGGTAGTTTCCACTATTGACTCTGGTGTCTCGGGTTTGTCACCTACATTGAGCTGAATTTGAAGTTTAGCTAAAGTTGCATCCCACCCCTGTGTCTTTACTGGTAGTTCCCATCTCTTTCTGGCAGAACTGGAACGCGACTTTAATTTCGGTGGTGAACTTTTGTCTTTACCCTTTCCTTTTTTATTCTGAAATACGGATATGGCAGAAAGGAAACTTTATATATGTCATTATATTGTTCCATTAAACCTGAAAACACCTTCATTGTCAATCTACCAAGCTATAATAATGATCAATCCGGGAAAGAGAATGCCTCACATCTGGTAGAAAGGACCCTCGTGGATTTGTTCGTTCTTTCTTCCTTTATAGAATGTAGAACTATCGAACCAAATAAAATGGTATGTAGGATAGTGGCCGTATATCCGGACAAGTTATTAGTCTATTAAAAGACGTCGTTCAGAAATTTGTAATGTCAATGATTCAAGTAAAATTTAAAGCCCTGTATTTGTTATGCATGCCAGTATCTGACCTTAGCCTACTTGAGAAGTGTAAACTTCTTTCGATGTCGCAGTTAGAATATCCAATCGTTTCAGGCCCACAGCTTGTGTCGCCTTAGACCAGAATCAGATCTAAATTGTACCTCCTACAACTAGGCTACTGTAAGTTATTTCCATTGCGGCATATGCAATATGCAACAACAAGTTGAATGCAAGAGTGCAAGTAGGCTACAAGATCATTTACAAATTCGAATCTTACCGGTCCCGTGTCTGATTTCTTTTTATTGGCATCGCCTTCCTTACCTCCTTTTCCACTTGATGGAGGTTTTGTTTTTTTCGTCATCTTCCACTAAAAATTCAGCTATTTAGTTTTAGCTCAAAATATTGTCGACGTCGTTGAAATGCGACTTTTCCGCAGACCTATACTTATAGCAATAGATACCACGTTGTTATAACGTCATATTGTACACTCGAAACATGACGTCATCGTCATTATTCTGCGAAATTATATTATTATGAAGACTGTTTATGTCCATGACTTTTTTTATATTGTTTTCAAGCATAGCTATTTCAATTATACCCCGTCGCTCTCCGTAATTCGACATATTTTTAATTTTTATTGCAGAGTAATGACACTGACGCTATTAAACCAGCTGGAAGCAAATGATTCAGGCGACTCCATTCCTTTTACTTCAATCATTAGTAGAGACCATTGTCAATTCGTTATAATGGAAGTTTGCAGAATAATGACGTTTAGGCCTATATATTATACTAATTTAATTTGATAATTGATGAGACTCTTTATAAGTTATTCAATGTGGACCATTATCAATTCGTTATAATGACATTTTGCAGAATAATGACGTTTATGCGACTGTATATCCATCATATTATAGTTAGTCATTGGGCGTCAATGGTCATGGTCAATTTGTCATTATTACAGTTTGCAGTATAAAAACTGACGTCATATCACATTTCCGACTGGTATTATAGGGAATAATTTAGACACCCATAATTGGACCATTGTCAATTCGTCATTGCCATTTGCAGATTAATGACGTAATGCAATGTTCCCATTCCGGCTGATAGCAAATTACTTAGGCGACTCTATATCATTTTAATTTATATAAAATCATGCCCTTTCAAATTGTTCGATTTTGGCTATTATTATTTTCCATCAATACGATAAAAAAAATCATTGAAAGTATTGTTTCAAAAAGTGTTGTCGTTTTGGCGTTTAAATTTCGTTTGTGAAAGCTTCTATCAATTTGCTGTCATTTTGAAGTAAAAAAGTTATGTAATGTATTGGTTTATAATTGAAGGCATTGATGCTATAGAAGATTGGCTATATCTTAGTATTTTATCAGTAATATTTCACTGTCATAGGCTAATATTATTTAAAGAGAAACAGACTGTCACGTTAATGATCTCTCGACAGTTGGAAATAGAAGGCAAATGGCACTGTCCTGGAAAAAATGTTTCTCCACACTGCATGGTGTTAACTGGGCTACACATGGGGCCCAGATAGCCCACATGGGCCCCATTATGCATTTGCACCATATGGCACCCATGTGGGTCCAAAGTAGGCCAAGTGTGTTAGCAAGAGAGTAGGACCTACAACTCCATTTCATATCATTTCTGTTGCACGGATAACAATAAGGTAGGTTCACGAGGATCCTTTCTACCAGCTGGTTTTTTGGCTTAAACTGTTTGGTTTTTCTCATGTATCCATTTACAAAATAATGAGGGGAAGCTTAATTAATTAAGGCCAACAGCATTTACGTCAACTGAGATTAGAACCAAAGACCACCATTTATTCGAAATCACCATTAATGGACGTCATTTAAAGATGCACACTCCCTAATCATCTGTATACAGTCTGATCCCATGTGACAATGAAATAAGTTGACTTGTCATCTCCTAGTGAAGGCGATCATGTGCCTTTTTCTTTGGACCAGTCTCCATTTTTATTGGTTGATTTGGGTCTTGAATATATATAAGTATCCTTCAGAAGCACTAGAAATGCACGAAAACTGCGTATTTCCTTCAAATATACCTTAAATTAGACATTTCTCCTTCTATTTCTATAGATGTCTTTTCTATATACATGTATTGCATAGTATCGCTATTGTGTAGTAGGGCATTATAACTTTCAAATGCTAATAATTATGGATGCATATGGATTTGAAGGCTCAAATTTCAATGGTGAGTTGTGATAACCAGTACTTAATTGCTGCGCTAAAAAATCCACGTTTCTAAGACTTATCCGAATCGACCCGCGAAAATGAAGCCTGTGCCCCTTTAAAGAGAAGGTTATACGTACATTTCAACCCTCGACAAATGTTTACTTTAAGCTGTATTATTGATCTAAGCTGGAATATCACTCGACAATATTTATCAGGATTCAATAAGACAATATTTCAAATAAATTGACAGTTAGGTTTTAATTTTTTAAAAGATCACATTTCAAATGGATATTCTGACACAAATTCTCAAGTGTTATAAACACTGCATTGCCCATTAGTCCAAGTATCGACTTAAATTCTATTTGCATTGCCCATTAGTCCAAGTATCGACTTAAATTATATTTGCATTGCCCATTAGTCCAAGTATCGACTTAAATTCTATTTGCATTGCCCATTAGTCCAAGTATCGACTTAAATTATATTTGCATTGCCCATTAGTCCAAGTATCGACTTAAATTCTATTTGCATTGCCCATTAGTCCAAGTATCGACTTAAATTCTATTTGCATTGCCCATTAGTCCAAGTATCGACTTAAATTATATTTGCATTGCCCATTAGTCCAAGTATCGACTTAAATTCTATTTGCATTGCCCATTAGTCCAAGTATCGACTTAAATTATATTTGTATTTCATTTTCTATTTCCCCAAGACTGCATCGCTGTGCCTATCGTCCTTTGCACATTCAAATACAGGAAAAACAAGGGATTAGGGCCTGGGTCTCCAACTTGGGGAACATGTCCCAGATTGGGGACATTTGGACATTTTCCAGGGGACCTAGGGCGAGGATTTAGGGGGATGTGGGGGGGGGGGGCGAAAGTGTCCTCCCCATAATTTGATTAGTAAAATAGATTTTTTGAAGAATCAAAATCGATCACATAAAAATTATAGTAGGAAGTCCCTATTATCAACTCAAAACCCGGAAATATCTGTCAGAATGCAGTAAAAATATACGTCATTTTCCTTTTTTTTTTCTAGGGCGAGGACCTTATATTTGGTTCTGAATTGGACTCTGATCCACGCCCTTGCTAATATTTGGCGTTTAAGTTGATAATTTAGTTAAAGTTTAATTACGTGTGAGAGCTTCTTGAATATTTTGATCGATCGGAATACGTTTGATTAAGTGTTAACTCGGCAGAAAACGTGTTAGATATTTTTAGACATAGAAAGAAATTTCATGTTGTGTAAAAACTGTGTTGATAATATATAGTCGTTAAGTTTAAAATGTAATTTAAATTCGATTATAAACGAGTAATTACGTTTTCCGTCGTGATAATTGGAATACAACTTTTTTTGCAGTGGGTCTGGAGCACTCAGAAACATAGTCGGATCTAGCGTTCCCATCTATTTTCTTATAGCAAAAGTTTCGATTGGTATGATACTACTTCAAAGTTAATCCTTTTTGCTTGAAGTGAGGAATGTGCCCAGGGGCGGATTTAGGCAGGGGCGTGCACCCTCCCTAAAATTTGCAAAGCATGGGTTGTCCGCACCATTTTACCACAAATGTTTCTCGCCACACTTCACTTGGCAAAATATCTATATACACTGCACCCACTCTAGAAGTATATTTAAATAACTTTGATAATTTTAACCACAAATAATTTTTCGAGTCGCTCCGCTCGGCGAAATTTTATTCTGTCACCCCCCCCCCCCCTTTCCCCCCTTAACGTCAAATCGTGTATCCGCCCCTAGTGCCTAGCAATAATAATAGACCTGAAGCAATGCAATCTGACATAACATTCAAGCCAAGAGGTTTTGGCGTTTTTAAAAGTCACACAAATTTTTCTGAACCCTCTTGACAAAATATACAATGTAGGGTAGGCCTACCGGTATATAGGACGAATCAGTTAATTTTTCTCTTAGGTTCCTTTAAAACTGTAATTAAAAGTCGATTACGGGTAATTAGATTTAACAAAGAAAATGTCGACTGATGCCTGAGGAATACGACCTATAGAATACTGCTGCTGTGACATTTTATTTGTTTTCAGTATACCATGTTAGACATCAGAATTTTATGTAATAAACTTATATTACGAGTTGTTGTTAATATCTGTGATACATCCCTTTTCCTTTCCTTTTTTGACTTAAAAGATAATGTCTTTAAAAAAATATCTTTTAGATTGGTATTTCATGCATGTACTGTTTTGTTTCTGAAAACATCATTTTGATTACATATTCAAATTGTAATTACAAATTACACACTTATCATTCTAATCTGGGTTTACCCACAGGGGCTCGTAGTTATATTTTTTTAAAATATTGTTATGCGGTCATTTCTCTTATAACCGTATAACAATATTTTTTAAAAATAAAATATAACTACGAGCCCCTGTAGGTTTACCATACATGTAGGCTACCTGTATTAAGCAGCACCCCTTAGTAAGCAGCCACTTTAAAGCATTCCTTGCACTGGCTGCTTAATACAAGTTATACTGTATGTAGTCAATGGCGTGGATTTGTCAAAAATGTTGGGGGGGGGGGGGGGGGGGGTTGGGACCAACCAGCATGGGTTGAAGAGTAGAAGTACGTCGCGAAGCGTCGTAACCGCAAGTCCAAACATAATGTCCTCGCTCTAGAGAAAAAAATAGAAAATGGTGTCAATTTCGTGCATTCTGAAAGAAATTTCCGGTTTTTGAGTTCATATTAGGGATTTCCTACTGTGCTTTTCATGTGATCGATTTTGATTCTTCAAAAAATCTATTTTACTAATCAAATTATGGGGGAGACCAATTAAGACACTTTCGCGACACCAACCCCTTCTAATTTCACGCCCTTGAATATAGTGTTTTATGATAAAAGATGCAATTTTTCTTCAGGCAATCGTATTGTGTCAGTTATTAATAAACAGTTGTGTCTATTGATTTTAGAATTTGAATAAATGAACAGATTTGATGAAGTGTTTGTGAAACGTTTGTCATCAGAGAATCAATTTCGTAGGGAGATTGTTTCCACTTTTCTTCTCTGTGATGTTACCTTCTGAACACAGAACCTTGTCATTGCACCACAAAGTGTTCTCTGTAACTTATAATATGATCCATATTTGGTCTCAGAAGACATGCGGTTTGTTTATGCCAACGGTATAATATGACGTAAAAGTAGATAAACCCTCTCGGTATGAGGTATCTTTCCCGAAATTTCTATATCCATATACAACTGGGTTAACTGGAATAACGATTACATACATAGCCGTAGGGGCCCACGATTCAACGGGGGCAGACCTACTTGCCCGAATTTTAATAATGTTTGCGACGATTTTTTGGATCTCGCTGCCCAAAAACATACTAAATTTGGGGCTGCCCCCACACCCTCCTGTCTCTTACAGCTATGATTATATATAGAGGCTACAAAGTAAGGTCACCAGGCTTTCATGCGCCGACTGAGATTAGAAGCTGCGACCTGCCAAGCCATCCCACTTTAACCGACTACACAAGAATACGTTCACATAATGTTGGTGATAGAGTTTGTAATCCAATGTGTAAGAGAAGGGGTATTATTGTCCTCTAGTAAGGAATTAGAAGAAAACTGTACGTGACATCTCGATTACTTTTCACATTTTTATTAACAACTTCAATCATCTTTAGATCAACTTATCAATAACATCATTGATTTTTACCACTATTATAGGTTTTATATTCCTACAAATTGGTGTCTATTCCACAAATTATTGTCAGGGGCGGATTTAGGGGGTGGCGTGGCGGGCGTGCGCCCCCCCCCCCCCCTAAAATTTGCAAAACATGGGTTGTCCGCACGTTATAATTATCCGAAGAGACGACGGAAGCTAGCCTAATGTCGTCGCATTCAATCTGTGTTCACATTCAAACGAGTATTTCTATATAAAACAGTAATTTAACAGTATTATTTAATGTGATTACTAATCAACTGACCTATTGTTCATTTGAATTTTATTCTGCGCCCCCCCCCCCCCCCCACCCTTAACTTCAAATCCTGTATCCGCCCCTGATTGTATGTTTTCTAAAACCATGTTTCGTGACATGTTTCTTTAATAATTATAAAAAGATTAAACTTTTTTTACTGGTATTGGGAATACTAACGGCATCAATTTGCACCATTTCAGTCTAATATATGTTGTTTCATGCAATTCCAGCCTAGCAAAGCTATGCCAACATGCTAACAATATCAAGAGGCATTTGCCATTATAAAACGTTTCGGTTAAAGGGCCATTCTGTTTTTTTGAAAAAATCTTCCAATATCAAAAAAATCGCAAAATACTACCTGAGAGTATTTTTAAGGCATGCTTAATGTATCTCTATATCTTCTTGATCAAACTGAATTTGGTTTTAAAGGGTTAATTACAAACTGGGAGTACTTATTGTTGATTAAGCAATTTGACCTAGTTTTCGTGTTTACCCTTTAAATGGCTCAACATTTCTGACTGAAACCTTTTAAATACACAAGAGGGACATTTCTCTACAATTCGGCGTTTATTTTACTCAAATCCGTTAAGTAGTTTCCTTTCAGTGGCCAAAAAACATAACACACTTAAAATCCTTACGTAAGGTTTTTAAAAAATTTAGCATGTTTTTAGCGTTTAAAAATTAACGGCTGGATTTTTTTAGATAAAACTTTCAGATACATTAAAGGGCACATAGTTACAGATTTTGGTGTAAAGTTTTCACAAATTTGAGCAAAAAAAAATTCAGACTGTCCCTTTAAGTTGAATAGCAAGAACCACGGACATCTGAGTGAAAATTGGAATGATGGCATACAAATTGATAATCAGATTCTGAGGTTGGCCTGGGTTTATTGTCTGATGAGATCACCTAGATAGTTTCAGGTTCTCTCTTCCATAATGTTTGCTAAATTGAGAAAGACTCTCTTCCATAATACAACCACTTCTAAGAGCACAAAAATGAGACAAAAGATGTAAAGAATAAAATAAAATTTTCTTTAGCAAAAAATACAAAGATACAATTTATCAACAAAATAGGAAGCTTTTTTGTAGTAACAAATGTAATGATGACCTAAACTGAGAGTTTACCTCATTAACAGTCTATGTGTGTATAGCAGTTTGAAAATAAAGTTGAAAAGTGTTCATCTATTTAAGCACCTTATGTACTCTGTGACTGATCAGGGGCAGATCCAGAATTGAGAGAAGGGGGGTGGGGGGGGACTCTGAAATATAACATGCTTAAAATTCAAGTGTACCGCGAGTGACAAATTTTTAGAGGGTTGGGTCAAATTAAGTACCAGAATATGCACTGTTGGCCAAAAATAGGGGGGCTCGAGCAAGCAAAGCCCCCCCCCCCCCTTTGGTTCCGCCCCTGCTAATATAAGAAAAAGATCAATAAAAAAAGTTTGATAGCATTCAGTTCATATAACAGATATTCTGGGTACTTAAAAATATATATTAATATACTTTTACATTACAAACTTCAATGGTTCCATATCACAGGAAAGAATCAGTAATATAAGTCCAAATCAATAGTGTAGTCAATGACTACAGAGTACTATTACTGTATATTTCATCTTTATATGGGGACAGCTCCTTCAATCAGATAGTTTCATTGAAATTCAAAAGAAATATTACATTATTAGTTAAAGGAATACAACCTCTTAGAATGAACAAAAAATCTAAATTTTCGAACTTGGTCAATAGGAGTTTATATTCATCAAGGAACTTGCCTGGTTACATAACTATACAACAGATTACCTAAATAGTAAATATTCTAATAAATCCAGAAAACAATGTTTATATACAATAATTGAAAAACCCTTAATCAAATTTAAGGCGTTTATCAATTATAACCTGTTATCATGTGGAAATTAACATAGTTTCATGGATTTTTTTGCATTCTGTTTGTATACTTTGGACATTGTTGATGAAAATATACTCTTATTGACCAAGTTTGTCCAAGTCTTTTTTGGTCATTCTAAGAGGATGTATCGCTTTAATAAGCATGGAAAGATCTTAAAGCCCATCTCTTTAATTTCATATCTTAAACTTGGCCAATAAGAGTATATATTCATCAAAGGTGCCTAAAGCATACAAACAGAATCAAATAAACCCATAAAACTAAGTTATTTTCCATACAGACTATTAGTGAAAATCGCTTAATAAAACGCTAAATATTTTGTATATACATGTATTGTAATATTTATAATATATAAGGTAGTTTTCTGTATTTATCAGATTCAACAGTATAGTTTATGAAACCAGACAAGTTACCTAATGAATATAAACTCTTATTCACTAAGTTTTGAGATTTTTGCTTAGAGATAGTAGTACTCTTTTAAATAATACAAAATACTTTGAATTTACAAACCAAATTTTCCTAATTTGTTACAACTTTATTACAAATTAGAGTACATTCTCTTAAAGAGGCACAGGTTTCATTTTTGTGGGTCGATTTTTCAAAGTGTCAGAAACGGGGACTTTTTTAGCTCAGCCATTTAGTACTGGTTATCACAACTCACCATTGAAATTTGAGTCTTCAAATCCATGTGCATCCATTATTATTAGCATTTGAAAGTTATAATGCCCTACTACACATTAGCTATACTATGCAATATATAGAAAAGTCATCTATAGAAATAGAAGGAGAAATGTCTAATTTAAGATTTGAAGGAAATACGCAATTTTCGTACATTTCTAGTGCTTCTGAAGGATACTTAAGTATATTCAAGACCCAAATCAATCAATAAAAATGAAGACTGGTCCCCTTTAACATTCTCTGCAGGGCTGTTGATTTTTTTAAGTTTCAACATATCTTGCATATTTGCAAAGTTTATTTTACATCTAATTCAGAGTAAAATACTATCCAAATACATTATGGCAAAAGAATCAGTCATGTCCGGAATATACAGGCAATTCAACAGACCTGATTCTCTGACGTAAGTGTTAGCATCACTGGGTTAGCTCCTTTAATCCAAAAGATGCAAGAAAAAGGCAATAACAATATCAGTTAATGAGTACAGAAGTTTCTTTATAAATATATACTATTAATATATTACTGTCCTTACATTCTTATCAATAAAACTTAATGGTTGACAGAGCAAATAAAATTGGCTATTAATATACATATATTATTCATATAGAGCTTATTAAGAGGGATGGACCTTAAAGGGATTGTAAAGTAGTTTTCTAAACTTTGTATGTGTATCAGGGACACTGATAGCATCAATTTGCACCATTCCAATTTCCATTAATTTCGACGTCTGTGGTTTTTGCAAATTCACTAAAACTAACGCGTTTTATGACGTCACTAACAGATATCAATAGTAGCTTCCGGTAGACCAATATTAGTGACGTCATAAAACGCGTTAGTTTTAGTGGAATTGCAAGAGCCACAGACGTCAAAATGGAAATTGGAATGGTGCAAATTGATGCTCTCATCAGTGTCCCCGATACACATACAAAGTTTAGAAAACCTCTTTACAATCCCTTTAATATATAGTCTTTTGATCAATTGACTCATTGTACATGCTGTGGTGTAGGTAGGGGGATGGAATGGACCGTAAAGGAATACAACCTCTTAGAATGAACAAAACATCTTGGTCAATAGGAGTATATATTCATCAAGGAACTTACCTAGTGACATAACTATACATCAGATTACCTAAATATTCTGATAAATCCAGAAAACTATGATCATATATAATAATTGAAAAACGCTTACTCAAATTTAAAGTGTTTTTCAATATTAACCTGTAATTGTATGAAAAATTACATAGTTTTATGGGTTTATTTGATTCTGTTTGAATACCGTTGATGAATATATACTCTTATTGACCAAGTTTGAGAACTTAATGAGGTGGTATTGCTCTAAACTCAATGGGCTTTTAGGCAGAGGTAGAACAAATTTGGGACATAAAAATGTTTTTTTTTGCATTCAATCACATGAAACATTTTTTTGTTATTTTTTGATAATCATTATTAGCTTCAAGAAAGATTAAACTTTTCATGTGACCAAAAACAAATAAAAATCTGTGTTGTTTGCAAAGAAAATTAATGATTATTGTAAAAAACAATTAATAATTGATTAAGAAATCAATAATTGCAAAGAAATTTATGAAAAATAAATGATTTAAGTTAAAAAATACAAATTGTTATGGAGACAAATTCATGGATTTAGTTATTTTTCAACCAATGGGACACAAGGGTGATATCACGTGACAATTTGTACCTTCTACAAAAAAAAAACTTAAATATTCTGCAGATTGGCAAACACTCAAATAATCCCTACATTATATGACACTTTGTGATCAGCATAAGAATTAGCTGTTAATTTCAATTGACACCATAGGGCAGGCCTTCTCAAATGGCGGTCCGCGGGACAAATCCAGCCCGTGACACCCTCCAGCGTGGCCCGAAGACTTGCTCCAAAATTTTATAATAAAAATATTATTCAATGCTGTTTTGGTGCCAAGACTGTGTAAAAGCCAAGAGACCCTTCTAGAACGCTTCTCTTCTTATCTAAAACTCTAGATTTGACCTTTATATTTCATTCATAAAATACATATGGCTATTTACAAAAATTAATTGAGAAGGTCTGTCATAGGGCAATTAAGTATGTTTGTCTGACCTTGCACTAAGCAAATGCATTTGATAGACATTAAGCAAGGATATTTTGTTCACATACAAAAAAGCTTCAAATTTAGCAAAAACAGCAATTGGTAGTGTACAAGCAAACCTCTTAAAGCGATACCTCTTAGAATGAACAAAAAAATTAAGTTCTCAAACTTGGTCAATAAGAGTATATATTCATCAACAGTGTCCAAAGTATACTAACAGACCGAAAAAACCCATGAAACTATGTAAATTTTCATATAATAACAGGTTATAATTGATCAACGCCTTAAATTTGAATAAGGGTTTTTGAATTATTGTATATAAACATTGTTTTCTGGATGTATCAGATTAGTTAGGTAATCTGTTGTATAGTTATGACACCAGGTAAGTCCCTTGATGAATATAATATACTCTTATTGACCAAGTTTGAAAATTTAAATTTTGTGTTTATTTTAAGAGGTTGTATTCTTTTAAGTCTTTTTAAGTCAATTCACTATTCAAAGCATCCAATTCAATTGATAAGATCCTTCCGGATCCTTTTAGTTGCTTGGAAAAATATCATTGCTTTAGTAATGTCCCTTCCACAAAAAAGCTATAAAAAAGATAACTTGTCAGCCAGGATAAAATATGCCCACTGGCAGCTATGTATGAAAACAAAACAGACATGGGTGATGCCAATAATGCTCCACATTTCTGTAGGCATATAAAAAATGCAGAATAAAATTTTTCTTTATCAAAAATACATACATAAGAGATATTAATATTATTAGGATTTGTGTTAAAAAACTAAAAAAATATTTTTTTTGCACTTGCACAATTTTGGTTTATTTTTGTCTCCTACTTAAAAGGTTAAAGTATGGCCTGCAATAAAAGGAGGAAGATTTCTCCTTGGCAGAAAAATTAGGGTTCTTTGAGAAGATATTGGTTGAATAGACTCATTTGATTCAATATATTTGCTTGACAAATTTCTTGATTGGAACTTTTGATGGGTTGATGGAAATCATTTTGCATGCGAATCAGTATCTTCTAAATAAGTGCATTTAAGAAAAGCATTAGCAAAGCTCTGGATTGCGTAAGGTTAGTAAAACTCAGAATTTTTTACACGTTTCTATCGGAAACATGTCAAAAACTGTCAATTATATCCAATAAACATACATCAATTCAAATAGGCCTATTGTGAATCACAACTTCATCAAACATATGTAATTGAGCGCAATACTTCTTTTGATTCATTGGAGTCAATATCTGTTTCCATGGATACCATAGAAATGGTGCCACCACCCATTTCTCCAGTACCACACAATTCTTTCATTGATTGGACAGTATATTTCATAGTTTCTACAGACATAACAACACCAGCCCGCACTTTATGAGCAGCATGGCTACTAGTGTCTTTGATACTTTGCATATACACTGTACCACTATCTTTCATAGATCTTACATTGGTACGGATAGTCTCGATCTTTTTCTCCATTCTCTTCTCTCCTGTATCTTTGAAAGTTTTCACGGTTGAGCACACATTTTCCATTTTTCTTACACTACTGTCTTTGATAGCCTTAGTATGAGATCTGACAGTTTCCATTTTCCTTTCCACCCCATATCTAATTTTACTCCTCACTTCTCCCATAGATTCTATCATATTGGACGACAGCCATCCTTGTGGTGGACTTTCTGATGGTGAATAGAGCTTTTCAGACTCCACTGATGAAGAGTCAGTAATTGGGTTTGTTAAATGTTCTTCTGGTGGTGGCTGGTCGAAATCGTCTTCCTTATCTGAAAGACTCTGAGATGTACATTCACTAGCTGGCTCAATAATAATTTCAGGAATTTTGTGTTTTTCCTCGACCATGAAAAAACTTGGACAACACAAACGTCTGATAGTAGTAATCACAATAGCCACAACTATACCGAATGCTAGAAATCCTGCTGCACTTATGCCACCCCAGATTAAGCTCTCTATGTACACTTTTTTAAAGGCTGCATAAATTTCTACTGAAGTAGAAGCTGACACATTTCCAACTGGTGTCAAAGCTAAGCACGTGAAATTTCCAGCAAAAAATCCTCGAAATTTATCAATATGGAGGGAACCATCTTCCAAAGCACTGACAGTTGTTGTGACAAAAAGTTTTTGACCAAGGTAAGAATATGTGACACTATGATGCACCGATTGATCTCCTAATAAATGATGAGAGGTATGATGAGAGAAAACTATACCCCAGGGCGTGAACCATACCACAGATGGGTTAGGGTAACCCAAAACATCACAAGATAATGTCAGATCTGTAAAATATAACACAGTCTGAGCGGAAGAAATGTTGACGATAACTGGATGACTGCAATTCAGATTTTCAATGTCTACATCATGGAGTAATCTCCCTTGATAATAGTCCGGTGATATACAGGCTGTGTCGTCTGCACTCATCAGATTAGCAGAGGAATCTTTTATCATATTAACCAATGGCTGAACAGCACAGGAACATTCATACGGATTGAAAGACAGATTAATGGATGGAATTGATGAAAGACTGGGAATGACGTCAGAATGGAATGTTCGGAATAAATTATTATTCAAATATAATGTCTGTAAATTGGACAATATTTCAAAATGAATAGATGAAAGAAAGGAAAGTCTATTGAAACTCAAATCCAGCGTTTCTAAATTGTTGAGATCATGGAAAATGGTCGTTGGTAATGACTCTAGACGATTGTTTCTCAAAATTAACGAACGTAAATTTCTCAGATTCTTGAAAGCATCTGCTGGAATGGTATTGAGCATGTTGAAACTTAAATTCAAGACTTGAAGTTTATCACTAATAGAAGAAAAGGCACTAGCTTCAATTGAATCGATAAAGTTTCTGGACATATCCAAGTTCACAACATTCCGGAAATTTCCAACATCACCGAAGGATATTTCTTGTATAGTATTATCAGTGACATTCAGAATTTGCACAGCATCAGCTTCTAAATTACTTAAAACATTCAAATCAGATATACTTCTATGGAGGCTAAACTTGGTCACATGATGAACTGCAAAATATGTATGTAGATGTTGAGATGAAATTTCAATAACAGAATCATACGTACAGGCAATTGACATGCTTTGAGTGTCACACAAACAATTTGTTGGACAATGTTGATTATTAAGTCGAATGCCTGTGAATGCTGCAGAGATGACTCCATACAGAATGAAACATAAACCAAACAACATTCTGGAGCAGACCATTTTGAAAATTTAGTTGACACCTCATCAAATTATCTTTTCACCTCATGAGAAAATTATATTTCTTCACCTTCTTGTAACAGTTCTGGAATAAAAAAAAAAGCAAATAACATTAATGAGGAAGTTAGAAATACTGTACTACTGTACATTGTTTTCTCTCGAAAAAATTTCAATATGCAACAAAAATATTCATGTAATAAATAATAAAACTTAACATTAAAGGGACAGTCTGAATTTTTTTTAGGTCAAAAATATTTTTTGCTCAAATTTGTGAACACTTTACACCACAATCTGTAAGTATGTGCCCTTTAATGTATCTGAAAGTTACCAAAACACCAAAACTAGGTCAAATTACTTAATTAACAATAAGTACTCCCTGTTTGTAATTAACCCTTTAAAACCAAATTCAGTTAGATCAAGAAGATATAGAGATACAATAAGCAAACTTTAAAAATACTCTCAGGTAGCATTTGCGATTTTTTTGACAATGGAAACTTTTTTCAAAAAAGCAGAATTACCCTTTAAATACAAAATTTTTATAACCAACCGAATGGGGGGTGGGGCGGCAGACAGACTTATTGCCGAATTTTAATGATATTGTGCTTGATTTTATGGATTTTTTGCCCGAAAACATGATATTTGGCTATGCAAACGTTTCTTAAAATATTTGTCAAGGAGTGATTTATGCAATTGCAATTTCAACTCTTTTCTTTCCTTGACTTTGTGTAAATAGTCTTCAGATTTACTGGGACGGGACTGCCCAAAAATCGCACACCATCCCTTCAATTATACTTGTTCATTTTCAGTACGGTATGTGAAATTTCTGAGAGCAAAGTATGCTTATTTAAAATTCAAAATTTAAAAACTTCATATTTCCATTGACCTGAAGGCATTCTAAGAGAATACACCTTCTAAGATAAATGAAATGCAATTGACATTCTTTTTTTGAATATTTGTGACATGAGAGAAATATTCAATTCAGAACTCAGTGTGGACACAGAGAATAGTTGGCTTAGTATATTTTGACTCATAGTAGATATGTTATGTAAAATGTCCTGCAGTTCCATTCAATTTTATTCCATTCCAAAACATTTGATTAATTATTGCTGTCTATAGGCTATTAGGTCACAATGGGAACTCTCGTTGGAAATAAAAACTGAAATCAAATTTAAAATTTTGCATAAGTTCAACAACGAACTTGTTATTTATAATAATAAGGGCCTAGGCCTAACTTAACTGAAATTACAATACAGAAAGAAGTTAGTTAGTGAACTGAAAGAAGGAAAGGACAGCAAAATTTTAAGGAAACAAATTCATACACCTACGCTTTCAATTCATCAGCAAATCTCTAAGGAAGGCGTTTTTCCCTGCAATTTTTGTCTTGGCAGTTTCCTAACCATTTCCTGTTGTTGACAAAGCATTCACTGTAGTGTTTCGTGGTTTCAAATCCTGTTTAGAGATTTTGGTTTTGATCAACCAGACATATAAAGTAATTTCCTTGTTATCGAATTATGACTGGATAATCGATAGTCAACGTCTGGAATTTTCTTTAGTGGAAAAGAAACACTGCCAACAGAAAGGGATTCCCCAGTTTCACTTCCGCTCTTCCATTAATTTAACTTACACACTGATTATCTTGCCTCAAATCTTAATCCCTTACTAATTAGCACTAATTAGCAGTCTGATTTAAATCTAATCCAATTATAAATCTCTCATAAAATATTTGTTTTTAAATCATTGAAAGCCAAAATATGACATAAGGTGGAAATTCCCTAAAAATTTCCGTATGCGCGTGCTAAACAACAGTTTACGTCATCGGTTTATTATAATATTCCGTCAGTCGGCCATATTTTATTTTGTTATTCGCGAAAAGGACGACGAAGAATAAATTCTTTGTGATTTTAACCTTATTTTAGCTTTTTAACATAAACATTTTATATATGAGTGTTTGAGAAATGGCGAGGATTACATTTATCGCCATCGCGGTGACGATTTTAGGATCTGTATGGTCCATGTCTGGTAAGCAAAATATTAAAACGGGCACCTGCTATTTTACAGTAGCTGCTGCCGCCATCATCCTTTTATCCATGGATACCGTGGTCCTCCAACATTGTGTTACCTTTTAGGACTTAGTATCAAGGTTTTTTTTCTGTATATTAACAAGTTGATCTTCTTTTATCAACACATGATAATGGAATAACCTATTTTTATGGCTAATATTATGCAGACAAATAAGTGTCTTAAAAATTTGTTCAGTTCTTTCAGTTTCAGTTCATGGAAGCATTTTGAAATCATTCCTTCATGGTATAATAAATACCGTACTGGTATCAAGAAAATTTTTATCAATCAATATTATCATTGTAAAATTGAAAAGAAAACCAAATATTTTATTGAATAT
Source organism: Lottia scabra (assembly GCA_029955415.1). Classification (NCBI taxonomy): domain Eukaryota; kingdom Metazoa; phylum Mollusca; class Gastropoda; family Lottiidae; genus Lottia; species Lottia scabra. Next base: position 242,544 of record JARJEI010000011.1, on the reverse strand, counting down.
ACAATAATTATAATTGTAGATCAGCAAAGATTTTGATTTTTGTATGTAAAAAAAACAGGAGACAGGAGTTTCTGATGGAGAAGTAAACTTACTCTATGACAGTATATTTCTATGGGGTCTATGATTTCTAAAAATATTAATAGACATATAACATCTTATGAGATATCTTTGTTGGAAAATTATGAATTATATTTAGAAAACTGTTTAAGATAAAAAAAAAATAGATACCCTTTAAGTGATATAAGATATTTGCATATGTTTGATTATTAATTATCAAGCTAAAATTCCAAACTGACAAAGCTTAGCATTTTAGCCTTTATTTTCATACCAATGTCTTTAAAGCAGTTTTCTAATTTTTATAAAATTTGGTGTGGGATAGCCATAGGTTAGGTTTAACAATTAAAATGACAAAAACTGATGAAACTTGAGTTACAGGTTTAATCAATTGTGGTCTCGTGAAGAACTTTTATAAGAAACACTCCTCTGTCTATAGACTATAGTTTAAGGTGAAAATTGATTTCGTCTGACAAATGTTTTGAGCCTTGAAAATATAAATTGAATTAAATGAGATCAACACTGTTACCAACAGGAAAACGAATCTTTGAATAGGGAAGTGGAATTATGTAGACTTTGATTTACTGATATATTTGGAATTCTAGTTCATTGGTTCATCTTGAGTTTACGAAAAAAAATATGACCGATGTCTGAATATGGTCGCAAAACAAAACTTGAAATCTGTAAACATATAGGCAACACATTGGCATCATCCAACAACTAGTCATACCGTACCATACTTAAAAGGATCGTAAAGAGGTTTTTTAAACTTTGTATGTGTATCAGGGACACTGATAGCATCAATTTGCGCCATTCCAATTTCCATTCCATTCCACTAAAACTAAAGCGTTTTATGACGTCACTAATAGTGATTTACCGGAAGCTACTATTGATATCTATGCAAATCACTATTAATGACGCCATAAAATATGTTAGTTTTAGTGGAATTGCAAGAACCACAGACGTCAGAATGGAACTTGGAATGGCGCAAATTGATGCTATCAGTATCCCGATACACATACAAAGTTTAGAAAACCTCTTTACAAACCCTTTAAGATAGGTTATGTCAATTTAAATGAGGAAGTATTTCATAATCATTTTTCAATGACTGTTTTTATTCATCTAGATCGTAATCATAATTCAGGAAACTTGAAAAGATGACGAAGTCGCTATACAAAATACTATTCTTTTCAAAATGTATCTCCTATAACAAACAAGTTCATAATAATGATTTTACCTCTTTGCTATTTTGAGAAATATGATTTAATAGTAAGCAAATATTCAAGCAATTGGCAGATCTAAAATAAATTGGAGTCAAGATTATCTGGAATTTTTATTATAAAAAAAAACACATAATGATGTCATAATTTTATAAATAGAAACTAGGCTAAATGTTTACAGGTTTGACAACCGTTTTTGTTTCTCAATATCTTATACCGGTACCGATAAAGATTACCTACTAGTTTTAAGTGTAATACCGTAGTTTATGGAAGCTCCATCTGTCAATTAGTACAACTACTATAGTTTCTTGTCTTCTTATAGGATTAGTTTCCGCTTCCATTAAATTGTACTGCGACTTAAAGTTAAGTCCATTATCTTACCGTACTTTTAAATAGAGGTTATGGAAATTGACTGCTTGACTGATATATCTTGAAACTGAGTTTCTTTTTAAATTAACTTGTTGGTAATTGCAGAAAATCTATTAAACAATAACAGGAAGTATTTATGCTGGTATATAAGGTATCTTGCTTAACAACAGGTATACCGTATATATCTACAAACAGGATTTGACATGACTTGACTTGATCCTGAGTTTATTTTTCAACTGACTGCTGTGGTTGTTCCTAGATTTGGGGTAGGCAGCAGGCGCCAAAATGTAATTATAAATTTGTAAAAGATTAAATATTTTTAAGACTAAAATTCAGTTAGATTGAAGACATTATAGAAATTGTGATTTTCTTAACTTTGTATGTGTATCGGGGACACTGATAGCATCAATATGCACCATTCCAATTTCCATTCTGAAGTCTGTGGTTCTTGTAATTCCACTAAAACTAACACATATTATGACGTCACTAAGTGATCTACCAGAAGCTATTGATATATCTATGCATAGCACTATGAGTGACGTCATAAAAGGCGTTTTAGTGGAATTACAAGAACCACATACGTCGGAATGGAAATTGAAATGGGGCAAATTGATGCTATCAGTGTCCCTGATACAAAACCTCTTAAAATTTCATTTGTGTAGGAAATAGACAAGTACTACTATCAGTCAGTAGTGAGTTTAAAGATTCAAATTTCTATCAGTGAATCTGGTGTGGTGTGGGTATTGGGTTAAGTAAAATTCTCTAGGTTGATGTTTGTTTAATATGTTGTCATTAGTATGCTACTGTATCTAATTAAGTCATTGGTCTACTTGTGACCTTATTAAACCAGTTTAATGAAGGTGTGGTATTTACTCATCTTTTACCTTTAGACCTATAGTATTAAGATTAGACAATTTTTTTTAAAAGAACTAAGCATTCAGCTCCGATTTACTTTTAAAATGAAAGAAGCTTACAAAACAAGAGATTTCCATACTGTATTTCTGTTAGAATTTCTTAGATTCACCTTTTATGTGCCTTTTCTGCATCATTCAGATTTTCCAGTTGTGTTCCTGCAATTATTAGAATATGATTTATAATTTGAAGGGGATGTCTTTAAACACTTAGTGAAATTGCAGATATCTGACTGAAAATTGAAATTGGGCAAATTGATATACCTTTCAATCCCTTTATAAAGGTAATAGGGTCAGTTGTATATTTTACCACCTGCCATTTCATATTTATGTGATTGTGAAACCAGTTTATAAACTATAGGTTGAGAACTGGGGAAACTAGTTCATGTCACTTGCTTCACAACTCTACACTAAGTCAATAAATTTTGTGACTTTATGTGAATGACACTCCTGTTGTTTTATGCATATTTTTGTCATTCGCACGAAAATAACTTTTCAAAGTAAATGCAAATTTAGCTTGTAGATAAAAGAGATATACCAAATAAGCAAATATGTGACCTCTCTCACATGACTGACATAGATTTCATTTGATAGATGATCAAATATTAGCATTTTATCATTAATATTTCATTTGAACATGTAAAAATAAATAACGTCATATTTAACGGAACTGAAATAGTTACGTATATTTATAATAGAAAACAAGGCAAAATTATGTATGCCAAATGATAATGAAATGCGTAGACAAATATTCTTTATATAGAAACTTTCACTCAAATAGAATAATTTCCTAAGGCGTGACTTGGATTAAGCCATAAATAGACTATCAGGCAGTTTCTAATGCTTTAATGATGACTAATGCACTCGAAGCACAAGTCAACTTATTTGGTGCAGTTGACCTACAAAAAAAAATCTTGGATCAAATCAAGATAATTTCAGTGATTTTTCATCAATAAAATTATGTAGAATGTTGGACTATGATCATCTTTTATTATGATAAAGCTCAAAATGATATTAATAAAAAAAAAACAAGTACCGTACTGATGATCCAAACAGCAAACCAAAACATGGAATCTAAAATAACAGTTAGACAAAACATTTGGTATAAGATATTATGTACTGTCTGTCAAGTTAAAAAGTTTTTCAATTTTTTGCCGTAATTGTTTTGAGAACTGGAATAGAAGCTTCAAATTAGTATTGTTAGTCTTAGAATGTCTTTGCTTTGATGAAAATATAAATAGGAAAATAATTTAATGATCTTATCTTGACCAAAATTTAACGATATATCATGATAATTACCATATATCACGATATGGCGATATTTCGGTATTTTTATTTGAGGCGATATTACTAACGATATAAATTCCTATATTGGTATTCATCTTCCTATACTGGTATTTATCTTGATACCGGTATATCGCCCAGCTCTATCCTATAATATGTTATTTAAGCATTTAAATTTTTTTTTAATAAAAATTGTTTGTAAAAATGGTCTTCTGAAGGAACTGACAAGACAATAACAATCAAATATAGATCAAGAACCATGGTTATTTATAAAATTCTGACTGAAATCATTATAAGCCTATTGTCTGATGAATGTGAATTGTTTGGAAATTAACCTATTTATGGTGTATGACTCATGGTAATGACTAGATGTGGTCCAATAAGTTTAGATGTCAGGATATAGAACAATAGACTGGTGGAATTTATCAGGAAATAGTGTTAATACTGGATAATAATACTAGATTGGACTAATATTGTTACATGACACAGACCTCGTATCCAACTGGGTAGTTGAAACATAGCCAAGTTTTATTAGGGTAAATTAGGTAATGGGGGTTGAAAGTCCAATTTTGGAAACATTGGCTATTGCATCAAAAATTTCCTTTCTTGAGCTCATAGCAACTGCTGGGGGTTATAGTCAATTGGACCCGTCACAGGTTATAGTCAATTTGACCCTAATCCTAAATGGTCCCAAATTTTGGTCAAAATGGTCTTAAAAAAGGATCAAAATGGCCCTTGAAAAATGTCAAAATGGTACTTTGAAAAAGTCAAAATGGTCTCAAAATTTCTTTCTTTTTTTTTCATTTACATATTTTATTACATCCTTTCCCAATTTTAACAAGAAGTAGAAATTCAGCACTAATAGTGGGACCATGTGCCGTACCGTACAAGTGATTTGCAGAATTTAAAGCTTTTTTGTACATAAAATCAGTGGCATATTCCAACACTTGATAACAATTGTTGCTAACTGCTATTGTGTCACAATCTTCTAATTAGTTAGACATGATAAATTGTTTATTGATATCCATTATAGTCTAAGATCAAATGTGCTAAGAAAACTGTGAATTGTTTACGCTATTATCAATCGTAAAACCAGATCAAATAATGGATTTTTAGAAAAAATCTGTTTCTAGCTTGATTTAATAGGCAGCTTATCTTGCGATGACATCCTACCTAAAATCAATTTTTACTGCTGCTTTTCTTTTCATGCTATTGATTTTCTGAACTGATTTCTTTTCCAGAACCCAACTATTATGATCCTGTTATAGTGTCGAGTGTAAAGAATAGCCGAGGCAAGCCAGTATTCCATGCTTTAATAAATGAAAATGAAAAGAAAGTATCGAAGATTAAACCCAGTATTAAAGCCACTGATAGAGACACTTTAGGTGGTGCAGGTAAAACCAATTTCTTATTATTATCCATGTTCCTTTAGCAACGGCTTTCATTTCATTACATTAATCCGTTGTTATCATGATAAGACATTCTTGTCATTAATTTTGATTGGTCGAACGATTATTGTTCGACCAGTTATATTCCTTGTAACAAATTATTGCGGGAAAACTTTCAAATGACCAAACGTCAGATTTCTTGTAGCAAATTTACCTTGTGATAATCAAGTCTCAACAGTCATAAATTGAATGAGACGGTAGAGTTTTTAAAACGAGGTTATTAGTTGTTAATGACGAGAAAACTCCGTCAATCCAGCAACGGTAGATAATGCCAATGTCTAACATTGCTGAAGGAAGATGACTATTATCAAGAGATCTACATATTTTGTTTTTATTATTGGGAATTTGTTGCCATCTGTCAGCTGACAAAATTGTTATGAGTGCAACACATGTTCAATAAATGATGTAATGTATGTTGAGTATTAGCGATGTGAGTAGTGCTTCAGAAGATCTTTTGTTCCTTCCCTTACTGTCTTAAATACTTATGTTATGGCTCTGAAATTTCATTAAGTTTTTTGAAGACCAGCATGATTAAAACAATAACGTCATGCGCCATGCGTTAAAAATCGAAACGGTTGGTTTATGAGGGTATATGCTAAGGCAATATTTGTCAATTGGTCTGTTATGTGTAAAAAAAATAGCCGGGTGTAGGGATTTTTGACGCATCCAGACACCTTTCCGCATGGAGATCTTCCAAATGTGACATATTTTGTGGGGATTCTCTGTCTTTTTTCCAGCCATAGTTTGACAAAGCATCATTCTTTCTATCTAGAAGTTTGTGCGTCAAAAGGAAGACATGTCATACATTTAATGCACTTATGGAATCATATAAACTTGACACATGACGGATCCGCAAGGACCTTTTATGTCCGCATAACGGATCTACACGTATATATATGGAATCTTAGCTTAATGGCACCATTTATGGCTTCTATTGATATCATTCTGATTTTCTGTCAAATGGTTGTGATGCCTGTTATTATAGATAGTATTCATATTGTAGTCATGCAACGCTTAGTTTTAGTGGAATTGCAAGAACTTCCAGACATTTGAGGGAGCCGCAGTGGCTCAGTGAGTTAGACGCTTGCTCGCTAACCTGGAGGTCCAGGGTTCAATCCCGGCATGGGTCGAGATGATGCCTTTGGATTTTTCAACCCGGTTTCCCCCTGTCAGTGATGCAGGTCGGAGGGGCAGTCTAATTAATATCAGACCTTAATTTCGTTCGTTCGGTTTTTTTTTAAATCCGGTTTTTAACCACTACATTAGGGTCTGAGAACCAGGCGCGGCAACAGCCGTTCACGTTAACTTTGACCTTACCTTGATAAATATGACCTGATAAACTAGTCTAAGGTTAGGTCAAAGTTAACGTGAACGGCTGTTGCCGCGCCTGGTTCTCAGACCCAAATGTAGTGGTTAAAAAACCGGATTTTAAAAAAAAATGAACGAACGAAATTAGGGTCTGATTTTAATTAGACTGGTCGGAGGGGCTGACATGGAAAAGCGGCTAGTCGTTCGGATGGGACAATACACCGAGGTCTGTGGCTGTGCGCGTTAAAGATCCCTCGACAGTTGGAAATCGAAAATAAGAGCAATGCCCCTGTCCTGGCAAAATTTCCCTCATTGCACACTGCATGGCGTTATCCAGTCCTCAATTAGCCCATATCGGTGCAGAAAAGTAGGATGAAATGATGAAATTCAGTCAGTGTTTCCGATGTGAAAGTGAGAGATTCTGTCTATGATAAGAATTGATATTTTATAAAATTCAGACTAAAATTTGTCATGACTCTAGTGAGATATTTTATTGATCGGTTCAAAGACAGTAACACAACTTTTATAGTATTAAGTCATTATATTACTTGACAGTGTGGCTCAATATTCAAATTCAATTTGAAGAACATGTAAATTTCTTTCAAATTACATAATTTGGTTTCATGTTACTTATAGGAATATAGTCTAAATATCTTCTTTGACAGCTTAAAATGTTAAGATTTGATCAGATACCTGTATCACTGTTTAGATTTGAAATTCTAGATTAGGTTTTCTAATAATTTCAACAAAAATCTATCGTGGACAAAAAGAAAATTTACGTATGATGGATGGTCTTCGACCAAATTAACATTTGACATGCATTTATAACATGAGATCCTTTACATTGTCCATGAGATTCCAAATAACAATCTGGAAGTGATGACAATCTTAAACTTTCAAGGTTTGTTTTTATTGAATTTTAGAAGAATAAGATGTTGATTTTACTTCATAAAATTAGTGTTGAACAATATTTTATTTCGCTAAAGAATAATATTCATGGCAAAGGACAGAAAAAAAATTGATTGTTTATTGTACTATGTACTCCTTATTAAAAGAAAATATTCCAATATAATAATTTAAGGGATTGTAAAGAAGTTTCTAAACTTTGTATGTGTATCGGGGACACTGATAGCATCAATTTGAGCCATTCCAATTTCCATTCCGTGGTTCTTGTAATTCCACTAAAACTGAAGTATTTTATGGCGTCACATACAAGGTTTAGAAAAGCTTTTTACAATTCCTTGAATGTTCATTTCGTGCTTTAAGTGCATATAACATCAAAAATTGCTAAGAGAGTGTGTCAAAAATGGAAAAAAAAATTACGAAAAAAACCTAAAAATTCTCTCACTAGTCTAGAAGAAGAAATTGAATAAGATCAAATTTGGCTTGTAAATCTTTAGATATAGTCTTTTGATATTTAGAAAACCTTGAAACCAGAAAACAGGCTTCCAGTTTTAACTATGATTCTAAACTTCAAAGAATTTTTTACATTATAGCAGTCTGTTTGTGGGCTATATAATTGAATCTGGTTTCTTGTGTATATTATAACACAGTAGGTTTCCCTGTAAAACTTTTAATATTATTACTGAGTAGTTTATAGAAGAAACCTAGACTTAATATCTTGTAACTGTTCTATTTGTTGGACAATTAGCTTTATAATTATAGTTCCAAAAACAATTTTGTGCTCAAAATTTTTAGATCTTTGAAAATTATAAATGATCGTTTCTCTGACTCCTAGCTTTCTTCTTGCATAGCAATTTTCATGAAAATGCAAAAAGGAGCACCTTCCATTTTAATCCAAAAGTCCCTCTGGCTTTGGCTAGCTGATTTATAAGCTCAATTTGAAATATTTCATAATCTGAAAGAAGAAAAATAATTGGTAATAATACTAAGATTTATGGTAAAAACTTAAAGACAACTTCAGTAAAGACTAAGTTCCCCATAGCAGAAAGACCAAAATGTGGAAATCTATTTTAATTCAAAACGGAAAAATAACTAAAAAAATACATTGAAAATTGCTATAAATGGTACATTGTAATTGATAAGACTTTGTCATGTGGCTGCGGTATTCCATTTTAACACCTTCATCCATCAGCGATTAATTACAAAATGGCATCCAGACAATATTGACTTGGGAATCACTGGTGAAAAATAAAATTTTTAAGTCACGGTGTATAATGCGGACCCCTTGTTTGACGGGTACTTTTCAGGGTAAAAAAGTGCGCATTATATTCGGAATTATACGGTACATCAAATAATTATTTGATATGCACTCACTACCATTCAACGGAACCAAGAACAAGGTCTTATTGAGGTTTTGCTGTATAATTATGAGTTAAATGTGCCAGTTTAAATAAAATAAAATTACGAACTAAAATGGTTACAAAACCATGTCTCCCTTTGTACATCTGATAAATTTGAATCTGTTCATGAAAATAATTCTGGTTTTATTATTGGTTTCAGGTTATATCTGTGAATATAATATTGTGAAACATTTCAAGAAAACTACTCTACCATTTGAAGTAGTGGTAGTCAATAGAACAACTGGGTTAGCTGAGATTCGAGTGAAAGAAGGTTTCAAACTCAACTATGAAAAGAGAAGACACTACAGATTCAATATTGTAGCTGTAGATTGTGGAGAAAGCAAGAAAATATCGAATCCGTAAGTATCTTTGGTACTGTTTTAATAAAGAACACTCATCCAAGCCTCATCCTGAAATTGTTTCGCCTTAAAGATCCCAAAAGATTGGATATTGAGTAATGAGTAACTGTCCTTGCAAAATTACCTTAATTGCACACTGCATGGCATTTCGAATTTTCATAATCTAAAATCGTGCATATTTGCCTGTCACTGAATTTTTTTTAGTTCTGGAAAATTAGCATGGAAGTTTATTGATTAAAGTCCTCATTGGAAACTACAAGCTGTGCCTATCTTCTAAAGTCAAGTCAATAGTCTTTCTGTTCGTCATTCCATTTAGATATTTCCCTTTCTGTGATTTAGGTGTTAAATATGCCTCATTGCACACAGTACGGCATTGTCTTGTAATTCATTATTATGGCAGAAAGACTTCATTTCATTTGAATGAACAGAGAGGATGATTTTGCCTTGAAGGTGATGAGGGTATTAGAGGGTGATTTTATCACCACTCGGGTAATAATTAAAGCGATAAATATTATCTGTGAATATCGCCTGATTAAAGTGATAATAATGTGATATTGGCCTGGCAGCTATAACATGATATTGATATACACCTTGTCATTACTATTGATTATCAGGTTCTCTTACTAAACCTATAATTATAATAACTCGCAGCTCATGTTATATAAATGACTTCTATAAGCTGATTATTTATTTACGTCTTAAGTTTCTATCAGATTTTATACTGCCACTGATATTACAGCTTAAGATTTTAATGCTAAAAGTATAGTCTAAAATAGTTTTGTTATGCGTATGTCGTTAAGCTTAGATTTAAACTCTAATAATATACATGTACACTCTAAATAGCTTCATTGTGCGTATACATGTTTTAAGCTGCGAATATAGTGATCTAAATTTCCAGTCGATAATGTAGCTATCTTTCAGTTATGAGAATAAGAATTGGTTTATCTGCAATATAACCAAAACTCTTGTGCTCTTAAACCAAATTTTTTAGAATGCATTTTTTATTATACGCCCACATGAATATGTGGTCGTATATTGTCGTCGCCCCTGTCCGTCGGTCCGTCCGTCAACATTTCTTGTTAACACTATACAGACTACAGTTTTCATCTGATTTTATTGAAACTGAGTGTGATCCTTTGAATTGATAAGATCTCGGTCAAGTTCAATTTTGACGTATTTTCGATGAATGGTTTTTGAGTTATTGCCCTTGACTTTGAATTGATCGTTAACACAATAGAAGCTACAGTTTTCATTTGATTTTAATGAAACTTGGTGTGGTCATTAAGATTGATAAGAGCTCGGTCAAGTTCGAATTTGACATATTTTCAGTGAACGGTTTTTGAGTTATTGCCCTTGATTTTGATAAAACGCGTTAAAATGGATTGTTAACACAATAGAAGCTACAGTTTTCATCTGATTTTATTGAAACTTGGTATGGTCCTTAAGATTGATAAGATCTCGGTCAAGTTCGAAATTGACATATTTTCAGTGAACGGTTTTTGAGTTACCGCCCTTGATTTTGATAAAACGCGTTAAAAATGGATCGTTAACACAATAGAAGCTACAGTTTTCATTTGATTTTAATGAAACTTGGTATGGTCCTTAAGATTGATAAGATCTCGGTCAAGTTCGAATTTGACATATTTTCATTGAACGGTTTTTGAGTTATTGCCCTTGATTTTGATAAAACGCGTTAAAAATGGATCGTTAACACAATAGAAGCTATAGTTTTCATCTGATTTTATTGAAACTTGGTATGGTCCTTAAGATTGATAAGATCTCGGTCAAGTTCGAATTTGACATATTTTCAGTGAACTGTTTTTGAGTTATTGCCCTTGATTTTGATAAAACGCGTTAAAAATAGATCGTTAACACAATAGAAGCTACAGTTTTCATCTGATTTTATTGAAACTTGGTATGGTCCTTAAGATTGATAAGATCTTGGTCAAATTCGAATTTGACATATTTTCAGTGAAGGGTTTTTGAGTTATTGCCCTTGATTTTGATAAAACGGGTTAAAAATGGATCGTTAACACAATAGAAGCTACAGTTTTCATCTGATTTTATTGAAACTTGGTATGGTCCTTAAGATCGATAAGATCTCGGTCAAGTTCGAATTTGACATATTTTCGATGAACTGTTTTTTGAGTTATTGCCCTTGATTTTGATAAAACTCATTAAAAATTGATCGTTAACACAATAGAAGCTACAGTTTTCATCTGATTTTAATGAAACTTGGTGTGATCCTTTAGATTGATAAGATCTCGGTCAAGTTTGAAATTGACGTATTTTCGATGAAAGGTTTTTGAGTTATTGCCCTTGACTTTGTAAAAACGCATCAAAATTTGTTTGTGAACAGGATTGAAGCTCCAGTTTTCAACCGATTCTGATGAAACTTAGGGTGATCATTGGAATTGATAAGATCTCGATCAAGTTTGAAAATGACGTATTTTCGATGAACGGTTTTTGAGTTATTGCCCTTGACTTTGTCAAAATGCATCAAAATTTGTTTGTGAATAGGATTGAAGCTACCGATTTGAATGAAACCTGGTGTGATCTTTGGAATTAATAAGTTATAACCCTTTATTTTTTATGCTTTTGACATAATAAAATTTGTATTATCGTCTATTCAAATATTTTCATTTCCGACAGCTGCCAGTGGGCGTATGTTACCTTGCCTGGCAAGCCCTGGTTTTTTAATATTTAGGAATACTACCTCTTAGAATGATCATAACATTCTAAATTTTAAACATGGCCAATGTCATCATCAGTAGATATATGCCTGATGTCATAAAAAAACCATAACGGAATCCATAATCTAATAAATAAAAAAAAAAAAATTAATTATTCATAAAACTAAATGAAAAATGCTTTAAATATAAACTGTGTTTCCACTGACATAAAAAGCCGGCTTTAAGCTAGCTTTTTTGTGTTTCCACTGACAAATTCCCGAACCGTAACGGTTTGGCAATTGAAGCTTTTCGCGTTCGGCAATTTATCGGGGGCCAAATGAAAGCCAGCTTTCAGTTACTCAGTGGAAACACAAAGAAGCGGGCTTTATCTCGTTCGGCAATAGGGTGCGCGTGCTCTTAATTAACTAGTAGAGTAAATGGTAAGTCTTGTAGATCGCGTGCTGTCTATATATGTGTGACTTTATGATCGAGACTAAAGTCGTTCGGGAACTAGAAAAACTAAGTGTAAATGCAACGTGTTCGGCAATAAAGCTAGCTCTAGGCTAGCTTAGAGCTAGCTTTCCTTCACAAAACGTGGAAAATAAAACCTCGCCCCCGAGTAAGCAAGGAAAAAAATCAAGATTATAAGAGTGCTTAGACTAATAAATATAATCACAAAGACATGTTAGTCTGTCTAGAAACTATCGAAATGTCTGGATTCACTTGACCTAAATGCCCATGACAGTGTTGAAATTGATTTTAGAACCTCTATACATTTAGTACTTGTCATCTGTCCACTTGTATTAAATAATGTGTCTAGGTTTCTAGTTATATATATAGGTCTTATCTTTATCTATTGGAATCTTACTTGTTAGCTAACCTGCAATGAATTGGGAGTTTTACATCCTACTTTCCTAACATGTTTGAGCAATGTCACGAAGTCAAGTATTGTACAATAAAGCCAGCATAGAAAAGAAAAAAACATCTATATTTTACAAGGATAACAACTTGGGTTCTGTGAAGATCTTTTCTCCCAGCTGGTCCTTGGCCAAACTTATTATCCGTACCCATTTACAGTTGGATGAACTGAAATTATGAGTGTGAAGATGACTAATTCAAGGTCATCAGACTTTCACACCCTGATCGAGAACCAAACTCTCAAACATAACAACCAACATTTCCTCGTATCCAAGCAATTGACGTCATGTTTCTAAAGAACGATGCGCTAACCAATGTGCTATTATACTCTTTTGAATTTCAAACTGTAGAGGGAAACTTTTACAGCTGGATGAACCAAAAGCAAACTTTTATTGCTACGGTACTGCATTGTGCTGTTTTATATTCATTAGTCCAATTAGATGCAGGTACATATATACTTGAAAATAAGATGTAAAATCAATTTTATTTCTGACTAATGAAGGACTAAATTGATCAATGGAAGAAATATTTTAATGAGAACCAAATTTCTGTTTAGGCAAGGATGTTAATAACTAAAATATTTTTAAAATATATTTTGCCTTTAAGCAAAATTTTATTGTTTTCTTTAAAAGGCGATTTGCTTGACTAATCTAATTGTTTATTTAAATCTTTGACAATCCTGATAAGATCAACTGATGTAATAACAGTACTATTTATGTCATTCCCATAAAAACCTTCAAAATCCAACAAAAGGCAATCTGTAAAAAATGATATATATGACAAATCTTAACCTTTTATTTTCTATTATATATATATAGACGAGAAATTTGTATCCCACAAAAGAAGGTCTTGTATATTTTTAAAAAAAAGACAGAAATATATACAAATTTTCTTAGGGCTTTATTTAAGATAGAGGGAGGAAGATAGATATATTTTCACAAATTAAGAAAACTATTAATTGGATCTAATGCTATAGCAAAGATCGAGAAACAAAGAAGTTACTAAAAATAGGACAGTCTATAATTAGCTCTCAGATTCGTTTTCAAATGTAGTACAAACAATGCTAGGAACCGCATGGAGGAAGGAGACAAGCATTCTGAAAAACGAATATTCCATGGCGCTCTTGCTGTTATGGAACATGCATTAGTGACAGTAGATATTCAGATCGTGAATATATGGAAGGAGTTTTGTTTTGTTTGTACTACATTTATTCCTCTATTGCGTATCACGTGATATACACCACGCAATATAGTGACATAGTTGTCGATCTATGCTATATGCCCAATGTATTCTTTTGCTTAATGTGATTTTTTTGTCGATTTTTACAGAGCTGTTGTGTTGATCAAAGTCAAAGATGTTGATGAATTTGTTCCAAAGTTTGAAAATTCTTCGTACTATGCCACTATTGAAGAGGGTAGAGTTTATGATAAAATCATCACAGTCAAAGCATACGATGAAGATCGATCACCAACATTCCATGATATCTGTGATTATAAGATCGTCACTCCTAACGTTCCTTTCGAGATCGACAACCAGGGTAACATCAAAAACACGGAAGCCTTAGATTACAAACGTCATCGTAATTTTATCATGAAGGTCAAGGCACAAGAATGTGGAGGAAAATATTCCAAGCCAGTCTCGGTGAATATCTTTATTAAAGAGATCTGCGTAACAGGATGGAGAGGCATGGAAGATAAGGTTGTCTATTTCGCTGGTAGTGGACGCCAGAAGTTAGCTGCTGAAGCCAGACTTCAAATCTGTGAAGACACGTGTAAAGCAGACCAAGTTGGTGATGTTTCTGTTAAAATGACACTGGGCACCAACCATATTGGTAAAGGCTGTGACAGAGATACCTTCTCTATAACTTCCCAAAGAAAGATTTGTGGTAAGTATAGAGCTTTAATAGTATTTGCAATTCAACTGTCAGAAATCTTAAATAGGAGTACGTTTTCCCGCTGTTCTAGAAATATTTCCATCATTACACACTTCATTCTTTATCAGCAGAATCTGTTGAAGTAAAGTAGGACCTAAAACTCCACTTTCGCTTTTTCTTCAGAATTCACAACAAACCAGCTATGGTTAATGATAACCCAAGGAAAATCAATGCTTAGTTTCTTTGGCCAGGACCAGCTGGTAGACAGGATCTTTTGGTACCTGATTTGTAGGGCTGGGTCAAATAATTGAAATAATTGATAATTGACGCTACAAATTATTTATTTTGATTATCGATTATAAAATTTCATAAGCGATATTTTCATTTAATATTATCTGTTACACAATTATCAGACAAGTCACAACCCATTATATCATGATGATCATACAAAATTCTTGATATTACTTCAGTTTCATTTGTCTTCGATACCAGATATTGATAAATAACAAATATTCAGGTACAAAAACGTAAACTAACAGACTTAAATTAGAAGATTTCTCAATTAAAATATTTTGATTATTTATTGATTATTGCTCGGTAACCTGCCTTCCATAATCAATCTCAATTTGGTAATCGATACCCAGCCCTACTGTTTTGTTATGCGTTGAACAACAAAATTAAAGCTTCTCTAATGTAATTATTTTGATATTTTAGGTGCTAGTGGTGACAGTACAGATCTTTTACCTCCACCATCTTCTGCTGAATGGACTAGAAATATTGGTACAGACGACGGCCATGAGAGTGATCAAGTATTTTATTTTGACGGAGACAATGCAGCCATTGTACCAGAAGATCATTTTAATCACACATTAGACAATGAATTTACTATTTCTACATGGATGAAACATGTTTTTGATGATAACTATCAACAAGGACATAGTAAACATGCTAAAGAACACATCATGTGTATGTCTGATGGGGAACGTAAGTAATACTAATTATAAACTCTTATGTCCATTATATATTGGCAAATCAACAGCCCAATACAACTTCACGACTCATTCGTTCAAATAATAAAAATCCATACAAGCAAAGCAATTCCGTTAATCAAAATCCATTAAGTACCATATAAGGTGTTTCGAAAAGAGTAGCCTTGGTCTGCTTTGCGCACGACACCTGCCACTACTATTTAGGTCAACATGGGATACAATCAGATCAATTCTTAAATACTTATCATTAGAACAAGATGTGATTTAGATATCAAAAGGGAAAACCATACAACTGCATTTCTGGTAGTTTCTTGATGGACCTGTTATTAATTAAGCTTTGTACATAATAAAAGTTATGACAAACTTTGGCTATTTTCATGGTGAAATCGCGAAAAAACTAGCAACTCAAAAATGGATGTGTCCAACTTTCATAAAAGTGATACTCTTGTCTTGCCCTTCTCATATTTCAAGTGTTATAAACCGGGTACAGACGGATTTGTTGGGCTAGTTAGTAGCCTGATTCTATTGGTATATATTGTAATTTCTTATTAAATATATTACATTGTAGAAATGAACCGTCATCACTATGCTCTGTTTGTCCATGGTGAAAAGCTAGTGTTATTGTTAAGAAGAGAACCAACTACAGAAGAAGAAATGGAAATATTTAAACCAGCAGAGTGGAGATGGCATTTACCTCAAATTAACGATAATGAATGGCATCATTATGCTATCAGTGTAGATTTGAAAAATAATGACGATCATATGGTAGGTGCACCCATTCATCAACAGCGTTTCACCTCAAAGCTTTTTTTTTTGTTCAACGAGTGCAATTATGATTAGTATGATATAAAATTCTTAGCTTTGACAGTGGTTTTCTTTTTGCGTAATGTTTTGTTTCGTTGCTCCAATGAGCTGCAGGACATTATACTTTAGTTTAATTCTGGACTTTCTCGAAGTCTACAGAACAGATCATTTGGCGCTAAATCCTAGCAATTGTTTTCAAACCCAAATTCTATATTTTCCAGGTAAAATTATATATTGATTATAAACTGTTGTATTTCAGGTAAAATTATATATTGATGGTAAACTGTTGTATTTCAGGTGATGGTAAACTGTTGTATTTCAGGTAAAATTATATATTGATGGTAAACTGTTGTATTTCAGGTAAAATTATATATTGATGGTAAACTTGTATTTCAGGTAAAATTATATATTGATTATAAACTGTTGTATTTCAGGTAAAATTATATATTGATGGTAAACTGTTGTATTTCAGGTGATTGTAAACTGTTGTATTTCAGGTAAAATTATATATTGATGGTAAACTGTTGTATTTCAGGTAAAATTATATATTGATGGTAAACTGTTGTATTTCAGGTAAAATTATATATTGATGGTAAACTGTTGTATTTCAGGTAAAATTGTATATTGATGGTAAACTTGTATTTCAGGTAAAATTGTATATTGATGGTAAACTGTTGTATTTCAGGTAAAATTGTATATTGATGGTAAACTGTTATTACAAGATAAAACTATATTTGAAGAAATAGATGACTGGCCTCTACATCCCTCTAGTAAAGTTCACTATACCAAATTGGCTGTTGGTGGTTGTTGGCAGGGTATGATTACTATATTTTTACTTTTTATCACTAGAGCACCTAATAACTGATTTTCAGGGTTCGATTCTGTCATACATCGATATATTACCCTCACATTTGTATGCAGTAACAAACACAAATCAACCACAGCATCCATCCACATAGTCCAAAACTTGCTGACTCTTTCCCCAGCCTCTGATAGCTATTTGGACAGATATGGCTGGGTGAGAGTCAGAAAAACTAGGCCCCACAAACTTGCAATTTTCCGCACCTCCGCATATAAACGTATTTATTTACCTCGAATCCACAAAACTTTGATATATTTGGAAAGATAAATGATTTTGTAGTTCATTCATCATCATTATGCCCCTACGACATACAGGACATGTATGTGAGTCAATCGAAGTTGTTTTTCAAGAAATAAAATTTGTAGCTCGCCATTGAAAGGCTGTGCTAGACCGGGCCAGGCTAAATCCCCCCCGTAGAAACGCCACTGTATCTGTCCAAATATCTGTCAAAGGCTGGGAAAAGAGTCAGCAAGTTTCGGACTACCATCCACACTGCGCTGATGAGGCCCAAAACTCTGAAACTGTTTTGACTCAATAAGTTTTATTAGGTATAGGTAAATGGACCCACATCTGATTAAAAACGAATTAATGATACAAATCAATGCTATCAGTGTCTATGACACACAGAACACAGAAGAGGTTTACAAAACCTCTTAACAATCTCTTGGTTACTGTATGGTTATCTTGATATTATTGACATTAACTGATTCTATATTCCAGGAGGCAAATCAAAGTTTGAACATTTCTTCAAGGGTTATTTAGCTGGTTTATCAGTATTAAAAGATAAGAGAGAGGATGATCGAGTTATTAGATGTCTCAATAACTGTAAAGAAAGCCTTGATTTCCATGCTCTTGGTGAAATGAAAACTGGATCAGTAAGTCAAATCATTTATTATTGTGAGCACTCAATTTCAGAGATTGGTAATCAAAAATAAGTTTTGTCTTGTCAAAATTTTCGCATTGCACACTGTATGGCTTTTGCATGTCTTTGTTAGCTCAAACGTGTTGAGAAAGGAACTGCTTCTAAAATAGTGACATTATAAAAGATGATATGTGATGGTAGAATACAAGACCAAGAGATATCTTAGAATGGTGTTACTGATGTTGTCAGTGTTCTCAATACCGGAAAAAGTAGAAAAAATCATTATAAAGATTATAGGTTGTAACTTTGTTCTTGTGACAAAGTTATGAAAGCACAGGCACAGGACACATAAATGTTCTTTAACGGGAAAATACAGTTATATAAGTCATTTAACCCCACTGAAATGTCTTTTAAAACGATGTCTGTTTCGTAGGATGTAAAATTTCATTTCTTGAAGAGACGTCTTTGAAATAGAATGTAAAATTTCATTTCTTGAAGAGACGTCTGTGAAAAAGAATGTAAAACTTTATTTCTTGAAGTGATGTCTGTGAAATATAATGTAAAACTTCATTTCTTGAAGAGATGTCTGTGAAATAGAATGTAAAACTTTATTTCTTGAAGAGATGTCTGTGAAATAAAATGTAAAACTTCATTTCTTGTAGAGATGTCTGTGAAATAGAATGTAAAACTTTATTTCTTGTAGAGATGTCTGTGAAATAGAATGTAAAATTTTATTTCTTGTAGAGATGTCTGTGAAATAGAATGTAAAATTTTATTTCTTGAAGAGATGTCTGTGAAATAAAATGCAAAACTTCATTTCTTGAAGAGATGTCTGTGAAATAGAATGTAAAACTTCATTTCTTGTAGAGATGTCTGTGAAATAGAATGTAAAACTTCATTTCTTGAAGAGATGTCTGTGAAAGAGAATGTAAAACTTCATTTCTTGTAGAGATGTCTGTGAAATAGAATGTAAAATTTTATTTCTTGAAGAGATGTCTGTGAAATAAAATGCAAAACTTCATTTTTTGAAGAGATGTCTGTGAAATAGAATGTAAAACTTCATTTCTTGTAGAGATGTCTGTGAAATAGAATGTAAAACTTCATTTCTTGAAGAGATGTCTGTGAAAGAGAATGTAAAACTTCATTTCTTGAAGAGATGTCTGTGAAATAGAATGTAAAACTTCATTTCTTGAAAAGATGTCTGTGAAATAGAATGTAAAACTTCATTTCTTGAAGAGACGTCTGTGAAATAGAATGTAAAACTTTATTTCTTGAAGTGATGTCTGTGAAATAGAATGTAAAACTTCATTTCTTGAAGAGATGTCTGTGAAATAGAATGTAAAACCTTATTTCTTGAAGAGATGTCTGTGAAATAGAATGTAAAACTTCATTTCTTGAAGAGATGTCTGTGAAATAGAATGTAAAACTTCATTTCTTGAAGAGACGTCTGTGAAATAGAATGTAAAACTTTATTTCTTGAAGTGATGTCTGTGAAATAGAATGTAAAACTTCATTTCTTGTAGAGATGTCTGTGAAATAGAATGTAAAATTTTATTTCTTGAAGAGATGTCTGTGAAATAAAATGCAAAACTTCATTTTTTGAAGAGATGTCTGTGAAATAGAATGTAAAACTTCATTTCTTGTAGAGATGTCTGTGAAATAGAATGTAAAACTTCATTTCTTGAAAAGATGTCTGTGAAATAGAATGTAAAACTTCATTTCTTGAAGAGACGTCTGTGAAATAGAATGTAAAACTTTATTTCTTGAAGTGATGTCTGTGAAATAGAATGTAAAACTTCATTTCTTGAAGAGATGTCTGTGAAATAGAATGTAAAACCTTATTTCTTGAAGAGATGTCTGTGAAATAGAATGTAAAACTTCATTTCTTGAAGAGATGTCTGTGAAATAGAATGTAAAACTTTATTTCTTGAAGAGATGTCTGTGAAATAAAATGCAAAACTTTATTTCTTGAAGAGATGTCTGTGAAATAGAATGTAAAACTTTATTTCTTGAAGAGATGTCTGTGAAATAGAATGTAAAACTTTATTTCTTGAAGAGATGTCTGTGAAATAGAATGTAAAACTTTATTTCTTGAAGAGATGTCTGTGAAAATAGAATGTAAAACTTTATTTCTTGAAGAGATGTCTGTGAAATAGAATGTAAAACTTTATTTCTTGAAGAGATGTCTGTGAAAATAGAATGTAAAACTTTATTTCTTGAAGAGATGTCTGTGAAATAGAATGTAAAACTTTATTTCGTATATTACAGAGTGTAAGTTTTAACAATGAAATGACAGAGTTTAATATATCTGGTAAAGAAGTAAGTGAAGTAGAGAAGTTATTACATGAAGTAGGTTACGTCAATGTCAGATCTTATCCTACTCCTGGACGCAGAAAGTTAGAGATTGAAACCACTATTAGGTAAGTCTTCTGGCATTTTCTTGTCAGGCTCTTTACTGTATCATTGACATGACTGAAAAATAAGATTTATCAGTTTATTTCATAAGTGTTTCAATACATTGCACATGGTTGTCATTTCACTATCTTAGTGAGAACCATGCATGATTAATACGCTATGCTATGATATCAGGAAAAGTTTGCAATAGAAGATTTTATTCCAGTGAATATTGTTTTTCCATTCTTGGAATAAAAAAAAAGCGGGAACGGTCAGAATACATTTAAGATGCTACAATTTAGTCGTCAGAAAAGAAAAGAGTAGATTTTATGTGACATCAAATTCCATACTGCATGATTGACAACAACTAGAATCGAACTCACCAATCGAAAGCCACAGTGGATCAGTGACAGTGACGCTTGGTCCACGGTTCAATCCAGATGATACCTTCAGATTTTTCAACCTAGTTTCCCTCTCAGTGATGCAGATCTGAGGGGCTGGCATGGAAAAAGCGTAAAGTAATTCAGATAGGACAATAAACGGAGGCCCTGTATTCTATTGGCTGTGCACGTTAAAGATCCATCGACAAAATTTCCCTCATTGCACACTGCATGGTATTTGCCCATCCTCATTAGCCCATACAGGTTCAGAAAAGCAGGACGTAAAACTCGTGAGCCACCAAGATAAGCAAATATAGATAACAACCGTATATGAACTTTGAAATTTTTTTTACAGCTGTAATGATCAGAAGATCCCTCTGACTAAGATTAAGAGTAGTGTTGTTGTACAGGAACCTCCTAAACCTATCATTAAGATACTTGGTAATGAAACAATAAGTAGTCCTGTATACGAGTTTGAAAGAGGTATTCAAGTTTTTGAGAAAGTTGATATTATGTACACTAAATCTAAAGACATCATAGAAGAGGTAGAAGAAGAGGAAGAGGAAGATGATAAACAAACTCAACTTAATCTGAAAGTCTCTAAAGCCAAATTAGAACGTAAGTTTTCTTAAAGGTCTTTTCAATTAAAACCATATTTCGTGTGATTTCACCGATCACTTTGATTTATTATACGCCCACATCTCTCTGTATATTGTCAGCACCCCTGTCTGTCTGTCCGTCCGTCCGTCTTTAGGACGTCACTGACAGTGATCTACAGGAAGCTACTATTGATATCTATGCAAAGCACTGTCAGTGACGTCATAAAATGCATTAGTTTTAGTGGAATTGCAAGAACCACAGACGTTAGAATGGAAATTTGAATGCCTCAAATTAATGCTATCTGTGTCCCCGATACACATGCAAAGTTTACAAAATCACTTTACAATCCCTTTAAGTAAAAAATTACAGTTTGACAAAATATTGGAAGCAGCAAATGAACTAATCAGGAAATAATGTGGAAATCTATCAATCATAAATGTTGAAGTATGCTTAATGAAAAGTGGTATCAGGTGTCTAGAAGAATAAACACTCCTTTATTAAAAAAATATCTGATATTGTATTTCAGAAGAGACCCAGTTAAAGAAACAATCTCAAGAAATTTTGATTGATTCGTGTGAAATTAAGGCTGATCCACCATTAAATTTATTCTATGAACATCTTTCTCTACCAACTCACATCATGGGTAATTTAGGATTAGAATGGAGTGAAACTAACGATGGTGTTGTCATTATGAGTAAGTAATTTAGGGAAGGACTTCATTTGATTTAGAATAATACCTTTGGGCTTTCCAACCTGGTGCTGACATTGAATAATGATGAAACAATAAACTTGAGGCAGTGCATTGTGCTTCAGGCAGTGCTTGTTAAAGATCTTACAGCTGGGAATGGATTTCTTGTCCTGGCAAATTCCCCTAATTGCATGGCTTACCTTTCTTAATGAGCCCACTGAGGTGTTATATTGTGAAAGGGGGTGAAAGCCGACATTGGTCCCCCCTCTTGAAAGAACAGGCTGGGGCATCAGAATTAGTTATACCTTGAGGGGCATTTGAACTTACAGCACCTAATCACCTATTAGGCGATAATCTAACTCGCTAGCCTGGTATTTGATGAAATTCATTTATTTTTTTCTAGATGCTGATACAAAAGAAAGATATACGAGTGTATTAAGAAAGATACATTATTATCACAACCAACCCAATATCTTAAAAACAAGATCCTTGTCACTCGAATGTTCTTCTGAAAACCACAGATTTATCAGCAACTTGTTCAAGACACAGGTAAGCTTAAATAAAGTTATCTCCCTTACATCAGTTCGGTTGTCGTCTAGAGCTTTCATCAGAAACTTTGTAACTAAAGATGTATTACAGATGTAAATGAAGTTATTGTATTGGTCAATCATGTTTCTTGGCCCTTGAAATTTTGTTTAATCAGTGCCTACATTTATAACAAGAATTCCTGTCTTTAACCCTTTAACTGTCACAGTCGCAATATTGCGACATTTTACCGGTGCAGCTTGCACTTTATATATACACGAAACTATGGCTTAAAACATTGTAATGATATATCTTAAATATAGCCACTATGTTGATGGTTATTTGTAAACAAAAAAATATGCATGTTTGTTATATAGAAAGTCATGAACATTTCAATTGAAAAAGGTTTTTCCAAAAAGTCAAGAAATTTGATTAAACATTGCAATGACGTCGGCTTTTTCACTACGTCATTTGCGCATGGCGTCATTTCGCTGTAAAAAAAACTTTGAATTTCAAGTTGATAAAAGGTCACAGTGACGCTACAATATGAAAATAAAGCAAAATAAATATTTTTATTGTAACATGCTATTATAAAACTAGATTTAATCCAACGAAACCAACTGTCTAAACCCCGTTACTTTTGAGCCACACACACACACACACAAAAAAGGTACCACAAAATGCCAATGATCTCTAAAAATATCTGGCAGTTAAAGGGTTAATAGCTAGTAAATTGTAAAGTGAATCAAAGGAATAGTATTCACTTAAAGATTTGATGTTGTTTTGTCTTTTGCCAACAAAGTTTTTTTTTAGTCATGATTTTAAAATATTGTTTCCATTTTGTAAGGCATATGTTGAATTCTTACATACTTGTATGGTAATTTCTGCTTCCCAATGAGTCTTTCACTAAATTTCAATTGTAATATAAAGTAATATTAGGGAGTCAAGGGAATAGATAGTTCAGGATATTGTTCGACCTATATTTGAAATATCAGGGGCCGCGGATCGTTTTTGAAAGTGGGGGGGCCTTGGTTGAAAATTTTCAAAATCCACCTCTCACCCTCACCCCCACCACAAAAACTCCTCGGATTTCGGCCACTCGATTTTCAAATTTCGGAAATTATAAAAAAATTATAAAAATGACAAAAATATTTTGACAAAAAAAAAAAAAAAAAAATTAACTGCCAAAAAGTTAGGGGGCCTTGGCTTGATAAGACATGATATAAAAGCTTATTTGATAACATTGTCAAAAATAAATTGGTCAGAAGTTTTAATAATTTATTATCCCCATCATACTATATAACTTCCCATCAGCTTTATTCTATAGTTTAAATATTTTCCAGTTATGGTTATAAGTTTGTTGATGTGTAATACTCAAGTTATTAAGTAAACATTATTTAGACTGGCTATCACTTATTATTCTAGTTTATCAGTCTTATCTGTCCAATATGTACTGAGCAAGGCATGTCAACTTGTTAATGTCCAGACTACTTAGTTTAAACTTGACCTTTGTCCACTACACTATTATAAGATAGCTTGTCTTGTATGAAATTCATTGCGACAGTGTGTTTTATAGTTAAGTTGGATCCTTGTGCATTTAGGATTTAAGGGAATTTGGAAGAATTATTGGATATCAGAAGAACTTGTATTTTAAAGTGAAATCTTAGATAAACTGGCTAATTTCTAGGAAAATGTTGATATTGGAAAGATTGGTGCAGATTTTATCAGTTTTCTATTTTAAGTGGTTCAGTGGTTGACTCGAAACGGTTTATATTGTACAGTTTTCGACTAAAATAATTCAGTGGTTGACTGAACGGTTTATATAATACTATGGGTTTGTTTCAGCTGATTGCTATTCCGGTTCACAAACAACATGACTACCAAGTAGCTGCTAATATTATGAGAGACAGTAATGATGCTGTTCATCAAGATGTGAAACAGCTAACATCTAAAATAAGTCCTTCAGATGTAGTCGCCTCGACTTCCAGTAAGTTTCTTTCTTTTTTTATTCTAAGCCTATGCATTCTTTTGTTGATGAGTTTGACCTATGTTTTGCATGGATTCAACTCAAAATTCAATAATACAAGTTAGAATAAGGTATAGAATGTTTTTCATGTACACCCGAAAAAAGTAGGTGTAGACCAGGCCTTCTCAATTAATTTTTGTAATGGGCCAAATAGAGCTTAGCCAGCATAGCGTTTAAACAGAAAGGATCACTCTAGAGGGGCCATTCTCAAGGGTGTCGCGGGCCGCCATTTTAGAAGGCCTGGCGTAGACATTATTCAAAATGGCGGGAATTCGAAGAAGAGAATCCAAATGATATATCTGTTATTGTGCACCTTTCAATTGATACTAGAACTGGAAAAACAAAACCTCAATCGAGCTCTACCCATGGAGGGTAAGTAACTCTTAATACAGACCACAATGTAATCAATTTGTTTGTTTATATTACAGATTTTGGTATGGCTGCTATAATTGTTGTATGTATTGGATTCTTGTTATTTATGATTATATTGGGAGTGATAAGAATTCGAGCTGTACATCGTAGAACACAGGTTGTACAAGTTGAAGAGAAACAAGAGATGGAATGGGATAATTCAGCTCTTAATATCACTGTTAACCCCATGGAGCAAGAGGTTAGTTTACATTTATCATATTAAAAATAAATTTCCATTAAGGAATGTCTGGATTATGGATTATAGGTTGTAACTTTGTACTTGCGATAAATTGTTACAAAAGCACAGGCACAGGGTGTATAAGTTTTAAATTTTCTTTATACAAACAAAATGCCGTAGCTTGTCGTACTTGTAAATAATGTGTTAAAACAAAAAAAAACACAATAATAAAATAAGTGTTGAAATTGTTGGGGAAAAACCCCTCAAAAATAAATATTAAGTTTTCGCCATGTCTCATTTTTAAGATGGCAAATTCAGTAAGAACTTATGGTGTTTAAAGGAATACTTCCACTTTGAATGAATTTTTAAACTTTGTCAATAACAATATGTAATCATATTCATCATTGGACTTGTTTACCTCAAAAACATTGCAAATCTGAGAAAAAATAACTTTGTCAAAAATAGTGAAATTTCTATTTTATGTGTGTTCTTCCTCATCCCAATAGTGAAGAAATTTTGGATATAAAACTCCATTTCATTTTATTTCATTTTATTTCATTTTATTTCATTTTATTTAATTTCTATTTTTAGCAAGTATTTGAGTATGAAGAGAATGTACAACAAGCATTAAGAGATGAGACAGATAGTGAAGATGATGGTAGTGATTTCCATGATGAATTAGATAGTTCCGACGAAGAGCCCCGTGCTCCCGGTAAAGATCAGCTAGAATGGGATGATTCCACGCTCAGTTTCTGAAATTAATTCCTTGTTATTTTGTTTGGTGTTTCGATGGCTTTAAAAAAATTATTTACAAAGACACAAACTCTTCAAAATATTCCATCATCTGTTAATTAAGGTGGGATGAATTATCCCCCTTGTTGTTCAATTTGTACCATTACGACTAGGTATTGGATCAGATAGCTCAATTTAGAGTTGTGTTTTACTGGTGATTAGAATACCGTATTATCATGTTTCATAAATTCTTCTTAAAAAATAATATTAAATTTCATAATTTCAAACTTTTTTCCAAATTTTCCAAAATCTGATATAATATGCTCCTTTTTTTTTGCACTAAAATTGGATTTCCTGACTTAAATTTCACACAGATAGAGAAATATGATCCCTATTGATGCATACTGAAAAAATGAAAATTTGGACGCATGAAATTATGAGATTACTCTATTCCTTTAATTATAATATGATCATGATTACAACTAATTAGCTTTAAGTCTCATTAATTATGCATAATATCATTTTAAAGTGATCATATCCAGTAAAAAAATAACTAACTTTGGCACAATCTAATGCACAATTTTTGAACAATTCAACAAATTATCCAGTTTACCTGGTCTCAAATACTGCTTGATTTTTGAAGGTTGTTAGAGCCTCTTAAATATGTAACCCATGATCCACTAGGCCAATATCGGCATTATCTCATCCAGCAGTATCATTAGTAGTAATTTCAACGAAACTGCATTGCAACTGAAATTTGATTTAATTCATTTAACATCATAAATTATGTAGATATCAAAATATATTCTTGCACTCTTTGTTATTGTGATTAATCTAGTGAGGTTGTTTCTCAAGCTTTTTCAGACGTTTCAGTAATCATGTATATTTTTGCTCTTGGCGTATCGTATATATATGTATTGTTAGCTTTAACTAATTGGACACTTTCTTAAACTGAATTGTAGCACGAGGATTCTAAAGCGGGTCTTAATTTTTTAATTTCGAAAAAAAAAAATACCCCAAAATTTGTTCATTTAATATTGACTTTTGATAAAATTTGAATTATATTGAGATTTGTTTTAAGACTTCATGGTAGCTTTAATAAGATCACTTTTAAAGCTGCTGAAAAACAATTTGGTCACTCTGTCGCAGTTCAGTTTAAATATTGATTTTAATCACTTTTTTTTATCCTAGTTATATTATTATTGTTTTCTTTTATTGTTGTTATTACATATTTCAAAAAATGCTTACATACAAAGCATTTTTTAACCAGAATGTGATTTTAAGTTTGGTTTGGCAATAATGTGAATTTGTTCCTACTTTTACTGCTATAATTCTGTTACATAATTTTTTTCCATTTTAAAAATTGGCCATTTTTTTAAAGTAATTTTTAAACCTTTCGGATGCAGTTCCTTTTTTTTGAAGAAATTCTATTATCTAACCAGTGCAATAAATGTAGGAATGAATACATGTTACATGTAAGTTTTTAACATTCCATCCTATTATGGAAGGGGAGGAGATATTGAATGGTACTCAAATAAGACCACACCCATTTTCTGTAGCCACACCCCTTTGGATTTGTATTGGGTGATTTGTTTGAAATTTGATAATGGGTGTCCATTGAATTACAAAATTTTAAATTGACAAAGGGAAATCCTGATTTCAGTGGGATCATTATACAACGCAAGAAAATGGGGATCTAAGCATTAAATGGGAGGAGCCTGTCTGTGTGACAGAAATGACCAAAGTGATTATTGACCAATCCCTGTGTAAAATGTCCCCTCCCTCTAGAATCTGACCGACCCTAAGAGTGCTGCTTGATAGTTGTGTATAATTGTTAGTGACCCTTAGTTCTGGTTGTAATTAATTTATGTGACCCCACCCCCAAATATTGTAGTGACCATCCCTCCATAGTGTATCTTGTGTATTTATAATAATAGGAATTGAAACAGTTATCTATCTTCTTCTGAAATTTATCTTTATTTTACTCAGTTTTATACCTTGTGGTTAAATTTCATCTAACAGCTTATAGAATTTCATTTTTGTAGCAAATCTGGTTCTTGAAAAATAATTTTGTCCTTAATGGACCTAAAAGAAAATTGTCAGTCCTCTTTGAAATTATTTGAATTCTGCAATAGAAATTTTGAAATATCTTAAGGTAAGGTAGATAACTAACAATTCTTATCAATTATTTGTGGTCTGTCAACATAATTTCCCCCTTATCAATGTATAATAATTTGAATATGTAAATTAGGTGAAAAGATGTACATCTGCATATTTTAATGTATAGTTAATTAATGTATGTATTTAAATTCCCAAATCACTGACGAAAAAAAAAATTTGCTTTAATTCATATAAATTTTAAGAAAAGTATTTTTCTGGATGTAATCTTTAAACTAAACTTTACCAGTTAATAGAGCTCAATTCTAGATACGTATATTTTCTGATAAATACAAGGGGAACCCAATGTCAGATTCTAATTTTAAAAAGTGATACGGATAGCTAGAATTGAGCTCTACTAGTAGGTGAAGTAAATATTGAATTGATTGCATCCTCAATTTGAAATTTGATTGACATTTTAAACTCAAAACTTTTAAAATTTATTTCAAATCATGGAGCATTGAGCAGAGCAGAATAATTTTATTTCTCTTATAATAATTTTTTCAAATTTATAATATCCTATGTTATTCAGTAATATCAAAGTTTAAGGTTGAAGTCGTGGAGTGATATCAAAGTTTAAGGTTGAATTCATGGAGTGATATCAAAGTTTAAGGTTGAATTCATAGAGATATCCGATTTAAGGTTGCACCATCGAATGATATCAAAGTTTAAGGTTGAATTCATGGAATGATATCAAAGTTTAAGGTTGAATTAATAGAATGGTATCAAAGTTTAAGGTTGAAGTCGTGGAGTGATATCAAAGTTTAAGGCTGAATTCATGGAGTGATATCAAAGTTTAAGGTTGAATTCATAGAGAGATATCCGATTTAAGGTTGCACCATCGAATGATATCAAAGTTTAAGGTTGAATTCATGGAGTGATATTAAAGTTTAAGGTTGAATTCATGGAGTAATATTAAAGTTTAAGGTTGAATTCATGGAGTGATATCAAAGTTTAAGGTTGAATTCATGGAGTGATATCAAAGTTTGAGTTTAAATTAATGGAATGATATCAAAGATTAAGGTTGAATTCATGGAATGGTATCAAAGTTTAAGGTTGAATTAATAGAATGGTATCAAAGTTTAATGTTGAATTCATGGAATGATATCAAAGTTTAAGGTTGAATTAATAGAATGGTATCAAAGTTTAATGTTGAATTCATGGAGTGATATCAAAGTTTAATGTTGAATTCATGGAGTGATATCAAAGTTTAAGGTTGAATCAATAGAATGGTATCAAAGTTTAATGTTGAATTCATGGAGTGATATCAAAGTTTAATGTTGAATTCATGGAGTGATAACAAAGTTTAAGATTGAATTCATGGAGTGATATCAAAGTTTAATGTTGAATTCATGGAGTGATAACAAAGTTTAAGATTGAATTCACGGAATGATAACAAAGTTTAAGATTGAATTCATGGAATGATAACAAAGTTTAAGATTGAATTCATGGAGTGATATCAAAGTTTAAGATTGAATTCATGGAATGATATCAAAGTTTAAGATTGAATTCATGGAATGATATCAAAGTTTAAGGTTGAATTCATAGAGAGATATCCGATTTAAGGTTGCACCATGGAATGATATCAAAAGTTAAGGTTGAATTCATGGAGTGATATCAAAGTTTAATGTTGAATTCATGGAATGATATCAAAGTTTAAGGTTGAATTTGTAGATCACTTAAAGGAAAGAAGGATTTTAATTTATTTATAATCAAAATATTTGTATTTTTTATAAGTTTCTAGCAGATGGTGCTCATGGTTATTTTATTTATTTGTCCTTCTATTAGCCTACCTTTCAGAGGTGTCAAGTATGGTTCAAATCTTTTGAAATTTGATCTGAAAAACCAAATCAAGGATTGCAAGAGAATAATACTGAAAGTGATGGTTAATAAGGCTGCTGCTAAGTTCAGTGCTTCATGCTACAACATTATCATTCATTATTAAACTATGTGGTTGGTTGTCATTATTATTATTATTATTTGGAAGATACAAAAATTGTTCCCCCTCGTTCACTGTTAAAATCTGTGTTTGTGCGTTTTGTATATATATCGTCTTCCTTAATAAAAAATAATCCGACCACAAATTAATTTGTTCATTTCTTAAAAATGTGTAGGGTTATTTGCAAATAATGACTTATTTAACGTGCACAGACTATAGAGGTGGCCCAAATTAATAAAGCTCCCAGAGCCATGGCCCTAACTAGGGCAAAATAGGGAATGTAGGGCAAGGGTTGTTGTATTGTGCCTCCTCATCATCAGGAGGTCAGATGCATTTGACCACAAGCAACCACAGACCTAAACAGCAAAATATAGTTAAATTATAGTTGGGCTAGAACAAAAATGATATACATCCTCAGGCCCCCTGAAAAGCACCCCATGGCCTCCAGGTTGGGAACCACTGTTATAGAGCATGCGGTTTCAGTTCGTACTAAACGTTCGTTCCATCTCAACCATGGTTAACAGGAAAAGCTCCAGGATTTCCTTTCTATCAGTCAGTGAAGAAAATAGCTATTTGAACAGATATCCCCAGTCACATCTGTTCAAATAGCTATCAAAGGCTAGGAATAGATTCAGCAAGTTTCGGACTAAAGGCAAGGTAAGGGTGGATACTTTAGATATACCAGAATCACACATTCACTAGTGATATGGTGATATCTAAACTTTCTCGTCGACTGCTATCACCTTTTATCTTCCAGTGCTTCCAGACGAGATTGATGTTTAGATTACTTCCTGGAGCGTGGTCATCACATCAATTCTGTCTTTCTGTGGAAAACACTGTCAGATAGGCCGATAGGACGCCGACAGCAAGATGGACAGTCTCAATTGATATTATATCATAAAGACTTTACCATAGATTGGCCTTATTGTTTTCAAACAGCAATTACTTAGCCTACGGTAATTTTTCGTACTTGTAAACATAATGTTCTAGCCCATCGGATCCACTCAAGTACCCCAAAAAAAAACTTTGAAAAAGAGTTAAGACTTCCCCACACGCCAGTCCGTTAATGAGTTCGTAGCCCCAACCAGTGAGTCCGTCACCCCGTCAATGAAGCCGCCCTGCTCACAAATCATTTAAAGGTATAAATGACATAACAGTTGTTTAATTAATATTTCATTTATTCAGTATATTTTAACAAAATGTCTACAATCTTTCTCTTTGCTTTCTTTGTATAGGTACAGCTGTTGGTGTAGTAGGCCTATACGTTGTGTAGTAGGAGATCTGATCTGTATATTTGATTATGGGCTCCAAACTTCTTGACTGCGTTTCTAAATAATCTTCAATTAAATCTTCATTGTCTATGTTTCCAATGGCCTACACTAAAAATCAACACGCCGCATGGGGGCGCTGATAAGCAACTCGGTCTTTGATAAACCGGAAATAGAACTGTGTCTGTATCTAGACGCTTTGTAGCGGGATCTGTCAAAGTGTCGACAGCTTTCTGACGTCAAGACCGAGTTGCGTATCAGCGCCACCTCGCGGGTTAGTACTGGATTTACCCCATTTGGTTGATAAATGAATTATTAAAGCCCTTATTTTCATTTGAATATTCAGTTTCATCAACTGTGACTAGACTCTCTGTCATCTCTCAGTGAAACACATCTAATTCAGCATTTGTTTTAGCCAATTCTTTTTCCATTTGAATTTTCCTTAATTCAGTTTGGCGAGAGACTTCTAAATCATGATATTTCAACTCTGTTTCTAGAACAGCTTTCCTTCATGTAGCATTTAATCTTATAGAAGCTGATTTCTTAGAACCAGCTCTTGAAATTCCTCTTGAAGAGCATCTTGATTTAGACGAACTGCCCGATCTTGAGTTAGACTATCCATTAATGTCCTCTCTAAATGGAGGCTAACTAACAGGAATTCTTGCAAACGAGATGATATTTCCGCTGGATCTTGTCGACATTTTGGGGTCTTGAATATAATCTTTCTTACATGTGGTAAATTTATCTTTTCTTCAGTTTAACGTCAATCCATAACAAATACATGAATTTCTCACGGCGCTTTGCATAAAATAAAGTCTTGATTCTCCACTCAAGTTAAGTTTTATAAATGTTAATAATGTTTATATATTTACCGTTGTTTCATTGAATTAATGTCCTTTCCAAATACACAAACACATCTTTTACTTCTTTATTAAGATGTATCCAAATTCCAAAAGTGTTTTACTGTAACGGCTGGAGATCTTGAACTGATTTGAAGTAGCTTTCATTATGCAGGCTTGTACTTGAATTCCCCGGGTTGGTCGTATTGGAATACTGAACTTGTATAGAATAAATTCTTCAATAAATAGTTTTAATCTATAAAAGTACGTTAAAAACTTTACGGTGGTAGAATCTTGAAAAAATAAAAATAAGAAATGCGCTTGGTTGATGCTTGTTTACAGCGTCATCATGGAATCATGGCCTATTTACGTCATTTTGCGTAAATAAAATACGCAAACAGCACTGATTTTAAAGAGATAGAACCCCACAAAATAGATTTGATAAAAAGACATGCTCACAGTAATTACCTAGAGCATGTTGTGTTGGTTAAGAACCTCGCGCACTCCTATGTGTGGGTTTTATGTTACTTTCCTATTTTGTTAGGTTTTACGTCCCATGGAGGTAGGTCAACCCCGGTCAACTCTTTCCAACACAGCATAATGACAATCGACACTTCCTTATATACCCAGGATCTTTTTTTGAAAACTTTTTTCTGGTGCCACGGAACGGTACCATTAATTATTTTACCATTATTCTTAATTTTCAGAATAAATCTGAATCTTTCAATACGTAGTGAAATTGTTTTTCTAAATATTGCATATTTTTCCAAAATTTTAGAAAATTTATATTAATTGTTAATGGCATTTTTCTTAGAATTTCAAGGAATTCTGAAAACGCAGTTACCAAACGTTGCGGAAATGTCGTAACAATCGATTGACGTTGCGTCGTTAAGTCGTAACTATATGACGTTAAGCCATTGTGAGTTCAAGGCTTGGCGTCAACTCAGCGTGGCCGCAAATTCGTGATTATATATCAGTCTTGGGTGGTGTAGAACCTATCCGAGAAGAACAACAAAATTCTGATATAGATAGCAAACTTCTCTAATAATGAATATTAACTAAGATAGCTTGCCAGGCAAGGTAATATTCATCCACTGACACCTTTGTTTGAAAAAGAACATAAGCCTATGGAATTTGGTCAAAATTGTTTAAGAACTAAAGCTTTTACGAGCTAAAAATCAAACACAACAATAAGCCTAAACATACATTTCTAAAATTCTCAAAAAAATTCAGGGCAAAAATTAATTATTAAATATTACTTATTTAATATCAATCATTAAATATCAATTATTAAAATATCAATTATTAAATATCAATTATTAAATATTATCATTACATTATTATTAGATATTAATTACTATTTATTAATTATTAATTATTAAATGATAAAATGTAAATTTGTGCTTTCCCGAACCCGCGGGCATTATGTCAACTAATCCTTCGAAACCATGCATTATCCTACAATTAGGCTAATCATTAAATATTAGTCATTAAATATCAATTAATAAATATTAATTATTAAATATCAATTATTAAATATTTTCGATTTTCCTGATTTTCAATAGGATTCTTCCTTGGGTGAGGTATTGAAAATTGAACGTGTTTTTAAGAACAAGGGCAATAAATCATATATTTTTCGATTTTGCTGATTTTCATTAGCTTTTATCTTTGGGTGATTACAAAAACTCGTCGAGATACGTCTAGAATCGTGCCTTCTAGAGTGTGAACGAGCTTAAAATTGAACACATTTTCAAAAACAAGGACAATAATTCATAGTCAATATTTTTTTTATTTTCGATAGGGTTCATCCTTGGGTGATTACACATAGAATTGTGCCTTTTAAAGTATTTACGAGCTCAAAATTGTAATCGTTTTCAAGAACAAGGGGAAAAATTCATTGTAAATATTTTTTTGATTTTGCTGATTATCAATAGTGTTTATCCTTGAGTGATTACAAACAATCGAAACAAGTTTCGTGCGAATCTGTCAAGAATTGCGCCCTGTACATGCAGTGTTTATGAGAATTTATGCATAATTTGTCATCTCGAATTTACCAGGGCTTGCCATGCAATATAACATACGCCCACTGGCATCTGTCAGAATTGATAATATCTTAATTAACGATAATACAAAATTTATGTTATCAACGTTCACCGAAATCCAAATATCACACAAAGTTTCATCAAAATTGCGCTCAATCAAATATTAACGCGTTTTTACAAAGCCAAGGGCAATAAATCAAAAACCTTTAATCGAAAATATGTCAAATTTGAACTTGACCGAGATCTTATTAATCTAAAGGATCAAGCCAAGTTTCATCAAAATCAGATGAAAAATATAGTCTCTAGAGTGCTCACAATCAAATTTGTACGTGTTTTTACAAACTCAAGAGTAATAATAATTCAACTGAAACTGTTCATCAAAAATACGTGAAATTTGAACTTCACTGTTATCTTATCAATCTTAAGCATTATATCAAATTTCATCAAAATCAAATGAAAAATGTAGTCTCTAGAGTGCTCACAATCAAATTTTGACGCATTTTTACAAAGTCAAGGGCAATAACTCAAATTGCCGCCAAATACGCCTAACGAAAAAGCCTTAAATTTAATCAGGATAAAACTAAACTTTCTCAAACCTTGCGATTTAGGTCCAATAACATCCATTTTAAGTTTCAACAAAATTGGTTGAAAACTAAGATAGAAATAGCATATTCAAGATTTTGAGGCAATGGCAATAACTCTGCTACTAACGGTCGAAAATAGCTCAAATTCGAACTTGATCTTTGTTTTCCGTTCGTCACTCCGTCACCATGTTCCTTCAGCAACGGCTATCATTTCATTTGTTTACATTAATCTGTTGCTATCATGATAAGATTTTCTCGTCATTAACTTTGATTGGTCGAACGATTTTTGTTCGAACAGTTATATTCCTTGTAACAAATTATTGCGGGAAAACTTTCGAATGACAAGACGTCAAATTTCTTGCATCAAATTTACCTTGTGATAATCGAGTCTCAGCGGTCATAAATTGAATGTGACGTATAGTGTTTTTTTTCAAACAAGGTTATTAGTTGATAATGACGAGAAAACCCCGCCAATCCAGCAACGGTAGATAATGCAAATGTCTAACATTGCTGAAGGAACATGCTCC
The DNA here is from genome assembly GCA_029955415.1 of Lottia scabra. Taxonomy (NCBI): domain Eukaryota; kingdom Metazoa; phylum Mollusca; class Gastropoda; family Lottiidae; genus Lottia; species Lottia scabra. The sequence goes on along the minus strand of JARJEI010000011.1, from coordinate 207,018 downwards.
GTCACTGGAGTCGCATCAATGCGTCGATGCTGCCTTACAATTTTATAACTTTTGTTAAAAGTAGCATAACGCAAGGTTGGACTAAGTTGTCAGAACCAATGTTTAGCTGAGATAGCTCCAAGAAACCCAATGGTCCGACTCCGAGGACCCAGAGCTGCTAAATCCGCCCCTGGCATAACGTTTTCGGAAAATCTCTCGAACTGTTGGTCCATATATCTTCTTCCTTTACACTTTAACACCACTGCAGGCCCGTAGGAACAGGCAGGGGGGGGGGGGGGAATCCGCCCCCCCCCCCCAATAATTTTGACATTAATGACTGAAGCAATACAAAAAATGAATTCTGCACAACCCCCTTGAGAATGATTTTTTGCACATTTTGCCCCCCCCCCCCCCCCAATATGAAATTGCTTCCTACGGGCCTGCACTGCTAGCATATTTAGTTCCCCGAAACAGTTCATTTAGAATTAAACAATAACTCATACATGTACATTCAATATGGAACGAAATGGAACTAATATTGTGCGTAAAGGCCGCCGCACATTGAACGATTTTTTGACGCCGACTATAACGGCGTCAAAAAATCGTTCAATGTGCTTTGGCTTCCCACAGCGGCTAATCAGCTAGTGTACGGGTCATCCCGATAATTTGTCGTGACCTGGATTGAAGTCAACCAATTGAATTTCAGGTTTATATTTGGCGCCATACGACAGAATCTCAGAAAACGACTGCTAGAAGTGCCCCAGTCGCGATAAAAAGTCGATAAGTGTGCTTTGACTGCACGCTCCGATAATTTGACGCCGTCAGAAAATCGTGGGGCATTCCGTCAAAAAATCGTTCAATGTGCGCCGTCCTTAAGGTTCACAAGAGTTTTGCATTTTAAGCATATTATAGATTTCTTTACAACGTGTAAGCAAATACTAGTTTCCGAGTAAGCTATTTTTCTAAGTGACAATTTTATTGTCGTACTTCAAGAGATTATTTAAATAATGAAATAACCATACTTTGGCAAAAAATCACAAGTTTGCAGCAATTGTTTAATAAAATAACACTGATATTTAAAGTTTTTGTTGATTATATTGAATTTTCCAATTATTCATAACCATATATTATTGAAGCCCTGGGCACAACTCGTGGTAATTAAATAACTTTTTCTCAACATTAATCTTCTCAGATCGCTTCGGTAACTGAAGAGTGAAATTGGGTTTTTCAGAATGAAATATACGATAGTTTAGTGGAGCGGTCGCTAATCTTTACAAGAAAGTGTCAAAGTCCTACATGAAAGGAGTTTTACGTTGTTGCTACCAGAGGCTCAAAATAATGTCTGACTGAACATGTCATGGTCCCCCAACCCAGAATGTTCAACACGGTTCCCCCCTGTCAGTGATGCAGGTCGGAGGGGCTGACATGGAAAAAGCGTCTAGAACAATAAACCGAGGTCCCGTGTGCTATTGGCTGTGCACGTTAAAGATCTCTCGACAGTTGGAAATCGAAAATAAGAACAGGCGCTGTCCTGGCAAAATTTCCCCCATAGCACACTGCATGGCTTATGGCTTTTGCCCGTCCTCAATTAGCCCATATAGTACATAAAAGTAAGACGTAAAACTTCATTCAATCCAATTCCCAACCCAGAATGGATCTCATCTCCAGATTAAAAAAAAAAAAAATTTCTATGTTCACGGACGATCAAACAAGAGTACCCAAAACAATTTAGCCAGTGGCGGAGCAGGGGGCAGCCCCCCTCCCCCTTTGCAGCTCAAATGGCAAGTTTGTGTTTTTTTTGGGGGGGGGGGGAGGGGCAAAGCGTAGATTAGAATTTCTATATTCTATATTAGAAATTCGGGCAACCTCAGATATCCCCCACTCCGTTAACCTGGCTCCGCCTCTGAATTTAGTAGCCTATACCAGTCCCCATGATCTATTCGTTTTAACTTTTACAAATTATGCGTCTAAAGCATCTGGAAAGTAAATTATATATTTGAGAACGAAACTAAAGATGGTTTATTGAGAAGATCATTGGTCATTTTTAAGATAGACTTATATCCCAAGATTCAATTGAATTGAGGTTGACATCACAGCAATCTGTGATTAGATTACATTTCGTTTCGGTTATTTTTTGATTGTCGACTCCATGTAATCTAACCACTTTTATAAGGCGAGCATCTTCTGGTGACGAATTATCTATTATAGCACGTGCCACCCTTCCGCCAATCAGAACAACGTTTATATTTGAATATTTTGTATTACGTCATAATTTGGACTGCTGTGTTGCTTTACTTTCTGTTTCGTCTTCCCACAATGCATATCAATGCATAGACTCGCAATCTTGAAGGTAGTTTTGATTGGCTGAAATTTTCGTCACCAGAAGAAGCTCGCCTTATATAAGTGGTTTGATTACATACAGTCGACACTAAAAAAATAACCGAAACGAAATGTAATCTAATTTTAATTAGATTGACATTACAGTGTCACTTTTATAATTTTTTTTAGTTTAATCTGGATCTAGAAAGTGAATTCGGGTAATCATGTTGAATTTTAACGCATGCAGTTGCTTAAAATAAAACGCTGATTGGTTAATGAATTTGTCACCCAATGAAAAGAGGATATTCCGGTGTGGGATGACGATAATCCGATTACGTTGTGTTTTTCTCCTTGTTACAATAAACCAATTAACATTCGGCAACATTCGGTAGTTTCCGTTAAGCTGCTTAGCTTAATTTTCATGTTGGAACGATTTACTGCTTATCTGGGGCACAGCTAAAAATAATATGAAGCATTTGTGTTGGTCAGGCAACTACTGTCCAAATAGGAATCTGAACGTCTGAGAACTTTAGCGTCTAGTCGTTCGGATGGGACAATAAACCGAGGCCCCGTGTGCTATTGGCTGTGCACGTTAAAGATCCCTCGACAGTTGGAAATCGAAAATAAGAGCAGGCTAATGCCGCTGTCCTGGCAAAATTTCCCTCATTGCACACTGCATGGCGTTTGTCCGTCCTCAATTAGCCCATATAGGTGCAGAGAGAAGGACGTAAAACTCCATTCATTTCATTTTTTCTAGTTCATATCATTATCAGGCTACTCCAGAAAAAGTTGACCAGGTTATGACGCCACTATCGTAATTGCCATTTATCTTGAATACACAAACCGAGTCTATAAAACGTCTTTTCAATTCCTTTAAGATAATATAGAGGATCTAAAATGATATTTATTTGTTTTCTTTTCTTACATAACGGGACTGTCTTAACGGTAGTTTGTCTGGTTGGGCCGTTCTTTGATGTGTTTTATATATGTGCTAACATTATCATGTCAAACAGTCTTGGCAAGAGATAAATACGAGAAAATCCTCTGCTTTGGTCAACAATTATCTTCGATTCACGCCATCGATACCATTAAAGATATTAGACTTATTTGATAAGCCTATCATGTAATATGGTTTACTTCTGATATTGATATATTATAAGCTAGCAGACACAAAGGGCGGAATGTATATTAGAAACGGCAATGTATATATCCATAATTTGATAAATTTCATAATAATAACTTTTACTATGTGAGAAATCTACTCAAGGCTACTTTGTTTTCAAAACACGATTCGTACGTTAATAATATTTGTTTTTACATCTCAATACAGTAGATCACAGGTCGAAGTGACGTTAGGGTCAGGTGGACTGTTGACTTCAGACACTGAAGTTAAAGCTGAGGAACAATGAATTTTCTCGAGTCCCACTCCCTAACTAAATAGAAATGTAAGTGTCAGAATTAAAGGCTTTACTCATTCTATATTCGGGTCGCATTATAAACCGCACTTAGAGTGAAGAGACATAACTACAACGAATCGCTCCATTCATATCTCAGGTAGATATACTTAGTAGTTCCGATCTTTGCCTATTGAATTGAAATTACATCAAGGTCTTGGTTGCGTCCAGGGGCGGACTGGGGCCGTGACGCGGCCATGGTTTTTTTTTCCATCGACCGGGCCACTTAAGTTTGCCGAGCGTAGGGGTCTTAACAGGACAGATCCACGTTTTTGTAAAGGGGGGGGGGGGGCGTAGATGCATATTTGTCGTGGGGACAATTTTTTTGACCCTTTTTTTGGCTTAAAAACATAGAATAAGTATAAATTGTACTAATTTAACGGTTTTTGACGTGGGTTAGACATTTTTGATTTCGTATTCTCCCCATTCTTAAAAAAAAAAGACAAAGTAAAGGGGGGCGAACCCCTCTACGACCCCCTGGATCCGCCACTGCTTAAGGGGTCCTCCCCCCAAAAAAATTGAAAAATTACTACCATAAAGGTGATTTCCGAGCGCCTCCAGCCGATTTCGGCCACTTTCTTTTGAAATTTTGAGTAGACCTATAAGTCCAATTTTTTTTTTTTTTTTCAAAATATAAATTTTTTTTATTGGTCATTTTTCACAAACCGGCCCCGTGCAAACCGGCCCGCTTGGCTTTAGCCATGTGGACATGCGGCCCAGTCCGCCCCTGGTTGCGTCCCTTGAAAGACATTTTTCAGAATAGTTTGTGCCTTGTAGTACTATAGGGATAGGTTGAACCAGCAGAGCGTTACCCATGAATTAAATCACAGAATGCAGGGGAACATTATTGGAACAAAACTACATATAATTGGAAATAAAATTTTCAAACTTGGTCAATAGGAGTACTATTCATCAGGGAACAAACCAAGTGGCATAACTATAAAACAGATTACCTAAATAATCTGATAAATCCAGAAAACTATGTTTAAATACAATATTTGAAAAATGCCTTAATCCAATTTAAGACATTTATCAATAATAATCTGTAATTGTATGGAAATTACATAGTTTTATGGGTTTATTTCATTCTGTTTGTATACTTTGGACACTGTTGATGAATATACTCTTATTGATCAAGTTTGAGAACTGAATTTTTTTGATAATTCTAAGAGGTAGTATTCCTTTAAAACTGTTGAGCTAATACCTCAAAAAACATGACGTATGCAAAGTGTATTCCACTGCCGATTTATAAACCATTGCTATCAACGATCATGAATAATACACTTGGTTAGTAAAACAACGGCGATTCTTCTCGACAAAACGAATTAAACCATGATTTACTGTAAATAGAAACCTTTGATTTCAACCCCGAGAACACTTAAAGGGACATATCCGTCTTCTGGATTTATTTTTTGACAGACCAAACCAAACTAAACCAAACTCTTTGGTGTACCACAAATGGTGAGAGCAGTGTGTTCACCATCCGTTTCAGTTTCATGCTAGTGGAACTTGGCTTGCCCCCCTGGAAGCTCTGGGGTTTTAGCTATTATAGACACACTGCAGGGAGGCTATTCGAAGCTATATTTTTGGGTTTTCTTGAAATTTATGCCTGCGGTCGGTCACCCTTTACCGACGGCCCTTTTTTAACCCACGGATATCAACAATCAATAAAAATTACACTTACACCAATACTACATGATAACTTTACACTTTAAATACTACTTGATAACTTTACACTTTAAATACTACATGATAACTTTACACTTTAAATACTACTTGATAACTTTACACTTTAAATACTACATGATAACTTTACACTTTAAATACTACATGATAACTTTACACTTTAAATACTACATGATAACTTTACACTTTAAATACTACACGATAACTTTACACTTTAAATACTACTTGATAACTTTACACTTTAAATACTACATGATAACTTTACACTTTAAATACTACTTGATAACTTTACACTTTAAATACTACATGATAACTTTACACTTTAAATACTACATGATAACTTTACACTTTAAATACTACTTGATAACTTTACACTTTAAATACTACATGATAACTTTACACTTTAAATACTACATGATAACTTTACACTTTAAATACTACATGATAACTTTACACTTTAAATACTACATGATAACTTTACACTTTAAATACTACATGATAATTTTACACTTTAAATACTACTTGATAACTTTACACTTTAAATACTACTTGATAACTTTACACTTTAAATACTACATGATAACTTAACACTTTAAATACTACATGATAACTTTACACTTTAAGTACTACATGATAACTTTACACTTTAAATACTACATGATAACTTAACACTTTAAATACTACATGATAACTTTACACTTTAAGTACTACATGATAACTTTACATTAAAACACTAAGATATATGGATATACGAGGGGAGGCTGAAAAGTTCATAGCCTGACTCAGAAGGAGTTATGCCACAGTGATGAAACTTAGCATGCTTTAAATTCAACATTTTCCGATACTAACGACATGGTTTGTTTTTCAACATTGTCTCCCCTGCGGTTCACACACTTCTTCCAGTAGTGTTGGGGTGCTTGGATCCCGATGGTATAGAAGCTCTCATCCTGGTCACCAAAAAAGTCCTCAACAGCAAATTTGGCACCATCTGACTATTTTCTGTTCCCGAACATGAAAAAACACTTGGTTGGGAAGCAGTACCTGACTGATGATGAGGTCATATCTGCTGGAGAGGACTTTTTGGTGATCAGGATGAGAGCTTCTATACCACCGGGATCCAAACACCCCAACACCACTGGCAGAAGTGTGTGGACCGCAAGGGAGACAATGTTGAAAAATAAACCATGTCGTTAGTATCAGAAAATGTTGAATTTAAAGCATGCCAAGTTTCATCACTGTGGCATAAATCCTTCCGAGTCAGGCTATGAACTTTTCAACCACCCTCGTACTACTTCTGCATTTATTACATACTACGTTTCGAAACACATACAGGTAACGTTATCAAGTAAAATGAATTAACAACAAAAAACCAACTTATAAACAATAGATAACTTTACACTTTAAAAGTATAATATCTAGTTTAATGATGTTTTTCTAAAATAATTTCCTAAGGTTTAAGTTGGAATTTCTGTTGACTTGATTAAGATAAAGAATGCCGATCTTGAGGAATTTGAAGGCTTAAATTGTCTCTTGGCTTGAATACTAATGAGATCACTGAGAGGAAAGCGAAATCTACCCATAACAATTCGTGATTTGCAATGAAACCTTACGTGCTGCAACTGACGCTGTATATTAGGACTTCTCACATGGTGGGCCAAGTCCGGTCCGCGACGCTCTTGAGAATGGCCCCTCTAGAGTGACCCCTTCCGCTAAAACGCTCTGATCGCTATGTCAGCTAATTTCTATTTGGTCTTTATATTGTATTCATTTATTCGTGCAGTATAGCCGTTGCTAAAGGAACATGAATATGCTCCAACAACCAACCATACACACACACACTTGTTGGCTGGATCACCTCTGCCCAATCGCCTACCTGGGGATCTCAAACCGACTCGGAACCATACAGACCAATCGTCGTAGAGAGGAAAGTTTAATTTTCTTCTTTCTGTCAACCCGCATTTTAATTTATATTAAAGGGACAGTCTGAATTTTTTATTTTTTTGCTCAAATTTGTGAAAACTTTACACCAAAATCTGTAACTATGTGCCCTTTAATGTATCTGAAAGTTTTAACTAAAAAAATCCAGCCGTTAATTTTTATACGCTAAAAACATGCTAATTTTTTTAAAAACCTTACGTAAGGTATTTAAGTGTGTTATGTTTTTTGGACGCTGATAGGAAACTACTGAACGGATTTGAGTAAAATAAACGCCTAATTGTAGAGAAATGTCTCTCTTGTGTTTCAGCCTGAAATATTGAGCCATTTAAAGGGCAAACACCAAAACTAGGTCAAATTGCTTAATTAACAATGAGTACTCCCTGTTTGTAATTAACCCTTTAAAACCAAATTCAGTTTAATCATAAGCATGCTTTAAAAATACTCTCAGGTAGCATTTGCGGTTTTTTTGATATTGGAAACTTTTTTCAAAATAGCAGAATGGCCCTTTAAATACAAGTTAACAATCAGTGAGTATATATAACGGAACATACTGAACCAGGGTTAAAAACCAAAATGTATATCTTTCAAAAGAAGTTATTATTATAACAAGGAGTTATATATATTATGTTTAGAAATCAACGACGACAATGGTCTGGATTCGATACAATTTGAATTGATTTTTTATTGAATGCCAATCAATTGTTTAATTTTTTATTTAAATAGCAACGTTTTATAATATACGTTTTGCCTCAAGGGAGGTAATTCTCTGCAATTTCATTTGACCATTGAGACTACTTATGAATTTGTTATAAAATTCAATTTTGATAAATTTCAATTATTAAGATCTAAAACGGATCGATTGAAATAAACCTGAGATCCATGAGAATAAGTCTTCGGAGTACTGTAAAACTCCCACAACAATCCTACAACTCTACGTTTCCTGCCTCTACACTCACATTCTCTACTTACCATTTCCCTTCAATCCCTTCCCTATCAACTCCTGCCTATGTAGTCCCCTTCTCCTTAAATCCTCCTATCCTATCTCTATATTACTTCCCCTATAACTCTAATTCCCTGTCTATTCTCCATTATGTTTACTTCTCTATACCCCTTCTCTCTATTCCCTGTTTTCTCCCCTTATCTCTACTACCGGACTTTCTAATGTTTATCCTCGGGTATATTATTCCTGTCTAATCTCAAGATTGGGAGCTGCGAGTTACTTATTGAATAATCCAGTTGCTCCCAGACTCTACCAATCCTTACCCGACCTCGCTTTAAAATAAGAAATGAATGAAAGAAACACTACAAGTAAATCGAGACAAACAGACAGATATTAAAAAACCGGAATATTTCCAGAATGGCGAAATTAGGCCAGCTTCATTGACAAGATTTGTCAGTTTACAGGACACAATACAGACTTAATGACAATAGAAAGTAATTCCTTGAAGAAATGTTTATTTGAGACTGAAGACAGAACTCCTATGGATGTTTTTACTGTAGTAGACTGAATTCGACATTTTTAATTTAAGAAATAGCATGGCAGATTCATTTTTTTTTATTTAGAACAAACCAATATCTAGAAAAGACGTAGGAGGTAGTACACATTATAATTATGTTACCAAAACCTTCCATACAAGTTGAAACTGTCTTCATATTTAAAGTGAGAGTACCTCTTAAAATGAGCATAAGATTTAAATTCTCAAACTTAGCGTTTCGCAATTAATATTTTTAATTGGACCTAACTAGAATCGTAATAGAATCCATTATATCCATAAAACTGAGTATCATAAATATGATATTAATAGTAATATTTTGGTAACGCTTAAAATTGCAAGCGTTTTTCAATAATAACATATTATGTAGTTATTGGAAAATTAAATATACGATAAAGTACAAACAGTAGGTAAAAAGTCGATATAATGAGAGTAAATGTAGCTACGTTTTGGGACTACATGTAATCCCTTTATCAAGCTAAAAAAAACAATATACATGAATAGGTATATTAGAGACGAAGAAATGATTACCCCTTTAACACTGAGAGTAAGTTATTGTGTACGGATGCTACCACTAATGAAATATGCCCTTGTCATATCACGAGACGGACAGTCATATCAATTTGGGAAATCCATGATCGAATCAAATTATCCACAAAGTAAAAAAAACTTAATTAAAGAATGTGTTTTGTGTGTGTCTATGGCGTAGGCTAGTTTATCAAATTAAAATAGCTAAGGATGTTCAAGCTAGAATGATAGATATACGATGTCAGTCAAATAACCATGATTCTATTGAAGAGACAATATTTCAACAAATGATGCAGGAAAGAAATACTACATTACAAAGAATATAAAGGTCAGGTTTTCTGGCTGTGACATGAACATGACGATCAAACCAATTTTGAAATTTTTTTAATAAAGAAAATCAATAGAGGTTTTTGGCCTCATGTGTATCATAATCCTACAATTCTCAACTGTTTGCAAGAAAATGTTTATCTTTTACAAGCTTTGATTAGTTAAGAATAACGTCATTTTAATGCGACGTCGATAGAAAACTTGTTAGATTACAATGGGTGCGAAAAATATCAGAAAAAAAAGAGCAGAATATAATATTGATTGTACCTATAATTCTATCATTTGCGTCACATGCTTTGATTTCTATGATTATGCGATCATCGGGTCAAATTTTGGAACTGCATGAACCAATTGTTGTGTAAACATACAAATACTGCTGTCATGTTTCTGAAAGCACCATCAAGAGCTGTTGACTCTAAGTGCAAGGACTTGCACTCTTATTTAAGATAAGATCATTAAGAACTATCAGCTTGCCATATTTGGATCTTTAAATTCAACTTTTATGATTTAATGTTCCAGTCATCTCATTGGTTAATCACTAATAATAATCTGAATTAAGTTTTATTATCCAATCAGATCACTTCATTCCTTAAAATCTGAATTTTCATTTTTGTTTATATTTCAAGAATAAAGCCATTAACCTATGGAATAAGAGGTAATCAAATTGCACATTGTACATCTCGTAATACGATTCGTTTTCTTTGGGAATTGAAGAATCGAACACACCTCCTCAGTATTATGCATATGTTTAAATAAAAAATGGAATACCACTTAGACAGAACAACACGCTAGAGGCTCATTCATTTAATTTACATTTGTTATATTGGCGGTGTTTTATGAGAATTTGTAGAAACTCGGATGAAAATTCAATACTTGAATTCTCCCAAGACATCATAAAGTGGCTGTAAAATCATTCACTGGTTTACAACCAAATATTATCAGTTAAACTTAAAATACATCATAGTCTCATTCAACACGTCAGTTTATTGTATATGACAGCCATCAAATTTCACTGATTTATTCAATGTGCCAGAATGAAATGAAATGGAGATCACCGTCCTACTTTTCTGTACCATTTTGGCAGCGATTACATTTCATTGGTTATTGACAGAGATTACATTCACTGAATGTAATCTTCAATGTGCCAAAATGAAATGAATTGGAGTTTTGCCTCCTACTTTTCAGTAACATAGCATATATAGCAGCGATTACATTTCATTGGTTATTGACAGAGAATAAATCAGTGAATATAATCTTCAATGGGCCAAATGAAATGAATTGGAGTTTTGCCTCCTACTTTTCAGTAACATAGCATATAGCAGCGATTACATTCACTGATTTATTCAATGTGCCAGAATGAAATGAAATTGAGATCAACGTCCTACTTTTCAGCACTATATTGGCAGCGATTTTATCTTCAATTTATTAAATATGCCAAATGAAATGAAATGGAGTTCAACGTACTACTTTTCAGCGCTGTTTTGGCATTATTAAATTTAATGAACATGCAAAATGAAATGAAATTGATTTTTGTGTCCTACTTTTCTGTACCGTATTGTCAGCAAATAAAATAGCGTCAGTATAGGCAGCGTTAATTTTCACTGTTTTTTTCATTATCACAAGTGAAATAAAATAGAAGTTATATACGTCCATCTTTTCTGTTCCGTTTTGGAAGCGATTAAATTTTAATTGACATTTTACAAGGATAACAACTTAAGTTCCGTGTGGATCCTTTCTCCCAGCTGGTCCTTGGCCAAACCTCTTGGCATTGATCTTTCCCGGATTATCCGTACCCATTTACAGCTGGGTGGACTAGTCATCGGACTTTCACTCCCTGATCGAGAACCGAACTCTCAAACATGACAACCTTCAATTTCCTCGTATTCAAGCAAAAATGACGTCATGTTTGTTAAGAACGATGCGCTAACCACTGTGCTATAGAACCTCACAAAATGACCACGGTTTCAGCAAGGAAGTCATCAGAATTAGTTAAAAAGAATGAGATTCGATCACATGTCACCTTTTTGTCAATGAAGATATAAAAGGTGAAAACCAGACAGCATCGATTAGAGCCGGACACAATGTTCTAGACGTTTAGTCATAATTAGCTTCATTGTTAATTAGTGATAGGTCAACCTTCACGCACGATGTCACCGTCGTTATCAATGACACTGGAAAGATTCTACCACGACACGTCACGTCTCACCTTACCTAATTTATTATCAAAATAGATTTTTACTTATAGATTATTGTTAATCTTTACCAAAACTGGTCTGACTACAAAGCATACTTTGACATGACATTTCTGAGTTAAGGTGGTTCGTTTCACAAATTTGTGATACAATGCCATACAGCAATTGTGTGAGGATTACTTTTAATTGGTATCATGTTTTGTGTCTAGAAAACAGGGTCTGCACGAATCAGGTGTTCTTTTCCAAACAAGCTTTCGAGTAATTCTGCAATTACTTTGGGCAGGAAGTGGAATGTTCTGTACATAACTAATATCTGAGTAGTTCTAGACAGGTTCTGGACAGGAAGTGGAATGTTCTGTACAGAACTAATATCTGAGTAGTCCTAGACAGGTTCTGGACAGGAAGTGAAATGTTCTGTACAGAACTAATATCTGAGTAGTCCTAGACAGGTTCTGGACAGGAAGTGGAATGTTCTGTACAGAACTAATATCTGAGTAGTCCTAGACAGGTTCTGGACAGGAAATGGAATGTTCTGTACAGAACTAATATCTGAGTAGTCCTAGACAGGTTCTGGACAGGAAGTGGAATGTTCTGTACAGAACTAATATCTGTGTAGTCCTAGACAGGTTCTGGACAGGAAGGGGAATGTTCTGTACAGAACTAATATCTAAGTAGTTCTAGACAGGTTCTGGACAGGAATTGGAATGTTCTGTACGGAACTTATATCTAAGTAGTTCTAGACAGGTTCTGGTCAGGAAGTGGAATGTTCTGTACAGAACTAATATCTAAGTAGTCCTAGACAGGTTCTGGTCAGGAAGGGGAATGTTCTGTACGGAACTTATATCTGAGTAGTTCTAGACAGGTTCTGGACAGGAAGTGGAATGTTCTGTACAGAACTAATATCTGAGTAGTTCTAGACAGGTTCTGGACAGGAAGTGGAATGTTCTGTACGAAACTAATATCTGTGTAGTCCTAGACAGGTTCTGGTCAGGAAGGGGAATGTTCTGTACAGAACTAATATCTGGGTAGTTCTAGACAGGTTCTGGACAGGAAGTGGAATGTTCTGTACAGAACTAATATCTGAGTAGTCCTAGACAGGTTCTGGACAGGAAGTGGAATGTTCTGTACAGAACTAATATCTGAGTAGTTCTAGACAGGTTCTGGACAGGAAGTGGAATGTTCTGTACAGAACTAATATCTGAGTAGTTCTAGACAGGTTCTGGACAGGAAATGGAATGTTCTGTACAGAACTAATATCTAAGTAGTTCTAGACAGGTTCTGGACAGGAAGTGGAATGTTCTGTACAGAACTTATATCTGTAGTCCCAGAAGTTAGGTTAATTCCCATGTCGACTTTATCTTGAATGAAAAATAACCAGGGTTCCGGACAATATTCTTCTTTCAAACTCGGTGTCTTCAACTTACAATGTTAATAATTAAACTAGGCTATTCGATGTCTCTGAAAAGTCGTGAAATACTACGACGAAAATATCAGTTTACAAACATAAATACGTATTTTTGAATAAAAAATGTATGACTTGTATGACTTATATTATATAAGATTATATTTCACTATTAATGTAGGTCGTAAAATGTAAATCATGATTGAGATGAATGGATTTCTCTGTTACGTCTTCTATCTTGTCTCCTCACGAAGGGTTTACGTGCGTTACTATTGTCAATTTTAAATGGATGGGTACAGATAAACATTCCGAATCTTGGCGACAGTGGAGTCTCTAGGAATCTTTAGGTGGAGGGGCCGAGTTTGGGCCAAATAATTGTCAGGGGGTGGGTGGGGGGTGGGGGTCTACCAACACCAGGTATCCGTATGTAACATTATACGAAATTTCAAAGTGGGAGGGGGGGAGGGGCAAAACCGGGCCAGCCAAAATTCTGGGGGGCCATGGACTCCCTGCCCCCCGCACCCCCTTCGTGGAAACGCCACTGCTTGGCGAATTTATCACTTGTCTATACATGTATTTTTGTTTTTAGTCTGTAAAAACGTCAACTATTATTGATATGGCGACTTCTGCAACATTGAATATTTGCCGTCAATTTGTCCAGGAGCTAGTGATTTAACGACCATCCGTTCCTTACTGGTCACATAACAACGAGTAGTGTCATGTTATGCATAGGCCATGAAGGAACTTTTAATAAGTCATGAAGGATGGCCATCAGTACCGAACCAATCAGATCCAGATCCTTTTACCAACAACCAAAACCTTCCAAACCATTCAATTGATCCTGATATACCACTACTAACAACTACCAAACCATGAGTATTGAACCATTCAGTTGATCAAGATCCTACTACCAACAACCAACAACCAACAACTACCAACTACCAAATCATGAGTATCGAACCATTCAGTTGATCAAGATCCTACTGCCAACAACCAACAACTACCAAACCAACCAATTGATCTAGATCCTACATAAACAACCAACAACTACCAAATCATGAGTATTGAACCATTCAGTTGATCAAGATCCTACTACCAACAACCAACAACTACCAAATATGAGTATTGAACCATTCAGTTGATCAAGATCCTAAACCAACAACCAACAACTACCAAATCATGAGTATCGAACCATTCAGTTGATCAAGATCCTACTACCAACAACCAACAACCAACAACTACCAAACCATGAGTATTGAACCATTCAGTTGATCAAGATCCTACTACCAACAACCAACAACTAACAACTACCAAACCATGAGTATTGAACCATTCAGTTGATCAAGATCCTACTACCAACAACCAACAACTAACAACTACCAAACCATGAGTATTGAACCATTCAGTTGATCAAGATCCTACTGCCAACAACCAACAACTACCAAATCATGAGTATCGAACCATTCAGTTGATCAAGATCCTACTACGTACAACCAACAACCAACAACTACCAAACCATGAGTATTGAACCATTCAGTTGATCAAGATCCTACTACCAACAACCAACAACTAACAACTACCAAACCATGAGTATTGAACCATTCAGTTGATCAAGATCCTACTACCAACAACCAACAACTAACAACTACCAAACCATGAGTATTGAACCATTCAGTTGATCAAGATCCTACTACCAACAACCAACAACCAACAACTAGAAAACCATGAGTATTGAACCATTCAATTGATCCTGATATACCACTACCAACAACCAACAACTACCAAATCATGAGTATTGGACCATTCAGTTGATCATGATTCTACTACCAACAACCAACAACTACCAAATCATGAGTATCGAACCATACAGTTGATCCAAATCCTACACAAACAACCAACAACTACCAAACCACGAGTATCGAACCATTCAGTTGATCAAGATCCTACTACCAACAACCAACAACTACCAAACCATTCAATTGATCCTGATATACCACTACCAACAACCAACAACTACCAAATCATCAGTATCGAACCATTCAGTTGATCATGATCCTACTACCAACAACAACCAACTACCAAACCACGAGTATCGAACCATTCAGATGATCATGATCCTACTACCAACAACCAACAACTACCAAACAGCGAGTATCGAACGATTCACTTGATCATGATCCTACTACCAACAACAACCAACAACTACCAAACAGCGAGTATCGAACCATTCAGATGATCATGATCCTACTACCAACAACAACCAACAACTACCAAACCATGAGTATCGAACCATTCACTTGATCCTGATACTACTATCATCTACGACCAAAACAATCACCATCGAATCTGATCTGCATAGATATCAATGGTAGCTTCCGGTAGATCACTATTAGTGACGTCATAAAACGCGTCGGAATGGAAATTGGAATGGTGCAAATTGATGCTATCAGTGTCCCCGATACACATACAATGTTTGGAAAACCTCTTTACAATCCCTTTAAAGGGCATTTTAATAGCTATCTAATTAGACCGGAACAGCCAGTCTCTCGTTCACAGTATTACTTAGAGTCAACTTGTCGCCAGACGAGAAGCTAGGTCAACCATAAAATGAAACAGAAGTTCAATAGACTATGAGAAGACTAAGACTTCCAGTCTATTATATTTCTATGGTCATTGGAGCTTCTGATCAAAGTAAGGATAGACTCATATCGACATGTACGAATCAAACAAGGCCGGACCCAAGAGAACAATGCATCATTACAATGAAATGCACAATGTGAGTGTTTTTGTTAGCATTTGTTAATCATGATTATTTAAATAGTATTGTGCATGTAACCAAATTCTTATATACTCCTAAATAAATCTTAATACACCCACGATACTTTTAATTTGTCCGATCAAAATTTCTCCAGAGAGGTAATAAATTACAGACTCTGTAGGCCAAACTTCATTATTTGATTTATTGTGTAACCCAGTAAAAATACAATACAAATGGTTTATGAAAGACGGTTCAGGTCAAAAATTGGAATGTTCGATCAGAAAAAAAAACTATGTTATATTATGTCTTTAGTGTATTAATTTAATTGCTCCGTTTCGATGCATTAAAATTTGTCGATAAAATGACAATTTTTTTTACCTCAATCCTATTCTACATTCCATAGCAAATTCAGATGTTACCGTCCATAAAGATAGCTTGCCACTTCAGCAAATTTGAATATTTGAAAAAGTTGATTGCACCATCGCACTTATTTGAGCTGATATTTAGATGAATCAAATCGGATAAAAACTCTAGCTTCTATCGCGTACACAAGTTAATTTTAACATTTTTTCACTAAGTCAAGGGCGATAACTCATAAACCGACGACTAGAAACGCACGATTCTCGAATTTAGTTATTATCAAGATGAATACATATACCAAGTCAATTTTAACGTTTTTTCACTAAGTCAAGGGCAATAACTCATAAACCGACAACTGGGGCCGATTCTATTATGAAGCCCAGATCGTCCGGATTTTTTCTCCCAATAATCCGGATAAAAACGTAAATAGATCACAAATGGAGAATCAAGCTGACCAATATATGAGTTTGCTTTTCATGAGTCGAATCCAATTACGTCATTGACCTAATCTATTATGCATTCTCCCAACAATCCGGAAAAAAACCTTCTTACAACGATAACACACGGTCCACCGTGATCGTATTTTAATTATTTTAACTAAATTGTAGTAACGGAAATTTTTACGGAAGTAGCCGAGCGGTAACCGACTGCTACGGTAATAATACAGCAATTTTGTGACGTCAATGTCGTCATCTCTCCTCGATCGCACCGGTCGACAGGATGGAGAGACTGGACTCTCCAAACTTTCCTAAAACAGTCACGTGATGGATAATAGAATAGAAATGGAGAATCAGGACGATCCGGATTTCATAATAGAACTGGCCCCTGGAATCGCACCATTTTCGAACTCATTTGAGATATTATCAAGCTGAAAACACATACCAAGTTTCATTCAAATCGGATAAAAACTATAGCTTCTATCGCGTACACAAGAAATTGTTGACAGACGGACGGACCGACGGACAGACAGGGGTGATGGCAATATACGTCCACATTTTCATGTGGGCGTATAAAAGGATTATTTTTAGAAACTCATTTACATAAGCAGGGAATTTTCTGCGTCCCAAAGGCGATCTTGGCTGTATTTCTAAATATATAGTGTTTCTAAATTTATTTTTTATATCACTCGCCAAATGAATACAAATTTGTTAAAGGGGCACACTCTCTATCTGCGCAACCAATTATAATTTAGTATCAGATAGGCCTACAGGGATTATTCAAAGTTATCAGCAATTGTGTTCAAATTAATGTGTATTCGCGTTTGGAAGTCAATATATAACTCGATATATGATAAAGAAACCAAGTACTAACGATCCGATCCGCAAAACGAAACCCGAAATCCAAAAAGACATAGAAAACAGCTTATGAACTTTTCACATGAGGAATATATATGATACTATGCCATAAAATATAGAAAATAAACAAATAAATAGAAAGTGACACTTCTAGTTTGAGGTATATTTGTAGAGATGATGCGATTTCGGTACAGTTCTAGTACCTCTGAAGATTATTGTACATATTCATGACCCAAATTAATTCTTAAATTCTTGATGACTATTCCCCGTTAATAAAGAGTGGTATTTTTACTCTTGTTTACGCCTGTTGGTCATAATCTGTATCATAATATCTAATTATACAATGATTCGACATTATTAATTATGTATTCAGAGAAGAGAACAATTTTATGGCCTAGATAATTCCTTCAACCAACAAACTTGAATATCAATAGTCTTATACTTAATGATCTTACTTCACGCGTCAAGAGAATTAAAAACTTTGATTGTCAAAGATAATAAGATTTCATCTGATCCTATTAATACGAAGGAGTTTCTCGTTAGCCTGCCGGAAGTGACAATATTATGTCAGGGGTGTGGATTTAGGGACGTCAAAAGGGAAAAACGAAAGGGTCCCCCTCCCTCCATAAATTGATCGGTAAGAAAGATTTTGTGTAGATTGAAATTCGACCAGATGAAAATCAGTGTCGAAAGTCCTGGCTTAAATCTCCAATCTCTAATCTCAAATTATGGTTCAGAATGCACCAAATCAAAGCTATTTTTTTCCAGAGGTAAGGTTTGACGCCTGCGGTGCTTCGCGACGTACATTAACTCAACAAACCAATTTGTTTCGTGCCCCCGATATTTTTTACACATCCACAAGCCCATAATGTCGGCCAAGTTTTCGTCTGTAAGTCACATTGGTTCAAGGGCTTGGTTAAGGTAAAGCGTCTTATGGTTAAGATGAGGGCAGACTGCCCCCGTAAATATGATGTTTTCGGGCAAAAAATCCATAAAATCGGGCAAAATATCATTAAAATTCGGAAATAAGTCGATCTGCCCCTCTGTTGAGTTGTGGACCCCTACGGCTATGGCTCTTCTAGCAGAATTTACCTCATTGCAGACTTCCCACTACTTCTTATTGTGTGTAGAATCAGTATCAGTAGTAGAAATGTAGGGTTTACAAGCTTATTTCATAGTACAGTTCCTGCCTGACCACAAACTTGATGAAGTTCAAAATGGCTGCTAGCGGAAGCGGAAGTGGAAGTATCCAAGGGTGACAGAAGAAATGTGTTCATCAACTCATTTCCGGTACACCGTTCCATAGTTAATGAGATATGATTGACAATTGGTTGAAAAGAGAATTTTCAAAGGAAACCCCAGACCAATGACTTCATTTGTACTTTGATTATGTTTTGAGTAAAACTAAAACGAACTGTCACACTACATCACTTTCATTGGACGAGACAATTTTGAATTTTTCATATCTGGCTTTCTTCTGCCTCCAACCGACATTTGCAGAGCGGATGCGTCAGTCGAATGGACAATAAATCGAAACCCTTAGGTACAAGCTCGTGACATGTTCTCCCAGCATATTTGTAAATTCAATAAAATTTCTCTCAGTGAAGATGTTGATTTCTCTATGTTATTTTATATAAGACATTTGTCTGTGGCTTGATGTTTTGTATTGTTCAATGAAGGCCGCGACTTACTTGGTAGACACATTAACCTACGTCAATGAAAACAGTTTTTCTTTTTTTCATTCATAACAAATTTACTCCATAACAGTGTGATTTCCCGTGGGATGCTTAATAAGACATCATATTTTGTTGAATTGGCCTAATTTGTCACGATGTATATAAAAAAGCGTCAACATTTAGTAGGGATCCTTAACTACCTTTTCTTTCTTTCCTACGTTAACCCGAATCTCTCATTGTTCAAGGCAAAGCATTCTTGTAATCTGACCTGAACTCTGGGCAACCAGTCTGCTCTTGGTATCATATTGCATACTTGTCTAGGTCGCAATAAGGCGCACAACGTACTGGCTACCATACTACTGCCGTCGACTCTCTCATACACCTTCTTAGATCACTCAAAATGAACAATAACAACGATTCACAGTCAATTCATCCCTCTACATCCTCAATCCCTTGGCAATCTTATTCCATTGACAATTATTTGTTGTTTTTGAAAACTGATGTGTCACTCGCGTCTAACACTCATACCCAAACGTTGAGAATAACGCTTTTCAACCCCTTTCAACCCTTTTGCATAGCTTAAGTTTATCTGAATGATACCAGAAAACACCGAATAATTAAAACCCCGACATTGTTTGTTGGTAGATGAAAGGTTAACCTTCGCTTCCAGAGGATGCTAATATCGCAAACTAAACTTTCTCTATTATTGCATGCCTTTTATACTATCATATTTTCCAGCTTAATACTATACGAGTGGACACAGTGGGAAGAAGGAAGTAAAACGGTTGTTAAGACCACGGTCTATGCTACTGATATCGGTTTAACTGATCTTTTACTATAAAATGTTGACAGTCACAACAAATTTTGATAAGGAATTATGAGCGAGACTGATGTAGAAGTCAAATAATTTCCATGTTGACAGGAAATATCGTGTCCTGTTTAGCCACCCGAGTTTGTACGGATCACTTCCCGTATTAGTTGTTGTTCGTTTATTGGATGTTGCTAGTGATATGAAATCGTCTCACTGGACAGCTGGGATTAAGCCAGATTAAGTGGACTACATTATAGGATTTAAAACTGTCACCAGCCTATTCGTGGTGGTATCAGAATGGACAACGGTCAGGGAATGTCGTGAAAGCTATAAACAATGTGATTTTATGTTCCAGTAACCAGGGCATTGACTAGTCGTATTTTAATGGATTGACTTCCTTTTCGAACATTGACACTTAAGGCCGGCACACATTGAACGATTTTTTGACACCGACTATAACGGCGTCAAAAAATCGTTCAATGTACTTTGGCTTACGACAGCCCTCAGACAAAATCGGGAGTGATCGGGAGATATTTAACATGTCAAATTTGAAAAACGTCTTGACGTGGCTGATCGGCTAGTGTGCGGGTCATTCCGATAATTTATCGTGACCTGGATTGAAGTCAACCAATTGGATTTCAGGTATATATTGGGCGCCATATTGTTAATGACAGAATCTCAGAAAACGACCGCTAGAAGTGCTCCAATCGCGATAAAAAGTCTGTAAGTCTGCTTTGAATGCATACTCCGATAATTTGACGCATTCAAAAAATCGTAGGGCGTTCCGTCAAAAAATCGTTAAATGTGCGCGGCCTTTAGCAATATCATTGACCTTGTGATGTTTGATTGTTTTTGAAACAATCAGATGTAGATTAGTTGCTAATACACTTAGCAATAATAGCAAACTTGACAGTGTGTCAGATGTCTGTGATTCAAGGAATCCTATTGAAAACTTAGTATTTGATGACATATTTCACCCGCAAAGCTTATCTGTGATACAAGCATATTGGAAATTATAAGCGTCCGTGATAAATATATTTTTTTTTTTAGAAAACCTCTTTACAATCCTGTTGGTGGTACTTCAAGAGTGCAATTGCAATTCTGTGGACAGAAGACCCTTGACCCTTTGGGGTTTAATTAACGGAATTGTTTTGCTTGAATGGATCGGTGTGTTTTTAAATACATGGTGCTAAAAGTCAGCCTTGCTAATGTGTTGTTCCTACTAGAGGCTCTTCCACCATACAATTCATAAAAAATGCCACTGTACTTGTGTCCGAATTGACCATTGGACCGAGTTTGAATATTGTTTAATTACATTCCAATATATGATCTAATGTTGACAACATTTTTATTGATTTATCTAACATGATATCTGATAAAAGCGTGGTAATATTTTCGACAAGATCGCTGCGTGGTTATGACTGATTAACTGATTAGCTTACTTTTGATCTGATCAATCTACACATCATACAATTAAGATGGTAAAAATGGACATTGGGCTGGAATTATGAATATGTAACTTGCTCTGATAATTACTTCTTTACAGAGCTGTGGATTGATTACTCAAGAAACAAGATCCGCGCAATTTGTTTGCCGACAGCAGTGGCTTTTCTACAGTGGGGGCCAGAACTTATAGGATGGCCTGGTCTGGTCTTGCCCTGGTCTTGTCCCCTTCCCTCCCCCACTTTGAAATTTCATACAATATAATGTTACATACGGATACCTGATGCTGGTAGTATCCCCCCCCCCCTCCTCCCCCTCCTCCCCCTGACAATAACTTGGCCCCAACTTTCCCCCTCCCCACCTAAAGATTCATAGAAACGCCACTGACCGACAGGCGAAGCTCTTCAGTGGTCCCTGTAAAACTCGGAATTGGGCAACGGTAGGAAAGGGGCCTCCATCTTAAAGCGTTCAGCGGCGTGCTTCTCATGGAAAAGTTTTGAAAATGAAGGGTTTCGATCCTCCGTTTCTTACAATATGAAAGAATATTCGTTCTTGAAATATTATAAGAATGTTATATAATATATTGTTTGTAAGACGTATAGAAATAGGCATAGAATAAAAGGCACACAATATATGTATATAGATATTAAGTGTGCTTCTTAATGTTATATATGCCTTTAGGGAAGTAGCATTTCTTCCCGACAGACAAACGCTGTAGCAACTATTGAAGCGCTGTCCCTCCAACCATCGACCAACACACACTAATATCAATGACTAGAAGAGATCAAAATCTTTGAGCACCCACACATATACACCAATCTTAACCTATTTATCATACGATATCTTTCATCAGTTCCTATCAACCATCTAGAAATCACTGATTAAATTGATTAACTAGTTGATATTAAAGATTTCATGTCAAAACGGCCAAATTGATTGACCTAATTTCTTAGACTCTACTAATTGCTTAACAGCATCTGAAAAATGCAAAATATATTATTCAAAGAAAAAAAAAGTAGGACTTAAGTACCACAGGCGACATCCTATAGACCTAATGGTAGACAACTGTTAAGTCTGAATCTGAAATAAGACAAAGGAAGGACTTAAAGGGACAGTCTGAATTTTTTTAAGGTCAAAATTTTTTTTTTGCTCAAATTTGTGAAAACTTTACACCAAAATCTGTAACTATGTGCCCTGTAATGTATCTGAAAGTTTTAACTAAAAAAATCCAGCTGTTAATTTTTAAACGCTAAAAACATGCTAACATTTTTAGAAACCTTACGTATGGTTTTTAAGTGTGTTATGTTTTGAACGGATTTGAGTAAAATAAACGCCTAATTGTAGAGAAATGTCCCTCATGTGAATTTAAAAGGTTTCAGCCATAAATATTGAGCCATTTAAAAGGCAAACACCAAAAATAGGTCAAATTGCTTAATTTACAATAAGTACTCCCTGTTTGTAATTAACCCTTTAAAACCAAATTCAGTTTGATCAAGAAGATATAGACATACATTAAGCATGCCTCAAAAATACTCTCAGGTAGCATTTGCGATTTTTTTTGATATTGGAAACTTTTTCAAAAAAGCAGAATAATGGCCCTTTTTGAGCCAAAACGCTTATATTTTTTAAAATTCTTCGTTGTATAAAAGTCCTGGGGTGAAATAACCCATAATGTTTGATAGTGCCGCCATAGGTGAAATCTGAACAAAAGAGTAGGCAACCAACAACACCCTAGAAATTGCGAGAGTTTACAGCAATTATGCAGAAAATATCGTACTGTATGGCGTATAGTACCACCACAAACCTTGATATAAAGGGTGTCGTATCTTGGTGGCGTGAAGTAATATATCCCATAATGAAATACTAATGCTGCAATTGGTACTACCTACACGCAAGTGGACCAGCTCGAGAAGCTGCAGAAATACACTATGCAGAAAATGATATGATGTGCAATCGTGAAGTAACCGATGATTATTTAAAGCGATACAACCTCTTAGAATGAACAAAAAAATTAAGTTCTCAAACTTGGTCAATCAGAGTATATATTCATCAACAATGTCCAAAGTATACAAACGCAGAATGCAAAAAAAACCATAAAACTATGTAAATTTCCATATAATAACAGGTTATAATTGATTAACGCCTTAAATTTGATTAAGGGTTTTTGACTTATTGTATATAAACATTGTTTTCTGGATTTATCAGATTATTTAGGTAATCTGTTGTATAGTTATGACACCAGGCAAGTCCCTTGATGAATATAAACTCCTATTGAACAAGTTTGAAAATTTTGATTTTTAGTTCATTCCAAGAGGTTGTATTCCTTTAATAAGTTTGAAAATAAGTTGACCTCGAAGATATAAACTCAAACTATTCTTCCTAATTCACTAATCCTACAGAAAGGTCCGAAAGCAAGGTCGTGGTACAGTTCGTGTCGGAATGCCATTTAATCTCAGGCAATGTGCCCTTGTTTAGTACTTCTACTATTGACAGTAGATTTACTGATTATCCCAGCTGGTGTCACATTTGATAGAATCTTATCGAAGGAAGCTTCAATATTGACCTCTGGTCAGAAATGCGTGTCATAACCCAAATTTTTACTGGGAATTATTACATCAACATCACAGTCCAGATTACGGTCAGTGGCTCATAAGTGATACCACCTCTTAAAACCTAGGTTTTCAACTTGGGGGACATGTTCCAGACTGGGGACATTTGGACATTCTCCAGGGGACACCAAGTGAACTTTAAGTATGCAAAAAATATGTATTATTTTAAAAACACCAGTGTCCACTGTCCGCAACAGCCACAATTCAAGTTTGTATTAAAACGAAAATGTTGTGACTATTACCATGCTTCGAAATTGCATATTTTCGATGACTTCTAAGGACGCTTTCCTGACTTTATTGGCTGATCTGGCCTCGGAAATCTTCATTAAGCCCAATCTTGAAACTAAAAGGAAGTTACAACTGTACATATTGCGAGTTTGGTACAAATGTTGAGGAAATGAATAAATAATCAACTCATTTTATCAAAAATATAAATATTTAAAGCATGCCAAAAAGACTCATATAAAAATAAAACTGAAAGACGTGTATAAAATCTGTACGGTGACTTCTTTAATATCTTCTACCAAATCTGGTCTGGACATACAAGATCGAATCACCATAGTTGTTATAGGCTACTCGTTCTTCCAGTAAAAATGGTAATTTTCTTTCCAAAAACTTTCTCAGCGAAACGTCCTCTTACTTTGGCATAATTCTGTATCATTCCTTCCCAATAGTCGCTGTTCTTGCCCCTTATTCTTACTGGAAAGTCTATTCCTGGCAGCAATGCCCATTTGGGAACATCATGAGGTCGTTGTTTGATCTTCTCGTCAGACCAATTCTTTATCTCGACACCAAAATCTAAAAAGTTGTCGCCATTGTCCAGGGCATCTGAAATCTTCTCGTCGTTGGTTTCTAGCTTGTTGTCTATTGGAGCCGTAGGTATATCGTAGTCGATTTCTGGAAGCCTCATCCATACTGGAATGTCAATCAGAGGTGTTTGAGTCCAGGGGTCATCAGCCCATACCAGATCTTCATAAACACCTACAGTGTTATTGACCTTTAAACCTGAAACATAGAATTTAGTTGTTAAAGGCTAATGTTCAGCAATTTTAAGGGTCGATTTGGGCCTTGAATATGAAAATAGCCTTCAGAAGTACTACTTATGCACGAAAATCACACAATTCCTTCAATCCAATATCCTTCATTTTATATATAAGGCTTAGTCTTACAAAACGGCGAGTCGTAATTTTGACTTTCAAACGCCGATATTTATAGGTAAATGGGGATTTAAAGGTTTAAATTTCGTAGGAGAGTTGTGAACAATATTACGGATTAGATAAGCTAAAAAATTACAGATTCTGAGACAAAAATGTATTGGTCAAATAACATATCCCTTTAATGTTATAAGGGTCAGTATTACGTCCATTTTACAAAAGTTTTTGCCAGATTTTGTTCAACATACTGTTAGTGTGTATTTAGTCCCACTTTACAAGATAAAAAAAAGAAAAAGTCCCACATAACTCGTTCCTAAATACACGGATGATCCATATCGGGTGCGAACTGCCCGGGTGTCAAATTTCCGGGTGGCAGTTTTCCTGGATGTGAATCGTCCTGGTGTGATGTGCCCAGGTGTGAAATGTCGCGATGGGAAATTTTCCTAGGCGGAATTTGTCCTGGTTGCAAAGTACCCGGGTGTCAAATGTCCGGGTGGAAGTTGTCCTGATGCAAATCATCCTGGTGCGAAATGTCCGGATATGAATTGGTCGGGAATTGGAATTGTCTGGGTGTGAAACTTCCGCGCACGGGTTAGGTCACCTTATGAATATAAAAGTTTTATGGAAGAAGTTCGAGAATTTTTTTTTATCATTCTAAGAGGTAGTATACCATACAATTTATGAAATTACTTCTTACTTGGACCGAAAATTGCTCATACATCCTTGACCTTGTTACTTATTTTGCTATCATTTTTTTGTGTGTGCAGATAGATTTTAGTTAATACAGTAATTTGATTGGGTAATAAAATAGCATTTAAATTCGATTTTGATGACAAACCAATCAGATTATTGGAACTCTTAATTCATCTTAAGGATTTTGAAAAATTGGCCCGAGACTTGGAAATTAAGTCAAGCATCTAGCTAATGAGAAAGTGAATACTATACCGTAAGCATTAAACTGGCCACTTTAACGAATGTTTGATGACGCCACACCAGCAAAGATTTTCTGTGATACAGACATATTTCGTGGGTGTGATTTCATCAAACACATAGTTAAAGTGGAATTTTTGGAACCATAGACGCCCGATTGAAAAATGAAATGGTGCGAATTGATGATACTATCAGTGTACCCGATACAATTAAAAGGTTAGAAAACCTACTTTCCTTCCTCATCCTGACAACCAACCAAACAACCAACCAACCAACCAAGAAGTCACCACAGGCCAGAAATTTCCAAACAAAGAGTGCAAGTAATTTTCAAGACCTTTATTAATACTTTAAAGAGGCACAGGCTTCATTTTTATTTTCTCAGAAACGGGGATTTTTTAGCTCAGCAATTTAGTACTGGTTATCACAACTCACCATTGAATTTTGAGCCTTCAAATCCATGTGCATCCATAATTATTATCATTTGAAAGTTATAATGCCCTACTACACATTATCGATACTATGCAATATATAGAAAAGTCATCTATAGAAATAGAAGGAGAAATGTCTAATTTAAGGTATATTTGAAGGAAATACGCAATTTTCGTGCATTTCTAGTGCTTCTGAAGGATACTTAAATATATTCAAGACCCAAATCAAGCAATAAAAATGAAGACTGGTCCCCTTTAAGCTTGTTCAGTTACACCAAGTTTTTCTTTCTTGGTATTTCTAGTTCGAATCACTTATCTATAAAATCAATTACCTGTGTGCTATGTTTTTATATCTCAATTCACTAAAGGAAGTTAAATGTGTAACAAAGACCATTAATTCCGATACAACTTGAGCTTAAAATACGATCAGTGTCACCATCTCATACATAGAACCTTTTAGTTCATTTCCTTTCTACAATTCCTCATTTCTTTCCATCGCTTCTTTCTTGGCTTTAAAGGATAAAACCCTTTAAGGTATATTAGAGTCGAACTAAGAATTAGGTACTAGTATATTTGACTCCGACAAACTAGGAATTGGGTATATTTTCATTCCTATGTTTATGAAACTTGGTAAATTCAGAATTCTTTACTTGATTTAGAACCTCTAAACTTTGACTTCCGGTCCACAAAAATATTTAACAAATATTTAGTGTGAAACAGATGTTTTGGTCGCCGATGCCGACCATAGGGGCGTTTAAAACAGCAGCGACGTCGCCGGGAGACTGAATTCAAAATTGGAAGCGAAAAATAAAAGTAGGAAGTCGGAAGTCAAAAAATCTTGGAAGTTGGAAGTCAAAAAATCTTGGAAGTTGGAAGTCGGAAGTAAAAAAATCTTTGAATTTGGAAGTCGGATGTAAAAAAATCTTGAAAGTTGGAAGTCGGAAGTAAAAAGATTTTAAGCAACGGAACCAGTCTCCAAGTGCCGACATAAAAGAGTTTTTCGCTGTAGTTGTGACCAATGTCATAGCTAATGTATGCTTAGATGCGAATAAAAGAATGCAAGTCGATTCTTTAAAAAAAATTTCTTGTAATAATAAGAAGTTACAATCCTCATTTCAATGTCGGTGAAACTCTTCTCAGGATTTTGGCGTACCGTCCTCATAGTAGGATGTAAAACTCCATTTCATTTTGTTTCATGAGATTCTAAAGTAAATTGCAAAATATAACTGTTTTTTTTTCTTTTATTTTTTTCTTCAGATAATCTTTACAACTGTACCGCACCCGTCATGACAGTAGTGGATCCCTTATTAAGCAACGCTGTATGCCTTTTGTAACCGTTTTGTTTACTTTTGCTGTCACGGAATTTTGTAACAGTGTGCATTTTTTAATGCATATTTCATTTTACTAGCCTTTCTAAATCTATTTAATCTTTTTATTCTCCAAGTCACGAACAGTTTGTATTGACATTTGGACGCTTCCTTCTAAACAAAATCATCATTTATTTGATTTATATATGAGTGAAATCTATCTTAGAACTTGACAAAAGCAACATTGATATAATTATTATTATTGATTGGTTCTTTTGATCGTCGTTGTATCCATTTCATGTTCATTTTCACCCATAAATACGATAATTAATTAAGCATTATGAGCTATGTGAACTACTAGTATGTGTAAGAAATCACAAATTGACCACCTCGAATTTCCTTGTCAGCGATGCAGGTCGGAGGGATTGACAAAGAATAATACCTGTATGTAGGTATGTTGGTCACAGGAAATTTGGTCACCTGAAAAAGGGTCACAGAAATGGGCACAAGGTATTTTGGCCACAGCAATATTGGCACATTGTATTTTGGTCACAGTAATAAAGGTACAAGGTATTTTGGTCACAGTAATACGGGTACATGGTATTTTGGTCACAGTAATAAGCGTACAAAGTAATTTGGTCACAGTAATACGGGTAAACGGTAATTTGATCACAGTAATACGGGATCAAGGTAATTTAGTCACAGTAATATACGGGTACAAGGTATTTTGGTCACAGTAATACGGGATCAAAGTAATTTGGTCACAGTAATACGGGATCAAAGTAATTTGGTCACAATAATATGGGCACATGGTATTTTGGTCACAGTTATACGGGCACATGGTATTTTGGTCACAGTTATACGGGCACATGGTATTTTGGTCACAGTTATACGGGCATATGGTATTTCGGTCACAGTAATACGGGTACATGTTTTTTTGGTAACAGTATATAAGGTTACAAAGTAATTTGGTCACAGTAATACGGGTAAACGGTAATTTGATCACATTAATAAGGGCACAAGGTAATTTGGTCACAATAATACGGATAAACGGTAATTAGGTCACATTAATAAGGGCACAAGGTATTTTGGTCGCTGACTTGGACAAAAGTTTTCTCATGGCACACTGCAACACATCAATATTTCTCCACACCTATATTAAAGGAACAGTTTGATTTTTTTTTAGGTCAACATTTTTTTTTTGTTCAAATTTGTGAAAACTTTACACCAAAATCTGTAACTATGTGCCCTTTAATGTATCTGAAAGTTTTAACTAAAAAAAATCCAGCCGTTAATTTTTAAACGCTAAAAATATGCTAAAATATTTAAAAACCTTGCGTAAGGTTTTTAAGTGTGTTATGTTTTTTGTACGCTGATAGAAAACTACTGAACGGATTTTAGTAAAATAAACGCTGAATTGTAGAGAAATGTCTTGACTATGTATTTGTAAAGATTTCAGTTAAAAATATCAAGCCATTATTAAGCCAAACACAAAAACTAGGTCAAACTGCTTTATTGACAATACGTACTTCCTGTTTGTAATTTAAACCCTTTAAAAACAAATTCAGTTTGATCAAAAAGATACATAGGTATAATGAGCATACTTTAGAAATACTCTCAGGTAACATTTGCGATGTTTTTGATAATGGAAACTTTTTTTCAAAAAAGCAGAATGGCCCTTTAAATTGGACAGGTTCCTTTTTAAATTTATGCTTCGCTCTTCCTTGATCTAGCTACATCGTTTATCGTTATATCCTAATCTAAACCTTATTTTCTATTGATCAGTTTAATCAAGCTCCGAAGAAAATCGTTTGAAGTCCAAGAAAATCATATATTGAAAGATTTATCTTCACGAGTTAGGTATTTCTTTAATAAACACACTCCATAGATTCTTACCGCTGTGTAAATTCAGAAAAATATTCAAAAATAAATTGTTAATGAATTTCCTAGTCTATTTATATAGATACGTCAATTAATAAAATAAGATCTGTTATTGGTTTTTTCTTCTCATTATTACAAATATTGATACCACAAGACGGAAAGCGTAATTTAAAATAGGTTGCACTCGATTGGTGGGTTATGAACAGGTACCGTCTATTCCAAGTCCAAACAAATCGTACCAGAAATTCTTTTCTCCGCCATTTTGGATTCTGTCACACCCACATGCAATTTTTTTCGGCACACTTAGAAAGCATTCTGAACATGGTTTCAAATAGTTTTTTTCTTAAACTCCTCTATTGATTCGGAATTTAGAACTAGATATCAATGATGTATAAGCTTTGTAGTATAACCAATTTGTTCAAGTTGCGGTGCTAGTGAGGGTCAAAAGGGGACATAATTCGTTTCCTTATACAATAATGTCTTGTGACCCTATTTGCACCCCAATTCTTTCTAAGGCACTCTGAATTTTATTAGTTTTCGTCCTAAAGTGTGAGAATGCTTATATAAACTCAAATTGTTCCCACAAAAATCCCCGGAAAATTCCTGCAAACTTGAAGCTTAGTCTTCAATTTGAATCTCATTCCCGACAGCTGTTGTCCCCGCTTTATTTAGTCTGTTTCTGTTTATGCCTCCAGAATTCGATATGTCTTCAAGGTCATCCCCACATTTTACACTAAGGTTTGGACCATCTGAAAAGCAATGAAAACAATGTGTTACTAAATCTGAACATGCTTTATTTAACTAGAAAAAATATCAAAAAACAATATCTTCAACGAATTATGATCTGAAATTCTAGCAAGTAAAAAGATTAAATTGGGTCGACAGAATTTTAAGGTGAAAATCCTTTACGCAAATCATCAACTTAAATTGGCAAGAACAAGGCAGATCTGTTGTCATCTATTTACAAACAAATAAATCACAGGTTGAATTAGTTTCATTTACTACAATGTTTTCAGTACTAGATTTAACTTTTTTCAAACAAAGCAAACGATTTGGAGGCAATCATATTGAATTCATCCAATGCAAGGGTCAAGGTCATCAGAAATTGTATTTTACTTAAAGGGATATGTTCACTAACCGTTCGACCAAAAAACTTTTTTTTAGACTCAAAACTTAGAATTATTTAGCTAATCTAATCTGTAATAATGTTCCAAACTCTCCTTAAAAAAATGCCTTCAAATCCCCGTGTATCCATAAATAACAGCGTTTGAAAGTCAAAAATACAACTCGTCTTTTAGTAATACATGTAATATAACTTATACAGAAAACACAAACAGAAAATGGAAGATAACTGTTAACGTACGGATTTGTGTGATTTTGGGCAGTTCCAGTAAATATGATGGCTATTTACAAACATTCAAGGCCCAAATCGATCCTCGAAAATGCTGAACATTCCCCTTTAAATAGTGCTAATGTATAAAAGTAATTTTTGCATATTATAATAATGCTATCGACGTTGATTTCTGATACGAGATACCAGATAATCGCCATTACTTCTGAAATCTATCTTCGAGTTTGGTCAGAAATGAAATCTTTCCACAAATCCTTGAAAATGAGATTTTCATGTCACTACTATACTTGAGCAAACGAAACCAGTGTTGGGTCTCTGAATTATTCTTAACTTCACAGCTTTTTGTTGTCAGATAATTAAATCTTACAGTCTCCATGAAACTTACGCAGCGCTTTGCAACATATCACGTATAATGAATGGTGGCCATATATGACCGAACTATATCAATTTCAATTCAAACCACCGAGACTGGTTATTTGAGAAGACAATTAAATGTAACCAAGGAAGTATATGTATGTATGTATAAAAAACAACTCGTATGGGATATATATTTAAAATTATAATAAAATGTGTAATTGGTGAACAGATAGCCACACCACAATGTACTGGATGTAGCATCACATGCCCGGGTAGGTATCAGAATAGTCTCCCAAATATTCTTTAGCTCTGAACTATGTCGTGTTACAAACCATCAGTTGTAATTCGTCAAAGTAAAGAGTCTTGCCCAAAATGACGCATCGAAATTCACCATTCATTTCCGAGACAGATTGTATTTTACGGAAACTGTCGAAGATTGCCGATTGATAGGGCAGATAAGAGTATAACATATAGATATCCTGGATCTTTCACATAATAGGTATTTTGCCTAACAAGCCAGGCAGATGAGAATGCACCAAATGGCTCCACCTGATTATTTAAGATGGAAAATAATATCAAAGTCATGCGCTTCCTCAATATAACTAAAAAACAGTTTTTTTGTGGTCAACAAATTGAATCATTCCATCAGATGACATATGGTAGCTTCCAGTCATTGGTGATAAAATGATCATTAAAGAATTGACGCTATCGACTATATCAGCAGTTGAGATGGTCTAAAGTGGATTTCGTAGAACCAATGTGTTGATCTAGCCTATATGGGTGAAAGGAATCAATGTCTTTCCGGGAATCATCAAATTCCTACCAAGTGTTCTTCACAACTATAATAAAATAGTCAATACAACTAACCTTAAAGTGTATTGAAGTGTCTTGTAGCACAAGTTCTAAGAAAACATTTTATTGGCTAAAATGTGTTTACCCAATATCCAATCAGATTCTTTGATGCATGTTCTTTTGTTTGAACAGTGTCCAATCGAATGCTTTCTTGCATCTGGTCGTGTTTGATTACCATTTCGTAAAATATTTTTAACAATTAGACATGCATGGGCATGTACAGTTTGAAATATCAAGATTAAATAAGATTTACGTCAAAACACCGATGAGATTTTTTGCAGTTAAAATGGTTATTTTCTTCTTGATCGATATGTTTTAATGTCGTCATTGATTAGACGCCATTTTGAAAATCGTTTCAATCCCTTTGTAGTCTCAAGTATCCAGATTTTGAGACTTTATACTTTTTTTAAGCATTTTGATCGTGACTGAAAACAGGCTGAAGATGCTGAAGATGAAATGGAATTTACGTCTCACTTTTCTAGGCTAATGAATGCAAGAAAAAAACTCAAAAACTTGGGTCGAACGAGTACTCCCATATTCAGCAAAAGTAGATATTTAAACTTCGGTCGTAATTTTGAAAAATCGATTACCACCTGTCGCTTGCCTGCCATCAATTTTATCTTGCTTTAGCCCAACCTCCCATGCCATGGGGTGTTTTTTTAGGGGGCCATGGCGCATGAGGATGTATATCGTTTTTTCTCTAGCCCAACTTTTATTTAACAATATTTTGCTGAATAAGGTCTAAAGTTTCTAGTGGCCAAATGCATCTGACCTCCTGACGATAAGAAGGCACAATACAACAACCCGTACGCTATGTTCCCTATTTTGCCCTACTTTTGAATAGAAGGGGGGTGGCATGACTCTGAGAGCTTCGTGAATTTGGGCCACAGCTTTAAAAAATTGGGAACCACTGCTTTAGCCTATTTTAGAGGTAGAAATTCAGCTAGAAAACAACCAAACCCACTTTTTATTTGTTTTACCCTGAAATACACGCTGAAGTAAGAGTTCATTTTAGGTTAATGTAAAGGTATCCATGTATGAACTTTCTCAAGATTGGATTCTATTGGCCCTTGGGTCAATTATATTATTAAAGCGATTTCCTTAGGTTTTAGTATGGATGAAACGGCTAAAAGCTAGATCGCTATATTATTATTTCGTGAACGCAGTCGTAAAAGTTGCCTCTTACAAGTTCGGTATCCTGAAAAAAAAATCACTTCCTTATGAAACATCTTTACTGAAGAAACATAGAACGTAAAACTCCATTTCTTTTAATTATTTGACAATCCACAACATGTTTATCCTTCCGGAACACCTGATACCTATATAAACATATCATCTTGGTATCCCTACCCACGTATTATTAACTACGTGTGTTGCTTTGTGGGCCAACCTGTAGTCATTCACTTGATTCGGCCTGTCAATTTCAGGTCTTGTCAAATAGTTCACGTACCCAATACGTACCTAAAAGCTGGTGTCGCTATGTTAGTAGGGCAACCTGGAGTTACCTGACACAGCCTGTCAACTCGACTTCTTGTCAAAGAGTTCTCATACCTTATAATGTAAGTACTATGTTAGTCGAGCAAAAGGACGTAGCTTTAGCGGGTAACGTTGGGATCGCGTCCCTCTCCATCTTGAACTCAGGAGGGGAGGAGGCGAAATGATCTGGGTTCCAATCTTATTTGATTGGAGGGGAAGTTTTCTGGAAGAATTAAATGATAATCAGTGTTGGAAATCCCAACTTCAACATGCTTACCCAGAAATATAGGGAGGACCTCCTCCAGTGTCGTAGCTAGAGGGGCGGGGGAGGGGGCAATGCTCCCCCATTATTGATATCCGTCGGTTGAAAAAGTTGAGCCTACCGACCGCAGGCATAAACATACAAAAAATCCAAAAATATACCTTCAATTAGCCTTCATGAAGTGTGTCAAAATTGCCCCCGTGACCCCCACCTAAGTCAAGCGGACCCCTGGACCCAACCCGATATTCGCTCCGCTCGCAATGTCAATATATTCTGTCGGTTCATCTTTACCATTGCACCCCCAGTTTCGAAAACCTGGTTACGCCACTGACCTCCTCCTCGCGTCTTTGGCGCTTCGCATAGTACTTTGACTCTACAAACGACCCTGGTTGATCCCCCACAAATTCTTTTTAACCAGCTACGCCCTTCTTCGAGCAACCTTGAGTCAACTGACTGAGCCTGTCAACTTAAATATCAGTCAAACAATACATTTAGCTAAATATGTTTCTCCAGTGTAATATTTTTGCACCAATTAACCTATTACGTCTTCTAATTTCCCCAATGAAAAAACATCAGATTTGCTCTGATAAACAAACCGACGTTTCAGGTCGGTTTGTTTTGGTTGAAGACCAGTGGGAATTGTCAACTTTACGCTATGTCCGGAACTCAGATTATGAAGAGTATTCTAATTGAGGACCTATCTTTCAGAAAAGGTCATCTACTGTAAAGGTGCATCTGGAATGCATGGTCATTTGTTCCAAGACTAAATATTCGAATTGCGATGTCCGTTGTGGTGATTATCGATACTGTAGAAATTCTAAGTCAATACTCGAGGTTAAGTTAGGGGTTCACATTTGGGAGGAGTATTCTAATTTATGAGTGCATGTTTCTATAGTAAAATAACTATAATACGGCACTTCGAAGCACTTATAGTTTTGCATAAGCAAAAGGGCGGATACACAAGATATGGTTCTTGAACACCAATAAAGAAGAAAACCTGAGCAAATAATACGAACTTCGGTTTCGGTATGGAAGCAATAATTCTCCAGAATTTCGTACACTTTTGTAATTTTAGGTATGTAAATAGTCTTAACCAACAGGCTTCTGCGGATTTAGGCAACATTTTCACTTAAGGACACAAGGACGTTCACTTCTTGCATTACCATAGTAAAACTTAGTCACAAGTCCTTTTATTCGAGCTCTTTGGTCTTTTATACAGTACAGTACAGTACAGTAAGTGTATTGAATGGAAGTAGATATATTCAATCAAGAAGTACTCTGGAGTGTTCTACGAGTCCCAGTGGAAATGAATGTCACTATTATGAATATATGAAGCTTAATTTTTGGTTTAATTCTATTAACACTGCTTTAACACAATTTCATATTCATAATGAACACCTAATTATTGTTATTTATCATCAAAGGGATACTTCCCCCGTATTTTTGTTCAATTTTTCACATAGAAATGTACCCACATTTAACCTGCATGAGAGACGTTACCTATATATAGACGATCAGTGGTGTAGCTAGAGGGGAGGCCGGGGTGGGGGAAGGGGCTAATGCCACCCCATTATTGATATCCGTCGGTTGAAAAAGTGCCGTCGGTAAAGTTGAGCCGACCGGACGCAGGCATAAACATCAAATAATCCAAAAATATAGCGTTCCTGTAGTGTTCCCCCTGGACACCCACCTAGCTCAGACGGGCCCCTTGAACCACCCGATATTCGCTTGACTCACAATGTCAATATATTCCGAGATGGAAAAGACGTTTCCTAACTTACATCCTCAGAAACTATGACAGCTGTTTATAACCTATATATTGAATGGCTTTCAGAGACTAGATCGACGTCTTTGAACACAACCTGCATGGGTCGACGTTTAAGTTAAATATATTTTCATTCAGCTTAGTAAAACTCTACAGGTGTCGAACGTTTCTATTCAAACCTTAATGGTACCTTACTATACAGAAACCCTAGGAGTCGAACGCGACTATTTCTAACGTAATGATGTATTGCATTAGTTTAACTACGGTATTGTTAGTTTTCATCAATATCCATTACGACATAAATGATGCTAATTCGCCTTAGTTTTTCAATGGTCCACTCTGAAATTACATGCTAAATAAAATGACAACATGTAGCGAGAGATCCGCCCTTGCTAATTTTTGTCGGTAAAATTGCCTTCGTCAAAATATAGTAAAAAACGTTAAGCTACGTTTAAGAACAATGTCACGTAACTCAATAAGACGATCCATTAAGATGAATGTCTTACGACTTTGTTTACATCTGAATTCGACCTAGACTAAATATGTCCAATGTCATATGACAACGTCCATCAACAAATAACTTGTTCGTACAGCAGTGGATTTTGCTTTCTGTCATGCACGTTTAATGAGAATACATGGACAAAACTTCTCAAATGGCGACCAATGGGCCAAATCCGGCCATCAATGCCCTCAAGAGTGGCCATACGCCACCAGCTAAAATGCTCTGCTAGCATCAATTCTAAACTCTATTTGGCTCTTATATTTCATTCATAAAATGTATTATCTGGTCTTTTACAAAAAGTGATTCAGGAAGCCAGCACTAGAGGGTTTTAGTCCGTAGCATGCGTGTAGTCTGAAATATCAGTTTACTGGAACAAAACATTTGCCAAACAATCCAATTGAACATTTGACGTAATGACGGTGGCGCATCCAGAAGAAAATCATCTAAAATTATTTACCAGAGTGCAACGAACTTACAATATAATTCGCCAAATGTTCCACTCTCTAGAAGACTGGAATTAATTGACCTTATATTTTAAAGTAATCCCATTTATTCGTAACCTTCCTATGAGCATATTGTCAGCTAGCAAGAATGACCGACATAATAATTACGAGTGAGTTTTAATTGACGATATTTCTAGAAGATGGCCAACAAACTTTTAAAAAAAGTCACGCATTTTGGGCGAAATCTCTATACACAATGGTCAACCTACGCAATGTTAAAAATTGGTTAAGAGACGGAAGCGACCAATAAATAAAGATTACCAATGTCGTTATTAAAAGTCTATGACTCTAGGTTTAAGACTTTACAGTGTATAAAACTAAATGATAGTCAGCCAAGGATAAAATTGCCTCTTGCTTTGACGATATTAAAGCGATATTAATGTGAGCAAGTCCATGACAAGCATACTCAATATATTATAACGATATTAATAGACAATATGAAGGGTTGTAGACAATCAAAAGAGGATTTGTTAAAACGACGAACTACTCGTGCTTATTATATCAAATAGGCTATATTAGAAGCAGTTACCATGTCTAATGTAAATACGGAGAAGCTATGAACGTTCTAAAATTGTCAATCAGATGATCTTATAATGAACATCACTGAATCACTAAAGATTTGAATGTATTCTTGCAGGTCGAGGTAGTGAAAATTCTATGGTCATCATCACTTAATTTTTAACTAAATATTATTAATCGACGACTTTCATTGTTCAGATTTACTCGCTTTTTATGATGTTTATGTACTAATAGTCCGACCTACATGTAATTTGATCAAACTGTTAAAGTAAAATAGGACGTAAAACTCCATTTCATTTGTACTAACAAATGGTATGTATCTTGAAATTATATTTCCCTACTTTGAAATATTACATGCAAAAATTATCAAAAAAGACTTAGTTCTAAGACTTAGGCCACTTAAAAAAAAACAATTGGTAATCGTCCCCGCCCGTGCCCGAAAACGGCCCCGTCCCTGATTGTAAACAATCCGCTCAATAACTTAGGTATAGCAAAAATTCAATTTTTCGCGGACATTTAACGCGGAATACTGTAATATAATAGAAAATATCACCAGTAGGTCCATCTAGCGACCATAGTAGGAACTACAACACCCATCCGCGCATGCGCTGCCATCGTATCCGGATCCGATTAGGTGTTTTAGGGTCCTATAAAAAAATAAAAAATAAAAAAAAAACCTCCCCTCCTCGCCTGATTTCGGAAATTGAAAGGACGATCACCAATTTTTTTTTTATGTGGCCTTAGTTCCTTGAATTTGATAATTTTATAAAAGATATGCGAGTATTCTTTTATCAAAAACACACATCAAATCTAAAATACTATGACAAAGATGTGCTT
Organism: Lottia scabra; assembly: GCA_029955415.1. Taxonomy (NCBI): domain Eukaryota; kingdom Metazoa; phylum Mollusca; class Gastropoda; family Lottiidae; genus Lottia; species Lottia scabra. The sequence continues at coordinate 168,624 of JARJEI010000011.1, read as the reverse complement.
GGTTTAATTTAGATTAAAAATATCAGTTTTAAAATACTCACACCAATTAAATTTTAATTTGAATTACATACAAATTTGGCAGATTATGTTCCGGTAGATAACTTCAGATCGAGCTTTTTCTTGACTTAAAGTTCTAAAGCTTCGAAAGGTTACAGAATTTTCTGGATATGGCAAAAAAAAATCGCAAGAAAATAAAGCTATTAAATTTAAATTGCTGATGGCTGTGGTAAATTTCAATTAAGGCTAATTTGGGAAAATTGCGTTCCAAAAGGGATCGTTTCGCTTCGCAAATTGCGTTTTGATAAATTGAACTCTGCTCATGTGTGCCGCTTCACCCCGATGGACAACCCGTATATTTGTTTTTATTTTATGGACAGTAACTTCCGATTTTCTATTACGTGTTAGGAAAAACTCGTCGAATAAAATACATTCTGATTGTATTAAATCAAAAATGTCTGTTAAGTATTCGATTCATAAGAAATATACATATTTCAAAAGATAGCCCATTTATCCACAACTGTAAAATCTAAAACCTAACAGAACCTTTTAACGTATTAACGGTTAGATATTGGTGCTAATTGAATAATGAACTTGACGTATTTTGTGTTTTGTCACCTAGGTTTGACCTCAGTTGCTTGTTAACCTATTAACCTGCAGGTTTGTGTAACGATCTTTGTGTAGGTTTTCAAAGGACAAGATACTCAGTGAATTCCGTCATCTGAGAAGTAATGCAATCTGAACAATTCATCATTTTTTAGGTTAATTTGATGAACAATATAATCTGTGAATTGCGAAATATGAGTAATATCTTTACTACTTTTTTTTTCTTTCTTATATCAATTGGGAGCCACGGTGGCTTAACCTGAAGGTTCAGGGTTCAATCCCGGCATGGGTCGAGATGATACCTTCGGATTTTTCAACCCAGTTTCCCCCTCTCAGTGATACAGGTAAGAGGGGCTTCTAACGTTATACTTATTTAAATGTATAGGTGAATTATAGGTGAATATTGACTGACGTTCTGTGGTAATGAAATGATAACACTTGGTAAATATAATATAAACTGTATTTTGTAGCTACAAAATTACAAGTTATACGAGACAACAACTCAATTCCAATACTAAAAACAGACTGCCTTGATCCCCAGTTCGCGCACAGTATATCTTCCAAAGTAACCCTAAACTGACCATCCCCTAATTCCCTTATATGGTCATAAAGCCTAGCGTTGGTATGAGTCATCGTCATTGACCATACGTTGGTCTAAGATCAATACTGGTCTTAGGGAGTTAGTCCAGTGTTTGTGGCCGTTCTCTTATTAATTTGCGAACAATGAAATTGTCAGAAAGACCATCCACATAAATGTCTTTTAAGATTCCTTGTATCAGTGGATTCGCCAATTCTTCGAGAGTATACGCCTCTTCAGCCACATTGAGGATGCGGTCCCCAAAGGACTGTACCGACTCCCCAAAATTTTGTGTCAGTTTCCTGAGTTTGTTCTTCGCATATTGCGAATCGGACAAGTCGCTAAATCGCGCTCGTAAGGCCGCCTGCAATTCGCGCCATGTGCATGTCGGGTGTTGCTTAATAAATCGGACCACAAAATTAGCCGCAATGCCGGTCACCGAAACCAAACAAAAACTCCGCATGCGATCATCTGTGGCTTGACAGAGCAGACCTACCTTTTCCAAATCTCTGACCCAATCAGAAAACTGGTGCGACCCTTGACCAGAAAATGGTTTGATCATAGCGGGCATATTTTGGGCCCGAATTTCCAATTGTAAAGTTTTAAAATTTTCGGCCAAAGCCTGGAGAGAAATATTTTCTGGTGTTTCCGATGGCATGTTGTATCAAAATATGTGAAGAAATACAAAAGGAAAATCAATAAAACAGGGTAATAATCTGGTCAAACGATGAAAACACACAACCCAGAAGGAAAAGGTACTTACGATTGAATTGCACAAGAACTGGAACGGTAAAGCTGGAACTGGAAGATTGAAAACAAACTGGAACTACTGGAACAATGGAAAAACAGGCGAAGCAGGAAAAAGGTTGAAGGCAGGAAAATATGAACAGGAACAATGTAGACTGGAAAAATGGAAGCAGGAACAATGTAGACTGGAAAAATGGAAGCAGGAACAATGTAGACTGGAAAAAAAAAAAATCCTGTGTCTAAAACGGCACCACTTCTAACGTTATACTTATTTAAATGTATAGGTGAATTATAGGTGAATATTGACTGACGTTCTGTGGTAATGAAATGATAACACTTGGTAAATATAATATAAACTGTATTTTGTAGCTACAAAATTACAAGTTATACGAGACAACAACTCAATTCCAATACTAAAAACAGACTGCCTTGATCCCCAGTTCGCGCACAGTATATCTTCCAAAGTAACCCTAAACTGACCATCCCCTAATTCCCTTATATGGTCATAAAGCCTAGCGTTGGTATGAGTCATCGTCATTGACCATACGTTGGTCTAAGATCAATACTGGTCTTAGGGAGTTAGTTTGATGGAATGACTATGACTCATGGTCAACAATCAATACTGGCCCCTGACCAATTATAAGGAACCCTATGAAATGGTCATTGACTGTGACGAACTGCAGATCAATATTTGTACAATAATAATATATTCATATTATTATAGGCTGACATGGAAAAGCGTCTAGTTGTTCGGATGGGACAATAAACCGAGGCCTCATGTGCTATTGGCTGTGTACGTTCAAGATCCCTCGACAGTTGGAAATCGAAAATAAGAGCAGGCTAATGTCGCTGTCCTCGCAAAATTTCCCTCATTGCACACTGCATGGCGTTTGCCCGTCCTCAATTAGTCCATATAGGTGTAGAAAAGTAGGATGTAAAACTCCACTCATTTCATTTATTCATTCATTTCTTATATCAATTAAAAGAAAACTTTGATTACTATACGACATTCTGTATATTCCTATAAACGATTTTGCGATTATGCTGAAAATATTCGCAGCTTTGCCATTTTGAAAAAGGTTATTCGCAGCTTTGTCATTTTGAAAAAAATATTCGCAGTTTTTGTAATGATTGCGACTTCGTAAAAACTGAACATTTGAACCACATGGACACTGCACCGCCAAATTATGCTGAAAATCTGAAGAAAATGTCTTAACCTGTAAAGCAATCTCTATTATTCTTTTGTGATATCGCTAACACGAATTTTTCATATTTGACATGATCTGGGAATTCATCTGAAGTAGCCATTCTATTATAGCTCTTCCTCCTAAGGCATACTTCAACCACTTGACAATTTTTGTTACCACGATAAGAAGATCTTTCAATTTGTCAAAGAAATATGATCGTATAAAAACACTGTCGATTTTTATTAATGGAAAGATCATCGCTTTCTTTCACACATTTCTCTTAATAGGGTGAGTTAAGTCCTTCCAAAGAACCCTCGTAGAAAAGTGACGTTGGATGGCATACAAATTTAATTCTTTAAGTTTTGAGTCCTTACTGTCAAGAGATCTTTAACGAGCACAACCTGGAACACACGAAGCTCGATTCATCGTCCCATTCGAACGACTAAAGACTTTTTGTCAGTACAGATGGAGAAATAAGTTATTGGTGCATGTAACAGTTGTTCAGTTGTCACAAAAAATCGTTCAGTTGTAAAGTCTAAAGCCTCGCAAGATTACGATATTTTCTCGATGGCAAAAAAAAAATCGCAAGAAAATAAAGTTATTAAATTCAAAGTGCTGATGGCTGTGGTAAATTTCAATTACGGCTTATTTGGGAAAATTGGGTTCCAAAAGGGATCGTTTCGCTTCGCAAATTGCGTTTTGATAAATTAAACTCTGCTCATGTGTGCCGCTTCACCCCGTAGGACAAACCGTATATTTGTTTTTATTTTATGGACAGTAACTTCCGATTTTCTATTACGTGTTAGGAAAAACTCGTCGAATAAAATACATTCTGATTGTATTAAATATCAAACATGTCTGTTAAGTATTCAATTCATAAGAAATATACACATTTCAAAAGAGAGCCCCATTATCCACAACTGTAAAATCTAAAACCTAACAGAAGAACCTTTTAACGTATTAACGGTTAGATATTGGCGATAATTGAATAATGAACTTGACGTATTTTGTGTTTTGTCACCTAGGTTTGACCGCGGTTGCTTGTTAATCTATTAACCTGCAGGTTTGTGAAACGATCTCTGCGTAGAATTTAGAGTACTCGGTGAATTTCGTCATCTGAGTAGTATTGCTATCTGAACAATTTATCATTTTTAGGTTAATTTGATGAATGTACGACATTATGTGTACAATATAATCTGTGAATTGCGAAATATGAGTAATATCTTCACATTTTTTTTCTTTCTTATATCAATTGGGAGCGACGGTGGCTTAACCTGAAGGTTCAGGGTTCAATCCCGGCCTGGGTCGAGATGATACCTTCGGATTTTTCAACCCGGGTTCCCTCTGTCAGTGATACAGGTAAGAGGGGCTGACATGGAAAAGCGTCTAGTCGTTCGGATGGGACAATAAACCGAGGCCTCATGTGCTATTGGCTGTGCAAGATCCCTCGACAGTTGGAAATCGAAAATATGAGCAGGCTAATGTCGCTGTCCTGGCAAAATTTACCTCATTGCACACTGCATGGCGTTTGCCCGTCCTCAATTAGCCCATATAGGTGCAGAAAAGTAGGATGTAAAACTCCACTCATTTCATTTATTCATTCATTTCTTATATCAATTAAAAGAAAACTTTGATTACTATACGACATTCTGTATATTCCTATAAACGATTTTGCGATTATGCTGAAATCATTCGCAGTTTTGCTATTTGACAAAAGTTTTCGAAGCTTTGTCATTTTGAAAAAAATATTCGCAGTTTTTGTAATGATTGCGACTTCGTAAAAACTGAACATTTGAACCACATGGACACTGGACAGCCAAATTATGCTGAAAAGCCGAAGAAAATGTCTTAACCTGTAAAGCAATCTCTATTATTCTTTCGTGATATCGCTAACACGAATTTTTCATATTTGAAATGATCTGGGAATTCATCTGAAGTGGCCATTCTATTATAGCTCTTCCTCCTAAGGCATACTTCAACCACTTGACAATTTTTGTTACCACGATAAGAAGATCTTTCAATTTGTCAAAGAAATATGATCGTATAAAAAACACTGTCGATTTTTATTAATGGAAAGATCATCGTTTTCTTTCACACATTTCTCTTAATAGGGTGAGTTAAGTCCTTCCAAAGGCCCACTCGTAGAAAAGTGACGTTGGATGGCATACCAATTTAATTATTCAAATTTTAAGTCCTGTAGTGTACAATCAGGGAAGCTTCTGCCAGGACAGAGGCTTTGCCAATTCTATTTTGATTCCATCTTTCGAGAGATCGTGCACGACCTGGAACACACGAAGCTCGATTCATCGTCCCTTTCGAAGACTTTTTGTCAGTACAGATGGAGAATTAAGTTATTGGTGCATGTAATAGTTGGTAGTTGAAATTGATACTGATAGTTGTTGAGATGGAACACAAAGTTCACAAGGAACAAACAGTTGTTCAGTTGTCACTAAAAGTTGTTCAGATGGGACAAAAAGTTTTCCAGATGGGACAAAAAGTTGTTCAGATGGGACAAAAAGTTGTTCAGATGGGACAAAAAGTTGTTCAGATGGGACAAAAAGTTGTTCAGATGGGACAAAAAGTTTTCCAGATGGGACAAAAAGTTGTTCAGATGGGACAACAAGTCATTGATTTAGAATCAGATGGGACCAAGTTAATGTCGCACCCCCATGCAAAAATAATCAGATGAATAAATGCCACTGTCCTAAAAATTGTCCTCGCTCCGCCCTTGATGACCCTTGTGAAAATTGGGACGCAAATATCCAAATCTATCAATCTAATTTAAAACTCAATCAATATTTTAAAGTATAGTCCTAAGGAACACAAATTTAATATTTGAAATTAAGACGGGCCTGATTTGGACTGATAAAGACATTAAGCATAGCATATTATTGACGTCGACTAACTGATGAAAATGTCAAAGCAGGGAGTGCTAAAAAGTTTCGATCTTTCTAATGGAAACGGTATTGCTCCGTTGCCTTCCGTAAACAAATCACTTTTCATTGATGCTTCGGAGCTTTTATGACGTCAGCCTACTTCAAAGGAATTTTTCAATATTTGGTATTCATTAAGCTTAATAACGGGAGATGAAACAAACAGCGTGTTGATAGTGGAAGAAAATATTCTTACTACATCAATTATTGGTTCCAAGTCTTACCTTTCTCACTCGCTGGCGATTAGTTGGGAACGTATTGATTTGTACTTAGTGGGGACACCATTGTATATAAAGATCGCTTCACACATTGGTCCAACTCAAGTGCGGGTAAAAGCAGAAACTTTAACGAGAACCTTTCATAAAAGAACATCGAACACACTCGAAGGAACATCAGCACTTCAAGAAAAACTTTTATTAAGTAATTTACTTCGTTTCAAGACTTTTTCCTGATTATTTTAATAGTTCCTGTGTTTTAAGTTTTCATATAAAGAAAAATGAGGACCATTTTGTGTAACGGGTTTTGTTTCCTCCTATCGCTATGTTTGATATTTGCCGAAGACGAGCAGGTAAGATAGCCTTTTTTTAATTTGAGTGATAAAATCCTTTTGATATTGGCTCTTCCAGTTTTGGAGTGCCGAACTTTAGTTACGTGTTTCATTTTTTGGTTTGAGAAGTTCGTATAATTTTACATTTAAGCTGTCCGTCACTAACCGCATGTTATGCATTGTAGACAAACTAGATGTGAGATTGTTTAATCTAAAAAGAAATGCGGAGAGTTGAAATTAAGCTAATAAGAAAAATAGCAATATTAAGGCGAGTTGGTATTTAAAATAAAAGAGCGCTAAGTTGAATAGTTAAATTATTAAAGAGCGCATGCAGGTATTAATGTTTAAAAACTGGATTGAAATAAAATACAATGATGAAAAAAGTTATGTTCTTAGTTAAAACTTCCTTCCGCTCGTTCATTTATCAAAACGTTGTATTGTGGTTTTTTTTTACTCAAATGTAAAGATTCTTTTGTAACATTTACGGAACAAAGAATAAAAAGTGAACGCAAGATCGTTTGTAGACAGACATGAAAAGTGGAACTTTATTACGATGTTTGAAAGTCGACTGCTTTTTTTTCTGGAACACTTCAGACTTCAGATTTATGTGAAAAATTAGAATATCTACATAATCATGATTAAAGAGAAAATTTGGACGTTGTTTCAAGTTTTGTGTGGCAATAATCCCCGAAACAATGACTTTTGAAAGAAACAAAACTTCGGCCTTAAAACTATAATTGCATCAGTTTTTGTGTGTCTTTCAATATCCGTGATCAGTTTCAGAAAACTTTTAAGCAACGTTTTTCTACTGATAATAAAAATCCGTACAAGCAAAACAATTCCGTTAATCAAAAATCTCGTCCAGAGCATGACAAAATCGGGTGCACGAGGCGAACCATGCGAAAAGGTATTTGAAGCCGATACTAAGAGATATGAATTATTTTAAGTTTCGAGAATTGCGAAGAACTCTTTGATAACACAGAGTTCGAAACTAAACTATCAATAATCTTCTTTAGTATATTTTTAATTAATTTGTAGACGAACGGGACGTCGCTTTGATAAGATTGATAAGCGTCTCATATGAAAAGTTTATTTGCCCCTACTTTTGCTATATATTGCTGTCAATATGCCGACATGTATTCCAGGTTTTGCGTTTTGCTCTTAGGATCGTTCTTTCTTGTATTTTTGTTAGTTTCCATTCTGAGAAGTTAAACAAAAATCTGAAATTGAGAGCGTAGACGCGATAATTTCCACTGCTCTACTTTTCGGTACAGTAAGAACGTAGTAAAACACAATAACAATATTTTTCTCCAGATGTTCCTAATTTTATTTCAAACCAACATATTTTATAATGTTTATATATAGGCCTAGTGTTACAATCATTAGACTCAAACTGTTAAAGGCATTAAATTGGTGGATAACACTTCGTATAATTAAAGGAAGATGATTGGGTAAGCGTGAGCGAATAAAGCCGAACTCGTGTCGAACTGAATCTAACTATTCAAGATGGCACTGTTCAACCGTAGTTTGGTCCGTTTTGACTAAATTCAGTCATTGGTAACATTTTCCAAACACTTTTAATGATGTAAAGACCAGTTCCAGATTCTGTTAGTCGCGAAGCTTGCGGTTAACGAATTGTGCCATAAACACACGGCTTGAGCCCCTCCCCCGCCCCATTTTTGGCCGACTGGTGTCAGAACCCTCTACAAATTTGATTTTGGCGTTAGCGTTACCGTTATGTTATGTATTAGAGACCCTGCCCCCACCCCCTTCTCCAAATCCGGGATCCACCTCCGGCTCTTGAATTGCGACCGATTTCTTGCTTGAAAACGTATCAGCAGCAACTGCGATGTTCAAGTCAATTAATAATTGATGCAACCAGTAATATTCGCAGCTTCTCTAGTCACCATGTGGAACTGGGGATCCAAACCACCATTGCTCTTTTGAATAGAATACCTTACCATGTATTAACTATTAACTAAAGTTGTTAGGCTTTCAGTCTTTAAGTGAGTTTATAAATAAGATATGATGATTTGTCAATGAAGACGGTGGGTATTGATTCAGCCGGTACAATTAGAAGTGGACTAGAGTACTCGTTGTAATTATAAATAATTTAATTAGAGAAATCAGGTAGTCCTAACATAATATCATTAACTCATTTCTCTACCATTGTTTCCTAATAATGAATAATAACAATCATAACCAACATTTTGCCATTGTTTCAATTACGCCTTAAAGTGGAAAGTTCAGCATTTTTTAGGGTCAATTCGGGCCTTGAATATATGCAATTAGCCTTCAGAAGTACATGCACAAAAATCATATAAATTCCAGATTCTAAAACTTTTTTTTTGGTCGAACAGTTAGTGAACATATTCCTTTAAAGGGATAGTAAAGAGGTTTTCTAAACTTTGCACATGTATGTGTATCAGGGACACTGATAGCATCAATTTGCGCCATTCCAATTTCCATTCTGACGTCTGTGGTTCTTGCAATAATTCCACTAAAATTAACGCGTTTTATGACGTCACTAATAGTGATCTGCATAGACATCAATAGTAGCTTCCTGTAGATCACTGTCAGTGACGTCATAAAACGCGTTAGTTTTTTAGTGGAATTGCAAGAACCACAAACATCGGAATGGAAACTGAATGGCGCTATCAGTGTCCCCGATGCACATACAAAGTTTAGAAAACCTCTTTATTTGTAAAGGTTGCAATCCCAAAATTGGTAGGCAGACTACGTTCGACTTTTTCAAACTGACACCCGTACCAGTGATGCATGTTGGAAGTGATGGTATCAAAAAAGCATCAATCAATGGGACAATAAATGAAGGCCCCGTGCGCTACATGCTTCATCATGCCGAAAAGGTGCAGAAACATAGTGCATACATGTTCATTTCATTTCAAAAAGCCTCATTCACATATTACAAGGCTTTTCTAGATATCGCATTGACTGGAATGTATTCTTGAAGTTGCTTAATATTGAGACTTCAAGTTCAACATGCCTCCAACAATAAAAAAAAATATGCATGTTTCCTAACTTAGACACAAGCGAACTTTTTGCCCTTCACCATAATTATAAGGCTTATCAAAGCAAATCAAATTAGCAGGTTTGGGATGGTATTGTCAAGAATAAGCCAGCCTTCTAATTAAATAGTTTCTACTTTTAGTTTATAATTATCTTCTGTGAGGTTGGTAATCTTTTCCCTTTTTGAACGGTTTTGTTCTTCATCGTTCAATGAGAGGACCTATAAAAAGCAGTCTAATTAAAATCAGACCCTAATTTCGTTTCGTTCGTTTTTTTTTAAATCCGGTTTTGTAGTATTTCGTTTCGTTCTTTTTTTTAAATCCGGTTTTGTAGTATTTCGTTTCGTTCGGTTTTTAAATCCGGTTTTGTAGTATTTCGTTTCGTTCTTTTTTTTAAATCCGGTTTTGTAGTATTTCGTTTCGTTCGGTTTTTTAAATCCGGTGTTGTAGTATTTCGTTTCGTTCGGTTTTTTAAATCCGGTGTTGTAGTGTTTAAGTTGATAAAGTTGATACTTTCTACAAACACTAATGATAACATTTTACGATGTTTGTAATATTAACTGGATTGTTAAGATATTTTCTACTAATATCGTACGAGTCTCTGAGATACTTATTGCAACAATTTGCACCATTTTAATTTTTAATCAAACATCTGTGGTTCTAGCAATTTCACTTAAAGGGATTGTAAGTGATCTGCATAGATATCAATAGTATCGGAAGGTAGATCACTGTCAGTGACGTCAAAAAACGCGTTAGTTTTAGTGGAATTGCAAGGGACCACAGACGTCGGAATGGAAATTAGAATGGCACAAATTGATGCTATCAGTGTCCCCGATACACATACAAAGTTTAGAAATACGCTTTACAATCCCTTTAAACTAAGTCTTTGATGGTCTTCTATGATACAACGAATCTCTATATTTTTAACCTTTGAAAACACTTTTTCAGTCGAATTTCCGGAACCACAGATGTCTGATTGAACATTGGAATGGTACAAATTGATTCTTCAAACAAAAATTAAGAAAAACCTTTGTACAATTCCATCACGTCTGAAACATCTGTTAAAATTCTGGTTTCAAAAAAGGCATATGAATTGTAGTTTCAATGGCATAACTTTCTAAATTTGGCATGGCAAACGTTGAACATTTTGTGTGATTTTTCATTGCTTGTAGTATAGTTGGGAACAAAGTTTCAGGTATGGTTAAAAAGGGATATTATGTTCACTAACTGTGCTACGAATTAAAAATTTTGTCTCAGAACCTGGAATTTTTTAGCTTATCTAATCCATAATGATGTTCACAACTCTTTATCAAAATTTAAGCCTTCAAATCCCTGTGTAGCCATAATTATGAGCTTTTGAAAGTAAAAAATACGACTCGTTGTTTAGTAAGACTATGCCTTATATAGAAAAGACAAATACAGAAAATGAAAGATAAATGTTTAGGACGGGATAGAATTGAAGGGATTATGTGATTTATATGCATTTCTAGTACTTCTGGAGGCTATTTACATATATAAAAGGCTCAAATCGACCCTCAAAAATGCTGAACATTCCCCTTTAAAGGGTCATCATTGATAAAGATCTTTCCAAATTCTAAATCCATCAGAAAAAAAGAAACATTGGTATAAAATACATTAAATAAATCAATTTAGAAAGATCTCTTCTTGCAATGACGAACAACTTTTATAAGACCCATAACAACCATTGCTTCCATCGAGTGCTGTAAAACTTCTTAGTCAAGGATTTTTTTATTGGATAAAAAGAACTTAAGACTTTGAATCATTCAATTTCTATAATGGAAACCGTTAATTTCTGTCAACATGGATTAAAAAAAATCAAAGAATGCATTCATGAGATACATTGGTATTTACTTTCACCTTAGTTACGATAGTTTTCCCCTCATTGAACACTGCATGGCAATGATCATCTCCTAGAATAAAACAATAGGGCGTTAAATCATCTTAAATGTAATTTATTTTCATTATGAAATATTTACTCATTTATATTGATATACTTCCTCATATGAAAAGTTCACTAGCTGCTATAGTCAAATAGAGATATTTAGGCTCATCCGGGTACAGTCAAAACATATACAAACCAGTCCATTATATTTTTAAGGGTATAAAAGTATCTTATTTTGAGGGTTAATTGTTTGGCAAGTTACAGTAACACCCTTGAAAATATAATGGACGGGTTGTGTATAGTTTTGACTGTATAGTCAAACAGAGATATTTCGGCTCATCCGGGTACCGTCAAAACATATACAAAACCAGTCCATTATATTTCCAAGGGTATAAAAGTATCTTATTTAGAGGGTTGTTTGTTTGGTAAGTTACAACAACACCCTTGAAAATATAATGGACTGGTTGTGTATATGTTTTGACTGTACCCGGATGAGCCGAAATATCTCTGTTTGACTATACCCGGATGAGCCAAAATATCTCTGTTTGACTATACCAATGTGTTTACATGGATTTCTAGATTTGTTTTACGGTTGCGATCGTTCGTGCTTTGGTTTTAATATTAGCCTTGTTACACAACTGAAATATAACAAATCTCTTTTATTACACAAGACAACAAATCGGAAAAAATTGTCATGCTTTAATGTGATATATAAAAGGGATTTTATTTACTCTTACAGAAAGACTTCATAGCGGTGCTAAGTGATAGACAAAATTCAATATCCATCAGTAAATATTCCGAATGAGATGCTGAATTCCATCGAGATACGTTTAAGTAAACATGTTAAAACTGCGAATCAAATCTTTTTTGTTTTAATTTTTGATTTAAATAGCAACGTTTTATGTACTTTTACTTCAAGGGAGGGAATTCTCTGCAATTTCATTTGACCACTGAGTTGAAGTATTTAAATGTTTTAAAGCCAATTTTAAATCATTCTTAGTGCAGAATTCTTGTAAAATTGATGGAAAACGACGTCTTTCGAGTACTATAATTCGAGGCAATGCAAGGAGGTATATCAAATACCTATCAATATAAGAGAATATCCCACAGACCCAGTTCCACGATATTCGCCATGATCTGAGTTACGTCTCCTCACAGACTTTGCGGCGATATCTCTACTGCTTAATTCTGCTCCTGTAACTCACCTTGTTTCTCCTTACTGACTTTCTTCCTGTTTAACTATACTCTCTTATCTCTCTAATTCCTGTCAATTCCTGTCAATTCTCTTGATCCTTATCTCTACTTTCTGACTTTTCTTCTCGTCTTCATTTCTACTTCCGGTCTCTTTGCTGTTTTCTTTTTCTCTTTTCTACTCTCTGTCTCCTCTCGTCCAACTTTATGTCTTTTCTCTACTTTCTGACTTTTCTTCCTGTTTTACTATACTCTCGTATCTCTCTAATTCCTGTCAATTCTCTTGATCCTTATCTCTACTTTCTGACTCTTCTTCTCCTCTTCATTTTTACTTCCGGTCTCTTCGCTGTTTTCTTTTTCTCTTTTCTACTCTCTGTCTCCCCTCGTCCAACTTTATGTCTTTTCTCTACTTTCTGACTCTTCTTCTCCTCTTCATTTTTACTTCCGGTCTCTTCGCTGTTTTCTTTTTCTCTTTTCTACTCTCTGTCTCCCCTCGTCCAACTTTATGTCTTTTCTCTACTTTTTGAATTTTCTTCCCGTCTACTTCCGGTTTCTAATCTATTTCCTTTTTCTCTTTTCTACTCTCTGTCTCCTCTCGTCCAACTTTTTATGTCTTTTCTCTACTTTCTGACTTTTCCTCCTGTCGTATCTCTAATACCTCACTATGTAACATTATTCACTTAAATGCTTTCCCAGGTTCCCATTCTCCTTCCTCTCTAAATCTTGTCTGTCCGACCTCCTTTTTGCCTCTTCAGTGGTTAAATTACCCAGAATTTAAAGTTTGCTACAGAAAAAAATCTGGATCTATCGGTGCTTTGATTTATTGTCCCATCTTTGACGCTCACGCTTTTTCCAAACCAGCTGTTGTTGAAACAATAATATCATCACATTACCGAACGGTTTTTGCACGATATCTGCTTTGTTTGCCTTTTATTCGCGATCAGAATCAGACGGGTAAGACGTAAATCTCCTTTCATTTCCTGTCGTTTCTCGAGATTTAAGTCTTACGCACGTTTTCTATTATGATAATATAGTCGATGATGGCATTGCATTGATTGATATGTTCCACTACCCAATAATTAACTCTTTAATACATTACCACCGTTAAAATATAGCCTGTTCCCCATGAGACCACCCGGGTCAATTCTTTTAACTTATCATCAAATACTTTGGCCAAGGTAACCTTCGAATTTGTCATGCTTGTTCGGTAGATACTTTAGTAAAAGACCGATGTCCAAATTAGTTAAAATATTACTGTGGACCCTTGGGATGATTGCTTATTTGTTCTTTTATCAAATTGTTGTGGTGTCCAATACAGCATTCGAGTGGTTCCTCTCTCAAGGGACTATTTAAGGGTCAGTTCAAACTCTCAATCAAACTGATTCCGTTAATTTGTCAACAGAACTTATATCCTTAATCGGCTTATGGTTTGTGGCTTTCAGTGACTTTGAGGTCAAATCTTTGTTATTTGGACAATTTCGTGAAAGGTCAAATATCCGGATTGAAAAATTTCTCAAACCGTATTGGACAATATTGGAATAATCGAAGCAGCTATGCAATGGTTTCTCTTAAATTGTCACCAGATAAAAGAAGTCCAATACCAAGCAATATTATGGTACTTGCAGTCTGTGAAATAGTGCCCTCAAAATTTGGAAAAGATTTTCTGGAATTTCAGGAACCACAGACTGGAAATAAAATTGATTCAAATAGAAGCTAAAAGTGTTTAAGAAACTTTTTGGAATTCCTTCTTATAAGACATATTGCATTCGAACTTTGGTTCCAAATTTTGTTTCGTTTGGTAAACAATACAGCTAATTTAACCAGCGATAAAAATACTCAAGTGGTGTTGAGCTCAAGGGAATATTAAAGTCGAATCAGATTATAGTCTAAATACGGAGTTTGATATACTTCACAATAAGCCTTAGTTAGTAGGTAAATTAGTATCTGTTCTCGTACTTCAGGGATTTGCAGACCACTGTTTTCATCTGACGCCAGTGGAACTATGAAAGTCGTACGAAACGTCTCTTGTTTAAAGAAAATAAGTTGTCATTTTAGATTTAGATTTTTGATTTTGGGTAAATATTTTTCCATTCATATAACTGGAAATTTCATTTTCTATTTCTATATATCAGGAAGGTCTCCAAGTTCGACTTGTTTGTATCACCGCTGATGACAAACCAATCTTTCCAAATTTTCGCAGTTAAACTTCAAGATGTTTTCCAACTCCGGAAATATGAACATCATCGAATAAACATTGTACAAGTACTGCTCAGAACACAATAGCATATCCAAAATGAGAATTAGGCAATCTGTGGGGTTTGGGTGTGCCCCCGTTAGCTCTTCCTCAAAGTCATCACAGTTTGGAGCAAAGGGAATTGAAAATCTGAAGGCATTATCTCATCTATCTCAGTACTAGGATATTGTTCTTTTATTAAGATGGTCTTTCTTTTAGCGTGTCTAACGATGTTAAATTTTAATATAGTCCGCTTTTATTCGATTTGTCGTGTTTTTATTATACGATTTGGCAACACATTTATCAATCATGGGAAATAATGAAGAGAAAACCAATATTTTCTTTCATTTTTCTTCAATTTTCTCAATATTATGAAATCGTAACAAATTGGGTTCTTGTTCTGTAGAATAGAAATGATGAAAATAATGGATAAAAAAGTACGGTCAATTTCGATTTTGTTTTCGTATCGCGTTTAATTTGATTTATAACTAAAACTTCCTCGAATGATTTCCATGAGTGAATTGAATCTAATAAAATTTCGTCTTTGTGTGGTACGAAATCATTTTAATACGATAAAAAGAAAATAACATGAACAGGAAAATGTCAAAAGGATAATATTTAGTTAGTAACAATATATTTAGCATCGATATTTTCTCATATCCAGAGCTAATTTATACTGGGAATTAAAGACTATACTTGAAGTTGAAAATCCAATACGCCACTTGAGACTTGTTAAAGTCAACTTTTTCTTTCAAAACAAAGAGATTTGACCAGTAAATCAAATAACAGTAAAGTACAATCTCTATATACATGGTACATACGGATGTGTTCGTTCATGACTTTTCCTTATAGATAAGGGTATGCTTTTTCATGATCGTGCATGATATTTCGTTCTCGATTTGGGTATATTTTTCTCGATCGTAGGTGGTTTTACTTTCTTGGTTTTGGTATTTATTTTACCGTGCTCATATGCATGATTTTTCTGTGCAGATATCTGTTAGATATATTGGGTTTTTTTAAATGATCGTGCATGATTTTGCAATTTTAATTCTTGTTTGTATTTCACGGTCGTGCATGATTTGTACTTCTAAATTTGGGTGTGTTTTCTGTGATCTTACAGGAGTTTTCTTTCTTGATTTTTGGGGTTTGTTTCTTCATGACAATCAACTACTTCAGTGAACTAAGGGTGTTGTAAAAAGTAAACACTAGTATATTCTCTTCTCTATTAAAACCAATTAATAACAATCTGATAGATTTGCCGATAAGCCCACCTTGCGCTATGGATGCCGGCTTTTATTAACGATAAAATATATACATTTATATACAATAATAAGATTTGATAATATGGATAATAATACTTCGTAAAGAGATATGCGTACATACATATATAATATTTGTTTTATTTACTAATTACCCGTAAACTTAAAATACTCATATTCTCTAACTGAATACTCCGTCCTAAACGACTTTGCCGGCCAGGAAAAACCAAAGATCAAAAACATTAATTGCAATAATGAAAATAAACTCTGGAAACCTGTGTCTGATACCAAATGCAAAACCCGTCTCGAGAGCCGATACCCAGACTTGTATTCGTGAATATATCTATAATGATATAGAAACAAAATTAAACTTTGTGTCTCGTAGGAAGGTAGACTAGAGAATGACGTTTGTATACAAACAGTTACCGAGTAAGGTAACCAACACGTGATAAAGTTATCACGGGCATACATTAACGAATCAAACATACAATAATTTCCCGCTTTACTAACGAATCGCGGGAAATATTAATTAGCTTTAGACATGAGGCACAGGCTTCATTTTCGTGGGTCGATATTTCCAAGTCTCAGAAACGGGGACTTTTTTAGCTCAGCAATTTAGCACTGGTTATCACAACTCACCATTGAAATTTGAGTCTTCAAATCCATGTGCATCCATAATTATTAGCATTTGAAAGTTATAATGAATTAGCGATACTATGCAATATATAGAAAAGTCATCTATAGAAATAGAAAATAGAAGGAGAAATGTCTAATTTAAGGTATATTTGAAGGAAATATGCAATTTCCGTGCATTTCCAGTGATTCTGAAGGATACTTAAATATATTCAAGACCCAAATCAACCAATAAAAATGAAGACTGGTCCCCTTTTAGTTCGGCATTTAAGTGTGATCATGCTTTAAGTTGATTTGACACCCAAGTCTTGGTTTAACTAATAATTTATATTGAGAGGTAGATCTGTGTGAAAGACAAATGATAGCAATAAAGAAGAGAAAACCACTGCCGTCAAGTTGGTAATAAACGAATTGAAATTGAAAAGTTATTAGCGTGAGATAAGAAAATAAAAAACCCGATTCAAAAGCCATTGATAACTTTATTCAAAATATTTGTCAAGTTTCATGAGAAACGATTCATTTTCAATTCCAAGAAACAATAGAATTGGTGGGCGTCGTGTTCGCATGTATTAATAGTCGATTATTGTTTAGTAACAATAGGTAATTAGACAAGAGTGATCCATTGCTTTCTGCCAGGTAATATAAAAATAAAGGTTCCCTGTCCGCACCATTTTACCACAAATGTTTCTCGCCATACTTCACTTGGCAAGATATCTATCTACATTGCATCCACTCTAGAAGAATATTTCAAATAATTTTTCGACTCGCTCTGCTCGGCGAAATTTAATTCTGCGCGCCCCCCCCCCCCCCCCCCCCTTTACGTCAAATCCTGCATCCGCCCCTGTGATGTACTGGAACGTAGGGATGTAGGCCTATATACCTTTACAAACGGTCTGCAGTTTAAGGTGATGTTATATAGCACAGTGGTTAGCGCGTCGGATACGAGCATATATGAAGGTCGTTATGTTTGAGAGTTCGGGTGTGATAGTCCGATGACCTTGAATAAGTCATCTTCACTCATAATTCCAGTCAACCCAGCTGTAAATGGGTACGGATAATCCGGGAAAGATTAATGCCAAGAGGTTTGGCCAAGGACCAGCTGGGAGAAAGGATCCGCAAGGAACCTAAGTTGTTATCCTTGTAAAATATAGATGTTTCTTTTTTCTTTTTAAGCCACTGTTTATCATTCCAGGGGCAGATCCAGGTTTTTCAAAAGGGGGAGGGGGGGGGGGGGGGAAACCTTCGTCGATCGAAGCGAGAGGAAACATTTTTTGACCTTTTTTTTTTTGCTTAAAAACATAGAATAAGTATAAATTGTACTTATTTAACGGTTTCTGACGTGGACCATGTATGTTTAATAGTAAACGTTAATGGGTTAGACATTTTTGATGTCGTACTCTCCCCATTCTTAAAAAAAAAAAAAAAAAAAACAATGTAAAGGGGGGGGGGGGGTGGGGGGGGGGGGGCATACGCCTTCTACGCCCCCCTCCTGGATCCGCCACTGATTACTAATGTCCAGATTGCCACAACATTAAATGCACAAGTGTCAGAATTGTCCCCATAATAGTCCAAAGCTTTTAACTAATTTATATTCGGTGTAAAGTTACAATATTACCATCTCGTGACAAACCGGTTTCATGGAAACTACCGATGACTTCACAATACTTTCTTACGGGATGGTTATCATGGTTCCGAAAGATTTTTCCGTTTCAAATGTTTTTTTTTATTCCTTGTGCTTTGAATTTTTCTTCAACAGTTTTACCTCAATATTTTTTCGGAGACAGGCCTTACTTGTGCTTGTACGTAATTATAATATACACGAGTTTCCATCAGCTTTGCCGGTTGACATTTGTCTTTCTATTTGGTGAAAACTTTTTGCATAGGTTTAAAGGGGCACAGAATTCATTTTCGGGGGTTGATTTGGATAAGTCTCAGATACGGGGATTTTTTAGCTCAGCAATTTAGTACTGGTTATCACAACTCACCATTGAAATTTGAGCCTTCAAATCCATGTGCATCCATAATTATTAGCATTTGAAAGTTATAATGCCCTACTACGCATTAGCGATACTATGCAATATATTATAGAAAAGTCATCTATAGAAATACAAGGAAGTATTTCTAGTGCTTCTGAAGGATACTTAAATATATTCAAGACCCAAATCAACCAATAAAAATGAAGACTGGTAGCCAGATCGTTGACATTGTAGAACTTCCTTATTTCTACTGGTAATTTATTATTTGACGATGAAGTCGGAAATTATACTATGTAGTCATGCTATGTCATTTAATTTTGACACATGCCGGATATATATCGACTAAATTGACCAATTAAAAAAAAGCAAAACTGGTGAAAATCTCTAACTCTAAGGTTCAAAACGTTAGTTGGACAATCAGAATGGCTGAATGGATTTAAAGGGATATGTTCACTAACTGTTCGACCATTATTTTTTTTTTCTCAGAACTGGAATTTTTTTTAGCTATTCTAATCCATAATAATGTTCACAACTCTCCCTCGAAATATAAGCCTTCAAATCCCGGTGTAGCTATAATTATAAGCGTTTGAAAGCCAAAAATACGACTCGTCGTTTAGTACGACTATGCCTTATATGCCTTATAGAAAACACATATACAGAAAATGAAAAATAAACTAAAATAAAGCTGAAGTGACTTTTACTTACTAAAAATCTCAAGGGGATTGAACTGAAATCTCAGAAATTTGTCTGTTTTTTACGTGTATAGACACCATTTATATTCTATTTTATTCCATCAGATAGCTGTGGCTCCTGTTATTACAGAAATGCTTTTAACCATAAACGACGTTAATATCGCAAATAATATAGAAGAGTTGGATTGAACTTATATAACCACTAGCATTTGAGCATCGTCTAAAGGGGATTCAAATGAAATTGTCTAGTCTTTAAATGATACAATTTAATCCAATTGGAATTACTGTCCTGTCCGACTTCTGTGGATTCTGAAACTTGCATACTATTCAGAAAGTGACATTCAAGGTATTTTTCTGAAATTTAAAAAAAACAATGACTTATTACGGCTTTGTTTTCAAACATTCTTGGTTCCAAGAACTGAACAAATTAAACTTGTACTCTCTGATACTTTTACCCACGGTATACTTGTACCCACGGAACCAGCAATAAAATGGCTTTGTACTTTTTACAGAACGAACGTAATTACTTGCTTTAGTGCTCATCCAAGTTCACATTAATAAAACCTTTTGTTTTTATGTGCTAGTGAGGAAACAGTCGTGATGGTCGTAAAATGGAGTCGATTCCCCATCAATTTATTTATATTAACCTTTTATCTATTAGATCTCATTATTAAAAGGCCTATTCCGTTACAGATAAATGAATTTGTTTATGAACCTACTTTAGGTACATATTGATGTTAAAGTTAGAATGACGCATTTATTTATTGTGGAACTATCGAATTCAAAGCGTGAGAAAACTACGCTACGCCTGAAGAAGGATATTTATTATCCGAAATCCGGATCGCGTTTTTAATGAGGATTTTTGTAAGTTTTTATAATTGTGACCAGTCGGTACCACCAGCTTTTTATGCAACTTTTTACTTATTTATTTATCATAATATACTAATAAATTAACTGCACTTTAAAATATATACACGTAGTTCTAGATTCATGACCTAGGCCAGTGCTTTTTTATGGGAATTTTATTCTCATATCACCTTAACACTAGCTTTTTTTCATAGACACGAGGAACAGACAGTGGCGTATCTAGGGGGGAGAGGGGAATCCGTTGGTTGAAAAGGTGACGTCGGTGAAATTGAGCCGACCGGCCGAAGGCATAAACATCAAAAAATCAAATAGCCTAATATAGCTTCAATTAGCTTGTCTGCAGTGTGTCAAATAGCCAAAATCAAAGAGTTTCCCCCACCATGTGTCATACCCGTTATTGGCTCCGCTCGCAATGTCAATATATTCTGTCGGTTCATCTTAACCATTGCACCCCCAGTTTCGAAAACCTGTCTACGCCACTGGAACAGATGAATGGTTTGACCATGGAAAAAGTTAGTTTAAATGGGACAATTTAAAGGTGGAACAGAAGATCAGGCTCAGAATAAGAATGTTTAAGTCCATTTCCTTAATTGTATATTAAAGGAATACAACCTCTTAGAATGTACAAAAAAATCTAAATTTTCAAATTTGGTCAATAGGAGTTTATATACATCAAGGGACTTGCCTGGTTGCATAACTATACAACAGATTACCTAAATAATCCGATAAATCCAGAAAACAATGTTTATATACAATAATTGAAAAATCCTTAATCAAATTTAAGGCGTTTATCAATTACAACATGTTATTATATGAAAATTTACATAGTTTTATGTTTTTTTTTTGCATTCTGTTTGTTTAATTTGGACATCGTTGATGAATATATACTCTGATTGACCAAGTTTGAGAACTTAATTTTTAAGAGGAAATTCAAAGAGGTTGTATCGCTTTAAGCGGACTACAACTTTAATGTAAAAAATATGAATGAGACACATTAATACATAATAAAAGATACATCATGTACAACTAAAAGATCATTGATAGATATCGATTTGATTAATTGGCAAGATTTATGTTTCTTTTCGCATCATTACCTCACATATTTATACATTAAATGTGACCATAAACTGATGACATATTTGTCGCGTTAATATTTAATTCTATACAACATTTTAATTGACTGGGCTTTAGTGCATTTTACCATTAAATGACAATTTCAATTATTGATATAAATGCCAAGTTGAGCAATAACATTACATAGTTAAATTATGTGTTCTAAAATTGCTGCGGTATGTGCTTTAAATAAACATTATGTGTTTTAAAATTGCTGCAGTATGTGCTTTAAATGAATAACATTATGTGTTCTTAAATTGTTGTGTAAATATGTATTATGCATTATAGAAAAAGATAGATAGATTTTAGTGAAACCTATTGAAATAGTTTATTATCACACGATAAACCCTATCGAAAATCAAGAAATATTTGATATGACTTATTGCCCTTCTTCTTTAAAATACGTTTTAGTTTTTAGCTCATGTAAGTAAGTTTATTGCAAAGAGCCATTTAGACTCATCAGCATGATATATAAATATATACAATATATACAATACAGGAGGTAATAAACAATATAAATAATAACAATATATCTATTTAGGATTATAATAACCATTTACATTAATCTACAAGTCTCTTTTCCTAACAGAGCAAACTAAGTATCTCGCAAGGTTGCAAAGCTGCTTTTTATTTTGTATTGATAAAAGTTCTGTTAGTTTTAACATTGATGGTTTGTGCCAATAGTAACGTTTAATATACTTCTTACGTAACTCATTATAATTTGTACATTCCAAAATAAAATGATATTCGTCCTCTATTGATAATTTATCACATAAAGTACAGAGTCGGTTTTCTCTTGCGATTTTACTATACCTGCCTGTTTCAACATTTAACATATGAGATGACAATCTAAACTTAGAAATAACATAGCGATAAGAATCAGGGATTGATTTGGATAAATAATATTGTAATGTAAAATGAAATGGTAGATTTTTATATATTAAACATTTTGAAGATGACTCAAAACAAGAAAACATTTCTTGGAGAAAAATATCTACACGTTATAATATTAATGTTTTTATACACAGTTTGGTTTAACGGATTTTGCCATATATAACCAAAACCCAAAGAGTATAGTAAACACTTTATTTCTCCAAGCCAATTAGGGTTAGCATTAATATTTTCATTCATGTCCTCATAAACACTTTGTAAAATACAGTTTTCACTTGTCAAAACTTTAAACCAATATTTGATAATTTGAATATAGTGTGTTATATATAACGGGAATCTACCTAACTCCGCATACATCATAAAATTCATTGTGCATCTTTTTACATGTAATATATATTTTAAAAAATCAGTGTGAACCATTTCAATTTCCTTAGAAATTCTAAAGCCCCATATTTCGCAACCATAATTTAGAACAGGTGAGACGTAGGAATCAAATACGTTTAATTTGGCTTCAATATTTAGTGAATTTTTGTTACATATATTAAGTATATTAAACATGCACTTTCTCCCTTGAGATGAAATTATTGACTGAGCTTTAACAAATTTACCATTATAAAATAGATTCACCCCTAGGTAATTAAAAACAGTTAACAACCTCTATAGGTTTATTATTATATAGCCATGTACAATGTTTCGGGAGTTTGTTTCCCTTTCTAAATACAACTATTTTTGTTTTCAAAACATTCACCTCTATGGACCATTTACAAGCATATCTATACAAAGTGTTCAGATTTTCCTGCAATCCATTAATAGTTTCTGAGACAAGAGCTGTGTCGTCTGCATACAATGTTAAGAATATTGTAAGTTCTTTAATGTAGACTGGCTCTCCAGAGTTTGCAATGAGTTCATTCTCAAGGTCATTTATGTACAATGAAAATAAAAAGGGGGATAGAGGCTCACCTTGCATTAAACCGATGTCGTTTTGGAAAAAAAAAAAAAAAAAAAAAAAACACTCTACAAGGCTGAAGGATTTTGACTAAACTTGAATCGAGAAAAACAATATTTGGACGACACTTAATTTAAGTTCTGAACGAATTGTAGGCCTATGACTACAGGTTGAATATTTCATGGTTGTGATGGTTGCTGTTTTCTGCCAAATATTCTTTTTCAAACAAAGCTGCCAGTGGGCGTATATTACCTTGCCTGGCAAGCTATCTTTTCGTAAAATACCATATTACATATTTCATATTGTCATCGTATGTGTTCGAATACAACAGGACCAAATTTGTGTTCTAAATGAATAGCATTTTCGAATTGTAAACGCATTATACGTCTGAATGAAAAACTGAAATGGTACAGATACTATTCGTGTCCTATACACGTGTAACTTAATATAAGTAAAGAAAATATAAGTTATCTGGTACATGACAATTAGTTGACGTTCGATTCCAGCAGAATCTGATATCGCAATCTAGGTAGTAGTTGGTAGATGGCAAGTTGACGCAAACTAAAAATTCTTACAATCCCTTAAATACTACCCCTCCATCCACCCCACACGAAATGACTTCTAGTAATTACCAATGTCATTTGGTGTAAACAACCTCGCCATTTAACTGTCACCATATTAAGTTTGTCAGGTCGCATGCAGAGTTAGTGCCATAGATAATTCCATTGCTTTAATTATCAGTTATTCTGTCCAGATGTCAATCAAAGTTCCTGATTCTCTTACAGTTCCATTACAGCTTTAAATCCTGGAATAACTTCTTGTGATGCTTCGTTTACCAATTCAAACAAATATCATGCAATTTGCCTGTTTTTATACAGTCAAAACGTGTTGGTTTTCCTCAAACCATTAAAGTCTTCGATTTCTTTCGAAGTTTTAAGAGAAATTGTAGAGAAAATGTCAAAACTTAATTCTGTATGGAATATAATTGACAGGGGCCCATTTTGATGATGTCTTCAATTGCAAGATTAGATAACCCGAAAAACAAAAACACATAGAGCGAAGTAATCTTGATATCTTGATATGCTTTAGGAATCCTACTTCTTAGAATTAATGATATTTTAATTCTCAAACTTGATCAATAAGGGTATAAGATTCTTAAAAAAACTTATTTTGTGCCACAACTATCTACATAATTTCTATATAATCTCAAAAGTACACGAGGATAAGTTGATACTCAAATAATGTAATGGTTTTAAGCGTTTTTCAATAATAACTTGTAATTTCATGCATACATTACTTAGAGATTGACACAGTAAAATCGACTGATGAATATAAATTGAACAAGTGAATTAATGTTCTTGTTTAATCTAAGTGGTAGTATCCCTTTAATGAGATTTACGTAAAGAGTCACGTACATGTGTACTTCATTCAAAGTTGATCAACATCCTAAATCAATTACACACAATTTAAGACGAAAATTCTCCGTACATTTTTTTTTAAATCGTGATTTTGAATTTCTTGGTTTTATAAAGATTATAATAATTAAATTAAGTTCTAACTTGGAAACATTTTTCTGACATTGAAGGACATTGACCTCTCATTTTGTTGCGAAATATTGGAACACATTTGTTAACCAACTAAAGTACTGTACACTCTGACAACATTTTCTTTAATACCTTATGTTGAGAAGATGCCATATTGTTGAAAAAATTGTTAGTGTGTACAG
This sequence comes from Lottia scabra, assembly GCA_029955415.1. Lineage (NCBI taxonomy): Eukaryota > Metazoa > Mollusca > Gastropoda > Lottiidae > Lottia > Lottia scabra. Next base: position 143,574 of record JARJEI010000011.1, on the reverse strand, counting down.
TTCGGAAACAATAGGTCAGGCATTTATGAAAAAAATATAAGGGCCAAATAGAGCTTAGCTAGCAATCATAGAGTTTTAGCAGAAGGAGTCACTCATGAGGGGCCAATCTCATGGGTTGAATTTGATTGCGGGACGCCATTTGATGAATATCTGAAATAGGTAACACGTTATTAAAATAATGCTCAAATTATATTGCTCAAATGAATAGATGAATAGTTACTTTATCAAGATTCCAATGATGTTGCCGAGTTTTAAATAATCGGAATAAAATGTTCTATCTGAAGTCTTGTGATGTTAACAATAATGTCAGCTATAATACCTGCAACAATGGTAACGATTTGCCTAACATGTTGTCAAACTAACTATTGCTGTAGATTATGTATCAACTGTTTTTTTGCCCAGGTGTGTTGACAAAATGTTGGCCAACTTGTTACCGAAAATGTTGGCAGTATGTACAGTACTTTAGTGCGAAAGATTTGTTTTGTTATCGAGTGTGCACTTCCGGTGTTGATTATTGAGAGTCTACTTCACCAATTATCATCATTACTGTAATTAAAAACATGTTATTGTTTTTCTGTCTTGGTTAATGATCAAACACAATTCAATTAGTTACGAGCATTACGAAATCCCAGGAAAAACTTCATGCACTAGCAGAACCAATTGATGGTAGCCTAAAGCTATAATCTTAGCGTATGGTATGATATATGCTGAAAGGGATTGCAAAGAGGGTTACCGGGGATCGGGCACACTGATAGTATCAATTTGCGAAATCCAATTTGCATTCCGACGCCTGTGGTTGATGCAATTCCACTAAAACTAACGCGTTTTATGACTTCACTACTAGTGATCTTCTTCCGGTACATACACAGTTTTGAAAACCTCTTTACAATCCCAATATATTTAAAGGCAAATTGGTTAAAAGCTTGAAACTAATCGTAAGCTCCATGCTGAAATATTTCATGCCAAGAGTAGGGTATAGCTGCCCCATGGAACTTCAAGCTGGAAATTCCTTAAGCTTAATGATTTCTTTGTGTTTGTTAAATAGAAAGGTCGCATTAAGCTCAGATTGAATAAGGATAAACCAGTTCCAGACTAGCTACATGACGTACAAATAAAACGATTCCAGTCAATATTCTTATAAACTCGAAACGACTAGACATTAGTTAGCTCTAAGCTTAATAGTCATTAATAAAGTGTGTTGTTGTTACTTGAGTGTTAATGTTCAGCTCAAGGTTAAGGATATAAGAAACCATAAACAGACTGTACAATTTTAAGCTCGAAACTACATTTCGAAAGCTCAAAGCTCAAAGCTCACCAACTACAGGCACAGGTCAAGGGCAATGTGTAGCTGTTCTGAAAAGTCAGCTTTAAGCTCTATAAGCTTAACAATAAAAAGAAACCATTAACAGACTGATTCTATGTACAATGTTAAGCTCGAAGCGACATTTTGAGATCAAAGCTTACCAACAATATACTGGCACAAGCTGTTTAGAAAAAGTCGAGTTTAAGCTCTAAGCTTAACAATGAAACGAAGACATTAACAGACCGAGTCTATGTACAACTACATTTCGATAGCTCAAAGCTCACCAACTACAGGCATATGTCAAAGACAATGTGTAGCTGTTTAAGTCGAGTTTAAGCTCTATAAGCTTAACAATAAAAAGAAACCATTAACAGACTGATTCTATGTGCAACTACATCTTGATAGTTCAAAGCTTACCAACTACAGGCACAAGTCAAGGGCAATGTGTAGCTGTTTAAGTCAGCTTTAAGCTCTATAAGCTTAACAATAAAAAGAAGACGTTAACAGACTGATTCTATGTACAAGTGAAATGATCCTTAACATCTACCACAATCATGTCTTTTATAAGCAATTATCAGTCATTACCAAATCTATTCAAACAACTTAACGCCTTGTCCAGACGCTTCCTAATGACAACGTACGGAATTATCACCGTGGTTCTTTTCACAATAAATCACAGTAAATTCAATTTGGAACCATTTAAATGTGTTTTACTCACTTTGTCTCAATTAGTTGAGAATTACTACGGTAATGTGTCATTCAAATAGAACGATTTTTAAACACGAAGAGACGCCTTCTGTAACTCATTATAGGATCTGAGAAGATTTACTGAGTGTTTTTAACATGAATAGACCTAAGGCCATGTTATAATATCACATTTGTATTCTTCATTATCCCGAACATATGCAGTAAGAAGGACTTTAAACCCCACATCATAGCCGTAGGGGCCCACGACTCAACAGGGGGGCAGACCGACTTCTGCCCGAATTTTAGTAATGTTTTCCCATTGATTGCCCGATTTTTTGGAACTTTTTGCCCGAAAACATACTTTTTGGGGGGCAGCCCTGTCTCCTACGCCTATGCACATCATTTCATTTGGAACCGTTTCTAGCCACATCAGGGTTCTCAAACCCCAGAAAATCATGGTGTTACATGGAACGTACGTCATCTTGTGTAAGGGCGTTTTGGGGTAATATACTAATTCACGGGAAGATCTATATATTCACAAGCATTAGATCTTTCAGCAGATTGAAATCCATACCACCTATTTAATAGAATGACAGTTCATTCTCGAGTGGACATAAGCGAGCTGTAATTGCTCACTAAGATAGACGCTGCTGGCTCACCTGAAGGGCCGAAGTTTAATTCTTGCATTTATCGGTGTAACAGTGGTAACACCTTCGGACATAGGAAAGGCTTGTGAATGGGATATTAATCGAGGTCCTGTGTGCAATTTCAATAGTATGGTTGTATCATAGATGGAAAACGTCGTTCAAATACTTAATTCTTTATCGCATTAGACTTAACATTTGTTTCTTTCTTTAGATCACTCTGTTAAATACTAGCTTAGTTCTTCACTCATTTATAAAGATTTTCTACAAAAAAAAATAAATTATCAATGACACACTGATGTTAAACCATTCATAGAGTGTTGTTTAGGATTTTGCTTGCAAGTTTTTGGAATTGTTCATATTGCCCGTTTCACAAAATATCTTAAGATGGATAATGTTTGACTACATAATGATGGCGTCCTTTTGTTCCTTGAAAGTGTCCGGTACCGGTAAGGTGATATGATTTTATTACTTAACACGTTAGAAACGGTCAATTAGCATTTTGATAAAAGCAAAGTTTTTTCGATCAAATTTCCATTTCCCAAAATTCTTGATTATTGCACTATATGGGGCAAAGTGGGATTCTGAAAAACAGGTGCGTCTTCGCGATCCTAATTTGTTGCCGATTCAGTGACGATGCAGTCCAGTCTGTATCACTAACTTTAACAAGATTGTGTGCGAAATAAGGTTCGTGTTTGGTACAGGGTTTCCAAAATACCCGGGTCTTACAGATTACCGAGTCCGAGTCCGGGACCGAGTCTGGCCCTTGGACCCGGGTCTGACTTGAATCGAGTCCTTCGCTATCGGTCCCTCACAGAATACATAGATATTCAGAGTTGAAAGCAAGAAGGAAAACAGCATTCTGCATTATCTTTAAAATTCAAGATTGAAAATTACATAACTTTTACATAGTACGTTTTATTTAACATTCATTATACATTTCACATTCAAATCAGGCAATATCTTTTCAAAACGTTTTAATTGTTTTTGTTAAAGGGATTGATAGCATCAATTTGCACCATTCCAATTTTCATTCCGACGGCTGTGGTTCTTGCAATTCTACTAAAACTGCATAGATATCAATAGTAGCTTTTGGTAGAATATCACTATCAGTCAAAAAGGAAATCATAACCTCAAATCCATCAGTTGACCCAAACACAAAATTATAAGCGTCACTAAAGGAAACATTAAACTTCCCAAACTTGATACTAAAATTTCGATGGTTTAATCGGCAATGATGCTCCCACTGGCTCTTGCTAGGCCGAGGTTCCTGGCTCAGTGTGGGTGTATCTGGAAAGCCAAACGAATAATAAAACGAATAGCGTGAACACAACTTGCATGTGCCAGTGATTTGAGTTAACCATTTGATAAAATGCCATATATAAATTCGAATTTGGACCCGGATCCAGACCCGATTACATGACCGAGTCCGAGTCTGACCACAATAACCGAGTACCCAGGTCTTCGAGTCCGGGTCCAGACTCGATTGGAAACCCTGGCTTGGTACAGACGTAATGGTCTTGATTATGAGAATGAAATTTAATGAAGATGAAAAAGGGGTTTTTATGTTCATATATCTAAATGTATAAATCGAGGGAAGGACTTTTATTCTACACAACTAATACATTTTGTTTATTGTAAAAGCACGAATGTCTTCGACATCACAAACACTTAATTCTGAAGACAAAGAAGGGATATTCTTTGTATTTCCGTTTTTTAAGAAAAGGAAAAGTTGGGAACAAAGAGGATTAATTATTTTGAATTGATAAGATGTAAATTGTTATCTCTATACCGTGTACTTTGTATATTAATTTAATTTAATTGACCCATTTTATATTAAAGGGATTGTAAAGAAGTTTTTATTAACTCTGTTTGTGTTCCAGGAACACTTATAACCAGGGCTCAACACTAACGCTAGCCCGACTGGAAATGGCAAGTAAATGTTACTGTCGGGCAAGTGAAATGTACTAAGCACTTGCCCGACGTGGCAAGTAACAATTTCCACGATTAGTTTGATATTTATCTTGTCGTTTAGCAGATGTTGTTAAACAGTTTTGAAAGCACCGCCTAGAAGATCGAAGATGGTAACTTGAGTTTATTTTTATGAAAAATGTCACAGTGTCTAATGTTCATAACACTGTTTCTGGACTCGTAATATGTATAAGGTCATGTCCATAAAACATTTAATAAGGTGGCAAGTAACTTTCATTGAGGGCAAGTAATATTGGATGTTACTTACCCGACATGACAAATGACTTAAAAGATAATGTTGAGCCCTGCTTATAACGTAATATCATTCATTTCCAGTCTGACATCTTTGGTTCCTTAATCCAATTATGTTATTGACGACTTCACTGTCATAACGGTCCTAAAACATAGCGTTTGCGATCTTGAACCACAGTCGTCTTGCTGAAAATTAAACTGGTTCATATCGATGCTTTCTGTGTCTCAGGTAGACAGCAAATGTTTAGAGAACATCTTTACAAGCCCTTTAAACTACATTGTTTCAAAACACAGGAAAGGATTTAATACAGCTTAGCCTGATCTATAAACCTCTATTGTTGTTAATATTCCTTACAAATTATTGTCACGATGAATGGTAATTAACGAAATTGAAACGTCCTGTAATGTACAGTTTGGAATTAACCTACTCTCTTCTGTATCCACCAAGTTTGAAATTTAGATTTTTTGATCATTCTAAGAGGTTGTAACTTACGTTACCCGACAGCATTAATGTGCGTTAATGTTTCCGTGTGTCTATAAACCCATCCCCAGAAAGGGCACACCAAAAAAATGCATATGAAATATATATTTTAGAATGGCACAGATTGAAAATCTTCAGCAAAAACAAAATAGTTAGTTGTAGCGGTCCTTAAGCGGGTCAGAAGAAGGGTTTGTGAGGCTAGTGCGGATTTGCCCCAAAACAACCATTATTCCTTATCATTGAGTTCTGGAATACCCTACATGTATAATGCTATTAGTCCCTTTAGCAATTTCTTGGCCCTTACTAGCCACAGACAGACAGAAACGACCATTATCCTTGCAGGAAATTCAAGGACGAATGACTGTTGGGTAGGAAATGAATAAATCTGATGTCCATTGCTTTAGACTGATTAAATGAATAATCAATGTTTAATTATAGAATCACATGTTGATATGCTGACCATTGTCCACTAATTAACTTGAATGACCATTGACGGACTGACCGCTACAAATAACTCTTCAAATGAAATTCTTCATGAGCTTTATTGACAAGTCTATGAATAAACTGTATTTTCCCTCTTACTGTTATGTCCATATTTGGTTAATAAATGAATAAATGCATCATGCAATGTGAAATTAATGAATTGACATGGAGTTTTACGTCCTACGATTTTAGCTCATGAAAATACTTAATACAGAATACAGTAACTGCAATTTCACACACTTATTCTGTAGCGATATCAAAACCGCACTCGATCTGTGTTACAGGCAAAGGGAAACTGAAATTACCATAAGAACAGAATTTGTTTTCATAAAGGTTACACATGAATCCTTTTTGACTAGTTTTAGGGCGACTTGGACTTTGACCTTCCTATTTTGGTTCCACATGTTAGTGGCACATGGTGGGAGCTAGAAAAATCTGACCAATCGCTAGATTTTGTCCGAAAGATTACTGAAAATATCGTTGTAACAGCCATGGCTCTATATTTTGCTCCAATTAGCTGCAAAGGATCCTCTTAAAAGAACACGACCAATGATCATACCTCTAAAGAAACTACAACACGATCGTAACAGCAGGTATCGCTAAAAGCATGTATGAGAAATGAAAACTACAAAGAGCGTATATCGTAACAGTTGTAGCCGGGAATTAAAAATACCAGGAAGAGATTTTAGAGGAAATTATTTTTCCGGCACTAAGAGATTAAAAAGACGAATTTTTCATTTTTTTTCTTCATCCTTTTTACAAGTCTTGCGGCCATTTAACTTTTCAAGATTTTACTACGTCTTAGTTGAATTCATTGTAAAAGAAAATAGAGGCATTGTGAAGCTAATTGGGTTTCTTATAAAAGCTGAAGTTTAATCTAAATTTTGAACCAATTCTAAAGCTCGCAGTTGTCTGGAAAAAATTGTTCAATGAGCAACCTTGAATGGTTAACGTAAGTTTTTTAATAGGTTCCAATGCCGTCATTGTCTTGCCGTTAATGCCGCCTTGAGACCGAGTTGAATAAAAAGTTCAACAGCGTCTTTTACTAGAATGCTAGCCTCTCTGGAATCTGAATGGATGAATCAAATTGTTTAACAATACTTAGATGAAGCCAATTTCCGACTTTATAATTTGTTGTATCACCAACTATTGTTATATCCTTCATTTTCAAAATTACGTCAAAGAATTTTCACCTTTGATAGAATAAAACAGCAACGTCGACGTAACAATTCACGCTACTTTATTCGATGGCTGGTTCGCTTTAAAGTGGCATGTTCACTAAATTTAAAGAACCGCCATTTTGCTTTTAAATATTAAGTTTCGATTATCCAGTCTCATACCTTCACGATGATTTTATATTAGACCTGATCAACAAGACGTACAATTTTCCGGTTGCCTAATTTTTTAGACTGATGAGAAGGTTGTAAACGAAAGAAGGTACAATAATTATTTTTTCTATTAGGCCTTACAGAGGCGATTTTTGGAATTTCGTAAAGTTTTATTACTTCTGAAGACTGATTATATAGGTTTAAGGCTCAAATCAGCCTAAAAATTGCTGAACATTGGCCTTTAAATCCCAACCCGAAAGAATAAGACGCCATATCTATATTAAGTAGTTGTCAGTGGTGTTCTTGTTATAGATTTGGCCATAATATGTTGCTACCTGGTAAAACAGGACCTCAACGAACGCCAAGAAGCAATTGACTTTAAGGCGGTGGCTGCTTTTGAAGTGGCTGACTTTACTAATTAATCCAGAAATTCACGACACGATCACGTGTAAACCCAATCTAATTAAAACTAGAATCGTGAGACGATACTGGGCAGTGCGCATCAGGTTTCGTCCATGGGTGAAAAGTGACGTTTTCAATCCATACTGCGAAATTTACAGAACATAAACATCGGCATATAAATTGGTTATATTCGGGAGTGAAAATTAGAATAACCAGTTCACGTTAGGTAGTGAAAAATGGAATAACCGGCGTATGTTCGGTAGTGAAAAGTCATGTGATTAAAAAGTCGTTGTTTTTATTTATGCACATATTTATACATCATTGGAAGTAGAACAGTTAAAGAATATTTATTAATATTTTTTCATGTGCAATATCATACACATGAAAGAAATGAAATGAATGGAGTTGTACGTCCTAATTTTCTGAACCTATATGGGCTAACTGAGGACGGGAAAACGCCATGCAGTGTGCAATGAGGGAAATTTTGCCAGGACAGCGGCATAAGCCTACTCTTATTTTCGATTTCCAACTGTCGAGGGATCTTTAACGTGCACAGTCAATAGCACACGGGACCTCGGTTTATTGTCCTATATGAACGCCTAAACGCGCCTAAGCCCCTCTCACTGACATCGTGAAACCGGAAGGAAAATTCATATCGTCACAGGATTTTACCTAGTCAGATAAAACCTGCCGTTGAGAGAGATTTTAACCTGAGCTTTCAGGTTAGCAAGCAAGCGATTAACTCACTGAGTCACCGCGGTCACTACATAATGAAAGAGCTAAATCTCTTGACATCAGAATACTGTCTGCTAACTTCCTAATTTAGGTTCGCAGTACAGCTCGTACATTGTCATGTTAATAAAATAAGCAAAAAAGTTTTATTATTTTTTTTAGAAACATTTTAATGGTCAACGTTTTTAGATACGCAATATATTTTGAATAAATGACAGAACCAGATTTTTAGAACAGATTTTCTTCTTTTGGCATTGGATCGTTATCTACTACATTAATTATTAGATATTTTTTGAACTTTTTTACTACATAATTTAAAACGTTAAAAGTGCAAGTTACTATGTAAGAAAGTCATGTTAGTGCAATTGTCAGTTGAAGGGAGTGAACTGAATTTAAAGGGTCATTCTGCTTTTTTTGAAAAAAGTTTCCAATATCAAAAAAATCGCAAATGCTACCTGAGAGTATTTTTAAAGTATGGTTATTGTATCTCTTTATCTTCTTGATCAAACTGAATTTGGTTTAAAGGGTTAATTACAAACAGGGAATACTTATTGTTAATTAAGAAATTTGACCTAGTTTTGGTGTTTGCCCTTTAAATAGCTCAATATTTCTAGCTGAAACCTTTCAATTCACAAGAGGGACATTTGTCTACAATTAGGCGTTTATTTTACTCAAATCCGTTCAGTAGTTTCCTAGCAGCGTCCAAAAAACATAACACACTTAAAAACCTTATGTAAGGTTTTTAAAAATTTTAGCCTGTTTTTAGCGTTTAAAAATTAACGGCTGGATTTTTTTAGTTAAAACTTTCAGATACATTAAAGGGCACATAGTTACAGATTTTGGTGTAAAGTTTTCACAAATTTGAGCGAAAAAAATTTTTGACCGTAAAAAAATTCAGACTGTCCCTTTAAACATACAGACAACAAACATTTGTCAGTTGAAGGGAGAGAACTGAGTTAAGTTCTTGTTCCAAAAATATATAGAAATCGAAATTAAAAAATCAGTTGTCATAAGGTTGTTGGCCGTCGACTAAGGATTTCATACACACCGATATTATGCAAATCCGATTATCACCTAAAGTCCCATTTTGAGTTTTATTAGTCACAACAACATAGCACCTGACATAGTACTTCCGGGTCGGATTTTATCATTTATATCTTTTATGATGACCATTTCTAACAAAATCCAAAAAACAAAAAAAAAATTCCAAAATAACTCCATAAATTAAAATTTCAAGTTTACAAACAAATGACGTCAAAACCGGAAGTGATATCATTATCAAATTGTCTATCTACTTGTAAGTTTTCAGATCGATCAAAGTCAAATTTCCATAAAACACGCACAGTTACAATGAACTGCAAGTTTTTAAAAGCGCAATTTTGATTCAAATATATTGTGTTATATATCATTTGAAAGAGCACATTAAGCATAGTAAAAATGAAATAGAATTTGTGACGTATGTAAATTAGGTCACGTGACAGAGCTCTTTAAAGTTAAAAATTGCAATTTTCAAATGGCGATAAAACCGGAAGTAAACATCAGAAATCGGAAATGAATATATCATCTGATAGATCTCGTCAAGGGCAATAATTTTTGTACAGGTCAAGAGGTCATCAAAGGTCAAGGTCACTAGATATGAGCCTTGAAAGTTTCGGTCATTACTGAAATTCTTGTTCCGGAAATATAAAGAAATTGAAATCGAAATTAAAAAATCTACAACCTACATTTTTTTTGCAATCGACTGCAGAAGTCGTAGATTTCAAAATTAAAAAAATCCGATTAACCCTCGGTTCTGAATTAAAATTTTAAGGAACATAGGTCAGTTCAAGATGGCGGCTCATCCCTTGCACCTGGATAAAATTTCATCATTTTATTTTTTATGTATGACCAAATCTATGATAACACCAAATTTTTTTTTCAAATATCTTCAATATTCCGGAAGTTAAAATTGAAAGTTTAGAAGCAAATGACGTCAAAACCGGAAGTGATATCGCAACTTTGAAAATTGATTTTCTTTGGAAATTCATATGTCTATGTTATTGAAAGGTTTCAGATCGATCGAAATAAAATTGCAAAAGTTAAAAAAAATCCTTTAAAAAGTGCTCCAAAAGTCAGTTGCAAAAGTCAAAATGTGAATTTTTCAAAATTGCAATTTGTAGCTATTGGGTTAAACAAATGAACCAAAAATGACCGATCACAATCTGTTGGAAAAATGAGTTAAAAATGGAAAAACCCTGAAATACGACTTTTTAATATACGTCATTTCCGGTCAGGCAAAAATGCGCCATTTTACATTTAAGCAACACCGAGCAGTTAATCATCGCAGGAAATGATGTCAAGTTATGTGTGGTATGTGCAGTTTTGGCTGGGGAGCGTGACCAGAAATAGACAAAAAAAAAAAATAGTCAATTGCAAACCAAAGCAGTGCGTTCGACAAATCGAACGCACTGCAATTAAATTAAAAAATAACCGAAACGAAATGTAATTTAATTGCAGTGCGTTCTAGCGAACGCACTGCATTGTTTTGCAAATGTCTTTTTTTGCAGTGCGTTCTAGCGAACGCACTGCTTTGTTTTGCAAATGACTTTTTTTTTTTTTGCAGTGCGTTCGATAATCGAACGCACTGCATTGTTTTGCAAACGGCTATTTTTTGTGGGACTTTGCTTCCGCAAAGTCCCAGTTTGTTATCGAAATGATTTTTTTTTTTTTCGTTTTCCCCAAAGAGCACACAGCCTAAACTGCAACAGCTGCACTAACCTTTTGACAACTGTACACCTTAGATTTAGGCGAGGTACTTGTTAAATATAAATTGGAACATTTTTGCAAAAGTGCAAATTGCACATTGCACACTGAGTAAAAACAGGTTTTTTGACCCTGGAAGCCACATTTTTGGGCCGATTTTGCTCGGGTTTTCATTTTTGGAATCTGTGACTAAATTCAGATGTGATATGAGTTCAAAAAATTCAAATATCGAAAATTTGTACCCCACATTTTTCATCAAATTTCGATTTTTTTTTACATTTTTTCAATTTTAGTCAGATTGATCTGCTATTTTAATAAAAAAAGTTTTATCAGAAATGTTAATCAAGTGACGTAGTCGAAATTTTTACTTCACTTCCGGTTTTTATGGATAATCGATTTAAAGTTCCGGTTGAATAACTTCCGGTGAAATTTAAATATTTCAACGAAATTATGCAGATGGGTAGCCAAAGTAATTCTATGGCCGATTTTAAAATAAAATTTCACCCGCAAGTGGAACTTTGACCGCCATTTTGATTTTCCTGAAACATTCCATATTTTATTCAGCCAATTTGGCTCAACCGAATTTCAAAATTTTGATGTCAAATGAAAGAACATAAAAATTGTGGGAAAAACTAGGAAGCCGATTTTTGAATTTCGAATTTGCTTTTTTGCAATTTCAAGTTGAATTTTTTCAATTTTTGAAGGCTCATATCTCGTGACCTTGACCTTTGAGGACCTTGACCTTTAGTAGGTCAAAGGTCATCGACCATGGCTACCTGATGATACTTTAATATTTGACCTCCGATATCAACTTCCGGTTTTATAGGTGTCCAAAAATAGCCAAATTTGCAACTTTGTACTGCTCCGACAGGTGACCTAATTAACCTAGAGAGTTAATTTTTGCATATTCTGAATGGGCTTCATGAGCTCTTTCGAACGATATATCACAATGTATTATAATGCAAAATTAGTTTTCTTTAAATTTTTTGCAATTTTGAAAACCTTTACCCGATTTTTTGAATTTTTTGACTTTAATATATGCATAGTTTATGATCCAGTACGTTTAGAGGCTTGAAAATTGGAACATAAGTGAACATAGCCCATATAAATGTATCCATACAAAAAAATTGACATGGGTGTGGCACATCCGGGTTAAAATTTAATTTTGTTAATATTTTGTTGTCTAGAAAAAATCCATATAGACTACATTTTTTTGAAATATGCTTTTGCACACATCAACCTCATTACTTTAGCTCAATTATATCAAAATCTCAGCTATTTCGGCTTTGTAGTTCAAAAAAGGGAACAAGGTTTATTTATTTCAAAATTTCCTAAAATAGATTTTGACCTTTTTTTTCATTTATGATTGCATATCTCGTTAACCAATAGATGTAAAGGCTTGAAAATTTAGTCATATTTAGACATTATTAATATAAATGAAGTCACATCAAAAAATCTTACATGGGCGTGGCACATCCGGGTAAAATTTTGTATTTGTCAAAATTTTGTTTATCAAAATAAAAGGTAAATTTTAATTTTTTTTCAAAAAATAACCTTGCATACAGTTACAGCATTGCTTTATTCAGCTTATGTTAAAGGTTCATAGATTTCGGCTTTATAATTCAAAAAAGGGAACAGGGTTAAAAAAAATATTTTATTTTGTTTTTGACCTTGACCTTTGTTGACCTTGACTTTCATAGGATCAAAGGTCATTGACTTTGGCTGTTCATATATACTTTCATATTTTATGTCTAGCGTCAACTTCCGGTGTTATTACTGTATGCATTTCAAAATTTTAAAGACTTTTTTCTCGTGAATTTGACCTTGAGTGACCTTGATCTTCAGTTGGTTGAAGGTTATTGATAAAGGTTTTCGGCTGGTATGTTCAAATGTTAGGTCTGGTGACTACTTCCGGTTTCACAACCTTTCCAAAAAATCAAAATTTTTAAAAGTTGTCGACTTCTTTGATACTTCGGATTTACGTTCCGGGCCCATTTTTTTAAAATTCCCCTTTGCAATTAGCACATTTGCAAAGTCCCACTCTGTGCCACATGTGGCTCTAGTTTTTTTTTTTTTTCGAATTTTACACTCGCTATTTTAGTAAGAAGGCAACATGCCACATACAGATTTGTTCAATTCCCTACGATAAATTGTTGACCATGAACTTTTAAATATAAATTGGTGCCATTTTGACAAACCGGAAATGAGGTAGAACGAAAAACACAATTTTGGTTTTTGGAATCTCACGTCTCTATTTTTGATCCGATTTTTATCAAACTGTTTTGAACTGTTTTCTATAACTGTACGCTACTAAATAAAGGTTTTAAACTTCTACAATTTTGACTTTTAGTTGACTATTTTCTTAATTTTAATTTTTGCGTTTTTTTCAACTTCTACAATTTTATTTCGATCGATCTGCAAATTTGCAGGTGTATAGACATTTTGATTCTAAACAAAATGCAGTTTTCAAAATTTTGATACCACTTCCGGTTTTTACGTAATAAGCTTGTAAATTTAAAATCCCAACTTCCGGAAATTTGAAGATATTTCAAATTTGTTTTTTTCATTGTGTTATAATTTGTTATAACAACAATTTGAAATAAAAAAATCCGACCCGGAAGCAACAGATCATCCGCCATTTTGATATGAGTAACTTTTATAAAATTAAAAATGGGGCCTCAGGGTTATGGGCGGAATCCGTAACTTCAGTATTTTTGGAAACTACAGTCGATTGCTTAAAAAGTCTAGGCGCCGAATTTTGGATTTTGATTTTAATTTTATTTTTTATTTTCGTTTTGATTTTTTATGCAATTACTAAAACTTTCAAGGCTCATATCTTTTGACCTTGACCTTTGGTGACCTTGGTACCTGAACAAAAGTTATTGCCCTTGATGAAATCTATCCAATGATGTATTCATGTTTGTGATCCGATGTATACTTCCGGTTTTATAGGCAATTGAAATTTGTGATTTTTGACTTTAAACAATCCTGTCACGTGACCTAGCGTAAATACGTCAAAAATGATTAAGCAATCATATTATGCGTAATTTGCTCTTTCCAATGATGTACGACAATATACACTTAAATAAAAATTGCACGATTTAAAATTTGAACATTTTGTGCAAATTTCCATTGTAACTGTGCGTGTTTTTTTCAAATTTTTTTTCAATCGATCTGAAAATTTACAGATGGAAAGATATTTCGATTGCAATCCAAAATCTGTTTTCGAAAAATTGATACCACTTCCGGTTTTGACGTAATTGGGTTGTAAATTTGAAATTTCAACTTCCGGAATTTTGAATATATTTGAAATTTGTTTTTTGCAATATTTAACATTATGGTATATCAACAATTTGAAATAAAAAAATTTAACCCGGAAGTTTCAAATCGGCCGCCATATTGATATGACTAACTTTTGTAAAACTCAAAATGGGGCCTCAGGGTTATGAGCGGAATTCGTAACTTTGATATTTTTGGAAACTACAGTCGATTGCATTCATAGCATTGTTAATCGATTTTTGATCTTCTGTTTTGCCTTTCTTGCATTTCTGTTTTATTTTTTTCAGTAATTACAAAAACTTTCAAGACTCACACCTCCTGACCTTGACCTTTGGTGACATTGTGACCTGAACAAAAGTTTTTGCCCTCGATGAGATCTATCCGACTATGTATTCATATTTGTTGTCCGATGTATACTTCCGGTTTTGTAAGCAATTCAAATTTGCGATTTTTGACTTTACAAGTAACATCCAAGGTTTCGCTAGTTGTGGTAGCTTTCTCTGTCTAGAAATAATACCAATACAGACCCTTTTAAAAACAGTTTTTAAGTAATTCCAAAACTGTTACGCACTGCTCAGAACCATGCAAAGCCTATGGATCTAGTTTTTTTTTTTTTTTTTTTTTTCACTTTCTGGTCAGAGCGCCCAGCCAAAACTACACATGCCACATATAATCTCTCAAGATTTCCCACGATAATCTACTGCTCGGTATTGTTTAAATGTAAAATGACGCATGCCCTACCAACCGGAAATGAGGTATGAGAACATATGGGTTTTGATGTTTTGGCCATTATCTCATTTATTTTTCAACCGATTTTGATCGGACTGACTTTGCATATTTCTCTAATTGATTGTCCACGAGACAAAAGTTTAACAATATCATTTTTAGAAAAATCTTGATGACTTTTGGAGCACTTTTTCTTGACCACTTTTTCAACTTTTGCAATTTTATATTGATCAACCTGAAAACTTACATGTTTATAGACATTTTGATTGCGAGCAATTAGCAATTTTCAAAATTTCGATATCACTTCCGGTTTTGACGTCATTCCCTCTCAAAGTTGAAATTTCAACTTCCGGAATTTTGAAGATATTCGAAAAATTCTTTTTGCAATATGTTTGCTATGTAGACTCAAAATTATACAAATCATAAAATTTGACCCGGATGTAACAGATCAGGCGCCATCTTGAAATGGTATATTTTCATAAAACGCAAAATGGGGCCTCAGGGTGTTATGGAATTTGCATAATTTTTATGTCTATGTAATCACCAGTCGACTGCGACCAAAACATGGGAAGCCGATTTTTGAATTTCAATTCTGAATTTTTCTGATTTCCGGAAAAAATAAGTCAGTAATTGTCAAAACTTTCAAGGCCCATATTTTGTGACCTTGACCTTTTGTGACTTTGTGACCTGTACAAAAGTTATTGACCTTGATTAGATGTATCCAATGACATATTTTTTTCAGATGCCCAATGGTTACTTCCGGTTTTATAGCCGTTTGAAAATTGTAATTTTTAACTTTAAACAGCCCTACCACGTGACCTAATTTACATATGTCTTATTTTCTTTCACCGTCGTACTATGCTATGTCTGCTCTTTCCAATGATATACAACACAATATATTTGAATCAAAATTCCGCCTTTTAAAGTTTAAAAAATTTGTGTCAATTTCCATTGAAACTGTGCGTGTTTTTTTCAAATTTTATTTCGATCGTTCTGAAAACTTACAGGTAGATAGACATTTTGATGGCGAACAAAAATATGTTTTCAAAATGTTTGTATCACTTCCGGTTTTGAAGTTATTGGCTCTTAAAGTCGAAATTTCAACTTCCGGAATTTTAAAGATATTTGAAAAATTCTTTTTGCAGTATGTATGTAATATAGACTCAAAAGTATACAAATAATAAAATTTGACCCGGATGTAACAGAATAGTCGCCATCTTGAAATGGTATATTTTCATAAAACGCAAAATGGGGCCTCAGGGTGTAATGAAATTTGCATAATTCTGATGTTTTTGGAATCTACAGTCGATTGCTACCAAAACATGAGACGCCGATTTTTGAATTTCAATTCTGATTTATTTTAATTTCCGGTTAAGATAAATCAGTAATTGTCAAAACTTAAAAGGCTCATATCTTGTGACCTTGACCTCTGGTGACCAAGTGACCTGAAACAAATTCATTGCCATTGACGATACCTATGCACAGATACTTTCATTTAGGTTTTCCGATGTTTACTTCCGGTTTTATATCCATTTGAAAATTGCAGTTTTTAGCTTTAAAGAGCTCTGACACGTGACCAAATTCATGTAAGTCACAAATTCTTTCACAATCTAATTATGCTAAATCTACTTTTTCAATTATATACAACACAATATTTTAAAATCAAAATAGCGCCTTTTGAATTTTGAAAATTAGTTATTCCATCTGCTTGTAAAATTTTAAATTCAAATTTCAGTTGAAGGGAGAGAACTACATTTTGACATAAAGCTGCGTTTGGGCGATCGTCCTCTCCCATTAACTTGCGTTTGGGCGATACGTTATCATTAATGTCCTTTTTTTTTACATTGTAACTGTTTAAAAGAAACATTAAGATATATTTTCTTTGAATGAAATATGTATTGATAAAATTCGATCTGTATTTCGAACTATGAAGTATGAATACTGTGCAGTTCGTTTCTAAATTGAGATTTGGCTCTTTCATGTGTCCTTTCTTGCACTTTAGAACTTATTTACAAATCTTAGAATTTTTTTGATATGCGTTTTCCACTGATGTATATCAAACTGTGATTACGCCTTTTTTAATCAGATGACTTTTCACTACCGAACATGAAATGTTTATTTCACGTTTGACTACCGCGTGTGAACTGTTTTTTCTACTTTTCACTACCGAATTCAAAATAGTGCGTTTTAAAATTTTGAACCTTCTGCATTTTAATGTAAAACAAGCTTTCTTCTGTAAACCTGACATCATGGATTGAAAGATGTCACTTTTCACCAATGGACGAAACCGGATGCGCACTGCATGGTACCATTCATGGTTCTAGTTTTTTTTTTTTTCCGTTTTCTGGTCAGAGCGCCCAGCCAAAACTATGCATGCCACACATAATCTCTCAAGATTTCCCACGATAATCTACTGCTCGGTATTGTTTAAATGTAAAATGGCGCATGCCCTACCAACCGGAAATGAGGTATGAGAACATATGGGTTTTGATGTTTTGGCCATTATCTCCTTTATTTTTCAACCGATTTCGATCGGACTGACTTTGCTTATTTCTCTAATCGATTGTCCATGAGACAAAAGTTTAACAATATCATTTTGAGAAAAATCTTGCTGACTTTTGGAGCACCTTTTCTGGACCACTTTTTCAACTTTTGCAATTTTACATTGATCAACCTGAAAACTTACATATTTATAGACATTTTGATTGCGAGCAATTAGCAATTTTCAAAATTTCGATATCACTTCCGGTTTTGACGTCATTCGCTCTCAAAGTTGAAATTTCAACTTCCGGAATTTTGAAGATATTCGAAAAATTCTTTTTACAATATGTTTGTTATGTAGACTCAAAATTAAACAAATCATAAAATTTGACCCGGATGTAACAGATCAGGCGCCATCTTGAAATGGTATATTTTCATAAAACGCAAAATGGGGCCTATGGGTGTTATGGAATTTGCATAATTTTTATGTCTATGTAATCAACAGTCGACTGCGACCAAAACATGGGAAGCCGATTTTTGAATTTCAATTCTGAATTTTTCTGATTTCCGGTAAAAATAAGTCAGTAATTGTCAAAACTTTCAAGGCCCATATTTTGTGACCTTGACCTTTTGTGACTTTGTGACCAGTACAAAAGTTATTGCCCTTGATTAGATGTATCCAATGACATATTTTTTTCAGATGCCCAATGGTTACTTCCGGTTTTATAGCCGTTTGAAAATTGTAATTTTTAACTTTAAACAGCCCTACCACGTGACCTAATTTACATATGTCTTATTTTCTTTCACCGTCGTACTATGCTATGTCTGCTCTTTTCAATGATATACAACACAATATATTTGAATCAAAATTCCGCCTTTTAAAGTTTGAAAAATTTGTGTCAATTTCCATTGAAACTGTGCGTGTTTTTTTCAATTTTTATTTCGATCGTTCTGAAAACTTTCAGGTAGATAGACATTTTGATGGCGAACAAAAATATGTTTTCAAAATTTTTGTATCACTTCCGGTTTTGAAGTTATTGGCTCTCAAAGTCGAAATTTCAACTTCCGGAATTTTGAAGATATTTGAAAAATTCTTTTTGCAGTATGTACGTAATATAGACACAAAAGTATACAAATAATAAAATTTGACCCGGATGTAACAGATCAGTCGCCATCTTGAAATGGTATATATTTATAAAACGCAAAATGGGGCCTCAGGGTGTAATGAAATTTGCATAATTCTGATGTTTTTGGAATCTACAGTCGATTGCTACCAAAACATGAGACGCTGATTTTTGAATTTCAATTCTGATTTATTTTAATTTCCGGTTAAGATAAATCAGTAATTGTCAAAACTTTAAAGGCTCATATCTTGTGACCTTGACCTCTGGTGACCAAGTGACCTGAAACAAATTCATTGCCATTGACGATACCTATGCACAGATACTTTCATTTAGGTTTTCCGATGTTTACTTCCGGTTTTATATCCATTTGAAAATTGCAGTTTTTAGCTTTAAAGAGCTCTGACACGTGACCTAATTCATGTTCGTCACAAATTCTTTCACAATCTAATTATGCTAAATCTACTTTTTCAATTATATACAATACAATATTTTAAAATCAAAATAGCGCCTTTTGAATTTTGAAAAATAGTTATTCCATCTGCTTGTAAAATATTAAATTCAAATTTCAGTTGAAGGGAGATTACTACATTTTGACATAAAGCTGCGTTTGGGCGATCGCCCTCTCCCATTAACTTGCGTTTGAGCGATAAGTTATCATTAATGTACTTTTTTTTACATTTTAACTGTTTTAAAAGAAACATTAATATGTGTTTTCTTTGAACGAATTATGTATTGATAAAATTCGATCTGTATTTCAAACTATGAAGTATGAATACTGTGCAGTCCGTTTCTAAATTGAGATTTGGCTCTTTCATGTGTCCTTTCTTGCACTTTAGAACTTATTTACAAATCTTAGAAATTTTGTGATATGCGTTTTCCACTGATGTATATCAAACTGTGATTACGCTTTTTTTTAATCCGATGACTTTTCACTACCGAACATGAAATGTTTATTTCACTTTTGACTACCGTGTGTGAACTGGTTATTCTACTTTTCACTACCGAATTCAAAATTGTGCGTTTTAAAATTTTGTAACCTCTGCATTTTAATGTAAAACAAGCTTTCTTCTGTAAACCTGACATCATGGATTGAAAGATGTCACTTTTCACCAATGGACGAAACCGGATGCGCACTGCATGGTACCATTCATGGTTCTAGTTTTAATTAGATTGGTGTAAACCGTGCTGGTATGTCTGAACCGTTGGTTGTAGCGCCATTAGGGCCAAGATACGTAGATCTTGAGATGAATTTTTCTAATATTTTTGTGTGGTGTGAACACTGGTATCATCAATTTACACAATTGAAATTTTCATTCAGACGTTTGTGGTTCTAGCAAATCCACTAAAAACAAGTGTTTGTTGACGTCAAATCATAGAAGACCTTAAATGCTATAACACATACACAATTTAGAAAACCTCTTTACAATCCCTTTATTTAACTCTTTCGTTTCTTGATGCAAAATCTTCATACAATAAAGAAACCTAGTACTAACGATCCAAACCGCAAAACGAAACTCGAAATTCAAAAGGACATTTTGACGAAACATAGGTAACAGCTTTGAACTTTTCAAATGAGGAATTATATCAATAATACATGAGTAAGTATATCATAATGAAAAGTGGTATCAGGTGTCTAGAAGAGCAAGCATACCCTGCCTGGCGCCACACCCGTCCTAGCTGTTAAACTACACAAAACTACAAAACAAAAACGTGAAAAAGCGTCGGATGAAAAAAACATGAATCGTCGACAAATTTACATTAACTCAATCAGTACAATATATTGTACAACACACGCTTGTTATTTGTGATATTTCTAGTAGACGAATATGTAATGAAATGAAAGTCGACGAGACTCAATAAAATTTGATTATGAGAATGACACCTCTGAGATGAATGAAGTTGTAATGTGTGAAACATTTGGCGGCTATATGATTACAATATAGACTAGTTATTATAATACTTAGAGACAGCATAGTAATTTCCTTATTATTGTCTACTTCCTTAATGTAATCTT
The DNA here is from genome assembly GCA_029955415.1 of Lottia scabra. NCBI lineage: Eukaryota > Metazoa > Mollusca > Gastropoda > Lottiidae > Lottia > Lottia scabra. The sequence continues at coordinate 122,925 of JARJEI010000011.1, read as the reverse complement.
TGATTGCACGATTCTTCATTTCTGACTTGGCACAATAATACGCCAAGTGGTGTCCGATGTGGTGTACCTTTGATTGATCCAGTTGAAGTATTCTGACTGCCTTTCTTTAAAGGGATTATAAAGAAGTTTTCAATTTTTCGAATGTGCTTCGTGAATACTGATTGCATCAATTTCCACCATTCCAATTTTCAATCAGATTTGGTGTCAATAATTTCTAAGGCCTTCAGCCATGCAAGCATATTTAGCGATTAGTGACGTCATCAAATACTTTAATTTTAGTGTAATTGCTCAAAGCACTGGTTCTGTTTGAATATTAGAATGATCAGATTGATGCCAGCAGTGTGTCATGTGTATGTGTATATACGCATACAATTTGTATTATTTTTTTAAAATTCCCTCATTATAAAGTAAAAGAATCGATAAACGATGTACGATGTCCGGCAATATAATTAAAATTAGATTACATTTCGTTTCGGTTATTTTTTTAATGTCGACTCCATGTATATAAGGCGAGCATCTTCTGGTGACGAAAATTTCAGCCAATCAAAAACTACCTTCAAGATCGCGGGTCTATGCATTGATATGCATTGTGGGAAACGAAACGAAAGTAAAGCAAGCAACATAATTCAAAATTTACAAATATAAACGTTGTTCTGATTAGCGGAAGATTGGCTCGTGCTATAAATAGCTTATTTCGTTACCAGAAGACGGTTGCCTTATCTAAGTGGTTAGATTACATCATAGAACTATAGGCAGGGAATGCCAAGAAGGACAAATAAATATTGAACTTCCGTTTAAATTTATGGTTGACCGAATTTCTACTTGGGGGTCTTTTTTTAACTTCTGGTGCAGCGTAAAAATAGTTATGGTAAACAATAACAAAAGAAGTTAATTTGAAAATTATCACAGAAAATCTAATTTAACAAGATTTTTACAACTGTAATTTTATGGTTTGATATGTAATGATAAGTATATATATTTCTAAATGTTATAGGCCTATGTTACTGTAGAAATAATGTAATTATTAAATTTAAGCATGACAACCTGTTATGCCATGGCTTAAATTTAGACCTACCATGCAGTGAGTTTTACCGGGCTGAAGCTAGCAGACACTTGGCCAGCAAACAATAAGCCAGCAAACAATACGCAATATGGTCGAAAAATGTTTAAGAAATTGTTTCAAATTTTAAACATGTCAAATCTCAAACTAGTCCATCTTTCAAATAAAACACTATCTTAGCCTTTCTCTCACATTCGTACTGTGTAAACATCAATACATTTAACGCCGAGTTTAGGTGCAGTCGGTAGCCAGTTGAATTAATGTCTGTTAGGCAATTAGGTGCCATTTTGCAGAAAGCGGAAGTTATGCGATAACCCTCATATTCAGCGCATGCGTGCCAAGCATAAACTATTTATTTGTCCTTCTTGGCATTCCCTACCTTTTAGTTCTATGATTACATGGAGGCGACACTCAAAAATAACCGAAACGAAATGTAATCTAATTTTAATTAGATTGGATGTCCGGTGACTAGCCTGGAGACTCTGCAGACATATATCGCTTCTCCTATTTCCATCAATAATTCAGCATACGGAACAACATCCATTTTCACATTTTCACATTTTGTGTATTTTCAGGTCAAGGTTGATGCTATTAATGGTCAAAGTTCGGCTGTAAAAAGATCGTTTGATGCCATATCTGGTGGCAGTAATGATTTTGGTGCGTTTCAAAAGAGGCCGTTTGACACCATCTCAAATGGAAAATTATCTGGATTTGCTAAAAGGCCATTTGACTCCATCTCGAATGGAAAATTATCTGGATTTGCTAAAAGGCCGTTTGACACCATCTCGAATGGAAAATTATCTGGATTTGCTAAAAGGCCATTTGACAGCATCTCGAATGGAAAATTATCTGGATTTGCTAAAAGGCCGTTTGACTCCATCTCGAATGGAAAATTATCTGGATTTGCTAAAAGGCCATTTGACAGCATCTCGAACGGAAAATTATCTGGATTTGCTAAAAGGCCGTTTGACACTATATCGAACGGAAAATTATCTGGATTTGCTAAAAGGCCATTTGACACCATCTCGAACGGAAAATTATCTGGATTTGCCAAGCGACACTTTGACTCAATCTCAGACGGAAGATTGTCTGCATTTGCTAAAAGGCCATTTGACACCATCTCAAATGGAAAATTATCTGGATTTGCTAAAAGACCGTTTGACTCTATCTCGAATGGAAAATTATCTGGATTTGCTAAAAGGCCATTTGACACAATCTCGAACGGAAAATTATCTGGATTTGCCAAGCGACACTTTGACTCAATCTCAAATGGAAGATTGTCTGGATTTGCAAAGAGGCCATTTGACACTATTTCGAATGGAAGATTATCTGCATTTGCAAAGAGGCCGTTTGACACTATCTCGAATGGAAGATTATCTGCATTTGCAAAGCGGAATTTCGATGCCATCGATGGAGGTCGGATGGGATTCAGAGGCAAAAGGGCGTTCGATAGAATAGGGCAAAGTAGTTTTTCGTTACTCAACAAGAGGGATGCTCAAGACGTCGAAGATTATTTAGAGAAGAGGCCGTTTGACACAATATCCAATGGAAAATTAAGTGCATTTGCCAAACGACCATTCGACACAATATCCAACGGAAAATTAAGTGCATTTGCCAAACGACCATTCGACACAATATCCAACGGAAAATTAAGTGCATTTGCCAAACGCCCATTCGACACAATATCTAACGGAAAATTAAGTGCATTTGCCAAACGACCATTCGACACAATATCTAACGGAAAATTAAGTGCATTTGCCAAACGATCTATCAATGATTTGGATGAATTAAACACAGAAAATGATGTAAACGAAGAATAAACTTTAGAGAAAAATATAAAAATATGATGAAAAAAAAAACAATTGAGAGCATTCATATCCTATTAAACCTAAATATTTGGATTTAAACTTTATAAAACTGTTGATTCTTAGTTTTAACAAAATAATCAGCTTTCGTGTTGCAAAATGCAAAAGGGCGTAATGTGATACGATCTATATTATTGTGAGGTTTTCTTATCAACAAAGTCATGATGTGTATAGGATGTATACCTTTGTTATAAGCATTTGGTGCAGAACGCGAGCATTTAGTATTTGAACTTTTATTTTTCTAAGATATGTTTCATATTCGTTTAAACCCCGGTTTTTCTTAAGTTTGTCAACAAGATTCGACGATCTCAACATTAAGGCGCTATGAATAATGCAATCATAGCCGTAGGAGACAGACAACATGGGGGCAAGGGGACAGCTGCCCCACCCCAAAATATTATGTTTTCGGGCAAAAAATCCCCAAAATCGGACAAACTATCATTAAAATTCGGGCAATAAGTCGTTATGAAGCGACACCCCCCACTGAGTCGTGGGCCCATACGGCTATGAATACAATTTATTGAGCGCAACGTTGTTTGATCGCAAAAATGTTGATCTAATATCATTTATACGACCACCTGGATGATAGTCCATTAGCCCGGGATCGACGATCAGAAACGATGTGTGCCACAACGTAGAACATGTACAATCATCTGTCAATCGTTGGTAAAGCAAGGAATTGGCAAAATCGTAGAAAACGCCAATCAGGTCGGTCTGAACCACCTTTATGAGTAGTTTTGTTTGTGCAATTTCCTTATCGCACAACGTTCTATTATGCGAAAATTAAAACTTAAAATGTGACGATTAATTATTTTCTCAATCAACTATATATTATGTTTAAATTGTATAAAAATATTAAGCCCAGTTTACGTCGTGCGTTTCTTTTGTAGTTATATTTTTAAAAATGAGAATTTGGTTTCGATCCCGTGCCATGAAAAGCTTTGTTTACTATATGAGTAAAAAATATCTCTTTTCGATGCAATAACGGGATTCAAGATAGACTTTAAAACAATTTAAATATGTTCCAAACGTTTTTCATTAAGAATAAAAAGTCCATCGGAAATGCCTATGGTTAAATGAGATAATAAATTAAGAATATATAATTTGAAATTGTTAATCATATTTCTGTTTTGTTTTATGTTATTATTTAATATAATATATTGAATAAAGAAAGAATGGGACAGTGTGGTGTTGTTTATTGTTGTTTCATTTGGGTGGGGGGGGGGGGGGGACAGACCCGGGCGACCCAGCGTAACTCTGTTGGTTGTATTTGGGGAAGGGAGATTATAGCTCCTTAGTGTAAATGTATACTATACAGACTAAGGGGGACGCCATGTGCTGTTGATTGGTTATTGGTGATTTGCGAATATAGCTCCGAAGTGTATGACAATGCTGCTTGGGTCCTTTGATGGTATTTCGGGGAAGGGAAATATCTATTATCTCCTAGGTGTACATAGGCCTATACACAGACCTAGGACGACCCTGTCTGACTCTGTTGATTGTATTTAGGGAAGACAGAATAAGGCTCCTAGGTGTACATGTACATACAGACCTAGGGCGACTCTGTCTGACTCTGTTGATTGTATTTAGGGAAGACAGAATAAGGCTCCTAGGTGTACATGTACATACAGACCTAGGGCGACTCTGTCTGACTCTGTTGGTTGTATTTGAGGAAAGGAGAATATGGTTCCTAGGTGTACATGTACACTATACAGACACTGGGCGACCCTGCCTGTTGATTGTACTTAGGGAAGACAGAATAAGGCTCCTAGGTGTACATGTACACTATACAGACACTGGGCGACCCTGCATGTTGATTGTACTTAGGGAAGGGAGAATATAACTCCTAGGTGTACATGTACACTATATACAGACCCGGGGTGACTCTGTGTGACTCTGTTGATTGAATTTAGGGAAGGGAGAATATAACTCCTAGGTGTACATGTACACTATATACAGACATAGGACGACCCTGTCTGACTCTGTTGATTGTTTTTAGGGAAGGGAGAAAATAGCTCCTAGGTGTACATGTACACTATACCTACAGACCCGGGGCGACCCTGTTGGTTGTATTTGGGGAAGGGAGAATATAGCTCCTAGGTGTACAAGTACACTATACAGGACTAGGGCGACACTATGTGTTTCTGTTGATTGTATTTCGGAAAGGGAGAATATAGCGCGTTCATGTACACCCAATCTAATTAAAATTACATTACATTTCGTTTCGGTTATTTTTTGGGTTTGTTCCCACTTTCCCGGCAGATTATCGGGATTCAATTTGTCTAATCCGGATTAGCTGGGTTATAGGGATTAATAGGATTAAGAAAGCTAAAATTCCACTAATGAGCTGATATAAACTATGTTCACCTAACTTACAGTGAACATTAGTTCACATGTAAAAATGGTGAATGAACTTGCAGAAAGTGAATGAACACTATTTGCAAAGCATGTATATATCGACGAACATATACCACCATAAGTGTGTCCTTTGCATCATGGCTAATGTACAAGTGAACGTGCGACATGTTTCAAATAGACGTGGTGGTCAGTGCCTTTGCAAACAACCCAAATGTAACCGAGCAGTGGGTTCAGGGAGAAGAAATACGTATGTGGAACCATTTTCAGACTTCAGGTCCACGAACCACAAATCATGTTGAGGGTGGCACGCAAGAATGAACAAGTTGACCACCAACAATCCTAACATCTTCAGATTCATCACCCTGATAAACTCTGAGCAAGCAATGACAGAGGTTACCATCAGTCAACTCCAGTCTGGTGGTAAGAAACGCCCCAAGAAGTAACAGTATCGCCAATTGGAACATGAACTTGATCGCCTGAAAGTCTGTCTACAGAACAATAGCATGACCATGGTGGAGTATGGAGAGGCCGTCTCACATCTTGTTGGTTTGTAATGTTCTGTGTCTGTGTATACCATTGTTTAATTGTATATAAAATTAAAAAAAAAGAAATAATTAAGAATATCAGCTCATTAGTAGAATTTTATCTGCCTTAATCCGTTTAATCCTTATAACCCAGCTAATCCGGATTAGACAAATTTAATCCCGATAATCTGCCGGGAAAGTGGGAACACCCCATTTTTTGAGTGTCGACTCCAAAAATAACCGAAACGAAATGTAATCTAATTTTAATTAGATTGATGTACACCAATTTATTCTCAACTGGCGGCGTTTCTCAACTTAATCAGTGGCGCTTCTTGCTTATTATTTTGACCAAAGTGGCGCTTCAAAAAATCATCTTGAGAAGGCCTGATGTACACTATACAGTCCTGGGGCGAGTGCGACGCTATCTGCTGTTGATGGATTTAGGGAAGGGTGAATAAATCCTCTATATAAATAAGCCCAGCGTAACCATGTGCTGCTGACCCTGGATTTCAGGGTAAGGATAACTTAACTTCTCCTATATGTGTACATGTATTATAGTACCCAGGGCGTCCCGATAGTTTCTTGATTAGTCCCAAGATAGGGATAGGTCAAGCTGATTCCTTCACGACATCCGATACCATTCTGTAACTTTACATCTCTTGAGGAGAGCCCATATAGCTCCAATATTAAAAATTAGTTCCGAAATTCATTCTGAAACCTTGGACAAATAATCTGTCATGAATTACAAAATAAGAGTATCCGTTTGCTTGAGCAGACGTTAACTTTAAATCTACCAACCAAAAACTACCTAGTCAGTGAAATCAGTTAACTGGAAACAGACGTTAGCTTTACATCTACAACCAACAACTACCTAGTTTGTGATATCAGTTAACTGGAAACGCATGTTAACTTTACATCTACAACCAACAACTACCTATAGTCTTTGATATCAGTTAACTGGAAACAGACGTTAGCTTTACACGTATAGCGTATACCTAGTCTGTGATATCAGTTTAGAACTTTACTTCAATGAACCAACAACTTTATCTAAAGTTTATCAGAAGCAGTCGTTAACTTGACATCTACCAGCCAGTCTGCTGAAAGTGGACGTTTGTTTTGGCATCTACCAACCAACAAACTGAATCCATAGAGTCATATTTTATCAAACGATACCTTGTTACATTGTGACGATATCACATTCCATCACTGTCCCACATAACATAATATACACAACATAATATACTATAACATAATATACACAACATAATATACCATAACATAATATACACAACATAATATAACATAACATAATATACACAATATAATATACATAACATAATATACACAACATAATATAACATAACATGATAATATACATAACATAATATACACTTACAGCGTTTTTTACACTGTAAGGGAAGAAACTCTTACTCTCCTTCAGAATATATTTGATATCTAAATAACTTTAAATCAGGTATCAGGTAGATTCTGTTATGGAAAAGATGTAATGAAAGCGCAGTGAACCTCCTATTTGAAATAGCTGATCATCCCAGTGAACGCCCTTAATATGTCCAGAGGGTCAATTCAATGTTAATGATATTGAAATAAGTTGCCTTTGGAAGTTTTGGGGGAACGCATCAACGCCCTGAAATGTCGACTCTTCTTTTTAAAACCAATGGTTTAGCCAGGAAACATATGTAAGCAGAGGATGTGTGGAAACGGTAGCCCCTCGTGAAGTTGTGCCTATTTTCCATGTCGGATATCCAGAAAGTTTTGTCTGGTAACATTCTGCACATGTTTACCAGTTTCAAATGAACAGAATACATGTAAATGTGATCTTTTACTTAAAAATAACGACGCTAGCTCTATCTAAGCTAAAGCAATTATACGAAATTGCCGTCGCGAAACGATTACAGAAAAAAAAAAGAAATCGTGAAAACCATTTGTAAGCACATGCTTATAGTGCATTTAAAGGGATATGTTAACTAACTAACTGTTCGGCCAAAAAACTTTTAGTCTCAGAACCTGGATATTTTGGGCTAATCTAATCCATAATAATGTTCCAAACTTTCTCTCAAAATTTTAGCCTTCAAATCCCTATTTATCCATAAATTTCAGCGTTTGAAAGTCAAATATACGACTCGTCGTTAGGTAAGACAATGACTTATATAGAAAACATAATATACAGAAAATGAATGATAACTGTAAAGGTACGGGTATATTTAAAGGGATTGTGCGATTTTGGGGCACTTCCAGTAAATATGATGGCTATTTACATAAATTCAAGGCCCAAATCGATCCTCGAAAATGCTGAACATTCCCCTTTAAGTAGCTACGCTACAGCTTTTAACAATTATGTTATGAAATGACTAAACTTATAATTTATACAAAATGTAATAGTTTTACTCAAGCGATGAAAATGAATTCATTATTATTTTCAATTTATATAGGCCTACATCGTTGTTTATGTAAACCGTATTATATTGAAATATGTAAGCTAGATGGTTGAGAGGTGACATAACAGATTGTTTAATAAATCATCAGAAAATCAGGAGCTGACGATATCTCAATCAACTTTCAAACGAATTTTCTCACAAATCAGGTTTTTACTTGACCGCTTGGAGTGTGCGACGCGGGACACCTTGCTAGGGCAGTGACATTGACCTATTGACATTCCCCAACACATGAAAATTGGTTCCATGATCTTGGTGTCTCAGAAAGGAATGCCGAGTTAACAAATTCCGACCACTGTAATGAAAATACATGTACATGCTTAAAGACGTATTTCTTGTTTTTTCAGTGTCAAATTAAGCAAGGTGTAGGTGTTTCTTATAAGATTTACCCAAGTATTCTTATATTCGTAGCTAACAGTCATAAATGTAAGTCTGGATAAACAGTAGACCTAAAAGAGGTTTTGATCTTTCTTACTCTGCTACTCATTGAAAATTGTGGGTAATTCTTTTTTTAAACGATCTAATTATGAGTTCATTATGGACGTGTAAGACAAATTTTTATTGTCCGTGGGTCTGCACGAATCAGCTTTTGAGTAATTCTGGAATTGTTCTGGACAGGAAGTCAGTAGTTCTAGACAGGTTCTGGACAACGAGTGACTGCTGTCACTGAACTAAAACGGTTGCGACATTTGCCGCCATCTTGATTTCGTCACTGTTCCAGCTGCACCACCTCGCTAGTTTGGACAGAAAATCTTTGTCCGGAACAGTGTTCCAGTTCACACAAATCAAGTTCGGACAGTTCTGGCTGTTCTGGACAATGATTCGTGCAGACCCCTTAATAAGACTTTCTATTCATATAACTCTAAGCATTTCAACTATTATAAATATAGAAAAGGGAATCTATCTTTAAATACTTGATTAAAGAGGTGCTAGGGATTGAATATAAACATATTTTGTTGAATAAATTAACATTATATAAATCAATATTTGAATATACTTATTCCCGTACAATACCATCTTTTTAACATTACCGTATTACTTTACTTGTGTAATGCAAGTTTACAAAAGTGATATTAAGGTAGTTAAGGAAAATATGGCGGCACTAAACTCTTGTGTTATGAACATATCTTTTGATTTCTTGCGGGCTGTAAGTTCACCAAAAAAAGAGAAAGAAAATCGATAAACTGACAGAAAATAGCCATTAATGTTAAGGTATAAAACCGGAGCTCGTAATACCTATAGAAGATGTTAGCATGTATAAAAATAACATGCCACGGCCGTAGGAAGCAAATGAAAACTGGGGGGACTGATTTTATTTTTCCTGTCACAGACCCCCTATCCTATAAAGGATATGGCATCGAACATCAAAACGCTTGCCACTGAAGGAAGATTTAGGGGAATCTCCCGCTAATTTGTTTTGAAAAGGGTTGATTTCCTTGCGTCTGAGGCTTTTCTGAACATAATTTTCGTTAAGAACGCCCACTTTATTGAAGAGGGTTTGGTGGCATTGTAGCTCAAGACAATTTTGAAATCAAAGACTGATTTCCTTGTATCTCAGGCATTTCCGAACGTCTTTTTTCTTTGAGAACGACCAGGCCTTGAAGAAAGTTTGGGTACACTATACACCAAGAAAATGTATGCTCGTTTCGTTGCATCTGATGCCTTTTCGACCAGAATTCCTGTAAGAATTCCCGTTGAGAATGAGCATCCCTTCTATCTCGAAAATTTTTTGAAAATAAGGGATGATTTCCTTGTATATGATGCCTTTCCTTACAGAATTTTCGTTGAGAATACACACGTATTCAATAAGGTTTGGGGCATTTTTCAAAATAAATTTGATTTGCTTGCATATCAGGCATATCGGTAGTAATTTTTGGAGGGTTCAGGAAGCCACCGATCCTAAGAGAATTTTGAAAATTAGGATTTGTTTTCTTGCCTCTGAGGCCATTCTGGACAGCATAATATTTGTTAATTTACTGACGATAAAAATGAGGTTGTCAATGTTTACTTCATGGCAAAAAGCTGGGCTGGAGGGTTTCAGCCCCACTAGCCTCCCCGGTTCGTACGGCCCTGCACACGCTATATACTACATGTAATGTATACATAAGTAATGAAAGAATTTATATTTTCTGTGTAAAGTACATAGGCCTATACAATCAGGGCGTGGACCGTATTTCATGAAAGTTTAATAGAAAAACAAATCATACGTTATACAACTTAAAATACTATTGCAAAATACTGCACATATTCAAATCATAGAACAATTTTGGCTCTATTTCTATCATTATGTAGAAAATTATTAGAAATGGTTAATATTTATTTTCTTCGTTTATAATTGAAGGAACTTTTAGGAAAATTACCATGTCCCCTGGACAGATATTGTTTGAATTTCAGGCATCTCGGTTAAGACACACACCCCTTCCTCTTCTGGACGATTACCTGTGTGCATGAAAATAGGGGCCCAGATATAAAAAATCTTTGCAGTCAGTGGACACTGAATAAACATTTTTTTCAGCTCAGTTTATGTCCCCGGGACAATGTCCAAATGTCCCCAGTTCGGGACATGTCCCCCGAAGTTGAAAATTACCGTTAATATTCATTGTTTTTTTTGTTTTTTTGTTTTTTTGCATTATCTTTGATATTAGTCTTTGGTGTTGTTTTTGTGTCAGTGTCGTTGATTTGTTACTGATGTTTGTGGTATATACTTCTGCAAGTGTTGTTGTTGTTGTTGTTTGTAATATTTTTGTAGCTGGTAATCGTGCTATAATCGCCTGTATTTGTTATTGTTGTTATTTCAGCATTCGCTGCTGTTGTTCTAGTGTTCTTGTGATATTGTTATTTTGCAATATTGCTTTTCAGTAGTACCAACTTACTTGTTGTATGGTAACTAAGCATACATATCGACCTATCTTTATATTAAAAGCAAATGACACATATTTTACTAGCGTGATCGCACACCTCAGTAAATACACAGTCAACAATTCGGACTTGTGAAGTAGTGAATAGAAAGCATATAATAATAGCAACATGACGAAGATAGTCATACATTCACGTGAGCTACTTAAGTATGCCTTTTATTTAAATACGTCGTTTTATATGAGTTTAAGATATATTGGTATTTTTTGATTGGTCCTTAATCACTTCAGTACGACTTTTGAGCTGGCTAAATTTAGAACGTTCAGTTATCCTGCAGAGGAAGGCGAGGAAATATGGACACTGAACAATATGCGCAGGACGGACTTTTAGTAGATACCGGACGCTTAATTCTAGAGGACTCGAAATCTGATAAATTGTTTGAATCAGAAAAAGTTCGATCTTGTGAACAAAACGGACATATCATTGAAAATATTGATCCGACGTCAAATACCGAAATGGATAAGCAAATTAGAATAATACTCTGGTGCACTCCGCGATCAGCATCAACCGCCTTTGTTCGTGCAATGGAAAGTGTACCTGATATTGAAATGTTTGTGGAACCGTATATAGTGGCTAACCATTTCGGTCCTGAAAGACGGATGGACGGCTTGGGATTCGGACAGTCTGTCGAAAAGGAATATACGTTCAGTGGCGTACATAAGAAATTAGAGGCCGGATTTACCGACAAACGAGTAGTTTTTGTGAAGGATATGGGATACGCTGTGGATGGAAAATACGAATATATACCAAAGGGTTATAGGCATTGTATTTTGATTAGGAATCCATTAAAATCATTGACTTCCTTTTATAAACAAGTTTCAAAACAAAGACCAATAGTTGCCAAGGGCCCACTCTTTGGATTAGCTTTGCCTTCAGGAGTATGGTACAAGGAGCTATGTGATTTAGCAGATCATCTGGAAAAAACTACTGGTGAAAGACCAATGGTTATTGACGCTGAGGACCTCATCAGTCACCCGGAATCGATAATGCGGATGTTCTGTGATAAATTTGAATTAACCTTTACTCCCTCAATGTTATCGTGGAACGGGGAACGGCGGGTGGAATGGAATATGGCCAAATGTTTGTGGAAAATGCACGAGAAGCATAACTGGCATAAAAATACATTTGAATCTACTGGTTTTGACCATGCTGTTGGTCGATCGTCTAGTAACGGAAAAAAGATTCCCAATTGTGTATTGCGTTACGCCAAAGAATCGCAAAGACATTACCAGCAATTGTATGAAGAACGCATTTTACCGCAAGTATGATGAAAATCATACAGTAGTTGTATGATAGAACTTATATATAAAATACACTATTTATTATTCTATTATTGTGCTGATTTGATCGATTCTGTGTTATTTCTGTTGTTATTTGTTGTATAAATGGATTTTGATTTACCTGAATTAAGAGGGACTGTAATGCAAATAGGACGTAGACGTTCACTTAAATTCGACTCCTGAAGGACACAGATGAAGGTTTTGTCTCTTTATAAGCTAAAACCAATCGAGAAAAGTGGGGTGTAAAACCCCATCTCTTTTACGTTATATATTTATGTTCAAACTGACAGTGTAGGCTAGTATTGTTCAAAACTCTCTGCAATTTTCAATATAAATTCGAATTGTATTGGTGACATTGCTTTTCTCTTTTAAATCAAATCCATTAATGTAAAATGTTCTAGAACAAATCGAACATAGAACTAGGATTATTTAAAGGGAACATCCCACATACAACTATCGTTGTTAATAGTAAAAAGATTCATAGTATTTATATAAGTCAAATACTACAGAGAAGACAAATTTATACTATCAAAAGTGTCTTGATAAGTCAGACTTTCGCAATAATTCTAATTTACGTAGTTACGATCATCTTAGCACTTTGAAAATATTGTCCAAATTGAATCGGTTTTGGCTTTAAGTCGAAAAAAACACAGCTAGGCCTATGAAGTTTTTCCCCAAACATTTGAAGGTCATCTTGGTGTTAAAATATTATATGTTATCTATAAATTTTGATAAAAATCATGATACTTTTCCTATCTGGCATGTCACCTTTAAAAGAATACTACCTCTTAGAAGGAACATACAATTGAAATTATTAAACCTGTTTTTTATCAATAAAGCTACAAGTAAAATGTTTTACAATTATTACTTAGTTTTATGGATTTATTGGATTTTACACGGATTCTCTTGTATAGGTTTATTTATGACACAGGTAAGTTCACTGAACATCAATCTAATTAAAATTAGATTACATTTCGTTTCGGTTATTTTTTGATAGTCGACTCCATGTAATCTAACCACTTTTATAAGGCGAGCATCTTCTGGTGACGAATAAACTATTTATAGCACGTGCCACCCATCCGCCAATTAGAACAACGTTTATATTTGTAAATTTTGAATTACGTCATAATTTGGACTGCTGTGTCGCTTTACTTTCTGTTTCGTCTTCCCACAATGCATATCAATGCATAGACCCGCGATCTTGAAGGTAGTTTTTGATTGGCTGAAATTTTCGTCACCAGAAGATGACCGCCTTATTGAGAGTGGTTAGATTACATGGAATCGACACTCAAAAAATAACCGAAACGAAATGTAATCTAATTTTAATTAGATTGACTGAATATACACTCATATTATCCATGTTTGAAAATTAATTTTACGTCCATTCTAAAAGGTAGTACACCTTTACAATTAACCCTAAAATGATAGGTTATTTATAATAGTAATAAAGATAGCACAAGACATTCAAGTGCCATTAAATAGTTAAATATAACGTACATGGGCTCATCGGTTATTTTATAATTTGATATAAATTATAACCACAGCTCGTCATAGACGAGATAGTTTACTTCATTGCTCAATTTTGTATGTAAGAAAAATATATTATATATTGTTTTGTTTCCAAGTAAATTAATTATTTTGTCAAAAAGCATCTACGTTTCCAGTTCAAAATTGTTGTTTTTTTGTTTTTTTTTGTATTTTTTTCTTCTTTTTTTGTGGGTGGGGGCCTTATTTTTGCCATATAAGATCTTTCAAAATGATACGCAAACCCTGTTCAAGGTCATTGATATGGGATATACATACATCTCTTCCTTAAATTTTAAACTAGCCAGCATCGTTTTCGATTTCGATTTTCCTGGTAACATTTCCATTTTAATTAAGTTATATTTGCAATTACATGTACGCTTTCGACGGACCCTCCGCAGCCGACAATAAAAACTAAGTCGTACGAAAAGCTGGCCATAATTATGTGATGTTACGCAAGTTACGCCCTTCACAAGTTACACCCTTTCAGCACCGGAATAAACTTACTGGCGTACTGACAAGCGTAAAGGTAACGTCGTAAGGCCTAAATTAAGCATTATCCAGTTATATTTTTAAGCAATCGGCAATCCTTAGCAGTTAGTATATAAACCATATAATTATGTTGCTGAGCGTCAGCGTAACTTTCACGGAGAACGTTTGAATTTATAAGGCCCGAACATTGACGAAATATGTGCCGGATGAACAACATTGGTCGGTCATTGCGATTTCTTACTCCTGGGGTTAAAATATATGCTTATGTGAGCTGGCAGTAAAAACGGGGCTCAAATAGCTGTCATCAGTGACTCTTAGATTCTCTCAGTCACAAGATTGACTTTAGTCCCACCCCTTCATCTACTCTTTATTTGTCAACTCAGTATATATATATGGTAGAATAAATTTATTGATATGCTATATGATTTACAGCTATTTTTATTCAGCAATATATGTATATTATATTATTAGTCTACCATATCGGGTAGTGGATAATTATAGTTTAAGCGGAATTCTGATAAATTCGATCCAGTTCCATTAACGAATATGATACTTGCATACAATTGTAGAAATTCTGAAGACTTCTAACAAATATATTCAAGGCCCAAATCAACCTTCTCAAATGTGGACTGGTCCTTATGAAAATGAGGCAAAGGAGTGGGGTGGTCTAGGTTGATGTTTTATAAATACTCAAAAACATATACAAAATCTTACAAAATTGGTTTTAGTTTCAAAAGAGTTATTTTCCTCTTTTATATTCACAACACTATAGTACTGAATTTGATTATGGCGCGATTTTAATTGCAGTGCGTTCTAGCGAACGCACTGCTTTGTTTTGCAAATGACTTTTTTTTTTTTTGCAGTGCGTTCTAGCGAACGCACTGCTTTGTTTTCATAATGACTTTTTTTTTTTTTTTTTTTTTTTTTGTCTACTTCTGGTCACGCTAATTCGGTATGAAGGGAGCATGCCACACATTATCTCACATGTTTTCCTACAATAACTAACTGCTCGGTGTTGCTTAAATGTAAAATGGCGTTTTTTTGTCTAACCGGAAATGACACATGACAGAAAAACCCATTTTATGTCTTTTACCATTTTTATCTCTGTTTTTCAACCGATTTTGATGGAACTTTTTTTGTTTATTTCATTATTCTAATGTCTACATAATAGCTTCCAACAAAAATGCACTTTTAGACATTCGTTGCTGACTTTTTGGAGCACTTTTTTTAACCGTTTTTTTAACTTTTGCAATTTTATTTCGATCAATTTGAAAACTTACAGGTGTATAAAGATTTTGATTTCGAACTAAATGGTATTTTCAAAATTTTTATATCACTTCCGGTTTTGACGTCATTCGATAGTAAAGTTGAAATTTCAACTTCCGGAATAATTAAGATATTCAAAAAAATCTTTTTGCGATGTGCTAGAAATAATCATTGACTAAATATGAAATGAAAAAATCTGACCCAGATATTTGATATCAGTCGCCATCTTGAAATGACTGATTTTTCTTTAAATCGAAATTCAGAATCAAGGAATCATCCGATTTGAATACAAATGATGTCTATGGAATCTGCAGTCGATTGCTAACAAAACATGGGAAGCCGATTTTTGAATTTCGATTCAGAATTTTTTTTATTTCCGGTTTAGAATTTTCGGAAATAGTCAAAACTTTTAAGGCTCATATCTTGTGACCTTGACCTTGAGTGACCTTGTGACCTGAACAAAAGTTGTTGCCCTTGTCGAGATCTATCCAATGACATAATCATTTAAGATGCCCAATGTTTACTTCCGGTTTTATGGCCGTCAGAAAATTGCAATTTTTAACTTTAAACAGCTCTGTCACGTGACCTAATTCATCACGTCACAAATTATCTTTTATTTTTATAACGCTTTATCTCCTGTTTCCAAAAATGTATAACACTAGATATTTCGATCAAAATTGCTTTTTAGAATTTTGTTCTTTGTTCTATAGTAACTCGGCGTGCTTTTTGGCGGGAAAAAACACGTGTTATCTGAATTACGGATTTCATAAGATAGGTAACAATTTCGTTACCTTGGATTTGGGTGACCTTATGACCTGAACAAAAGTTATTGCCCATGATGAGATCTACCCAACGGTGTATTCATTTTTGTTGTTCAATATTTATTTCCGGTTTTATAGCCATTTAAAAATTGTTAGTTTGAACTTTGAACAGTTCTGTCACGTGACGTCACATCAGAAAATATCTTCTTTTCTTATTACGCTTTATCTCCTCTTTCCAGTGATATATAACACTAGATATTTTGATCAAATTTGCTATTTTGAATTTTGTTCTTTGTTCTATAGTAACTCTGCGTGGTTTTTTGGCGAAAAAAAACACGTGTTATCTGAATTACGGATTTTATAAGATAGGTAACAATTTCTTCTTAAGATATGAAAGAACATGATTAACAAAGAAAAAAATATGACAAAATCGTAACCGGAAGTAACACGTTGGCCACCATCTTGAAATGAACATGTTTTCTTTAAATTGACATCCGATTTATATAATTTTGATGTTTATGGCATTTTCAATCTATTGCAAACAAAATGAGGGCGGCTGAATTGCTAACTTCGATTATGGTGTTTGTCTATTTCCGGTATAAGATATTCAGCAATTATTGTAACACTTTTAAAGCTCATAACTTGTGACCTTGCCATTTGTTGACCTTATGATCCGAACAAAAGTTATTGCCCGAAATGAGATCAAATGAGTCCAATATTTACTTCTTGTTTTATAGCCATTTAAAAATTGTCGGTTTGAACCTAATAAACGTACGTCACAAAAAATCGCCTTTTCTTATTATGCTTTATCTCCTCTTGATATATAATAGTAGATATTTTAATCATTTTGCTTTTTTTTTTAATTTGGAAATTTTGTTCATTGTTCTAAAGTAACTGCGTGGCTTTTTTGGCAAAAAAAAAAACACGTGGTTGCTATATTGTGGATTTTTAAAGAGTCGACACATTCTTTTGAAGATATAAAATGACATAACATTCATAGAATAAAAAGGATAAAATTGGACCCGGAAGTAACTAGTAGACCACCATCTTGAAATGACCAACTTTTCTTTAAATCGATATAAGTGATCAGGATATCATCCGATTTACATAATGTTGATGTCTATGGCATCTTCAACATATTACTAACAAAATGGTGACAGCCGATTTCCTAATTTCGATTAAAAGTTTTGTCTATTTCCGGTTAAAGAAATTCAGCAATAGCAAACACTTTCAAAGCTCAAAACTCGTGACCTTGACGTTTGATGACCTTTTGATCTGAACCAAAGCTATTGCCCTCGATAAAATCTATCAAATGATGTTTTACTTTGTGTTTTCCGATGTTTACTTCCGGTTTAATAGCCGATTGAAAATTGAGATTTTTAACTATAAACAGCTCTGTCACATGACCTAATGCAACCGTTCAAGGAAATTTAAATTTCGCACTGCTCAGTACCGTTATCACGGTTCTAGTTTTTTTTTTTTTTCACTTTCTGGTCAGAGCGCCCAGCCAAAACTACACATGCCACACATAATCTCTCAAGATTTCCCACGATAATCTACTGCTCGGTATTGTTTAAATGTAAAATGACGCATGCCCTACCAACCGGAAATGAGGTATGAGAACATATGGGTTTTGATGTTTTGGCCATTATCTCCTTTATTTTTCAACCGATTTTGATCGGACTGACTTTGCATATTTCTCTAATCGATTGTCCACAAGACAAAAGTTTAACAATATCATTTTGAGAAAAATCTTGCTGACTTTTGGAGCACTTTTTCTTGACCACTTTTTCAACTTTTGCAATGTTATATTGATCAATCTGAAAACTTACATATTTATAGACATTTTGATTGCAAGCAATTAGCAATTTTCAAAATTTCGATATCACTTCCGGTTTTGACGTCATTCGCTCTCAAAGTTGAAATTTCAACTTCCGGAATTTTGAAGATATTCGAAAAATTCTTTTTGCAATATGTTTGTTATGTAGACTCAAAATTATACAAATCATAAAATTTGACCCGGATGTAACAGATCAGGCGCCATCTTGAAATGGTATATTTCCATAAAACGCAAAATGGGGCCTCAGGGTGTTATGGAATTTGCATAATTTTTATGTCTATGTAATCAACAGTCGACTGCGACCAAAACATGGGAAGCCGATTTTTGAATTTCAATTCTGAATTTTTCTGATTTCCGGTAAAAATAAGTCAGTAATTGTCAAAACTTTCAAGGCCCATATTTTGTGACCTTGACCTTTTGTGACTTTTTGACCTGTACAAAAGTTATTGCCTTTGATTAGATGTATCCAATGACATATTTTTTTCAGATGCCCAATGGTTACTTCCGGTTTTATAGCCGTTTGAAAATTGTAATTTTTAACTTTAAACAGCCCTACCACGTGACCTAATTTACATATGTCTTATTTTCTTTCACCGTCGTACTATGCTATGTCTGCTCTTTCCAATGATATACAACACAATATATTTGAATCAAAATTCCGCCTTTTAAAGTTTGAAAAATTTGTGTCAATTTCCATTGAAACTGTGCGTGTTTTTTTCAATTTTTATTTCGATCGTTCTGAAAACTTACAGGTAGATAGACATTTTGATGGCGAACAAATATATGTTTTCAAAATTTTTGTATCACTTCCTGTTTTGAAGTTATTGGCTCTCAAAGTCGAAATTTCAACTTCCGGAATTTTGAAGATATTTGAAAAATTCTTTTTGCAGTATGTATGTAATATAGACACAAAAGTATACAAATAATAAAATTTGACCCGGATGTACCAGATCAGTCGCCATCTTGAAATGGTATATTTTCATAAAACGCAAAATGGGGCCTCAGGGTGTAATGAAATTTGCATAATTCTGATGTTTTTGGAATCTACAGTCGATTGCTACCAAAACATGAGACGCCGATTTTTGAATTTCAATTCCGATTTATTTTGATTTCCGGTTAAGATAAATCAGTAATTGTCAAAACTTTAAAGGCTCATATCCTGTGACCTTGACCTCTGGTGACCAAGTGACCTGAAACAAATTCATTGCCATTGACGATACCTATGCACAGTTACTTTCATTTAGGTTTTCCGATGTTTACTTCCGGTTTTATATCCATTTGTAAATTGCAGTTTTTAGCTTTAAAGAGCTCTGACACGTGACCTAATTCATGTACGTCACAAATTCTTTCACAATCTAATCATGCTAAATCTACTTTTTCAATTATATACAACACAATATTTTAAAATCAAAATAGCGCCTTTTGAATTTTGAAAATTAGTTATTCCATCTGCTTGTAAGATATTAAATTCAAATTTCAGTTGAAGGGAGAGTACTACATTTTGACATAAAGCTGCGTTTGGGCGATCGTCCTCTCCCATTAACTTGCGTTTGGGCGATACGTTATCATTAATGCACTTTTTGTTACATTGTAACTGTTTAAAAGAAACATTAAGATATATTTTCTTTGAATGAAATATGTATTGATAAAATTCGATCTGTATTTCAAACTATAAAGTATGAATACTGTGCAGTCCGTTTCTAAATTGAGATTTGGCTCTTTCATGAGTCCTTTCTTGCACTTTAGAACTTATTTACAAATCTTAGAAATTTTGTGATATGCGTTTTCCACTGATGTATATCAAACTGTGATTACGCCTTTTTTAATCAGATGACTTTTCACTACCGAACATGAAATGTTTATTTCACTTTTGACTACCGTGTGTGAACTGGTTTTTCTACTTTTCACTACCGAATTGAAAATTGTGCGTTTTAAAATTTTGTACCTTCTGCATTTTAATGTAAAACAAGCTTTCTTCTGTAAACCTGACATCATGGATTGAAAGATGTCACTTTTCACCAATGGACGAAACCGGATGCGCACTGCATGGTACCATTCATGGTTCTAGTTTGTTTTTTTTTTGACAAAATCAATTTTGTTGCTTTGAGACCACAGCTTCTCTAAAAGAATGCATTCACCCCACCCCCATCTTTTCCTTTTTTGTAGTTTAGTTTAGCTTTACTTATATTACCTTCATAATTGTAAAGATATGTAAATAGTACAGCATAGTATTTTTTTATTCTAACAGGTCAAGTAAATAGATACTAAGTTATAAAATAGGATGATAACAAAACACAAGACAATATTATGGAATATAACACACTTCTTTAATACAGTTAGGCACATAACATTTCAACACAATATACACGTATCGTCATCAGATGTAATGGCAAGAGAATGAAACATAACAAAATACAGTGAAAACCCTGAAAATCGGCCATGCACGGGACCATTTCATTTGGCCGGTTTTCAGGAGTGGCCGATTTACCGTAACTTGTAACTGCTGTCAACATTTTTCAAGATGAAATGTCAAATACACCATCATTAATGTCTATGAATAAGTATATGAATATAGGAATAACTTTTACACGGGCAATCGTAAACCATTTAAAAACTTTCATTCAATGTGTTATATTGTCAAGTTTACAAGATCGTTAGACTTGCGTTGTTCTCAATTGATTCATATGAATCTGTTTCTTACGTATTATATCGCCGACTGTTGATTTCCCTAAGTTATAGTTCTCTATCCTTAATTGAAATAATTTTATCATTCGAGTAAACTTC
Source organism: Lottia scabra (assembly GCA_029955415.1). Lineage (NCBI taxonomy): Eukaryota > Metazoa > Mollusca > Gastropoda > Lottiidae > Lottia > Lottia scabra. Next base: position 101,802 of record JARJEI010000011.1, on the reverse strand, counting down.
AATGCGCTGTCGTTATTATAATTAAATTATCAGAAAAAAGTTATTTGTTTACAAATAAACGAAGCGTGAATCTGCGAGATGGATGCATTCGATTTGTTGTTCCAGACACATCTTATATGATTTCAATGAAGAAGCACGACACGGATAAAGCACGGTGAATCGAATACACCCTCAATTCTTCTCGAATGTCGGAATGATAATCAAACAAGTACAACGGGAGACATATCGAGCCCTACGCTTACATGTTATCATCAAATTACAATAGAATTTAACATCTATTGATTGGAAAAGGCAAAAATTAATTGATCTTACTCAATTATCTATGACACCTTTGATTTTACCGATAATAGTTGTCCCAATAACTCCAGCGATCATGACCACGTGAGAACGGTAATGGCCGATTGGCCGATAGCATAGAGGTTTTTTATAGTGGATCTTGACCAAATTTATAGCAAACAGCGGCCGATGTGCGGTTTTCAGGGTTGGCCGGTTTTCAGGTACAAAATTCAATGAATCATAGAGTGTTTAAATCGGGACTTTTACATTTGGCCGATATTCAGAGGAAACCGGTCTTCAGGGTGTGCGGTCTTCAGGGTTTTCACTGTATATACTAACAAGAAACAATAAATAGTATATATTTTGTTATGTTTCATTCTCTTACCATTACATCTGATGACGACACGTGTATATTGTGTTGAAATGTTATGTGCCTAACTGTATTAAAGAAGTGTGTTATATTCCATAATATTGTCTTGTGTTTTGTTATATGTGCTCCTCGCTTCTACATGTCGTTCAAATCTTATAAAATAGGACGAGTTGCCTTTTATTGTTATCTGTTCTAGTTAATGATAATAATAATAATAGTATGTTAGATTTCGGATCAAGGTCAAAGAACAAATTACAATAAAATATACAATACAACATAATAGACCTACATATTTTCGTTTTCAATTAATATAGTCATGCAAAATTAATAATACAGGTCTAAACACAATATGACAAAGGCTACTTAAAAGAATCATGTAGTTTCAGCATATCGTTAACCCTGTTAAAATACAAAAATCGAGTTGGTCAAGTAAAAACTCAAACATATATAATTTAAAGCGATACTACGTCTTAGAATGAACAAAAAAAGTAAATTTTCAAACTTGGTCAAAAGGTGTATATATTCATCAGGGTACAAACCTAGTGGCCTAACTATAAAACAGATTACCTAAATCATCTGATAAATCCGGAAAACTATATGTTTAAATACAATAATTGATAAATGCCTTAATCCAATTTCAGACATTTATCAATAATAATCTGTAATTGTATGGAAAATTACATAGTTTTATGGGTTTATTTGATTCTGTTTGTATACTTTGGACACTGTTGATGAATATAATATTCTCCTATTGACCAAGTTCGAGAACTTAATTTTTTTGTTCATTCTAAAACGTATAGTATCGCTTTAATATCATATTTTAGAAATCTTATCACAGATTATTGCCAACTTTCCTTTGCATGAAAATTTTGGGTACTTTCCCTATAAGTGACGAGTTTTCATTGATTTCGTTTCTGTACTTTTGCGTACAACAATCACCCAACCTTTGCGTGTATTATATAAATATTTCAATTTTCACATCACTTTGAATTCCACATGCGTATCCTAAACCATGCATATATACAATTAATAACATTAGAAGTCCAATAAAATATACATTTTAAACTTATCTACTATTTTATAATTCTAAAAGTTTAAACCAATATTTGATACATCTAAATGTATACTGATAAATCGACGTTCGAATGGCTGACATTGATATTTACTGTCTAGTGAATAACAGGCCTTCTCAAATGGCGGCCCGCGACACCTTTAAGAGTGGCCCCTCAAAAATGCATTTTATGAATGAAATATAAGGGCCAAATAGAGCTTAGCTAACATAGCGAGCAAAACGTTTAAGCGCAAGGGGTCACTTTTGAGGGGCCACTCGTAAGGGCGTCGTGGGCCGGATTTGGCACGCGGGCCGCCATTTGAGAAGGCCTGATCTTAAAAAAATTAATTGAGAAGGCCTGGACTAGACTCTAGTCGTTCAGATGGCTACTTGTGCTACAGGTTGTACACGTTAAAGGCCCCTCGACAGTGGAAAATCTAAAAAATACCCTCAAAGCATACACCATGGTTTTTCCCGTCTTCATAAGCACAGTCATGTGCAGGAAAGTTGGACGAAAAATAATTTTTGTAACAGTGACAATTTCAGGTTGGATTTATCATGTTAAAATTTCCTTATTGATGACAAGTTAGACCATAATTTTAAGAAATACGACTAGGAAATTAGATATTCAAACGGAAATTGATAAAGTTTCTTAATTGGCAATAAATTATATACAGTTATGTATTTCCTTATATAAGCGTTCTGTGTCCCTTTATTTGACAGTCGACTTCAAAAGTTTTCTTTTTAATCGAAATTTCTGGACTGTCGAAACATGAGACTAGAAAATGCCCCTTTTAATCATATCTTGTTTATTTGGTACATTTTTTTAACCATTTTATTTTACGATAACCATTTTATCAATATGAACTACCTTGATATCAACTACGTGCAAACATTATCAGGTTGTGTCATTAATTAGAACGGTTGTGCCGCATTAGTAATACATCTCAATTGTTTCGACATAATGTAAAAGCTTAGTCCACACGAGCAAGTTTTCATTGACAATTTTTCCTTGACAAGGAAAACTTGCTCGTGTAAACGACAAAATTTGCCGAAATCCACTGGTTGAACAAGCCAAAATTTCACATGCCAGTTTTCCAACCAGCGATTTGCTGACCCAGCAATGAAGAATTGCTCGTGTAAACGCACCAGCAAGGAAAACTTGCCACAATTCTGCGCACGCATCCACTATAAAACAAAAATGCCGAAGTCGTCACTATAAACTAAAAATAACAACGGCCATTTTGTTGTGATTTTCACTAGGGTCGCCAGATGGCAGCACTCCCCAACAAGGAATAATTGTTGGGTGCGTCCACACGAGACGAAGTGACAAATCCTTGCTCAACCATTGAACAATTTTCCTTGTCAATGAAAACTTGCTCGTGTGGACTAAGCTTTATAGTTAAAAATGTTGTTTTAATCTGTCTATAGAACTAATGGAAGGACACCATTAAAACGGATCACATTTTATTCACTGTCTTATCATAAGTCTTTTTTTTTTATCCCATTTTTTTCATACCAACTTAATTATCCTGTTGAATTATCCCATTGAAGATAAATCGAATTGATTTTATCCCATTCCAACAAAAAATTGGCCTATTCCAATCTAAATTTCCTATTATTGATCCGTAACAATCAGTTTTATCAATCAATTTATCCCATGACAGTCAATTTTATCCCTTTTCATTGAGTTTTATTCCATTACAGTAATATATATCTCATTACAATCAAGTTTATTCCTTTGTATTTATCGCATTACAATCAGATGCATTACATTATAAACATATTTATCACATTACAATCAGATTTATCACATTACAAACATATTTATCACAAAACAATCAGATTTAACACATTACAAACATATTTATCCCACTATCACATTACATGCATATTTATCCCACTATCACATTACAAACATATTTATCCCACTATCACATTACAAACATATTTATCCCACTATCACATTACAAACATATTTATCCCACTATCACATTACAAACATATTTATCCCACTATCACATTACAAACATATTTATCCCACTATCACATTACAAACATATTTATCCCACTATCACATTACATACGTATATTTATTCCACTACAATCGGATTTATCATATTACAAACATATTTATCACAATACAATCAGATTTATCCTATCTTAATCAGATATATACCTTTTCAAACACATTTATCCAATTGCAATCTTATTTAATAATCATATTTATTCTATTACAATCACATTTATCTCATAACAACCTTCTTCATCCTGTTGCAATCATATTTATCTCACAGCAATCATATTTATCCCATTACAATCAGATTTATCCTATTACAATCAGATTTATCCTATTACAATCAGATTTATCCCATTACAATCAGATTTATCCTATTAAAATCAGATTTATCCTATTACAATCAGATCTATCAAATTACAGTCAGATCTATCAAATTACAATCAGATTTATTACATTACAATCAGATTTATCCAATTACAATCAGATTTATTCTATTACAATCAGATTTATTCTACTACAACGAGATTTATCAGATTTATTTTATTACAATCAGATTTATTCTATTACAATCAGATTTATTCTATTACAATCAGATGTATCCTATTACAGTCATATTTATTCTATTACAATCAGATTTATTCTATTACAATCAGATTTATCCAATTACAATCAGATTTATTCTATTACAATCAGATTTATTCTATTATAATCAGATTTATTCTATTACAATCAGATGTATCCTATTACAATCAGATCTATCAAATTACAGTCAGATATATCAAATTACAATCAGATTTATTACATTACAATCAGATTTATCCTATTACAATCAGATTTATTCTATTACAATCAGATATATCTAATTACAATCAGATTTATCTCATTACAATCAGATTTATCTAATTACAATCAGATTTATCTAATTACAATCAGATTTATCTAATTACAATCAGATTTATCTAATTACAATCAGATTTACCCTATTACAATCAGATCTATCCAATTACAATCAGATTTATCCTATTACAATCAAATATGTCTTATTACAATCAGATTTATCTAATTACAATCAGTTTTATCTTATTACGATCAGGGCTCAGTGCTCAGTTTCACAAAATGTTAACTAAGATAAAATCCAGATTTTAAGAAATACAGTATTCTGATTGGATACTCAAACAACATTTGAAATCGATTTATAAATCCCAAGTGAGGATTTTGTGAAACTGGTCCCTGATCCCTCCAATAGTCATCAGCCTCAAATAAGTTTGTTCCCTCTCCTATCAAATTTATCTCAAATGTATGTCATTTCAAGTAATTTGCCCCGTGACCTCTTGACAATCTTGTTACAGCGATATGTTCCCCATCCGTTTGACCAATAAAATTTTAGTCTCATAACCTGAATTTTTTCTAGTTAAGCCAATTAGTAATAGCGTTCACGATTCTCACTCAAAATTTAAGCCTTCAAATCTTTATGTCAATTCAGCGTTGGCAAGTCAAAAATACGACTCGTGTTTTATTGAGACTAAGCCTTTTATTAGATAACAGTGATAACACCTATACAGAAAATTAAAGATAAATGGTTACGAAGAGTTATAAATAATTGTGCGATTTTTGTGCAGTTCTAGTACTTCTTGGGGCTATTTATGTAATTCAAGGCTCAAAACGATCCTCGAAAATGCTGAACATTCCCTTTTAAATACTAAATGAGATATTATTTCATTGTTAATCACAATGACTGTATAGTAAGGACAAAAAAGGTAAAATGTTATAAAATAGGTAAATGGGGTCAGAAATAAGGACACTGTTCATATCACATGTCGATTACGAAACACTTAATTTTTATAACAATTAGGTGTGTAATCTACATAATGAATACCATTTGAATTTCATAATAGTCTTATTTATAGGTTTTTAGGCCGTAGGGTTGGGTTAAATTAGAATGGATTAGAAATGGGTGTTCTTAACGAGACAAAACATACTTACCCTGCCGAGACACCTAATGTACAAAGAATAAGTTCATATTGTTATATATATTAACACGAAAACTGTTTTTGATCTATTCTATATACTCGAAAAACTTGACTTATATTTTCACTTGAGAACGTTACCTGTATGTGTAATGAAACGTTGTGTTCAATAATAAATAGAAGTCTATATCCAGAAAAAACTGTTATTTCTTAATGTGCTGTGATACTTCTAAATGTCTTTAGGATTAAGAATTAAACCAATATACTCTCTCAGTTTGTTTCCAGTCTGTCCTTTTTTACAGACAGTTACAGGGGCCGCGAAATATCTCTGGAAGTGGGAGGTGGGGAACCTTGAATGGGTCCTTAGATTTCGGCCACACGGTTTTTCATATTCAGGAAATCATATTATAAAAAATGACAAAAAAATTGGATAAAAAATATGTTTATTTTTAATGGGCCAAAAACCCAAATCCCCCCGCCCCCTACTCCGCGGCACCTTAGTTCACTTTTTTCCTTTCGTTTTTAACAGTTGTTATGTTTTGAAATATAAATAAGAAAATTTCGAATATCTCTGACTGATTAAAATTTTTATATTTTAGTCGATGTTGAAAGGGAAAATTTCCTGTGAACAGTGAACAACCAACCCTTTTCGAGGGTTAAATATTGGGTTGATATCGTACATGCACAACAAACATGCATATTATAATAAAGTACACTGTAATCTAAAACTAAACTGTACTAGTTTCCAGTTGACAGCCTTAAATCACATGACTTTCAGTAATATGTATTTAAATAGGTAAATCAACCGATCACCAAGTACATTATATTTGACGAGATACAATATATAGGAAGTCTACCGTGAACAGTTTACACAGAAACTCGAGGTCTTTTTTTTATGAATGCCGAGGTGGTTCAGTGATAGAGACTTGATGTTCATGTAGGGGAGGGGGTTGGGGCGTGGGTTACACTGCTTCACTTGTTCCAATGGATCGATAGTGGCGTAATTTATAACTATCAGAAAATTATTTAAAAAAGAAAGGCATGTTCTGACCACCATAAATTATTGTGCTTTTTCGTATGCCAAATTGTGTATTTTTAACGTCCCCTTCAGACACTTTTCATAACCAAGCTTGACCGTGTGTGTGTGTGTGGGGGGGGGGGGGGGGGGGGATAGGGGCATAGGATATCATGTCCCCCATTCCGATTTTCAGTCAGACGACTGTGGGTTTCTAAACGGGAATGGATCATAAGGTTGAGAAGCACTGATTTAGAAAGATAACATCTTTTTTAACATCCATAACGCCATCGTATCCTTAATACGGTATTTGAGAATTAGACATTTTATTATTTTGAGTGAAACAAGGTCGCACAACCATAATGACCCGCTTTTATCTGACTAGCACAACCATGAGCGCAATCAGTATTCGCTTATCCCTGTTCTTCTCTGTTCTCTCGACCTTGTCCTCTTTCATACGATATGTCCTCGACCACGTTCAACTACGGAAAATCATAGCGTTACCAATCCTCGTTTAACCATCGACTTGTAACGACCTGCGGCGACCAAGCCAGGCTCTGACGCGGTCACTCTTCCAGGACGATCTTCCTGGACGACTTCTTGTTCGTTTCCCTATATTATAACCTATAAACCTAAACTCAATTATTCATCGAATTAAGTTACAAACATTATTCAAAATATTTTTCAATGCGTCACTGTTTCTCTTCTAGACTAAGGTTTTATGACCATAGATGTTGAATTTTGAGAAATCCTTTTTTTTCCTTTCCTTTTAGACTAACACTATTGATAATCAGCAAAATCGAAAACCATGAATTTTTTCTCTTGTTCTTGAAAACGCTTTCAATTTTTAGCTCGTAAATACTCTAGAAGGCACAATTCTTTATGGATTTTGACGAACCTTTGTGTGTGTATGTGTAATCACCCAAGGATGAACGCTATTGAAAGTAAGAAAAATATTTACTATGAATTATTGCCCTTGTTGAAAATGTATTCACTTTTAAGCTCGTTCACACTCTAGAAGGCACAATTCTAGACGGATCTTGACGAAACTTGGTATGAGTTTTTGTAATCACCCAAGGATAAACCCTAATGAAAATCAGCAAAATCGGAAAATATATGAGTATTGCCCTTGTTCTTGAAAATAAGTCCAATTTTTAACACGTAAACACTCTAGAAGGATTTTGACGAAACTTGGTGTGAGTGTTTTCATCACTCAAGGATGAATCCTATTGAAAATCAGTAAAATCGAAAATATTTTTATATTTAGATATCTAATAAATTATATTTAAAGGGCCATTCTGCTTTTTTGAAAAATGTTTCCATTATCAAAAAAATCGCAAATGCTACCTGAGAGTATTTTTAAAGTATGCTTATTGTATCTCTATACCTTCTTGATCAAACTGAATTTGTTTTTAACGGGTTAATTACAAACAGGGAGTACTTATTGTTACTTAAGCAATTTGACCTAGTTTTGGTGTTTGCCCTTTACATGGCTCAATATTTCTAGCTGAAACCTTTTAAATGCACAAGAGGGACATTTCTCTACAATTCGGAGTTTATTTTAGCGATTAAAAATTAACGGCTGGATTTATTTAGTTAATACTTTCAGATACATTAAAGGGCACATAGTTACATATTTTGGTGTAAAGTTTTCACAAATTTGAGCAAAATACAATTTTGACCTAAAAAAAATTCAGACTGTCCCTTTATTAATTAATATTTAATAATTGATATTTAATAATTAATATTTAATAACTAATATTTAAATATTACTATTTTATAATTAATATTTAGTAATTAATATTTAATAATAATATTTAGTAATTGATATTCAATAATAAATATTTAATAATTAATATTTAATAATTGATATTTAATAATTGATATTTAATAATTAATATTTAATAACTAATATTTAAATATTACTATTTTATAATTAATATTTAGTAATTAATATTTAATAATAATATTTAATAATTGATATTTAATAATTAATATTTAATAATTGATATTTAATAATTAATATTTAATAACTAATATTTAAAAATTACTATTTTATAATTAATATTTAATAATAATATTTAATAATTGATATTTAATAATTAATTTTTAATAATTAATATTTAATAATTGATATTTAATAATTGATATTTAATAATTAATATTTAGTAATTGATATTTAATAATTATTTTTTAATAATTAATATTTAATAATTAATATTTAATAATTGATATTTAATAATAATAATTAATTTTTAATAATTAATATTTAATAATTGATATCTAATAATTAATTTTTGCACATAAACACTGATTTGTTTTTTTTTTGAGAATTTAAAGAAATGTATGTCTAGGCGTATAGGCTTATTGTTGTGTTTGATTTTTAGCTCCTAAAAGCTTTAGTTCTTTAAAGCGATACTACGTCTTAGAATGAACAAAAAATATAAATTTTCAAAGAGTATATATTCATGAGGGGACAAACCTAGTGGCATAACTATAAAACAGATTATCCAAATAATCTGATAAATTCAGAAAAACTGTGTTTAAATACAATAATTAATAAATGCCTTAATCCAATTGAAGACATTTATCAATAATAATCTGTAATTGTATGGAAAATTACATAGTTTTATGGGTTTATTTCATTCTGTTTGTATACTTTGGACACTGTTGATGAATATATATACTCTTATTGACCTAGTTTGAGAACTTAATTGTTTTGTTCATTCTAAGACGTAGTATTGCGTTAACGATTTTGTCCAAATTCCATATGTTCTTTTTCAAACAAAGGTGTCAGTAACCTTGCCTGGCAAGCTATCTTAGTTAATATATATTATTACAGAAGTTTGCTTTTTATATCATAATTTTGTTGTTCTTCTCAGATAGGTTTTACACCACCCAAGACTGATTTATAATCACGAATTTGCGGCCACGCTGAGTTGACGCTAAGCCTTGAACTCACAATGGCTTAACGTCATATAGTTACGACTTAACGACGCAACGTCAATCGATTGTTACGACATTTCCGCAACGTTTGGTAACTGCGTTTTCAGAATTCCTTGAAATTCTAAGAAAAATGCCAATAACAATTGAAATAAATTTTCGAAAATTTTGGAAAAATATGCAATATTTAGAAAAACAATTTCACTACGTATTGAAAGATTCAGATCTATTCTGAAAATTAAAAATAATGGTAAAATAATTAATGGTACCGTTCCGTGGCACCAGAAAAAAGTTTTCAAAAAAAGATCCTGGGTATATAAGGAAGTGTCGATTGTCATTATGCTGTGTTGGAAAGAGTTGACCGGGGTTGACCTACCTCCATGGGACGTAAAACCTAACAAAATAGGAAAGTAACATAAAACCCACACATAGGAGTGCGCGAGGTTCTTAACCAACACAACATGCTCTAGGTAATTACTGTGAGCATGTCTTTTTATAAAATCTATTTTGTGGGGTTCTGTCTCTTTATAATTATTTTATTTACGCAAAATGACGTAAATAGGCCATGATGACGCTGTAAACAAGCAACAACTAAGCGCATTTCTTATTTTCATTTTTTCAAGATTGTACCGCCATAAAGTTTTTAACGTAGGTTTATAGATTTAAACTATTTGTTCAAGTATTTATTCTATACAAGTTTAGTATTCCTGTTTTTTTTCAATACGGTCAATCCGGGGAATTCAAGTACAAGCCTCCATAGTGAAAGCTACTTCAAATCAGTTCAAGATCTCCAGCCGTTACAGTAAAAAACTTTTGGAATTTGGATACATCTTAATAAAGAATTAAAAGATGTGTTTGTATATTTGGAAAGGACATTAATTCTATGAAACAACGGTAAATATATAAACATTATTAACATTTATAAAACTTAACTTGAGTGGAGAATCAAGACTTTATTTATGTAAAGCGCCGTGAGAAATTCGTGTATTTGTTATGGATTGACGTTAAACTGAAGAAAAGATAAATTTACCACATATTGTAAGAAAGATTATATTCAAGACTCCAAAATGTCGACAAGATCCAGCGGAAATATCATCTCGTTTCTAAGAATTCCTGTTAGTCAGCACTTATTTAGAGAAGACATTAATGGTAGCCTACGGAAATTCAAGATCGGGCAGTTCGTCTAAATCAAGACGCTCTTCAAGAGGAATTTCAAGAACTGGTTCTAAGATATCAGATTCTATAAGATTAGATGTTTCATGAAGGAAAGCTGTTCTAGAAACAGAGTTGAAATATCATGATTTAGAAGTCTTTCGCCAAACTGTTAAGGAAAATTCAAATGGAAAAAGAATCAAATTGGCTAAAATAAATGCTGAATTAGATGTGTTTCACTGAGAGATGACAGAGAGTCTAGTCACAGTTAATGAAACTGAATATTCAAATGAAAGTAAGGGCTTTAATAATTCATTTCTCAACCAAATTGGAAACATAGACAATGAAGATTTAATTGAAGATTATTTAGAAACGCAGTCAAGAAGTTTGGAGCCCATAATCAAATATACAGATCAGATCTCCTACGACACCAACGTATAGGTCTACTACACCAACAGCTGTACCTAAACAAAGAAAGCAAAGATGAAGATTGTAGACATTTTGTGAAAAAGGTACTGAATAAATGAAATTAATTAATATAGTATTAATATGTAACATGATACGAAATTTCAAAGTGGAGTGGGGGGCAAGACCGGGCAAGCCTAAATTCTGCTCACACACCCCCGTAGAAACGCCCCTGCCCTGGAAATATAAGGGTAAAATGTTGCTAGTTCAACACAAAATGAAATGAAATGCACCTATACGGGCTATTTGAGGACGGGCAAACGCCATGAAGTGTGCAATGAGTGAAATTTTGCCAGGACAGCGGCATTAGCCTGCTCTTATTTTCGATTTCCAACTGTCCTTGGAAGGTGTCTGTATTTATGCTGTACAGATTTCCAATACGGCCAACCCGGGGAATTCAAGCTACTTCAATTTACTGCGAGACCGGGCAATCCTAAATTCCAAAATTTGGTTTGATGGTAAACACGTCGCAATAATTTACATCTTTGGTAAATAAATAGATCTCAATAATTTTAACAAATGGTACTTAGGTAAAAATCAATTTTTCTCATGGTAAATATGTCACATTTAATTAGTCTCATGGTAAATAGGTCACAGTAAATTGGTCTCATCTCATGGTAAATAGGTCACAGTAAATTTGGATCTCTTGGTAAACAAGTCACAGTAATCACAGGCGCCTGATTCTGGTTTAATCGTACAACTCTTAAGGTCTCTTCACACGAAGAAAACGCGCGTTCAACACAGCGTTAAACAAAGTGTTTTTCGCTCATGACGGGGGTCACACACACAGCGTGAAACGCTGCGTTTAGGAGCATGGCTCTGAACAGTTGCTCGAACACGTGGCGTGCCGCAGCGCAAAACGCGCTGAATAACTACAGAAGTTATTTCAGGCGACAAAGCGGCGTTGAACCTGCGTCATTTCTTAACGTGCGTCTCTGGTCTGACCGTTTTATTGATTATCCATTGATCTTATTTTCGCGGAGTTGAACGCGCGTTATTGTTCGACGTTGCGTTCCGCGTGATGTTTTTGGTGTGAACGGGCCTTTATACCCTAAAACTACACGGTTTTACGATTTTTTTTACCAGAATCAGGTGCCTGTGACAGTAATAACATATTAATTTATATTACTGTTTTTGTAAATATTGAATACCAGTAGGCCTACTATAATATAAAACTCTTTATAATTAACGTATTTATATTAATATTTGGAAAATTTACATGATCAAAAATACAATGTTCATTTATCAAACAATCATTAAAATAGGCAAATCATTTCACATGTACTGATCAAATATAATATATAAAAATTTATCAAAAATTAAAATAATTCCATAATATCACAATGCATTGGACTAAATTAAATTAAAGGGATTGCAAAGAGGTTTACTTAAATTATTATGAAGACTTACAGCATCAATTTGAATACATCCAAATTTCACTAAGATGTCAATGGTTCCAGCAATTCCACTTGGACTTACACATACAAATTTTTTGGAAACCTCTTTACAATCCTTTGGCTACTTTGGTTACAAATACTTCAATAACAATTTGTAAATCAACAAAATCAATCAACAAAAATCACCATTATAATCATACTTGTATTCTGCTCAGATCAAAGTTTTGACTTTGAATAAAAAACTGTAATAATCCATAAGGGTTATTAGTTCATAAAGGGTAACCATTCATACCGTAATTATTCATAAGGGTAACATTCATAAGGGGTAATAATTCATAAGTGTAATCATTCATAAAGAATCATTCATAAGGGTAATAATTCTTAAGTGTAATCATTCATAAGGTAATAATTAATAAAGAATTATTCATAAGTGGTAATAATTCTTAAGTTTAATCATTCATAAATAATTATTCATAAGGTAACATTCCTAAGGGTTAATAAAACATAAGTGTAATCATTCATAAGGGTAATAATTCTTAAGTGTAATCATTCATAAGGTAATCATTCATAAAGAATTATTCATAAGTGGTAATAATTCTTAAGTTTAATCATTCATAAATAATTATTCATAAGGTAACATTCCTAAGGGTTAATAAAACATAAGTGTAATCATTCATAAGGTAATCATTCATAAAGAATTATTCATAAGTGGTAATAATTCTTAAGTTTAATCATTCATAAATAATTATTCATAAGGTAACATTCCTAAGGGTTAATAAAACATAAGTGTAATCATTCATAAGGGTAATAATTCTTAGGGGTAATAATTCATAAGGTAATCATTCATAAAGGTAATTATTCATAAGATAATAATTCATAAGTTATTAATTCTTAGGGGTAATAATTCATAAGGTAATCATTCATAAAGAATTATTCATAAGGGTAACAATTCCAGGGGTAATCATTCATAAAGGTAATAATTTAGGTAACAATTCATGGTAATGAATGGTAATAATTCATAAGATAATAATTTATAAGATAATATTTACATTTTATTGTCACGCGCTACAGTGAACCCTTGTGAAAATTTTGCATTCATTCACCGATGAACGCAAAATTCCAGAGTGATCTCCCGTGACGTCGCTAAACAAAATCTTTCTTGACAACGTAGATTGTGGCGTATGAATACACATCATCATTATTTTATGAATAGAAAAATGATGGATCAAAAATCGGCCTGGGTACTCTAAGAAATCGAAAAATAAGATATTTTGAACTTATTTGATATGGAATAAAGTCTCATTTTGGACAAACAATGAATATATAAATCGTAAATGTCGACTATTTGAGTGATCTGCCTTGACGATCTCCCTTATTGACGTCATCCAAGTTTTGACGTCATGTTAATTGACAGGATTTCTGTGGCCGATTTCGTTCCCAATTTTCTTACTAATTTAACTACATTATAGCCATTAAAGCTATAATTTTACCACTAACATATGCTAAAAGATACCCGAAGTCTACCGAATGTAAATATAAGGATTGAATGCAGATTTTTTTGCGTTCATTGGGTGATGAACGCCGAATTTTCACATGTTAAACCTGACATGAATGGCTTCGCCATTCATTCGATTTAACACGTGAAAATTCTGCGTTCATCACCCAATGAACGCAAAAAAATCTGCATTCAATCCTTAAATAATTCTTAAGGGTAATAATTCTTAAGTGTAATAATTCATAAGTGTAATAATTCATAACAGTAATAATTCATAATATTTACATTTTGTTGTCACGCGCTACAGTGAACCCTTGTGAAAATTTTGCATTCATTTACCGATGAACGCAAAATTCTAGAGTGATCTCCCGTGACGTCGCTAAACAAAATCTTCCCTGACAACGTAGATTGCGGCGTATGAATACACACCATCATTATATTAAGAATGGACAAACTATGGATCAAACATCGGCTTGGGTACTCTAAGAAATCGAAAAATAAGAAATTTTGAACTTATTTGAGATGAAATAAAGTCTCATTTAGGACAAACAATAAATATAAAAATCGTAGACGTCGATTATTTGAGTGATCTGCCTTGACGATCTCCCTCTTTGACGTCATTCAAGTTTTGACGTCATATTAATTGACAGGAGTTCTTTTGCTGATTTTCTTCCCAATGTTCTTACATTTGCAACTATATTATAGCCGTTAAAGCTATAAACTTACCACTAAAATATGGTAAAAGTTACCCGAACTCTACCGAATGTAAATATAAGGATTGAATGCAGATTTTTTTGCGTTCATTGGGTGATGAACGCCGAATTTTCACATGTTAAACCTGACATGAATGGCTTCGCCATTCATTCGATTTAACACGTGAAAATTCTGCGTTCATCACCCAATGAACGCAAAAAAATCTGCATTCAATCCTTAAATGAAATAATTCTTAAGTGTAATCATTCATAAGCGTAATAATTCATAAAGAATTATTCATAAGGGTAACATTCATAATGGTAATAGTTCATAATGGTTACCTTTCATATCGTTATTATTCATAAGTAGTAAAAATTCTTAAGTGTAATCATTCATAAAGAATTATTCATAAGGGTAATCATTCATAAGGTTATCATTCATAAAGAATTATTCATAAGGGTAACTTTCCTAAAGGGTAATAATTCATAAGGGTACTAATTCATAAGTGGTAATAATTCTGAAGTGTAATCATTCATAATGGTAATAATTCTTTAGTGTAATCATTCATAAGGGTAATAATTCATAAGTGGTAATAATTCTTAAGTGTTATCATTCATAATGGTAATAATTCTTAAGTGTAATAATTCTTAAGTGTAATCATTCATAATGGTAATAATTCTTAAGTGTAATAATTCTTAAGTGTAATAATTCATAAGTGGTAATAATTCTTAAATGTAATCATTCATAAGGGTAATCATTCATAAGGTAATCATTCATAAGTTAATTTTTGAAAAAGTTGTAAAAATATGTAAATTTAAGCACAAAAAGCTCTACAGACTATAGAGCAGTGAGACATTTTATTATCTTTGACAAAATAAAAATGAATAGTATCACAAATAGTAATCGCATTCTTAAGTGTAATCATTCATAATGGTAATAATTCTTAAGTGTAATAATTCTTAAGTGTAATAATTCATAATGGTAATAATTCTTAAGTGTAATAATTCTTAAGTGTAATCATTCATAAGGTAATCATTCATAAGTTAATTTTTGAAAAAGTTGTAAAAATATGTAAATTTAAGCACAAAAAGCTCTACAGACTACAGAGCAGTGAGACATTTTATATCTTTGACAAAATAAAAATGAATAGTATCACAAATAGTAATCGCAGTGAGTGGAGTAAAAAGAAATCAGTGTATAACAAAAGCAAATGCATGGAAGAGCTCATTTAAGTACAAGGGTTGTCAAATAGATGACTTTTACATTATTTACAGTCTTGATAAAAACTGTAGAAAAGAGTGAGATGTGACTTAAAGAGATTGTAAAGAGGTTTTCTAAACTTTATATGTGTATCGAAGACACTGATAGCATCAATTTGCACAATTCCAATTTCCTATTCCACCTTTCTGTGGTTCTTGCAATTTCACTAGAACTAACGCTTTTTATGACGTCACTTATAGTGATCTGCATAGATATCAATAGTAGCTTCCAGTAGATCACTATCAGTGACGTCATAAAACGTGTTAGTTTTAGTGGAATTACAAGAACCACAGACGTCGGAATGGAAATTGGAATGGCGCTAATTGATGCTATCACTGTCCCTGATACACATACAAAGTTTAGAAAACCTCTTTACAATCCTTTTAAGTTTCCAAATAATACATTTGTCAGAAATCATTAATGTATATGGAAAGCTCATGCATTGTGGAGTTCATTTACGTATCAGGGGTGATTGATCAGTTCTTGATCATACACTTGATGGAGAAAGAAAGGAGGTCAGCCTCTAGTTTCCAAATGTTAGGTTTGTAACATCAGTTAAACAGATTCCTTGAACCACATTTACTGTAGCTGGAGCATCTAGAAAATAGATAAACAACACATATAGACAAAATTGTTTAGCCACAATCTGAAAATCGAATGGCTGAAATCCGAGGAGTTTTTGTGGTGGGGGTGAGGGTGAGAGGTGGACTTTTAAAATTTTCAACCAAGGCCCTTCAACCCCATCACCTACATCAATTGCAGGTAGGGCTGGGTATCGTTTACCAAATTGAGATCGATTATCGAAGGCAGGATACCGATCAATAATTGATTAATAATTCAAATATTTTAATTGGGAAATCCTCTAATCTTCATACGTTCGTGTACGTTTTTGTACCGGAATTTTTGTTATTTATCAATATCAGGTATCGAAGATAAATGAAACTGAAGTAATGTCCAGAATTTTGTATGATTATCATGATAAAATGGGTCATGACTTCTGATAAGCGTGTAGCAGATAATATTAAAGGAAAATTTGACTGAGTTTGATCAATTATGAAATTTGATAATCGATAATCGAAATAAATAATTCGTAGTGGCAATAATCGATTATTTCAATTATTAGACCCAGCCCTAATTACAGGAGTAAATCATGTTTACAAAATACATACTTAAAGTAAAGTAGATATCTTTATTGGTTTCTTTACGAGCTGCCTCTATAGCATGTTTAACAGCTAACAGTGCTGTAACAGCCATACAGAATGGTGGTTCACCAACAGCTAAAAATAAATAACACTCATTTAATTAATATTTCACATAATGGTTCTTTTATATAATAGATATTTAACTGCAAATAATTATTTCGATAAATTTTTATTCCATTTAAACATTAATATTTCAGGAAATAAATAAGATAATGCAATGAAAAGAATATTTTTTATTACAATTAATATTTCATTAAAAAATTGGTAACACATCAGTCATATCTTATAGAGCAGATATAACCTTACCTTTAGATCCAAGAACACCTAGAGGATTGGATTCATTCTTTAAGAAGTTTACTCTAAAATCTATTGGAATGTCTTTATACATTGGTGGGTGATATTCCTGAAATAAATGTAAAGAAAAAAATGTAAAGAAAAAAAAATGTGAAAAATCTTAATTCAGTTTTAGTCACAAGTGTAACATTAGGTCTTATACAAATTTCAAATGGAAATAGTAGTTTGCTTTACAAATTCTGGTCTTACCCAAGTGTTGGCTGTCAAATTTTCTCCTGTTTTTGGATCATATATCAGTCTTTCTAATAGAAAATATCCTAAACCCATGACAAATGCACCTTCTGCTTGACCAATATCTATAGCTGGATTCAAACTGAAAATATAGGAAAATAAACTACTTGTGGTCTGGATATAACAAATATGTACTAAGAGTAGTCTCCCTTGAAAGTTGAATGCAGAAGGCCTGCAAAATAAGATTTTTTTTCTTCATCATTTATAAAACTTGCACTCCAAAACAAAACTTCATCAAATCTAAAGTATATTCATTTTATGATATGATACTGTAATGAATTTTTACAACCCTATACTTTTGTTCATTTAAATAAGGAATCTCCATGCATCAGGTGCCCAAGCTCATAACAATGCATTATGGTTAACACAAAAGGTGAATGCTATAGACTGTGAGGATGGAATGGCTTATTATGGTCTCTCCAAAAGACAAAATACTATTTTGACAAACCTAATTCCACAATCATATAAAATATCTGTTCTCAATATCTGATATTCTCCTGTGAGGACATCAATCTCTGCCTCACTGGCACAAACACCATACACATTATAGTGGGCAAACGGACTACCGTCTTTAGGTTCAGACCTGAAATAGACATAAACAAAAATAAAAACTATGGAATTATACCCATGTTAACAATGGGATGTTGGAAGATTTGGGACTATTTAGCTTAGTGGATGCTAACGCTAACGTACAGCTCTTGAGCTTATGAGGTTCTATATCCAAGTTTAGTGCTGTTCTTTGCATTGACTAACTCAAAAAAGCCCATGAATAAGTCACTTTGCTTGTTATTTCAATTGATTCAGCTGTAAATGTGTCCGAAAAATGAAAAAAGATTAATTGATCGACCAGATGACTAAAATCATTGTTAGTAGGGCCTACAGTTTTTGAGAATAAAAATCCAATGATTAAAGTCACATTGCAGATTCGTTTGTTTACAAAATGAAATAAACGGGATTTCGGGACAAAAAGAATTCTAGCTTAATCTCTGATGTTTAATTAAGTCAAAAAAACTAAAATTCACGGCTTTGGCTACTCAGATGGCTTTGATAATAAAAATCCGTACAAGCAAAACAATTCCGTTAATCAAAAATCTCGTCCAGATGCCGCTGGATTTAAAGTCGGGACCTAAAATTAAAATACATGCTAATGAGGCCAAGCGGGGGACATGTTAGTTAAATGACGTCATCAGTGGAAGCTGACCTTCACACTCCAATCTCCAGTAGTGTGTGCTAGTAGTGGGCGGAGCTTGTGAGTTTTTGACGTACCGCAATGTTGTTTTGTAAACAAACAAAATTTCCTTCAAATGGCTGTAGAATTGGAACCATGAAAGGGAATCGAAAAATTTTTTTTTTCAATATTCATTTTTTACTTTACAAATTAAGTGGTTGCCTAGCAACATACGCCCCCTTACTACATAAATTGTCAATATATCAAGGAATGTTACCAAAACCGTGGTCTCTTTCGCGTTCACAAGTCATTTATAATATCGACAATAATAATATATTTACATGTATCTAGCAGTAATATCGACAATAATAATATATTTACATGTATCTAGCAGTAATATCGACAATAATAATATATTTACATGTATCTAGCAGTAATATCGACAATAATAATATATTTACATGTATCTAGCAGTAATATCAACACCTTCACCATAACATCTAGCCACCAGATCTTTCCATTTTGGATTACTCATTTTAGCTTTAACTGGCGCCATTCTAGCTTTTAAAACTTTACAACATTCGATAACACTCTACAATTATAACATGGAATAGCTGGATTGCTGCTGAAGGTAAGGATTAAGGGCTTTAGATTACCATAATTTGGGCACACCGTTTACCGTTGTAAATAGCATATAATCTAAATCTCTGGGATTATTTTGATTCTTTTTCAGTTTAGCCTCTGTCATTATAAAACTCATTCCTCCTTTTGTTTTTGCTGGTAGATGACAGCACTAACTAACAGTTCAAGACCATTAAGAGCTGAATCCCGCCGAAATATACAGGTCGGACACACACCACCCCATTCACTCGGGAAGAGCGAGGAGGGGCCTAATCGTTTTGTCGCCCGTCTTGGAAAATCAGACGCAGACATCATGGGAGGGGATTCCGGCTTTTGAGGAACTACCATAAGATCTCTTAATACTAACTAGCTGCACTAGCAAATAAAATCAAATCTACAGTTCTGAACTAAAGTTTAGCGATATAGATAGGTCTTTTGAGCTTTTTATGTGTATCAGAGACACTGTTAGCTTCAATTCGCATCATAACATCACTATAAGAATGTAGGGCTGGGCGATATTGGTTAAAGTGGATATCACGATATTCATCATTAATATATCACGATATGGGTATATATCGCAATATTTTGAACAAGGGTTTTTATTGGTTTTTTAAACAAAATATTTTTGTTTTGTTCTTAAAAAAATATCTGAAATGTAAGAAAAACTGTAAATATCTGTCAAAAACAACCAAATCTTCAATAGCATGAAAAAAACATTTATTTCAAACATATAAATGTATTTAGTTATGTGTTAAAACTGCTAAAATGACTTTATCTTGACCAAAATGTGACGATATATCATGATATTACCATATATCACGATATGGCGATATTTCGGTATTTTTATTTTGAGACGATATTACTAACGATATGAATTCCTATACCGGTATTTATCGCAATACCGGTATATCGCCCAGCCCTATAAGAATGATCTAAGATATTATAATAAACCATATTTATGATAATGTTGTCAAAAAACCCGAAGTTTTTCAGAATTGCAAGAACCTCAGAAGTCTGATTTGGAATGGTGCAAATTGATGCTATCAGTGTCTCTGATAATTTTTTTTTTACAAAACCTCTTTTCAATCTCTTTCAGATTTCATAAAATTATCCTGTGTTTTTTTTGCAAATGACTTTTTTTTTTTTTTTGTCTACTTCTGGTCACGCTAATTCGGTATGAAGGGAACATATCACACAATATCTCAAATTATCACCTTCTAAATCTAACTGCACGGTGTTACGCGAATGTAAAATGGCGCTTTTTTGTTTAACCGGAAATGACGTATGACAGAAAAACCCATTTTAAGTTTTTTACCATTTTCACCACTGTTTTTCAACCGATTTTGATCGGACTTTCTTTGTTACATTCTCTAATCAATTGTCCACAAGATAGGTGTTTAAAAACATCCACTTTGAAAACTTTGTCGCTGACTTTTGGAGCACCTTTTATGACCATTTTTTCAACTTTTTCAATTTTATTTTTATCGACCTAAAAACTCGCATATGCATAGGCCTTTTGATTGCAAACATTTAGCAATTTTCAAAATTTCGATATTACTTCCGGTTTTGACGTCATTCGCCCTCAAAGTTGAAATTTCAACTTCCGGAATTTTGAAGATATTCGAAAAATTCTTTTTGCAGTATGTTTGTTATGTAGACACAAAAGTATACAAATCATAAAATTTGACCCGGATGTAACAGATCAGTCGCCATCTTGAAATGGTATGTTTTCATAAAACGCAAAATGGGGCCTCAGGGTGTGATGGAATTTTCATAATTTTTATGTCTATGTAATCAACAGTCGACTGCGACGAAACATGGGAAGCCGATTTTTTAATTTCAATTCTGAATTTTTCTGATTTCCGGTAAAAATAAATCAATAATTGTCAAAACTTTCAAGGCCCATATTTTGTGACCTTGACCTTTTGTGACTTTGTGACCCGTACAAAAGTTATTGCCCTTGATTAGATGTATCCAATGACATATTTTTTTCAGATGCCCAATGGTTACTTCCGGTTTTATAGCCGTTTGAAAATTGTAATTTTTAACTTTAAACAGCCCTACCACGTGACCTAATTTACATATGTCTTATTTTCTTTCACCGTCGTACTATGCTATGTCTGCTCTTTCCAATGATATACAACACAATATATTTGAATCTAAATTCCGCCTTTTAAAGTTTGAAAAATTTGTGTCAATTTCCATTGAAACTGTGCGTGTTTTTTTCAATTTTTATTTCGATCGCTCTGAAAACTTACAGGTAGATAGACATTTTGATGGCGAACAAAAATATGTTTTCAAAATTCTGATATCACTTCCGGTTTTGAAGTTATTGGCTCTCAAAGTCGAAATTTCAACTTCCGGAATTTTGATGATATTCGAAAAATTCTTTTTGCAGTATGTTTGTAATGTTGACACAAAAGTATGCAAATGATAAAATTTAACCCGGATGTAACAGATCAGTCGTCATCTTGAAATGGTATATATTTTTATAAAAGGCAAAATGGGGCCTCATGGTGTTATAATTTGCATAATTAAGATGTCTATGTAATCTACAGTCAATTGCTACCAAAACATGAGATGCCGATTTTTGAATTTCAATTCTGATTCATTTTAATTTGTGGTTAAAATAAATCAGTGATTGTCAAAATTTTAAAGGCTTATATCTTGTGACCTTGACCTTCGGTGACCATGTGACCTGAAAAAATTCATTGGCATTAATGTTACCTATGCACGGATACTTTCATTTAGGTTTTCCGATGTTTACTTCCGGTTTTATATCCATTTGAAAATTGCAGTTTTTAGCTTTAAAGGGCTCTGACACGTGACCTAAATTATGTACGTCACAAATTCTTTCACAATCTAATTATGCTAAATCTACCTTTTCAATTATATACAACACAATATTTTTAAATGAAAATAGCGCCTTTTGAATTTTGAAAATCAGTTATTCCATCTGCTTGTAAAATATCAAATTCAAATTTCAGTTGAAGGGAGAGTACTACATTTTGACATAAAGCTGCGTTAGGGCGATCGTCCTCTCCCATTAACTTGCGTTTGGGCGATACGTTATCATTAATGTACTTTTTTTACCTTGTAACTGTTTAAAAGAAACATTAATATATATTTTCTTTGAATGAAATATGTATAGATAAAATTCGATCTGTATTTCAAACTATGAAGTATGAATACTGTTCAGTCCGTTTCTAAATTGAGATTTGGCCCTTTCATGTGTCCTTTCTTGCACTTTAGTACTTATTTACAAATCTTAGAAATTTTGTGATTTGCGTTTTCCACTGATATATATCAAACTGTAATTACGCCTTTTTTAATCAGATGACTTTTCACTACCGAACATGAAATGTTTATTTCACTGTTGACTACCTTATGTGAACTGGTTATTCTACTTTTCACTACCGAATTCAAAATTGTGCGTTTTAAAATTTTGTACCTTCTGCATTTTAATGTAAAACAAGCTTTCGTCTGTAACTCTGACATCATGGATTGAAAGATGTCACTTTTCACCATTGGACGAAACCGGATGCGCACTGCATGGTACCATTCATGGTTCTAGTTTTTAGTTTTTTTAAAAAAAGGCAACACTTACCATACAGATAAGTTCTGATGTAATACTTCCTCCTGTGGTAATAGAATTACTGTTAGTAGCTGATGAAGTTTTCTTTACTCGAATAATATCCATTGGCACTCCCATTTCATACGCACAAACTTGAATCACCTATGATAGAAATGAGAGAAAATACTTCTACAAATCTTGGCAAATGCATTGGTTTAACATCTGATTTCTCGAGGTTAACAGACAGATGTTTAAGTCTCTAATCCCACCATTGGTCTAATGTTAAAAAAGTAAGCGTTCAAAAGTCACTGGGTGACTGTAGCGCCTGGGTTTTCAACTTGGGGGACATGTCCCAAGCTGGGGACATTTGGACATTTTCCAGGGGACACAACACAAACTGATCTATCGGTCTGAAAAAGTATGTTATATTTTGTATTGTCTTGAAACACCAGTGTCCACTGCCAGCAACAACCACAATTCAAGTTTATATTAAAACGAAAAATGCTGTGACTATATCATGCTTGGAAATTGCATGTTTTCCAAGACTTGTGCGGACAATTCAGGGGACATGGTCATTTCCTTACGCATTTTTGGGGACATTTGAGAAAACCAGTTGAAAACCAAGGCTGTAGCGACTGGCAAGAGATAAAGACAGTACCCCACACCAACCTTTGTATTGATGCCCTGTCCAGAATTGACTCCACCATGAAATATAGCAATAGTACCATCACCATTACAGATAGTGACTAGTGTATTGTACTGAGCTCCAGCCCAACCAATACCAAATCTTAACGGCATCACAGACAAACCACGTTTCTTCCATCTATTAGCCTGTAATACATTAAGTTTGTCTTTTTTCAATACACTTATGGTAGCAGAACCCACAAAACACAAAAGAACACCACAGAGTGAACCACAGAGCTCTGCAGAGTGTACCATAAAACTTCATAGGGGAACCACAGATGTCACAAAGAACTCCACAGGGTCCACAGAGGGAACCACAGAACTCTGCAGAGTGTACCATAAAACTTCATAGGGGTACCACAGATGTCACAAAGAACTCCACAGGAGGTACCACAGAGAGGGTACCAGAGAACTCAACAAAAGTACCAAAGAACTCCACTGAGGGTAACAGAGTACCCAACAGGATGTACCAGGTAACTCAACTAAGGATACAAGAAAAAACCACAGGGGGTTCTATAATCACCATTTAGGGTACAAGATAAATCTCATTTAAGACAGACATTTTACAGTATTCACATACTTACAGTGTTAAAGGTTTCTATCTGTTGTTTTCTTGTATCACATACTTACAGTGTTAAAGTTTTCTATCTGTTGTTTTCTAGTATCACATACTTACAGTGTTAAAGGTTTCTATCTGTTGTTTTCTAGTATCACATACTTACAGTGTTAAAGGTTTCTATCTGTTGTTTTCTAGTATTCACATACTTACAGTGTTAAAGGTTTCTATCTGTTGTTTTCTAGTATTCACATACTTACAGTGTTAAAGTTTTCTATCTGTTGTTTTCTAGTATCACATACTTACAGTGTTAAAGGTTTCTATCTGTTGTTTTCTAGTATCACATACTTACAGTGTTAAAGGTTTCTATCTGTTGTTTTCTAGTATCACATACTTACAGTGTTAAAGTTTTCTATCTGTTGTTTTCTAGTATCACATACTTACAGTGTTAAAGGTTTCTATCTGTTGTTTTCTAGTATTCACATACTTACAGTGCTAAAGGTTTCTATCTGTTGTTTTCTAGTATCACATACTTACAGTGTTAAAGGTTTCTATCTGTTGTTTTCTAGTATCAATATCTGCTGATGTTTCTAGTTGAGTCACCATAGACTGTATATGACAATAGGTTAAAGTTGTTCCACCAGGTGTTTTCTGTAACATGAAGATAATAAATTACCAAGTCTGACCTAAGTCTCAATCATGACCTTCATCTTGAAGCTCCAGAGTCACTGCACTGTTGTAGGTCTCACTAGCAAGGCACTGTATTCAGTCAGCAATTCATTTAGGTAAACTTTCACATAAATTGATTAGATTCAAGCGAAAGTGCTTAATCTTCGAATATCCAGTTGTTGTCAGATTTGAGTCCCAAGCTAACATACCTGTCCAGTTTGATATAAATTAAGTTTACGAAGTTCCAGCGGGTCTTTCTTTAATGTTTTAGCAACATGATCCATCACTGTTTCTATTATAAACATTGCTGGGGCTGAGCCTGAAACACATTTCATTACAAAATCATAGATACATTTCATTACAAAATCATAGATACATTTCATTACAAAATGATACATATAATAATCATAGTCCATTATAGAGTCTTCATGATCAGTCCTTAAAACAACTTTTGAAGTTCCTATATGACTTTAGGGAGACACAAGAGTCCATGTTTGTTTTGCTAATTTTATAGACAAATAGATATTTTTCAATGAAGCCTTCAGAATAGGTATGACACAACTTTCTCTACAAATCAGTTTCATCGAATTGGCGAAGCCTTCAGAGTAAGATGGAGGCAACTTTCTCTACAATTCAGTGTTTATTTTGCTTAAATCTATACAACATCAACCAATATCATAGTGAATTTAAAAGATTTATGTAAACCATTTTAATCATTAGATGATATTGATATATAGTTTTAAAAAGAAAGAAACATCTATATTTTACAAGGATAACAACTTAGGTTCCTTGCGGATCCTTTCTCCCATCTGGTCTTTGGCCAAACCTCTTGCCATTGATCTTTCCCGGATTATCCGTACCCATTTACAGCTGGGTTGACTGGAATTATGAGTGAAGATGACTTATTCAAGGTCATCGGACTATCACACCCTGATCGAGAACCGAACTAAGCAAATGACGTCATGCTTGTCAAGAACGACGCGCTAACCACTGTGCTATAGAACCTCACAATTAATTCGAGCATTTCAATGATATGAATAATAAGAATACTAACCAGGAGATCTTGTGGCAGTATTAGGTGGTTTATTGGTATGACAATTATATGGCGTCATATTCCAATTGGCACAGTAATATGCTGCAAAAACAAAACATTGGACTAAGTTAAACAAATGATATCTTGCAACACAAAATAAGTTTGTGATTTTATAGTGTTACTTTTCTGTTCCTCACAGAAGAGGTATGAAGGTAATTAATGGGATTATTAGTTTATTGTCTTGACAACTATCACTCATTTAGTATGGTGCCTCATTGACTATAGTAGTTGTATACAGAATGAAGTTGAAGTTATTTTTAAAAATATTTTACCGTTACGTACACTTGATGTCCGATAGAGGTCATTTGTAAGCGGACATAATGGCATAAGAATCGGTCATGTCCGGAATATACGGGCAAATCAACAGCCCTGGGGGATATCATGTTTTTTTGATTGTAGACAAACTAGGTGTCAGATTAACATTCTGAAAAGTGTTACTGCTATTATAATTGACTTCCTTCAGATGTTAAAGCAAAATTAATACATGTAGCAGCTTTAGAAATAGTGATTTCATCAAACACTTAGTTTATTTGGAGTTGCATGAACCAGAGATTCCTGAATAAAAATAGGAATTTTGGATAGATGCAAATTGATGCTATCAGTGCCCTTGATACATCTGAAAAATTTATTAAACAGCTTTAATAATTCTTTTAAGAGATACTTACCATTATCTAGCCAGCCTTCCATTGCAAAATTTGACATATCATTTGGTGTGGTACCACAATCAGCATAATAATCAATGTTGATACCATTTAATTTTCCATCATTGGTACATCCCACCTTTAACATATAGAAATACAAAGATTCAAAACATAAACATTGGCAAATTATTGTTCATATATCCCAAGCAGTCTGGGTTGTCCATCTCAATAACATAAACAGTCATGTTCCTTCAGCAACGTTAGACATTGGCATTATCTACCGTTGCCGGATTGACGGAGTTTTCTCGTCATTAACAACTAATAACCTCGTTTTAAAAACACGTCACATTTTATTTATCAATAAGTGATCTTGTTACATTTTGAGTGTAGGTCAGAATGATTTACAAAGCAAGTTCGACTAGACGAAAGAGTTAATTTCTCATAGCATTTTTCCATAATCTGGAAAATTCACGCAACCTCAACACTTAAAAAAAATATTTAGGATTGAAGGAAGATTTACTCCGTTGTAAAGCCGACAAAATCTTATACGATCCTCTATTTTTGTTATCAATTCGGCCTTGACCTTTGTGACTCGATTATCACAAGGTAAATTTGCTACAAGAAATCTGGCGTCTGGTCATTCCAAAGTTTTCCCGCAATAATTTGTTACAAGGAATATAACTGGTCGAACAATAATTGTGCAACCAATTAAAATTAATGACGAGAATGTCTTATCATGATAGCAACAGGTTAATGTAATGAAATGAAATGATAGCCGTTGCTAAAGGAACATGATATACAGTAGGCCTACTACAGTCTTAATTATTAATAAGTGTGTTAATTCATGGAATGGCTTGCAAACAAAATCTGTGGGGAACATCAAAATGGTGCAAATTGATGCTATCAGTATACCAAGAAAAATATAAAATCACCTCATATCTTGCAAGATAAGGTACTCTTTTACCAATCATTTTCATGTTGGTGTGGAAATCAAGTTGTAGTCTCACTGGTCTGAAAAAACATTGAAATCAGATTATATATAATACTGCATGTACTTACATAGCGATCTATGAATCCTAGTATCCTTAAAATTTTTGAATAAAAAACCAATGTAATCTGATTGATTAACAAGGGCAGATTTGAAATACAGTATAACTTGTATTAAGCAGCCAGTCAAGGGAATGCTTAAAACTGGCTGCTTACTAAGGGGTGGTGCTTAATAATGGTACATGTATGACAAACCTAGTTTAGAATGATAAGTTTGTAATTTGTAACTATATGTACATGCACTAAAGAAAAACAGCAATAGCAATTTAAATAGCATTAGCGATGTCCTATATAAAAATATTATTTTAGACAAGTCTCTTATACACTTTTGAATATTTCATGTACAGCATTAGGCCTCATTATATCAGTGTATGAGTAAAATTCAAAGATGTAATTTGGGTGGCCTTTCATTAAAGGGTGGTGTTGAATACAGGTGACCGTTGGACCAAGTTTGACTGTAATTAACCAATAAGATAAGAGGAAACATTTTCATTCAATTCTTGATCATGTGTTGTCTACTCTTTCCTATTTAACGGGTCTTAGATGGCTGCCTAATAATACACATGCATTTGGCTCAACCTTCGTCATTATGTTTGAGACTATAAAATGACTCTGCCATGATAAGCGGCCATCTTGCCCGGTAAATGGGCAAGGGAAGATAACTCTTGTTTTGAGATTGATTTTGATTGGCTGTTTTTACCGCAAAAAGACGACAATACTGTCTGAAAAATGATTGTGATTGGCTGAACTATAATTTATTCAATATGGCAATCTCCGAATCATATGCGAGGTTATTTAGTACGCTAGCCTAGTGCCGAAGTTTTTTTACGAGTGTCTTTTAAAGGCTGAAAAATCTGGTCTACACTATTTACTTATGGCATTAGGATGGGTTATCTGCTGAGTTCAGAGTTTTTGAAAAAAATACCTGCGTAAGATGTGAGCTGCCAGAGCACAAGCGGAAGATATTGGAAAATTTCTGGTTATTTTACTACCATAAGCACCGCCCAATCTTTTAACTTCAACTACAATACTGGAATACATGAAGTGATATTTACATTTATTATTTATTATTATTCAGTTATCAGTATTTCTTTTTGAAATGAAAAGTACAGCTGATAGTCTACAAACGACTTAAACTTTGATACCAAAATATATCTAAAAGATCCAGTCATCTAAATACTTTCTTTAATAGCTTAAATTTGAAGTCTGCAGTCAAATAAAACTGTACTGGATTTCAAAATTTCTTTGGGGACTATCA
The DNA here is from genome assembly GCA_029955415.1 of Lottia scabra. Classification (NCBI taxonomy): domain Eukaryota; kingdom Metazoa; phylum Mollusca; class Gastropoda; family Lottiidae; genus Lottia; species Lottia scabra. The sequence continues at coordinate 72,600 of JARJEI010000011.1, read as the reverse complement.
TGCACTCCACCTCGACTAAAACTCAGGTCCCAGCATCAATTCAGGTCTGACCATTGGAATGCCTGTATACCCAAGAAGAAACATAGTGCTCTTACCTACTGTCAGGAATACCAAGAACCTGGCCAACTGATTGTTGAACACCATCAATCCACTGTGTACCAGCTAGAATATTCATACCATCTTCAGTAGGGTAACAGATACTTAGCTGTATAAAAATAAAAGTTTAAAATTACTATGTGGTCTGTAGGATTGGATTTCGATTACCAAAATGAAATTGATTATTGATAGCAGGCTAAAGATAAAAAATATATTCAAAAGGTGTTTTTGTGGGACGATTTCATTTGGTCGATTAGCTATTTTGTGCATTTGTGAGCCAAGACAATTAGGCTAATCTGTGAGACAGTTTACCTGAACTGATTTGGTTAATCGTCCTAATAGTCATATGAGATGATTAGGTGATTCGATTAGGCTTTTCCAAGATGGCAGCATGTGGAAGTTGCTAATGTAATCAAAATAGCGGTCTTTCATTGGTTGTCAATGTATAGCCAAATAGCTGATTTACATTTATGAACCACTGCTAATCTAAACCAAATTACACCAAATCGTATTGCCTAATCGAATCGTCCCACAAAAACGCCTAAAGTCTTCAGATTGAGAAATCTTCTAATCCTTGACTGTCGATGAACATCTAGGTAAGGTTATCCAAAAGCCAGTCTGCACAGTCCCTTTAAAGATAGAACCATTACACCATGTGTCATTCTTTCTGGGGAAATATGCTACCAAACATCTTTTGGAATCCATGGGCCACCACTGATTAGTTAAGCCACAGTGATAGTTTACAAAGTTAGGAATAGATACACAATAATATTCAAGTCTTACTTGTGTTTCCATTTGATAATGATACTGATCACCACAAGTTACTTGACCAGTTATTTTCTGATCTGATTTAGCTATAGCACCTATAGACAGAAAGATTAACATTATTAAAGGCACATGAGCCCAGACTTGGACATTGAGAAAAAAGTCTTCTCATCGTTTTGTTTTTAAAGTTAGCACTTAAAAATGAATATTGAAAAAAAAACATTTCGATTCCCTTTTGTGGATCTAATTCTACAGCCATTTGAAAGAAATCGTGTTTAATGACAAAACAACACTAAGTTGATTGAGGTAGACGTCAATAACTCACAAGCTCTGCCCACTACTAGCACGCGCTACTGGAGATTGGAGTATGACGTCATTTAACTAACACGCCCCCCGCTTGACCTCATTAGCATGTAATTTAATGGAAATCATTTTATTAGATCCCGACTTTAAATCTAGCGGCATCGAAGCCATCTGAGTACCCAAAGCTGTGAATTTTAGTTTTTTGACTTAATTAAACATCAGAGATTAAGCTAGAATGCCTTTTGTCACGAAATCCTGTTTATTCCACTTTGTAAACAAACTATTTAATCAATAGAAAGTTATTTCAGCTATCCGTATCCCTTATCAGAATATAAATCTAGTGCCCCCTTCAACAATAAATAAATATCATATATTGTCCATGTACAGATGTAATCAGATGCATAAATTTTATCATTTAATATGTATCGCATAATTTGGCAAGCCGTTTTTACAGAGCACATGCAAATATATATCATAAACAATCCTAAATACCAACACGATTTTAATGGTTGCAAGTTTAAAATATATACTAAAAATAAACTTTCATAGTTCCAATGTTGGTTTCTCCCAATTGTAGGCACAGCTTTACTAGGGTTTTTTATTTTCTGATTGTCTTTTCGTGTTAAAGCGATACTACATCTTAGAATGAACAAAAAAATTAAATTTTCAAACTTGGTCAATAAGAGTATATATTCATCAACAGTGTCCAAAGTATATAAACAGAATCAAATAAACCCATAAAACTATGTAATTTTCCATACAATTACAGATTATTATTGATAAATGTCTTAAATTGGATTAAGGCATTTATCAATTATTGTATTTGAACATAGTTTTCTGGATTTATCAGATTATTTAGGTAATCTGTTGTATAGTTATGCCACTAGGTTTGTCCCCTGATGAATATATACTCTTATTGACCAAGTTTGAAAATTAAAATTTTTTTGTTCATTCTAAGACGTAGTATCGCTTTAAAAGGATTAATGATGTTTTTTTATGGCTCAATATTTTTTGTATTGTCTTTCCTTTTAATGGAACATTTTGGAGAAAATCTCGGCCTACCATAAAAGATATTTTTGTTAATGGACTCACCATCAGGGTCTCCAACATTTAATGGTTTTGGTGGGTTGAAGAATGATTTAGCACGAATAGCTTCATCAATAGTTAAAATAGGAGACTGGACGTTCTTGTATGTCACCTGAACTAAACCAGCTGCTATGTTGGCTTGCATCTGATCGTCTGGAAAGAAAATACATCATCACAAATGGGAAAATGTCTCACGAGCTAATTTCTTTGTATCATAGCTAGTCAGTCTAATTGAGTTGAATCAAAATCTAATCAAGACGGGACATTTTGACATCAATCAAGTTTGGATTTAGATAGATGTTTTAATGTGTCAAGGGCATTAACTCCAAAGCCTTTTATTCATTAAATGAGCTTGTCAAGGTCAATTTTAAGAAATTAAATAATTTTGTAAACTGTAATTAGATTCAGACCACAATTAATAAGGCAGGCCTTCTAAATTTTTTTTTGTAAAGAGCCAAATGCATTTTATGAAAAACATATATGGGCCAAATAGATCTTGGCTATCATAGAGAGCAGAGCGTTTTAGCGGAAGGAGTCACTCTTGAGGGGCCATCATTAAGGGTGTCATGGGCCGCCATTTGAGAAGGAATGAAATAAGGAAAGAGAGAGTTACCTGCCACTATCAAACCAAGAGGTTGGCCAGCATATATCACCTTACCACTACAAAACACCTAAAAAAATACATTTTAAATTGTCCTAATCAGAAATAAACTGTAGGTGTTTTTGTGGAACGATTCGATTTAGTCCATTAGCTATTTTGCGCATGTGTGAGGCAGTTCGATTAGGCTAATCGTTGCATTTGTGAGACCTTTTACAATCTGATTAGGCAAATCGACCTAACCGTCCCCGAGACGTCGATTCGATTAGGTGTTATAAGCTGGCAGAATGTGCCAGTTCGTAATACTATTGGCTGATATATCAATGACGTCATATATAACATACATGTGACCTTCTTTAGTTGACAGTCAAGGCTGCCTAATCGCCGGTATATTTGTGGACCACAGCAAATTACACCAAATCGTACTAGCAAAACGAAACTAAGCGAATCGTCCCACAAAAACGCCTTGTGTCAGCTATTGTTAGTTAAACTATGTAAGATCACTGATGCATGATTTAAACACTTGGTCGCTAGCCTGAAAGTTCAGGATTCATGGACACTGATAGACACGAAAATTGTAAGAAATTGAAACCCATAAATAAAAATAATTTCAGAGTATTAAAATGAATACCTCTTCCTCTACAGCCATTAACTGTGCTGGATAACAATTATTGGCACCACCTTTAGGAATATCTTTAAATGTCAGGAACTTTTTAACACCAGGCATAGACTGAAAATACACGAATCATACAAATCAGTTATTTTTTTCAAATAATTTTTAACTTCATTAACTAGCAATAGTCTGCATTTTGATTTTTTTTTTTTTTCAAATGCATAAATCAAGACAACCCATGGCTGAGCTAAAAAAAAATCCTGTTTCCAATAAATTACAATTGGTCAAATGAATGCGCCCTTTTAACCAACTAGATGGGATGCATAGGCCTACTGTCCTCACCAAAACTGGAATTCAACCTTTGTTTAAGGGGCAGTATGCAAAATTTTCATTATTTTTCACAACCAAAAATAAAAGATCAAAAAATGTTGGCTTTCTCAAAACAACAGACTTAAGATATCTAAAACTGTCAAATTTAGTGTTAGCCACATTTCTCTAGATTTTGATCCATAGTTTTCATTCACTTAGCAACTACGAGGGTCAGGGTGTGCTGAAAAGTTCATAGCCTGACTCGGAAGGAGTTATGCCACAGTGATGAAACTTGGCATCCATTAAATTCAACATTTTCTGATACTAACGACACTTCTTCCAGCGGTGTTGGGGTGCTTGGATCCCGGTGGTATAGAAGCTCTCATCCTGATCACCAAAAAATTCCTTAACAGCAGATCCAAGTACCTCAACATCGCTGGAAGAAGTGTGTGTACCGCAGGGGAGAAGATGTTGAAAAATAAACCATGTCGTTAGTATCAGAAAATGTTGAATAATGCATGCTAAGTTTAATCACTGTGGTATAACTCCTTCTGCGTCAGGCTATGAACTTTTCAGCCCCCCCCCCCCCCACTCGTAAACTGCATAATCTACATAGAAAGCAAGACTGTCCCTTTAAACTGTTAAATGACATTGGCTAAAATGGGTAATGATTTTGGCTGTTTGAACTCACCAATGCTATAGATGCGTCCATTGTGTCAATTTCAGCGTTAGCAAGAGAACTGATAACGTAAGCTGCGTATAATTCATTAGGTTGTGGTGGAGTATCACTGATAAACTCTGCCTCACCAGTAGTCTACAAAATAATACAAAAATCTTCTAAAAGTCACCGTTACAAGATGTCAGATGTAAATTTCAGCTCTACATATTATTTCAAAAGGGACCAACAATAGGAAAGGGTCTGCATGAATGTACATCTTTATCTTTTTTTTATGGCTGTTTTTTTTTTTTTTTTTTAATCATTTCCAAAATGCTATACCAAAAAACCATGTAACCCTGTTCGAGAACCTAAGTATTTTATTCAAATTATTCCAGATGACCCAGATATAATTGAGTAATCTTAAAAAATATCAATGCCAAGGACTTACTGGTAGAAAATATCCTTGTGAACCTAAGTTGTTATCCTAGAGAATTCCTATTGTTTTTTCACAAAAAGACAAAGGCATTACCTGTAATGTACCATCTACTTTAGGTATGGCTTTAGATACTGGGTATTCAGCAGGTAGGCCACCAAATGTCTGTTGTCCTGACGACACAGGACGGGTTAACCCGGTTGATCCACTTTGATATTTTTTATTGACAATACTTTCACATACTCCCAAAACATACTGTAATAAAACAAACCAACAATCTTATATTTTTATCAAACTTGATCTTCTGGTCCTTGTTTTTTGAAGAAAAAAAGCAACAATTCATTTTCAAAAAATAACAAATAATCAATATCTATACCTTAAAGGGCCATTCTGCTTTTTTGAAAAAAGTCTCCATTATTTTTTTAGTTAAAACTTACAGATACGATACATTAAAGGGCACATAGTTGCAGATTTTGGTGCAAAGTTTTCAGAAATTTGAGCAAAAAAAAATCTTGACCTAAAAAAAATTCAGACTGTCCCTTTAACTTCAATTTCATAACTTCCCAGCACAAATATCCTTGTGGTCACTTTACAAAGTCAACTTTGACCCTCTGCTGAGTCCATTTACCCACAAAAATCTTAATTCTACATATTATTTTTTTTTGTAAAATCTATCTAAAAGATTATTTCAAAAATATAGAACTATAATTTCATTGATATCTTTTATGAAATTTTTATTGGCTCATTTATGCATTTTTTCATCCAACTTTGTTGTGGTAAATCTACTTCTCAATTATTTTTTGTAAAGGGCCAAATGCATTTTATGAAAAACATATATGGGCCAAATAGAGCTTAGCTAGCATAGAGAGCAAAGCTTTTTAGCGGAAGGAGTCACTCTTGAGGGGCCATTATTAAGGGCGTCGTGTACTGACATTTGAGAAGGCCTGTACTATTGTCTAATTACCTTGTAGAATAGTGATATGGCCACACTTTTTCTATAAGCAGCTGGAGTGAGAGACGTTTCAGCATCCGGTACCAACTCTTTTACCAGAGTCTGTAGAGCACCTAAAAAACAGGAATAGTTGAAATAATTGACATGCACATTGATATTTCAGCTTCAAGTTTATTCTGAAAAATGTGAGCTCTTGTCTCTCAGACATCAAGTCTCATATTGGGTAGTTAGGCGACAGTGGGTAATTGAGGGAATTTTATTTGCCAATGTCCTCTGGCCCTCCCTGAAAATTACTTGTTATGTCATTGATATATGACATTCAAAGGGGAACATTTAGCATTTTGACATCTCGGAAAAATCGTGTAATCCCTTCAAAAATACCTCATACTAAACAATTGTCCTTCATTTTTACTTTCAAACATTGTAAATTATGAATACACGAGGATTAGAAGGCTCAAATGTCGTTTGGTCGAAGGATGGTGAATGTTCCTCATCAACTATCATGTTTCTTCCCCCACTAAATATTATTAAACCAAACCAATTTATATCTTACCATTTAAAACAGTGGCGTCACCTAGTGCCTTACCAACTAAATAATCTTCAGTCTGACTGGCATGTGTCTACAATAACAAATACAATATCTCTAATGTACTGAGAGATGTTGGTGTCTATAATATGCCAACTCAGTCAAATTTTCCTTAAAAAATATTGCATATTATTTATTTCTATGTACTCTGAATTCACTATTATAAAAAAAAAAGGTAAGGAAAAGGAATAAACTGAACTTTTTTTTTGACTGAAAATAAAAAATTGAGTAGGCCTATAGAGTTTGGGAGGGTTTGGAATCAAACTTAACTTTATAATATGGCCAATGAACCAACTCAATAGGAGAGAAACGTCAACGATAAAAATATTTTGGAGTGCAAAGACTCTTGATTCAGTTATAAGCATAGATATTTTTGCCCATCCATTCTTAGATATTAACTAATAATAATATAATAATAAAAAAACTTACAAATGTTTTGTTGATACCAACGTAAACTATAGTAGGTTTAGTTAAAACTTTATAATTCTGATTGCTATCTATATTCATATTAAAACCTGCTGACACATACGTATGAGCATTCTAAAAAATAATATTTATATTTACAGTATAAATCAATCATTCAAGAGAACTTAGATCCATAATTTGCTAATTGGTTAGACCATATTGATTAATATCACCATTGGATGAAAAGTGGGCATTGAACAAATTTACAGAAACATGCTGTCAGATCACGGATGGCAAGTAAGCAAAATCTGTAGATTAACATTGAAATCTGTTTCAAGAGTAGGACTTTTCCACTGTCCTGCCAAAGTTTCCCTCACTGCATACTGCATGGCATATACCATTCTCATTAAAATATGATATAAAATTCATTTCATTTGTTACCTGATGTCTTGGCATGGTTTTAAAAGTTCTAATGATGTTAGAAGTCCCATTAACAGCTGGTATTTTAGCCATAACAATAACCTTTCCTGTCATATCTAGTGCTAGAAATTGACTGATGGAATAACTGCTTTCTGTCCCAGTCTCATCAGCTGAAATAGGTAATGGTGGAAACAGTAGGGGAAACAATAAACATTGAACCAATTTAAGAAGTGTTTCTGTTTTGTATTGCACATCCATCCTCTCCCTCTCTTGTCTTAGTACTATTGTCTTCTTAAATAGGTTGGTAAATTTTTGCAATAATATGCATGTTCCTTCAGCAACGTTAGACATTTGCATTATCTACCGTTGCTGAATTAACAGGGTTTTCTCGTCATTAACAACTAATAACCTCGTTTTAAAAACACTACGCTATATTCAATTTATGACCGTTGAGACTCGATTATCACAAGGTAAATTTGCTACAAGAAATTTGACGTCTGGTCATTCGAAAGTTTTCCCGCAATAATTTGTTACAAGGAATATAACTGGTCGAACAATAATCGTTCGACCAATCAAAATTAATGACGAGAAAGACTTATTATGATAGCAACGGATTAATGTAATGAAATGAAATGATAGCTCAAAGAACATGAATAATATGAAGATGGCTTCAAAATAGTACTAGAAAGCTGTGTTGGAATATTTTGAAAAATCCAACACATTCATGTAAGAATATATATCTAATAATGTAGTGTTCTCATTTATGACAATTTTAGACATGAAACCATCATTTTTCACAAGGATAACAACTAAAATTAATGAGGATCCTTTTTACCAGCTGGTCCTTCATCAAACCTTTTGATATTGATCTTTCCAAGATTAAATGTATCATTTACAACTGAATTAATACTTTGGGACCAAATTTGTAAGACCTTGGGTCAGTTTGAATGTTGAGGAATTTTGGTAGTGGTGTGACGATATATAAGTTCCTCTATGAGGGTGGGCTGAAAACTTCATAGCCTGACTAGGAAGGAGTTAAGCCACAGTGATTAAACTTGGCATGCATTAAATTCAACCTTTTCTGATACTAACGACATGGTTTATTTTTCAACATTGTCACCCCTGCGGTCCACACACTTCTTCCAGCGGTGTTGGGGTGGTTGGATGCCGGTGGTATAGAAGCTCTCATCCTAATCACCAACAAAGTCCTCAACAGCAGATATGACCTCATCATCAGTCCGGTACCGCTTCCCAACCAAGTGTTTTTTCATGTTCGGGAACAGAAAATAGTCAGATGGTGCCAAATCTGCTGTTGAGGGCTTTCTTGGTGATCTTGAGGAGAGCTTCTCTACCACCGGGATCCAAGGACCCCCAACACCGCTGGAAGAAGTGTGTGGAACGCAGGGGAGACAATGTTGAAAAATAAACCATGTCGTTAGTATCAGAAAATGTTGAATTTAATGTGTGCCAAGTTTCATCACTGTGGCATAACTCCTTCTGAGTCAGGCTATGAACTTTCCAGCCTCCCCTCGTATAATAACTGTTCCAAAGAACATTAATTGTTATGTAATAATTGTTCCATTTGGAACTTTTATTATAAATATAATAGGCCTACCATCCCTAACCCTAACCCAAATATTATATGATAAGAGTTCCCGAGATCATTTATTATAATAATTTTTGTTCCAAAAGGAATATTTATTATGAGGAACAAATATACAGTCACAGTGGTTGTACAGGTGAATTTAAGAAATTTAGCCAAACTTACCTATAACTAACTGAGCATTAATGGTCTCAAATATAACATAAATATCAGATACAAACTCTGGATGTTGGTGTTTCATCATTAGATTACCAGCCCATGTTCCTAACTACAATCAAATTAAATAGAGTTTTACATTCTATCCTTCTACACTTGCTTGGACTAAAGAAACAGGTATCACTATGCAATGAGCAATGAGGTATTTAGTCAGGACAGCTGCATCAAGCTTCTCTTTTGAACTTTCTACCTGGTAATGGATCTGTAACACGAAACACAGAGGACCTTGAATATCCTACCTGAATGACCACAAGCTGTTTTCATACAGGACAAGCTGGCATCATTGGCAAAGTAGAATAGAATTAAATGAAATGGAGTTTTATATTCTAATTTTTACACCAAATGGGCCACTGAGGAAGAGGTAACACAATGCAGTGTGTAATGAGAAAACTTTTGCCAAGATACTATCATTTGCCAACTCTTTTGAGCTTTCCAACTGTCAAGGGATCTGTAATGCCCTCAGCTTTTAGCACACATGGCCTTGAATATCATCCCTTCTGATTAACTAGAAGCTTTTTTCATGTCAGCTCCTTTCACTGAAGAGGGAAACAGGGTGGTAAACAGAGTTAAAAACTCAAAACACAAAAGGTCAGAATTTACAGGTTTCGGGGCAAACAGACCTAAATGTTAAGCACAGAAAGAAGAGAAGATTCAAACTTACATTTCTAATAGAAGTGGTAGCTACCAGTTGTAAATGTTGACAAATATTATCATAAAACTGTTGAACAGTTGGATCACTGGTTTCTTGTGAAATGAAAAACTCCAGAAGATTTGTTAACGTCATGTTTGATCCAATCATAGTCCCTGTTGATCCAGTCTGAAAAAAGAGTAATTTGATTTGGTTGAAAGGCTGAAATGGGATGCATATAAAGACAATCCAGATATATGTAAGGCACATTACTGTCATTACAAATATACACCAAAATGGTGATAATTTTTTAATCAGATCAATGAAAAATACAATTAATGAGACAAATTTTGTCTAAAGCTCGTGGTGCAATATAATAACATCATAAAATACCAAGTCTAAGTAAATTTACAAGAAACATAGACATCTGACCAAAAACTTGAATGACATAAATTGTACAAAACCTCTTTACAATTTCTATAAATGTAAAAAGAAAATGAAAACGCTACTCACAGAAAGAGAGTAATATTCTTCAATAGCACGTAAATCAATAATTATATCATAGTTCCAATCTCCTAAATCTTTATATACACCTAAAAAAAACAAACAATAAACAAAACTATAAACATTTTAATTTTGTTACAGTTAATGTACAACTTTCATGCAACAAATATAATTCATAAGTCATAATTTAATCTAATCATCAAAAACACTTTAAAAAACACCTCAATATTAAGTGTTATAGAGGAAACTCTCGTGTAGAAGCACTGGCCAAGGTAAGGAATTAAATCGACAGTTCCAGAACACTGGTAGATGGAAAATGGATAATTTCTGAACTGGAAAATGAAGACATCACCATAAAATGAGAGGCTTAAATCTTGCATTAAATACACGTTAAAAGAAGTTTGTCAATTTTGTGTCCCTCTGAACCAGGCTTTCCCCTTTCAAGCTGGCATATCAAATTGTTAAGCTTACCAAAAGCAGAATTTCCAAAGACAAGTCTGTATTTCTGTGTTTTATATTGAGCAAGTAAGGAATATAGTTCTTGTTTTGAGGTTGGTTTAAACCATTGAGCACCAGCAGTAACTATTTGGAGCATGCCGTCTGCTTCTCTACTGGTGGAACATTTCCCTCGACACTTATCACCAGTTTTTTTACAAATCTTTCCATCTAATTCCTAAACAGATATGACTTTTATGGTTAAAGTCCTGCAGTGTGCCAAATAGGAAATTTACCAAGAGAACCTTAATTATTAAAGAGGTTGTAAAGATATTTTCTAAACTGATCTACCGGAAGCTACTATTGATTTCTATGCAGATCAGTGAGGGTGACGTCATAAAACGTGTTAGTTTAAGTGGAATTGCAAGAACCACAGACATCGGAATGGAAATTGGAATGAGGCAAATTGATGCTTTCAGTGTCCCCTATGCACATACAAAGTTTAGAAAACCTCCTTACAATCCCTTTAAGTTTTAAGTTAAGTGTCATTTTTTAAGTTCTTTCTTAGGTAAATTTAAGCCTAACAGTAAGCAATGAGGCAAATTTGTCATTACATATTTTTAAATAAAGTTTAAACTAATGAGGACATTTAAAGTCATGCCATTTGCAACAGCTTTTTCAGCTAATTAGTAACTACCTGAGAGGGTATCATGATACAGTGTGCAATGAGGGAAATTATTTTTTAGCTAAACATATTGGAAATAAAAGTACAACTAACTTCTATATCAATGAGTCCAGAAGGCAAACCATTAGAACAGGCGTCTGGTGTAAAAGACTTCATGGCATCCAAAATAGAACGGAACCCTGAAACGCAGGCAGAATATTGTGTCTTACTGCTCTACTCTAGATTGGACTAATGAAGACCATAGCCATAGGAGACAGGGAAGCAGGGGGTGCAGCTGCCCCCCTAAATATTATGTTTTTGGGCAAAAAATCCTCAAAATCGGGCAAAATATCATTAAAATTCGGGCAATAAGTCAGTCTGCCCCCCTGTTAAGTCGTGGGCCCCTACGGCTATGATGACGACTTATTCTTTTGCAATTTCTATCTAGGGATAAATAAGAGGTTTTAATTTACAATCCTTTTATCACAGGAGCCGCAGAGCAAGGTGGAGCCATGGCCCGCCCACTTTTTGGCCCTTAAATTAAAAAAAATTCCATAAAAATATTTTTGTCATTTTTATAATTATTTTTTTTTTATTATTTTTTTTTTATAATTTCCGGAATCTGAGTGAGAGATGGATTTTGAAAATTTTCAATCGAGCCCCAAACACTCTGCGGCCCTTGTTTCATGCACAGTCTGTACCACACAGGCTGTTGTCTTATCTTATGGAATGACAAGAAGTTTTGCCTCTCTGATATACATAATTGAAAAAACTAAAGGAGTAAAAATATTTCAATTTGAATTAAATTACCTGTACATCTACATACTGATACATTTAATACTTCTTCCACTTCTTCACCAGATGGTTTTGGATTTGATTGAAGTAAACTATATATATAAGAAATTACTAATAAAGGGGCTGTTTGGTAAAATCTTATTATTAAGGGTATTGATTGGGCTAGCGTTCGAGAAAAAAAACACGAGATGGAAGTTTTGCGAATTACTTATTATTTTTGGGCTCAGATTGTAGATAATTATTATTACTTTATTTGTAAACTATATAGAATGAAAAAAACCGAAAAGAAATTAGGTATTTCGTTAGTTTTTGCTAAAAAATTAGGAAAAAGTAGCAAAATGTGTCCCGGTTGATACAAGATTTCTCAGCCATTTTTTATTGGAAAATTACGATCTTGGTCTTGATTGAAAGCTTATTCAATAAGGATGAAACGTACAGAGAGTTTTTTCGAAAATTCTAATCAGTTTGGCCCCTGGAAAATGTTTGCCGTACCTACGTGTAAATTTTCGTAAATTTTCGTATTTCCATGGTAACCACCAAAATAATAATTTTTTTGGGAAAATCGCTCTGTACGTTTCTCGGCAATGTAATTGTCTACATTTATGTCAAGTTTGATGTAGATTGATCCATTCACATTTTTTTAAACTTGTATCAAAGGTTTGAAATGTCCAATTTTTATGACATGTTTGAAAGGGCTGTCAACTCATTAAAAAAAATCTGATTGACATGAAATCAACCTTAAACTATCGAGAAGGACCCCAAATCATCAACAAATGCACAACAAGTCTCAAGAAATCATTATTTCATATACTTATTCCATTTTTTCATAACGTGAAATAGCCCAATTAACACCCTTAAGCAAATTTTTAAAAAGTTATTAGATCTATCACAGATATGAAGTCACTATAATTGGATAGCTGTTTATATGGATTTCAGCTATACAAAAACCTTTTTTAATCTTTCCTTACTCTGTAAGTATCACTAAAGACATACCTATACATATTCATGACTTGTGCTGGACTACAGAAACCACATTGAGTTCCGTTATAATCAGCTAGACGTTGCTGGATCGGGTGGGTTCCATCCCGTGTATTTCCTAGTCCTTCTATTGTAGTGATTTCCCATCCATCACACATATACACAGGTACAATACACTATAAATAAAAATGACTTTATGCAATAACTGTTTAATGACTTACTAAACTGTATAATGACTTACTGAATTAACTGTATAATTACTTACTGAATCAATTGTATAATAACTTACTGAATTAATTGTATAATAATTTACTGAATTCACTCTATAGAAACTTATTGAATTAATTGTATAAGAACTTACTGAATTCACTCTATAGTAACTTACTGAATTAATTGTATAATAACTTACAGAATTCACTCTATAATAACTTATTGAATTAATTGTATAATAACTTACTGAATTCACTCTATAGTAACTTACTGAATTAATTGTATAATAACTTACAGAATTCACTCTATAATAACTTATTGAATTAATTGTATAATAACTTATTGAATTAATTGTATAATAACTTATTGAATTAATTGAATAATGACTTACTGAATTAATTGTATAATAATTTACTGAATTAACTGTATAATTACTTACTGAATTCACTCTATAGTAACTTACTGAATTAATTGTATAATAACTTACTGAATTCACTGTATAATAACTTAATAAATTAACTATATATAGTAACTTATTGAATTAAATGTATAATAATTTACTGAATCAATTGTATAACAACTTACTGAATTAATTGTATAATTACTTACTGAATCAATTGTATAATAACTTACTGAATTAATTGTATAATAATTTACTGAATTAATTGAGTAATGACTTACTGAATTAATTCTTACTGAATTAACTGTATAATGACTTACTGAATTAATTGTATAATGGGTTACTGAATTAACTGTATAAAGACTTACTGAATTAACTGTATAAAGACTTACTGAAGTAACTGTAAAATGACTTACCGAAGTAACTGTAAAATGACTTACTGAATTCACTGTAAAATGACTTACTGAATTCTAGTGCTGGCACAATATATCATTGTATCGATGTATCGCGATACGTCATGCCACGATACGCGTATCGTATTGCGAGGTCGTGTATTGATACTTGACGATACCTCTTATTTCGTAAAAAGTGTATATTTTTTTTACAATTCACTATTTTTTCTATTCGAGTTGGTTGAAATTATTTTGAAAATATTTATAAGACGTGGATATGTACCACTCCTATCAACTAAATTACCGAATTTCACATTAATAAAGCTATACAAAAATAGATATCGTTACTTTGTAGATAAAGTTTCAATTTTTGTGCTTTTATCCCATATCGCGATATGTACTGTATCGTGACCTTTGTATCGCGATTCGTATCGTATCGTGGCATGGTTGGCAATACCCAGCACTACTGAATTCACTGTATAATGACTTACTGAATATCTTACTGAATTCACTGTATAATGACTTATCGGTGTACTGAATTAACTTATAATGACTTACTGAATTAACTGTATAATAACGATATTTCAGAGTCAGGGCATCAACAATTTTAGCAGAAACAACACAAACACCACAACCACCTTCTTTACACATATTCTTAGTACCATATGATATCCCTTTCTTTCTGAGAAACTCATTTAATGACGTGGTGGGTTCAAACTCATTTCCAACTAAAACAAACATTTGACTGTCTGATTAAAATCCAGATCTTTAAGAACAGTTTGAGTCTTGAATATATTTAAAGGAGACCAGTATTCATTTTTATTGGTTGATTTGGGTCTTGAATATACTTAAGTATCCTTCAGAAGCACTAGAAATGTACGAAAATTGCATATATCCTTCAAATATATCTTAAATTAGACATTTCTCCTTCTATTTCTATAGATGACTTTTCTATATATTGCATAGTATCGCTAATGTGTAGTAGGGCATTATAACGTTCAAATGCTAATAATTATGGATGCACATGGATTTGAAGACTCAAATTTCAATGGTGAATTGTGATAACCAGTACTAAATTGCTGAGCTATAAAAGTCCCCGTTTCTGAGACTTGAAAAAATCGACCCACGAAAATGAAGCCTGTGCCCCTTTAAGAAGCCATCAGAGTGGTAAAAATTTCATAAAAATTGCATAATCCTTTCAAATATTCAATCTCTATTTCTATATATATACCTCTTTATGATGTAGCTCACTTAATTACAAGTCATTTGTTTGGTCAAATGGATGGCGGTGAATGCGCCCCTTTCTGAATTTTGATGACATTAAATAAAAAAATGTTACCTGTGACATCTTCGCCATTGATTTTAAAACTAAAGCTGGAACGTACTGGTTGTGTTGTACGGAATTTAAAAAAATGGCCACAGTTGAGACAGTCTGCTGCATAAACTCCATTGTTCAAATTGCCAGGTGTGGGTATATGTCTAAAAAAATTCAAAAAAAAAATTCTTAAAAAAAAAAAATATAAAACTGAGTTTTTTTCATTATTTCACAATTACTTAAGATCAAATTGTTAATTGCACGTCATCTGCCTTATAATATTTCTGTGTCTATTAAAAATAAAAAGGAAGGTTTTATAGATTTTTCATTTGAAATAAACACGCTTCCCTCCCATAGGCTAATATGCCGCTGTCCTGGCAAAATTTTCCTCATTGCAGACTGCATGGCACATGTCCATACTCAATTAGCCCATATAGGTGCAGAAAAGCAGGACGAAAAACTCCATTCATTTCCTTTGCCTCAGTAAAATGACAATTTGACATATCCAAATAATATTTTGATCATTACATTAGTTGGCATTTCTTCAATCAGATGCTTTTTGATATCAAAATTTCAATTCATTCATAACAATTTAGCTAAGAACTCTGTCTCTAAAACAGCGTAGTATTATCTAGAGGTTAGAATGGTTGAAAGCAACAAGTTACTATTCAACAGAAGGCACTGGCATAGGTTTTAGTTGAAGTTGAAGTAGAGCCAGAACGAAGTCAACGTCAGGTTTAACTTTTATCTGACGGACTGACTTGAAATAGTGAGAACAAACAAACAAACCTGGCTCTGCAAACAGGACAGTTCACAAATCCTAAGTTATTAGCTTTCGACGACATTTCTGCATCAATGTAGTGTTGCAATCTTCTGGTTCTGTGACAACAAGATGTACAAGTTCCATTCAACTAGAAATAAGTCATGCACTCCTACCCACGGCAGACATTTTGTACGTCACGTGAAATGATGATCATGTGATATTTATTATGTCATGTGACTTCATATCTCAAAACTTTGATTGGTTTATTTGGGATATTTGCGGGAAATTTAAACTGTGAAAATCACAGTTTCAGATAAAAAATACCATAGTATTTGCGAGAAAATTTGGAAAAATGGAGAAAAGTTGATTATACTATTATCGCAATATTATGGAATCGAACCAGCATAGCGCATAAAATAGTAGAAACTTTCTAAATCTATAAAGAACATCTTGACGATAACTTGAAATTGTGAAAGAGTAAAAATCAAACGATTTATTGCGTGTTTTCGAGCATTTAAAAGATTGCTTGCGAGTTTTCTTGATTTTTTAAAAAAGAAACCGACCACGACGAGAGTCGAACTCGCAATCTTCTGATTCGAAGTCAGACGCCTTATCCATTAGGCCACGCGGCCGCTGAAAAATATTAAAAATTTAGGTGAAAGAATCGAATTTTTATAAATTTAATTTACTTTTTTTATATGATTAAATCTATTGTGCAGATTTCAACAGGAGTTTGGAAACCAATTCAAAATGTATAATTCTCAAATATCGACAAGAATATTTTCACTAAATTCGGTTTCTAAGACATGACGTCATAGACACTAAACGTACGCAAATTTAACGTAGACCGAATCACCATTCAGCCGTCTTTGATTATTTTATAAATAGGAAAGCAATTAATGTAACCTCTCCAATTTTTCAGCTGACTTGCTGACTCTATTCTCAGTCTCTAATCTAAATAGGGCCTAGTTATTTGGGCAGATATCTCCCCCACAGTAGGCAACCCCTAGCCCAAATCTAGCCTACAAACCCTACTTACACACTGAGTTAAATGAATAGCCTAGCCTACAATCTTTAAATCAACAAAAAATTTCATTAGGGGACCTACCTAGTGACATACCTAGCCTATACATACATATTATTACCTAAATAATCTAATAAATCTAGAAAACTATGTTTAAAAAAAAATAATTGAAAAATGCTTAATCAAATTTTAAGCGTTTTTCAATTATAACCTGTTATTGTATGAGAATTTACATAGTTTTAAGTGTTTATTGGATTCTGTTTGTAGCCTATACTTTGGACACTGTTGATGAACAAATAGGCCTAAACCTGTGGATCAAGTTTGAGAATTTAAATTTTGTGTTCATTCTAAGAGGTTGTATTGCTTTAAATCTATATTTAACCCTTAAAAACCTTGTTAAATTAGGCTTTTAACTCTGGGTTTATTTTTTATATTTAACCCTTAAAAATCTTGTGAAATTAGGCTTTTAACTCTGATTTTACTTTTAACTTGATTTTAAGAGTTAATTTTTTATGCACACGGGCCCGGACAAGAAAAAAGTAGCTTGCATCATGACTTTGCCCATGTTCAAATAGGCCTATGGGTCTAGGCCTAGGCCTCAAGCTTAATAATTATTCGGAGAATAGACAGAGCGTATAGAGAGTATGACTCTATATCATATCGACATAATTTTCATTTCGGAAAATTCCATAATTATAGATATTCTTATAAACAGTAAAGGCCTATTTTACTCAAGCAACGGACTTCCGCCTATTCAATATAATTCTCTTCCATACCGATTGTATTCTCAAAAACATTGGCAATTCGACCTTGTGATATCACCAAGGCGATAACAAAACAATAGAAGTAGACTATTAATGGTTTATTTTGATTAGGAAATATCTATTCTAAATTATGTTGAGTCATATTTGAAGTCTAGGTGGGTATGATCGGCCACCTGAACCTTCTTGCCTAATGTTGTAGGGTCTATTGTTGTATATTGTTAGTCCGAATTGCAGTCTAATTAAAATCAGACCCTAATTTCGTTCGTTCGTTTTTTTTTTTTAATCCGGTTTTTTAACCACTACATTTGGGTCTGAGAACGTCGCGCTTTGCCAGCCGTTCAGGTTAACTTTGACCTAACCTTAATGACCTTTGTTTTAACCAATCAGATCTTTGCCCTCTCCCGCGCTGGGATTTTGTTCGCGAACAATAGGTGCATTCTAGGATTCCTAAGTGCTGTAGACTAGTTTATCAGGTCATGTTTATCAAGGTAAGGTCAAAGTTAACCTGAACGGCTGGCAAAGCGCGACGTTCTCAGACCCAAATGTAGTGGTTAAAAACCGGATTTTAAAAAAAACGAACGAACGAAATTAGGGTCTGATTTTAATTAGACTGTCCGAATTGAAACTTGCTGACTTTATTCCAAGCCTCTGATAACTATTTTGGTATACAAAAGACTGGGCTGATCCCTGTCCAACTAGCCATTCGATACTGGAATACAGACAGATGTTTCAAAAGAAGGAAACGGATAGGCTCTAACCATGCCCTAACCTGGTAGGTTATATATTAGACCTATAACAGTGATTAATATTAAACGATTGGCAAATTTTATGGTTATTCCATTTCCAATTCCTGTTGCGCTGTTCCAACATTCTTGCCACAGAAAAAAATGTCATTTTGCCTAGCATAGTTCTCTGTCACGCTGCACAACCATATTTGAATGGTTTTTTATAATTGAATGATGAAAAAATTGAATTTTCGTCCTTTTAATATGCGAAGTGTGTATTTTTGATAACCTTAAAATCAAGTCATATAGCACAGATATGTCACAACATGACATGATCTGAATGATTTGTATCCATCAAAAAATGTGTTACTGTTAGAGGGTCATAGAGGCATTCCATACCAACCCGTTTAATAAATCATCATCTGAAACCACTTCTTAGTAAGCTAGTATGATTTATTTTTAAATATAAGATAGGTAATGCAATCTAATCGATGTGCAAACACTGTTGTCTCTTATCAAGCGACAGTCTAGAGGTAATTTTAAAGGGGAATGTTCATTATTTTCGAGGGTCGATTTGGGCCTTGAATTGAATATCTCTAAATAGCCCCCAGAAGTACTAGAACTGCACGAAAATCATTTAATTCCTGCAATTGTGTCCATACCTTAAAGGGCCATTCTGCTTTTTTGAAAAAAGTTTCCATTATCAAAAAAAATTGCAAATGCTACCTGACAGTATTTTTAAAGTATGCTTATTGTATCTCTGTATCTTCTTGATCAAACTCAATTTGGTTTTAAAGGATTAATTACAAACAGGGAGTACTTATTGTTAATTAAGCAATTTGACCTAGTTTTGGTGTTTGCCCTTTAAATGGCTCAATATTTCAGGCTGAAACCTTTTAAATACACAAGAGGGACATTTCTCTACTATTAGGCGTTTATTTTACTCAAATCCGTTCAGTAGTTTCCTATCAGCGTCCAAAAAACATAACACACTTAAAAACCTTTCGTAAGGTTTTTAAAAATTTTAGAATGTTTTTAGCATTTAAAAATTAACGGCTTGGTTTTTTTAGTTAAACTTTCAGATACATTAAAGGGCACAGAGTTACAGATTTTGGAGTAAAGTTTTCACAAGTTTGAGAAAAAAAAAATTTGACCCAAAAAAAATGTATCCTTCATTTTCTATATACATACATGAATGTGTTTTATATAAGCATAGTCTTACTAAACGACGAGTTGTATTTTTGACTTTGAAACACTGATATTTATGGGAACACATGTTTTTGAAGGCTTAAATTTCGTAGGAGATTTGTGAACAATATTACGGATTAGATTAGCTAAAAATAAAATAAATATTTTGGGGTCGAACAGTTAGTGATCATGTCCCTTTAAACTGGTAAACAATTCATGGCTTAAATCAGATTGACTATAGACACTATCGAAATGTGTTTCTGGTACAGTGGCCGCGCCAGAGCAGGAATAGGGCGCTGTTTTGAATAAGGGATTAAACTCTGGACTCTGGTTGTATTACCAACAAATCGATAACTTGGTCACAGTAAATTTGGTCACCGGAATACCTTGTGCCCGTGTCACTGTGACCATTTTTACCGTTGACCAAATTTCCTGTGACCAACTTACCTACATCCAAAAAATCGGTCAGTGCTGTTCTGAGCCAATTTATGGTCATCTGTATTCAATAGGTCTATTATTCTTGATTTAAAATTATAATGATAAACTCTATTTTTCATATTTTACATTGAATTTCAACCTATATAATATAAAATATTAAATAAAATTTAAAAAACCCGCAACAAGGGCCAATTTAGAAATGATTTCAATTTGAAGATATGTATATATATGTCCATTGTTATAACAATAATTATTTTTATCATTTCAAAAGCGGTATCCATCTTTAAAGATCCGAAAATAATATGAGTGACGCTTTGGTTTATCTTTTCCCTCAATCAATATTGAAATAAGGAAAAATCTTACGAAAACCTTTAAAAGTATGACTTAAAAGTATGACTAAGTCAATCATGCATGTATATTTTTCAACAATATATCCACAGAGGAAGGCCAACGAGGAAAAATGTTATTCCACCTTTGTTGTTTGAATCTGCCATTGAAATGTGATACATATTCAGGCATTTATGTGACCTTCCTTGTTAAATATGAAGACATTCTTAAATTATTTGCTTTCTCCTGCAAAATGGAAAATTTGTCTTTGTCTGTACAGGAGGCAAAAACTGGGTACTGTTCGCAGCGGACCGTGCAGTGTGTATATGTTAAAGGTCTTTCGCTTGCATTTTGGAAATAAAAAATGCTTAGGCCTACATAACTGGCCTGTACAAATATTATATACTCATTGCACACTGCATGGCGTTACAATTTTTGATAAAATTATCACCAAGGACGTAAAACTCCAGTTTGAATAAAGAAAACTATTTATAGTTGAATTACCGATTCATACTTCTTATATAATCATAATAAAACACACATTAAGGTATTTCGCAATGTGATCTAAATTGAACTTGAAATTTTCCACAGCCAATCATTCAGCCTCTAACATTCTTTATCAATTTGTGTCTCAATTCAGAGGTAATTTCACTTTAAATGTTAAGCAATTTGGTAATATAATAGGGGATATGAAGAAACATTGTACGCCCCTTAAAAAATAACACCTATATATTGCGAAATACGTTTTCGTATTTGTTTGTGCCGTGGTGTGTTTTGTTCAGGTGTCCCGTGTTTGTGTGTTGTGTGTTATCTATATTTCCTCAATTTCTAAAAATTGATTGATATTTGTATATGTATATGAGGCAGTCAGTTTAAAGGACATTTAGAATTTGTTTTTTAAGGTAAAACCAAGATGTTTTGGGAGATTTTAACAATCCTCGCATCACTTTGTTTCCAAGGTAGGCGACCATTTTGTAAACACATTGATTCAGTAAGCTCTTATTATCTTATGTATCGGTCCACTAGGCCTATATATATATAGTATATACATATAATATTTATTAAACAAAGATAGAAGATACTATTTATCTCGAAATATCATTAAGGGATGGGAGTGATAAATATAATGTATGGCAAATAGCGAATAAAATTAAAATCGGATAAGGCATATTTTTAAAAAAAAAATCAGGGGTCGTTGAGATAAGATAATAGCCAAACTCGTAAAATCGAAGGGCCGAAATCTCGGGTGTTTTGGTGGTGGGATGAGGGAGATATTTAGAAAATTGTCACACCCCTCCTCCCTCCTATTTTCCAGAGACTCTCCGCGCCCCTTGAACCAGTTTCATCCCTCTGTTGACATAATTGAGATAACAAAAACCTAAGTGATATTGAAAACTGGGAGACCTTTTTTTTTTTATAAAAACACTCACTCTTAAAAGAGTCATTCCTTAACGTCCTTTTCGAGGACATTAACATTTATACGTCTTATATAATCTTGATCAGATTGTTATTGGCTTGAATGGTATTTACAATGGTGACATCATCATCTGGGACTGTCTGAATTTATTTTAGGTCCAAAATTTGTTTTGCTCAAATTTGTGAAAACTATACACCAAAATCTGTAACTATGTGAGTTTTAACTAAAAAAAATCCATCCGTTAATTTTTAAACGCTAAAAACATGCTAAATTTTTTAAAAACCTTACGTAAGGATTTTAAGTGTGTTATAATTTTTTTAAAAAACCTTACGTAAGGTTTTTAAGTGTGTTATGTTTTTTGGACGCCGATAGGAAACTACTGAACGGATTTTTAGTAAAATAAACGCCTAATGGTAGAGAAATGTCTCTCTTGTGTATTTAAAAGGTTTCAGCAAGAAATATTGAGCCATTTAAAGGGCAAACACCAAAACTAGGTCAAATTGCTTAATTAACAATAAGTACTTCCTGTTTGTAATTGACCCTTTAAAACCAAATTCAGTTTGATCAAGAAGATATAGAGATACAATAAACATGTCGCTTTAAAGAATGTTTTATACGGATAGGAAATTGTGACCCTATAATACACATATACCATATTGTATAAAGTTTTTATTTCTAGATAAATTCTAACAAACTGGCATTGATTAAAGATGATTTGCAAGCATAGTTGAAATTTTAAAGAGTTTCTGAAAATTCGACTTACTATGTCTATTCAGTATTCAAAATGGATGTTCACTAAGGTCGTTAAGTTGTTGGTATTGTTATTATAGGATATGAGGCAGTTCGGTTCTCTACCTCCCGTTACAGTAGATACAGTGGATACAGTGGATACACATATTATTATTATGGCTACTCGTATTATCGGTATTACTACTACAGTTCAGGCAGGTAGGATTATCTCCCTTAGTTTTATCAAATATCGTGCTTCACTTTAAAGTTCGGGGTCTGGGTTAATTATGTTCAAATTTTCCCAGCTCTGTGGTGCTATGTACTTTAATATTTTATCAGTTTTGAAAATGTAAAGCACTAAAGCAGAATATAAGATTCAACAAAATTCCATATGTTCTGCTTGGGGTAATATTATTTAATGCTGGAACACCATGTATTATGTTATCTAATTCCCTTTATGTGATGGTTACAAATTTGAAATCGAGAAGACTAATGTCCTTGTCCCAATTTTTTTTTGTTCCTCGTTGCATTGTGTGATATGAAGCGGGAATTAAAGGGGATTAACGTGATACATTGCAGTGGCGTAGCTAGTGGGGACGGGGGTGCTTGGCCAATGCCTATAATTGATATCCGTCGGTTGGAAAAGGGCGTCGGTTAAGTTGAGTCGACCGGCCGCAGGCATAAGCATGAAAAAAATCCAAAAACATAGTTTCAATTAGCCTTCCTGCAGTGTGTCAAATAGATAAAACCCACGAGCTTCCGGGGGCCAAGCCCCCTGGACCCTCATTTGACTCAGACAGGCGCCACCCGTTATTCACTCCACTCGCAGTATCAATATTTTCTGTCAGGTCATCTTTACAATTGCATCCCATTTTCGAAAACCTGGCTACGCCACTAATACATTGTGATTTTGTGTAATGTGTATATTGGCATGATGTGATTTAGTGTATTATGTGATGGTGATTATTTGAGCTGATGAGTGTAGAGTAATCATGTGATTTGGTGTATTATGTGTGGTGATTATTTGAAGTGATGATTGTAGATTTATCGTGTGATTTAGTAATATCATGTGATAGTGATTATTTGATGTGATGGGTGTAGAGTAATCATGTGATTTAGTGTATTATGTGATAGTGATTATTTGATGTGATGAGTGTAGAGTAATCATGTGATTTGGTAATATCATGTGATAGTGATTATTTGATGTGATGAGTGTAGAGTAATCATGTGATTTGGTGTATTATGTGTGGTGATTATTTGAAGTGATGATTGTAGATTTATCGTGTGATTTAGTAATATCATGTGATAGTGATTATTTGATGTGATGGGTGTAGAGTAATCATGTGATTTAGTGTATTATGTGATAGTGATTATTTGATGTGATGAGTGTAGAGTAATCATGTGATTTGGTAATATCATGTGATAGTGATTATTTGATGTGGTGAGTGTAAATTAATTATGTGATATGGTAATATCATGTGATGGTGATTATTTGATGTGATGAATGTAGGTAGAGTAATCATGTGATTAGGTAATATCATGTGATAGTGATTATTTGATGTGATGAGTGTAGAGTAATCATGTGATTTGGTAATATCATGTGATAGTGATTATTTGATGTGGTGAGTGTAAATTAATTATGTGATATGGTAATATCGTGTGATGGTGATTATTTGATGTGGTGAGTGTAAATTAATTATATGATATGGTAATATCATGTGATGGTGATTATTTGATGTGATGAATGTAGGTAGAGTAATCATGTGATTAGGTAATATCATGTGATAGTGATTATTTGATGTGATGGGTGTAGGTAGAGTAATCATGTGATTATGTAATATGTGATGGTGAATGTTGTGTGATGAGTGTATAATAATATGATGTGATATGATGGTGATTATTTATTTGATGCGATGTGTAAATTGGTTTGATTTGATTTGGTTATGTTATGTGTGATGGTGGAATGTGTAATGTGTGTATTGATCGAAATGGTGGAGAGATTTGTTAAAAAAAACAAAAAACAAAAAGCTGTAAGTTAATGCAAGGAGACTGCTGGTGTGAAATGATTGATTTGGAGTTTTTTTATTATTTGATGCGATGAATGTGATTTGGTGTGATGTGATGTGAAATGACCTAATGTGATACTTTCATTTTAGTTTTATAGGCGGTATCGTCAGTGGAATCATTATCCTGATAGTTCTGATAGTTATAGCAATTATATGGTGCTGTAAAAGATCTAACGGTCGAGTTGGAACAGTTATCGTTCCTAATACAACTGCTAGCAATGTCAGCTACATAACTAGTAAGTAGGCACAGTTTTTGTCTGGGCAGGACCTCCGAACGCGGTCTTTTTAGTTTTTCACTCTTCGAATTCATTGAAAAATATTAACAGCCTTGATCCCATTAGGAAATGTATTATGGATAGTAGTTTAAGACATCTCTTATTTGTCGTGCTGAGAAGTAGTATTACTACAATCAGCTGTTGGACATCAGGGTATGGGCTCTAAGGAACCAATTGCCGTTTAATAGTTTTTTCATATTTTGGTTCTTGCTCTAAAAACCAGTAAGTTTTTAACCAATCTGGGTAGAGTGTAAAATATATAAATCCAACAACATCCATATTTATTTCATTTTGTTTTGTAGGTCAACAAACGGTGTCTTACCCACCACAGCCACAAGGAGGGTACGGACCGCCGCCAACAGGCTACGGACAACCGCCTACAGGCTACGGCCCACCCCCAACTGGTTATGCGCCGCCTCAAACAGGTTACGCGCCACCCCCGACAGGATACGCACCTCAACATGCAGGCTACGACCAATATAATAACAAGGGGCCTGGTGCAGGTATACCAGGAGCTCCACCGCCTTATGAAGCTGCAACAAGTACCAGCTATCCGTCCCAACCGCAGCCAGAAGTTACAAAGACCTCCGAACCCATGTCGTAAATACGTACAAAAACAAAGCTATCCGTGGAACTCCAAAGTAACGTTTTTACACCAAAGAGAGACAGTAGTATGTATCCCATTACATACAGCACCACAATTTCACATGTACCACTGCTGAATATTTTGTCGATAGCGTTTCAACGAATTACATTTTAATATTAGGCCTACAATGATTATTCTTGGCAAACTACAACTGGGGTTATTGTACATACGAATTATTTATGCAATCGTTTGCTCATGACACTACTGCTGAAGTTAATTGCACACCAACGTTTTTAACAATGCACATTACATAATCTTAAATCTTTAAAAAAAAAACAAACAAATCTCACGTAGCATTAAGCTCTCGGCGTAAACAATCCGCTCAATAGCGTAGGTATAGCAAAAATTTAATTTTTCCCAGACATTCAACGCGGAATAACTGTAATATAATAGGAAATACCACCAGTAGGTCCATCTAGCAATTTTATTAATTTACAAAAACAGAATATATGCAGTCTGTGGAATATATTTTCTTTAATTCACTGTTTGCATGCTTCTGGTGAGGAATAAAGCAGTATCAGCATGTGGGCTTAAGTGTTTTAGGGTCCTATAATAAAATAAAAAATTCTGGGCTTAACTTTCGTCCATCCACTAAAATTTAACTTAAGTCGCTTCAAATAACTAAGAACCGACAAAAGCTGTCAGTCATGTGTCACGTGATTAAGAAATTCTAAAAATAATTTTCCCTTACTAGAAAAATTCAGTCAATGCTGATTGAATAAAAATGCTATGTATTAAATTAATTGTTCTCCATTTATTTTTTGTGTATATTATACTAAATTGTTAGACAATCATTTTATTAATAAAACATATTATATACAGTGTTCTTGGTATAAAACAAATAACCGTTAACATTAGCTCAATCTAATTAAAATTAGGTTACATTTCGTTTCGGTTATTTTTTGATTGTCGACTCCATGTAATCTAACCACTTTCATAAGGCAAGCATCTTCTGGTGACAAATAATCTATTTATAGCACGTGCCACCCTCTGCCAATCAGAACAACGTTTATATTTGAATATTTTGTATTACGTCATAATTTAGACTGCTGTGTTGCTTTACTTTCTGTTTCGTCTTCCCACAAAGCATATCAATGCATAGACCTGCGATCTTAAAGGTAGTTTTTGATTGGCTGAAATTTTCATCACCAGAAGATGCTCGCCTTATGTAAGTGGTTAGATTACATGGAGTCGACACTCAAAAAATAACCGAAACGAAATGTAATCAAATTTTGATTAGATTGACATTAGCTTAAATACAAAAAATTCAACTAACATGAACAACTAGATTTTAGAGCTCAATTGTGTAGGGACACATGGACTTTATCAACTCAATTTCAGCTAACTTTTTAGAATAAATCGGATGTCATGTTCATAATGATATACAAAATCATGTGCATTATTTTTAAAAATTGAACTCGATATTATAGTTTTCCAGTGATCTAATTGGTCAATAACTATAAGTTTTAAATTTATTATCCAATCAGATTACTGTAATTTCTAGATGAAGTAGTACAAAGATCTAATTCTTGGTCAATAAGAGTTTATACTCATTAGTGAACTTACCTGGTGACATAAACATGCAACAGATTATCTGTATAATCTAATAAATTCATAGAATTACCTGGTATGTAATTGATGATAAATGCTTAAATATTTTCAAGTGTTTTTCAATAATAATTTTATGGATCTCTATTGGATTCTGTTTGTATACTTATAACATCTGCTAGTTCATATTTACTGTTATTTACCAAGTTTGAGAATTTGAAAATGGTATGCTCATTCTAAGAGGTAGTATCTCATCATTTTTAACTTTTAAGCCAAAATCTTAGAATTTAGCATGTTTGAAATCGAATTATGTGAAAAGAGTTTTAAATATTCAAAAAAAAATTCTTGCGTTCTACTTTCTTTCTACAAGACTTTACAAACATTGATGTGTAATTTAGTCGTCCTCGTTCTCAGCTCTCTCCAATTACGGAAATAACAATTCATCTGCCTATTTTATTTCTATCCGTCTTTTTCATAATGTGGTTTATATGTCTTCATCTTTTCCTTGACACTTTTGGTAAATTGAGGCGCCTCTACATTCTGGCCATAATATTGTACAAAATTACCATCTGGTCCCACTAAATAGGTAATAATAGTGTGGTCAACCTAAAAAATACCAGAAGCATAGATTAGTGCATTGAAATAGAGTTTTACATTGTAAGTTTTATAATAGCTTTAAAGGGCCATTCTGCTTTTTTGAAAAAAGTTTCCATTGTCACAAAAATCGCAAATGCTACCTGAGAGTATTTTTAAAGTATGCTTATTGTATCTCTGTATCTTCTTGATCAAACTGAATTTGGTTTTAAAGGGTTAATTAAAAATAGGGAGTACTTATTGTTAATTTAGTAATTTGACCTAGTTTTGGTGTTTGCCCTTTAAATGGCTCAATATTTCTAGCTGAAACCTTTTAAATACACAAGAGGGACATTTCTCTACAATTAGGCGTTTATTTTTCTCAAATCCGTTCAGGTTTTTAAACATTTTAGCATGTTTTTAGCGTTTAAAAATTAATGGCTGGATTTTTTTAGTTAAAACTATCAGATACATTAAAGGGCACATAGTTACAGATTTTGGTGTAAAGTTTTCACAAATTTGAGCAAAAAAAATTTTTGACCTAAAAAAAATTCAGACTGTCCCTTTAATATCCTATGTTTTACACCATCAAGCTGAACACAAGGCTCCAAATTAAAAGAGATTTTAACCCTAGGCTCTTTTAAATTTTTCCACAACAAAATTTGGCACATTGGGCTTTGTTTTTGGTAATATCTAAATAAATATATTTTTTGTAGGCCTACTTAAGTGGGATACTTATTCATTAAGAGCACCAATGTATATGAAAACAATTTTTAGAACATAAGTCACTTATTCATCCTATCAGAACAGGAGCGCAGGTCGCCCTTTCATTGCAGGGGACCAGCGTGATTTATGTGATTTATGCGATCAATAAAATTAGCTTTGTGTGCCCAATAGTAACAAAGCTTGTGTGACCAGAGATTGAGTTTTTATCTCATTTGATCATCAATTGCCGTAATAGTGCAGCGCAAGCAAAAACTTTTGTGACTTTATTGTGCTCGGATGCCAAATGGTGCCCTTTTTGTCCATTACAGACACTCTTCTCAACCAAGCTTGACCATTTGTAAGGGGTTGACACAGGGTATTATCTGCACCCATGAATCAGAAGTAGTTTTAATTTTTACTGATGGTTTTTAAAGCCATACTACATCTTAGAAAGACCAAAAATATTAAATAGGAGTATATTATATTCATTAGGGGACAAACCTTGTGGCATAACTATAAAACAGAATACCTAAATAATCTGATAAATGCAGAATAATACAATAATTGATAAATGTCTTAATCCAATTTAAGGCATTTATCAATAATAATCTGTAATTGTATGGAAAATTACATAGTTTTATGGGTTTAGTTGATTCTGTTTGTATACTTTGGACACTGTTGATGAATATATACTCTTATTGGCCAAGTTTGAGAACTTAATTTTTTGTTCATTCTAAGAGGTAGTATTGCTTTAAGTTACTTGGGTTCCCACTGCCCACATTTAAATCACATAATTATATAATTTATATGACTATAACTACAAATCAAAAATATTTTCTTACAATATAATCCCCATCATCATCTTTAGGTCCATTACTATAATATACTCTATATGCTTTACAGATTTTATCTACTTGTTCTGATGTACCAGTAAAACCTATCACTTTCGGTGAGAATTCTGAAATAGAAATGAAATGAAAATGAAATGAATGGAGTTTTACGTCCTACTTTTCTGCACCTTATATGGGCTAATTGAGGACAGGCAAACATCATGCAGTGTGCAATGAGGGAAATTTTGCCAGGACAGCGGCATTAGCCTGCTTTTATTTTCGATTTCCAACTGTCGAGGGATCTTTAACGTGCACAGCCAATAGCACACAGGGCCTCGGTTTATTGTCCCATCCGAACGACTAGATGCTTTTCCATGTCAGCCCCTCCGACCTGCATCACTGACAGGGGGAAACCGGGTTGGAAAATCAATAGGTATCATCTTGACCCATGCCGGGATTGAACCGCGGCTCCCTCTGAAATAGAGTAAGGTTAAATAAAGGAAGATCACTATCTGTTCGACCAATCATACCTTGGTCTCAAAAAGAGAATCTTAAGCTAAGATTATCAGTAAAAGTGTTCACAATTCACTATTGAAATTTGAGCTAGGGCTGGGCGATATACCGGTATCGCGATAAATACCAGTATAGGAATTTATATCGTAAGAAATATCGCCTCAAATAAAAATACCGAAATATCGCCATATCGTCATATATGTAATTATCATAATATATCGTCGAATTTTGGTCAAGATAAAGTCATTTTAACAGTTTTGACACATAACTTAATACTTTTAGATATTTGAAAAAGATGTGTTTTAGCATGCTTTTGAAGATTTGAATGTTTTTGACAGATATTTACTGTTTTTCTTACATTTAAGATTATTTGATAGAACAAAACATGAACATTTTGTTTCAAAAACCAGTAAGAACCCTTCTTAAAAATATCGCGATATATACCCATATCGTGATTTAAATACCCATATCGTGATTTAAATGATGAATATCGTGATACATGTATACACTTTAACCAATATCGCCCAGTCCTAATTTGAGCATTCAAATCAACCTCCAAATATGCTGAATTTTCTCCTTAAATGTTTGGCTTTAAGCATCTTGTTGGATAAAGATAAAAGTCTTTTTATAGAATGCCTTTCCATAATGTAGAAGAATGCCCATGATCAAAATTTCAGTGAGCAATAAGAGAAATTTAGTCCACCATAAATCTTTTTATACATAGTAATTGAATAATCATTCTCAGGATTTAAAGTGAATGTTAATTATCTCCCCTTGAAGAACTTGAACTGCTGACTTTGATATCAAAGCCAAATTTATCCTGGGCCTGTATGCATAAAACTTAACACTGAGTTAAATCCATATTTAACCCTCGATACCCTGGTTTAATCAATGGTAAATTAAACTCAGAGTTTGATTTTAACCCAGAGTTATTTTTTATGCATACGGGCCGAGGGTTAATCTGATTCGATTTGGCCTAAAAACCATTTATCCAGCATCAAATTAACTTTGATTATGGTAATCAGAGCATTTGTTGTAGCAGCTAATCGATATACGTTATACGAGTAAATCAACTCTGGAGCATAATTAATCTTCCGCTTTAGTAATGGCGTCTGAAATGTTTATTACGTTTTGAAAGACATGAATAAATTGTTTAACACTCTTATATTGTATTATTTTGACGTGTCATCTATACACAATATGACAATATTATCATTACGATACATTTCAGTCAGGATGTAGGTATATCCAAAAAAAGCAATAAACTGTCAATAAGGGCATAAAATATTAATATTTATTATTTCTGTTTGGGGTGGGGTGGGGCAGTTAGTAAGCCGCCATCTATGAAAATATTCAATTTACATTTATCCTGTCGACAAATTCTGATTTGTTTTGTGACGTCACATTGATTAAGGTAATCGAATCAGATGATTTAAGTGCGTACAAATGCCTTTTATAGAGAACAGTCTTGCATCAAAATAGAACTGTTACCTTTTAAATATTCTTTCATAACTCCTATACTGTCTCTATCAGGGTCTACTGTTATAAATAATGGTGTTAAATTGGGTAAGGAAGGATCAGCATCTGAAAAATAAAAATGTCTATTTCAAACTTGATACAAAGAAAGAGCATTATTTCAAGGAATTTGTTACAAATCAGTAATAAGGTTCTACATAAATGTGTGCAAATAGATGGCTTATAAAAAAGGACAATTTTTGGGATTGCAACGAGGTTTTCTAAACTTTATATGTGTATCGGGGACACTGATAGCATCAATTTGCTATTCCAATTTCCATTCCGACGTCTGTGGTTCTTGCAATTTCACTAAAACTAAAGCGTTTTATGACATCACTACCAGAGAGCTACAGGACACTACTATTGATATATCGATATATGCAAATCAGTAGGGGTGATGTCATAAAACATGTTTTAGTGGAACCACAGACGTCAGAATGGAAATTGAAATGGTGCAAATTGATGCTATCAGTGTACATGATACACATACAAAGTTTAGAAAACTTCTTTACAATCCTTTTAACATAAAACAAGATTTCAGTTTTAAACAGGTTTCCAATATAAGATGGGGAATATAACTGACTAAATTGATAAATGGAAAAGACTCAAATTTCAGCAATCAGTAACCCCTTACAGAATGAAAATATGACCTCTGGCAGAAGTTACTAGCAGGGCTGTTGATTTATTTTTTTACCAATCGGACATTTTTCAACGTCATGTGAAATCTCAATTTGACAACAGTTCCAATAAATATTTTTCAAGGAGAATATCATTTATATATTGACATGGGAGTTGGCAATAGGCCAGATATGTCCATTACAAGTGCCAGTCCATTTTGAGTCATTCATAATATTGACAATATCAGAATAGCAAAATCAATTTTGAAAAAGTGACTCACTAGTTAGGGCTGGGTATCGATTACCAAATTGAGATCGATTATCGAAGGCATGTTACAGATAAATAATTGATTAATAATCAAAATATTTTAATTGAGAAATCTTCTAATCTTTATATCTTCGTGCACGTTTTTGTACCTGAATGTTTGTTATTTATCAATATCAGGTATCGAAGACAGATGAAATTGAAGTAATGTCCAGAATTTTGTTTGATTATCATGATAAAATGGGTCGTGATTTCTTTGATAAGCGTGTAGCAGATAATTTTAAAAGAAAATTTGACTATGAATTTTAATTGATTATGAAATTTGATAATCGAAATAAAAAATTTGTAGCGTCGATAAGCGATTAATTTAAATTACAAGACCCAGCCCTATCACTAGTATATTTTATTTTTGACCAGATACAAACCTATATTATCTACAACTTCTACTATCTTTTCTAATTCTTCTGGGCAGATATCAGGACAATGGGTGAAACCAAAATAGACCAATATCCATTTGCCATGGAAGTCTTTACTGGTCTTTAATTCTCCATTAAAATCAACTAAAGTCCAGGGACCACCTATAGCAGCTTTACCAGATAACGCCATCACTTCTTGTTTTACCAAAGCTGAAATGGACAACATCAAATGTTAAAGGGCCATTCTGCATTTTTCGAAAACATAAACAAAAGCGTGCCAAATGTTACCTGAAAGTAATTCAATGTATGCTTATTGTATCTCTGTATCTTCTTGATCAAACTGAATTTATTTTTGAAGGGTTAATTAAAAACAGGGAGTACTTATTGTTAATTAAGAAGTTTGACCTAGTTTTGGTGTGTGTCTTAAAAAGTGCTCTATATTTCTAACTGAAACTTTTGGAATAAGATTCATTTCTCTACAATTAGGCGCTTATTTTACTCAAATCCGTTCAGTAGTTTTCTAACAGCATTCAAAAAGCATAACGAACTTAAGAACCTTACGTAAGGTTATTAAATATTTCGGCATGTTTTTAGCATTTAAAAATAAACGGCTGAATTTTTTGGGTTTAAACTTTCAGATACTTTAAGTGGCACATTTCTACAAATTTGAGAAAAAAAAATTTTTGACTTAGAAAAAATTCAGACTGCCCTTTAAACTTACAAATCTGTGTAGTCACTGTAGGGATACTGAGATCCAGTCTTATAAACAAAATTAACTTCATAAGCTATAACCCCCTACTGTATTTTCACTCAAATCTGAAGGTATTTAAAAGCAAGAAATATTTTCCAATTAAACTAATCCAATTTCAGGTAAAACATATAAACAGTCATTCTGCCTACCTAAGTTTTTCCTCTGAGTTTTAACATAATTTATATAGCAAACAAACAAGCCTCCCGCTGCAACAGCTACAAATAATGCCTTCCAAGAGAGCTGAAAAAAACAATGAATAAATATGTTAAAATGAAATGAATGGTGTTAACATACTTTTCCGAATCTGATCGTAGGGCTGGGTCTAATAATTGAAATAATCGATTATCAACGCTACAAATTATTTAATTCGATTATCGATTATCAATTTTATTAATCGATTAAAATTCGTAGTCAAATTTTCATTTAATATTATCTGCTACACACTTATTATCAGAGAAGTCACGACCCATTTTATCATGATAATCATACCAAATTCTGGACCTTACTTCAGTTTCATTTGTCTTCAATACCAGATATTGATAAATAACAAACATTCAGGTACAAAAACGTACACGAAGATATGAAGATTAGAAGATTTCCCAATTAAAATATTTCGATTATTAATCGATTATTGATCAGTAACCTGCCTTCGATAATCGCTCTCAATTTGGTAATTGATACCCAGGCCCAGTTTATTGCCTCATCTAAATGACTCCAAGCAGGTAACACCTTGCTCTCTATCTTTATGGGAATGATGACCTTATCAAGGTCTAAACAATGATAATTAGTAGCCTACACTTTGCTTACCCCTTGCTGTGTAATTTTCTTTGCTCCACCAATGATACCTGGTTCTGATGTTTTTTGATTGTTTTTGTTGGCATCTCTTAAACCTCTTGATAATCTTATTCCTCTTATCTGTGTAACTTTAACTTTATTCTTTAAAATAAAGAAGATAACTGAATTTACAAAAAGAATTGATTTTCACGTTGGACACCTTGACTGAAATATTAGCCTGATTTCTTCACACCTAGCCATAATCTGCTGTGCAAATTTTATATGTTTTGTGTGAATCGAGATAGTGACAATTTGACCAAAATATCTAGAATTTGGCCCTATTAAGTACGGGGCCAAAACCTGGTTTACTAAATGAATGCAATATTGTAAATGAAAGTTTGTTTTGTGCCATAGACGTCATAGATGATAAGAGTCATAGACAGAAAAAAGAGGAAATTTTATACAAAAAATTTGTACGGATGCTAAGAATGGTCTAGAAGCCTAAGCTCTTTGCAATTTTAAAACTGTCTTATGTCTTCATCAATTTGTAAGCAACTTATTGAATCCATGATTCCATTCAATGAATCAATGACATTGTCACAATCATATTGACATGGTGATTGTTTGCATAACTCAATCTGAATCAACGTGACTGTCTGGACTCGCACCGGATCAGGTAGGACCTACTCTCTGACCACAATGAGTTCAGAATCGCATTTTGCCTATTATTTTATTATGAATTGAAAGATTAACTTCAAAATAGTTCTGAGAGTCTTAGATTGTGTTTGGGTTGATGAAAATGACAAATATTGAAAAAATTTTTATTTGGAAATATGATTTTACAGAAGGAAAATTTCTGTCCAAAATGTGGGTTATTTTTGCATGAAATTCCTAGGAGGGAAGTGTATTTATTTCATATTGAAAATTTTAAAAACTTATATTTTCATGGGCCCAAATGTGTTCTAAGACACATGGCATGCAGTTATCAAAAATATTTTGAATATTTGTGATGTGAGAGAAAAAATTCAATTCAGGCCTCAATGCAATGTGGTCAGAGAGTAAGGCCGGCTAAGCCTACACACTCACAGTTGTTTTTGGTAAATTCAAATAAAGACGACAGGACTGGCAAATATATCTGTTGAAAATAGAAATCATTGTGCCGGTTGCCAAATCTGTTAACGTCTAAGAAGACAAATTTCGTCAGTTTCTTCACAACATTGAACAAATGAACATAGCTGAGTGAAGAAGGTCAAGGTTAATAACACATTAGAGTTATCTCCTCTTAGTTTTAGTCCGAAAACTCTTTTTTTTAAAAAATGAAACAAAATTAATCCGAAAATTAACTATTCTGTCGTATTCATGAATAAAACTACTTGTATATAATAAAACCCAAGCTCAAACTATCCTAACCAACTAATCCGAACGGCACCTTAACATAAAACGAAGCTCGAAATCCATGTAAACATTGATAGCAAACGCATAATAAAAACCCGTACAAGAAGGCCTAAGATAAAATCAAAATCACATTCAAACTCAAAGCATTGTAAAACCGAAAGTAGTGGACTCTCCAAAAGAGAAGTGCCATCAGATGTTTCGAAAATAGTATACAAGAGAAACAATCAGATCAATTTATGCATGACCCAATAAATTATCAACAAATGTGCAAGAAACATATTTTTAGAAATTTTCAAAGAGTCGACATCTGGCCAGTAAGTCTTCATAAATCGTACAAGCCCTTCAATAGCGAGTTTTCAATAGCTGGGGAATGAGGCATGTACCTGCACATGAATGAAAACGTTTGTCATAAACTCAAACACTATAATGATTATTGACGATTTCGAGTAGCAATTATAAGTCCACTGACCCTCCAGTCTTAGAATCGGTAGTGTCCTTTTTTATTAACACAGTTTCCAAAAGCAGAGTAAGGTATTATGATAATTCGCCATCTAACTGCAGAACCGTAGTTTTTAACCTATTTTCGATCAAGTTTTGACAGCTTTCTGTGCTTAAACGTGTTTGGCTTTCGAGAAAAAAACCGTTTACCCCCCTACGGCTAACCCTAGCGACATTTCTCTCAAGCCGCGCTGGTGTAGCGGTTAGCGTGCTGGTGTCATACTTAGCGGGGCCCGGGTTCGAGACCCCTCCAAATTTTTTTTTTTCAAATCAAACTCTTTCTTGATCTAATCGGTATTACAAATATTTTTTTTGTGAACAATATACACCTTTGTGCATGTTTCAACTTATCTCCCCTTCGAAGCCGTTCCGGACACTAAAAAAAATGTTTGATGGGTCCTCTAAGCTTCCTATGATAATTTGTCGCCACCATTTTGTATTGAAAAGATGCGCCAGAAAATTCTGATTCGTTTCATATGCGAAAAACCTATTTTCGATCAAGTTTTGACAGTTTTCTGTGCTAAAACGTGTTTGGCTATCGAGAAAAAAAACCTTTACCCCCCTCCGGGATTACGGTTACGGCTAACCCTAGCGCCATTTCTCTCAAGCCGCGGTGGAGTAGCGGTTAGCGTGCTGGAGCCACACTTAGCGGGATCCGGGTTCGAGACCCCTCCAAAAAAAAAAAAAAATTGTTTTTTTTTCTTCAAAAATCAAACGCTTTCTTGATCTAATCGCGCGGTCATATAAATATGTTTTTTTGTAAAACATGGACACCTTTGTGCACTACAGAAAATTGTCTTTGAACAACTTGTCTTCCCTTCGAAGCCGTTCCAGACACTAAAAAATGTTTGATGGTTCCTCTAAGCTTCCTATGCTAATTTTTCGCCATCATTTTGTGTTGAAAAGATAGGCCAGAAAAATCTAATTCGTTT
Organism: Lottia scabra; assembly: GCA_029955415.1. Classification (NCBI taxonomy): domain Eukaryota; kingdom Metazoa; phylum Mollusca; class Gastropoda; family Lottiidae; genus Lottia; species Lottia scabra. The sequence goes on along the minus strand of JARJEI010000011.1, from coordinate 35,542 downwards.
CATATGCAAAAAACCTATTTTCGATCAAGTTTTGACAGTTTTCTATGCTAAAACGTATTTGGCTTTCGAGAAAATATGCGTTTACCGCCCTCTGGGGTGAGAGTTACGGCTAACCCTAGCACCATTTCTCTCAAGCCACGGTGGCGAAGTGGTTAGCGTGCTGGAGCCACACTTAGCGGGGCCCGGGTTCGAGACCCCGCCCAAAAAATTTTTTTTATTTTTTTTTTCTCAAAAATCAAACGTTTTCTTGATTTAATCGGTCGTACAGATATTTTTTTTGCGAACAAGGTGTAAGTGATATACATAAGTACAAACATTCTCTATACCATTAACATCATAGTTTCTGCCATAGATTTACCCAATGTATGCCATACATTTTTTTCTCATGCTTTTAGGTGCTCTATCAATCGATGAAATTCCATTAGTTATTCAATCGGCAAGATTAACCAGACCCCCCACTCCCCATAAGAAGAGTATTATAGGAGTACTATATGTATCAAAATAAATCCACGTTATGTTTTCATATGCAAAGATATTTTGTAAAAAATACAGCTGTATACCTCTCATTATTCCCTTTTTTTTTAGGCCAACCAACCGTGTCATACCAAACAACGACATCAACAATGGGACCCATTGCACCACCACCATACACCTACTCTAATCCCGCCTATCCACCAGGAACTGTACCTCAACCATACCCCGCGTACCCAAACCATGGTGGCTACCCACAACAAGGGTATCCAAACCAGCCACCACAACAAGGGTATCCAAACCAGCCACCACAACAAGGGTACCCAAACCACCCACCTCCACAATACCAACCACCTGCAGACTCCAAAAGCACAAACCCCCCGATGCCTCAACCAGAAGGACAGGGTCCCAGTGCGCCAACAAGTTCCACCTCGACAAGTCCCTTCACACGGAACAAATAGGGTACACAGAAAGTGACACCAACGACTTGAATCTAATTTCAGCTCTCATTCCTAAAATTTCTTTTTATAGTTGATAAGATAAGTTTTGTTATTATGTAGTGAATACATAAAAAAAAATATGTTTTTCCAGAATTCTGAAAACCTACGCTTATTCGTCATTAAAGTGTCTTTATAGCAATCAATTCCTGTAACTTATTTTAAGAAATAGAATATCACTGCACTCCTCATACGAAACTTCTCATCTTTCCTAGCTCCGTATGTGTCGCAGATATAGACACGAACCTAATCACCAGCCATGACGCCAACGATATTCGTTGAACGATAAAGTATGCATCAAATTTAATAGTAAAACGTCTATAGGATATCAATAAGTTTTTAAATACTAAAAATATTCCCAAATTTAACAGTGTGTATTTACTGAAGAAGTTGCAGTACAGAACTCTTTTTAATAGCGGAGGCGTTTTTGAGTTACGAGACTAGAAACCGGAAAGACGATTAAAGACGTTTCGCACCATTATGAGTTGTTTCGAACTCATTAACATTAGTCTGCTTAAATTTTTATTCTTTTTCACTTAGTATGATCAAATAAAATACATTCTCTTCATATGTGTTTGTATAAATTGGTTTGAGTAGTGTGGAATCCATCTTGGGACATTTGGTTTGTTTACATGAAGTCGTTTCGTCTCATTTCTGGTCTCCAAGAGAAAAATTTCTACGCGTGAACTATTTAAAACATGGTTGGTCAATAGGTCAGAGTAATATCTCCGATAGGTAGAATTTCTCTGTTGATCAGAATGTGCACTCATGTGACAATAATGCAAGATGGACGATGAATATAATCAAAACGAGTGCGTATAATACAATATCATTTTAACGTCATTGGTGCTAGTTTACAAATAACGACTACAAAAGTGCAGTGACGGCTTATGAAATTCCATCTTATCGTGTTTTTCTGTGTTTATTGTACTACGAAGTAATATAAATAGCTTAAATTTAACTACTGTATTATGTTTTACTTCCATTAGTCCAATTAATGTGATCTTCCAACGCCATCTACTTTATTTTTCTTTGTGGTTTGGTTTGTTGATAATAAATCTTATTTTTCTACGTAGTCTTTTGTTATAAGCTTTACAAATGTCGCTATGAAATAAAAATAAAAATGATAAGTTCCGTATTCTATGGGCGTTTCAGAATTTAGGCTTGCGCGATCTTGGCACCCACTTTGAAATTTCGTATAATGTTACATACGTATACTTGGTACTGGTGGCCCCCTGACAATTATTTGGCCCCTCCACCCAAAAACTCCTAGAAACGCCACTGAGGGTATCTTGAAAAACACCAGAGACCCAGGATATTATCCTTGGCAGCATAGCCGTAGGGGCTCCCGACTCAAGGAGGGGGGGGGGGGGGTGGGCAGACAGACTTATTGCCCGAATTTTAATGATATTTTTCCCGATTTTAGGGATTTTTTGCCCGCAAACATAAATTTTGAGGGGGCAGCTGCCACCCCTGCCCCCCTGTCTCCTACGGCTATGTTGCCAGTGTGTCTATAGGATATTAACTTTAACAAAACCTAATACCTGTGACCTAGGCCAGTGTTTCTATAGGACATTATCTTTAACAAAACCTAATACCAGTGACCTAGGTCAGTGTTTCTATAGGATATTATCTTTAACAAAACCTAATACCTGTGACCTAGGTCAGTGTCCTATAGGACATTATCTTTAACAAAACCTAATACCTGTGACCTAGGTCAGTGTTTCTATAGGATATTATCTTTAACAAAACCTAATACCTGTGACCTAGGTCAGTGTTCTATAGGACATTATCTTTAACAAAACCTAATACCTGTGACCTAGGTCAGTGTTTCTTTAGGATATTATCTTTAACAAAACCTAAAACCTGTGACCATGTCAGTATTTATATAGGACATTATCTTTAACAAAACCTAATACCTGTAACCTAGGTCAGTGTTTCTATAGGATATTATCTTTAACAAAACCTAATACCTGTGGCCTAGGTCAGTGTTTCTATAGGATATTATCTTTAACAAAACCTAATACCTGTAACCTAGGTCAGTGTTTCTATAGGACATTATCTTTAACAAAACCTAATACCTGTGACCTAGGCCAGTGTTTCTATAGGACATTATCTTTAACAAAACCGTACACCTGTGACCTAGGTCTGTGTTCTATAGGACATTATCTTTAACAAAACCTTATACCTGTGACCTAGGTCAGTGTTCTATAGAACATTATCTTTAACAAAAACTTACACCTGTGACCTAGGCCAGTGTTTCTATAGGACATTATCTTTAACATAACCTAATACCTGTGACCTAGGTCAGTGTTTCTATAGGATATTAACTTTAACAAAACCTAATACCTGTGACCTAGGTCAGTGTTCTATAGAACATTATCTTTAACATTACCTAATACCTGTGACCTAGGTCAGTGTTCTATAGGATATTAACTTTAACAAAACCTAAAACTCGTGACCTAGGTCAGTATTCTATAGAACATTATCTTTAACAAAACGTTATAACTGTGACCTAGGTCAGTGTTCTATAGGACATTATCTTTAACAAAACCTAATACCTGTGACCTAGGCCAGTGTTTCTATAGGACATTATCTTTAACAAAACCTTACACCTGTGACCTAGGTCTGTGTTCTATAGGACATTATCTTTAACAAAACCTTATACCTGTGACCTAGGTCAGTGTTCTATAGAATATCTTTAACAAAAGCTAATACCTGTGACCTAGGTCAGTGTTCTATAGAACATTATCTTTAACAAAACCTTACACCTGTGACCTAGGCCCGTGTTTCTATAGGACATTATCTTTAACATAACCTAATACCTGTGACCTAGGTCAGTGTTTCTATAGGATATTATCTTTAACAAAACCTAATACCTGTGACCTAGGTCAGTGTTCTATAGAACATTATCTTTAACATTACCTAATACCTGTGACCTAGGTCAGTGTTCTATAGGATATTAACTTTAACAAAACCTAAAACCCGTGACCTAGGTCAGTGTTCTATAGAACATTATCTTTAACAAAACCTTATAACTGTGACCTAGGTCAGTGTTCTATAGGACATTATCTTTAACAAAACCTAATACCTGTGACCTAGGCCAGTGTTTCTATAGGACATTATCTTTAACAAAACCTTACACCTGTGACCTAGGTCTGTGTTCTATAGGACATTATCTTTAACAAAACCTTATACCTGTGACCTAGGTCAGTGTTCTATAGAACATCTTTAACAAAACCTAATACCTGTGACCTAGGTCAGTGTTCTATAGAACATTATCTTTAACAAAACCTTACACCTGTGACCTAGGCCAGTGTTTCTATAGGACATTATCTTTAACATAACCTTATACCTGTGACCTAGGCCAGTGTTTCTATAGGACATTATCTTTAACAAAACCTAATACCTGTGACCTAGGTCAGTGTTTCTATAGGATATTAACTTTAACAAAACCTTACACCTGTGACCTAGGTCAGTGTTTCTATAGGATATTAACTTTAACAAAACCTTATACCTGTGACCTAGGTCAGTGTTCTATAGGATATTAACTTTAACAAAACCTTATACCTGTGACCTAGGTCAGTGTTTCTATAGGACATTATCTTTAACAAAACCTAATACCTGTGACCTAGGTCAGTGTTTCTATAGGACATTATCTTTAACAAAACCTTATACCTGTGACCTAGGTCAGTGTTTCTATAGGACATTATCTTTAACAAAACCTTATACCTGTGACCTAGGTCAGTGTTTCTATAGGACATTATCTTTAACAAAACCTTATACCTGTGACCTAGGTCAGTGTTTCTATAGGATATTAACTTTAACAATATCATCTTAATATACCTGTCAGCCTCCTATCGACAAAAAAATGATATCCGAATTCCCATGGAAAGAGTTCTTTTTGTCCATTCAGCATCAGAATAATGCAAATATAGACTTTGAATTTCCACAGATAAAAGTTAGAAAAATATTAGAATTCATTTGAGGCAAATTGCACAACACGGATAATACTGTATGTACTACAGACTACAACAACTTGAAATTATCTCCCTTTGACCACGAGTAAACAAAACAATATACTTGCTTGTTGTGAGGCATCTGTAGTTATTATTAGTTTTAAAAGGTTTTAAAAGGTAGCTTATGCCCTCACTCCACACACGCTACGAATCACGCGAATAGCCACGAATTGATTAATCGTAGGATACGTACCATTTCGCAAAGTTCTCAATAGGTCAGTATTTATTCGTAGTAAGTTCTTTTAATTCTTGTGCTATCGGGAATTCGTCGCAAAAATTTTGAGCTGTGAATTGATCATATTTTGGATTCGTAATCACTTCGGGAAATTCTTAATATTGATCGATATATATTCATAGTCAGTTCTTCCAATTCTTGAGTCATCTGAAATTCGTACACAACATTTTGAGCCCGTCCAAAGTTTGACCACGGACTCCCCGATTCCAAAATCGTAGTTAGTTCTTAACTATTTCGTGGTGCATTCTTGTGCATCTTAATATAATATTAGGCTTATCGGCTAGGTATCCGTCACGAATTCCACGAATAGACACCGAGACAGATACGAAGCAAATAACGTTCTTGAAGTATTTGTAATCGATTCTTTAATATTTTAACGATTGGAACCGAATCGCACGAATATTCTTAGCTCTATCGTACCAGCATTTTCGAAAGTCAACGAATCCTCACGAATTTCCACGAATTAGGATTAGATAATTGATGAAATCAGTGAGTTTCGTCGATGACATTATCAGATGAAAAGTTCCTATTTTTTGGATTTTGGATTTTCTATAAGTTTCACTAAATTTACAGACGTATTTTCAACTTCAAAATCTACGGAGCCCCTTAGGCGCAATTTTCAACACTTTTTATTATTATTTCGTTATAACGAATTAATATTTCGTTTAAACGAAATAATTAATTCGTTTAAACGAAATAATATCATATATTTCGTTATAACGAATTAATATTTCGTTTAAACGAAATATTATTTCGTTATAACGAATTAATTATTTCGTTAAAACGAAATAGTTATTTCGTTTAAACGAATTAATTATTTCGTTTAAACGAAATAATCAATTCGTTAAAACGAAATAACTATTTCGTTTAAACGAAATAATTAATTCGTTTAAACGAAATAATTATAACTAATTCGTTTAAACGAAATAACATAGTGTATTTCGTTTAAACGAAATAACTAATACCTTTAAACGAAATAACAAAGTATATTTCGTTAAAACCAAATAATTATTTCGTTTAAACGAAATAGTTATTTCGTTTAAACGAAATATTAATTCGTTTAAACGAAATAATAATTTATTTCGTTTTAACGAAATAATATTTCGTTTTAATGAAATAATATTTCGTTTTATCGAAATAATTAATTCGTTTAAACGAAATAATTAATTCGTTTAATCGAAATAATTAATTCGTTTAAACGAATTAGTATTTCGTTTAAACGAAATATATGATATTATTTCGTTTAAACGAATTAATTATTTCGTTTAAACGAAATATTATTTCGTTATAACGAAATAATAATAAAAAGTGTTGAAAATTGCGCCTAAGGGGCTCCGTAAAAATCAGATCATTATCACATTTTAAGCTTTGGACATCATTACTGATATGCTTGGGTCAAAAATTTCCACACCAATATTGAACATACCCTTTAAACAATATATTTAAAAATTAACTAAAAAGGGTTGAAAATCTGCGTGACAAAGTGTCTATTACAAACAATAATATTAAAATTACCCCCCTTTGACCTCATGCAAATTCAGTCAAGCTGCTCGTGCTACATGTAGATAAAATGGACGCTGTAGAATGTAGATGATACAAATATTTCATAACAGAATTCTATGTATTGTATTGAACGTTTTAAAGTTAAAGTAAGCCATTTCAAGCATTTCTGAACCGAAGTCAGATTTTGATCTGAAACTGAAAGCATTTCCATTTCCTTTCTATATTATGACATTTTCAGTAATGTTATTTTACAATAGTATAGTCCGAAACTTCTGAAATTTATTCATCTCCGAATTCTGTACAATTCCAGGGGAGGGGAAAGGAGAGGAGAGGAGGGGAGGAGAGGGGAGGAGAGGGGAGGGGGGGGGGGGGTGGGCTTTTGTTGAACATTTTCAAAATCCACCTCTCACTCTCACTCTCACTCTCACCCTCACCCAACACAAAAACTTAATTTTACATGGTTAAAATCGAAATTAATAATTAATTAATCTATTTAAAGCTTCTTTCAGATGAATTGTTTCTTCACATATTTCTGATAAATGGACAGAAAAGTTAGTTTTGAGCACATTTTAGCACAATTTAGTGTGGTCTGTAGTAAACACCACAAATGATTATTATTTGTGGTGTTTACTACAGACCACACTAAATTAAAATTATCCCCCTTTGACCACAAAAAAAGTTGATAATACTACACTCGTTGTTGTAGGTTGTAGGGCACGTGAAGATACATTTGAAATATTTTAGTCTTTCAATCATTCTTTTATTCATTCATTCTTACTTCAATCTTATTTTAAAGGAATACAACATCTTAGAATAAACTAAAAATATAAAATTTCAACTTTGGTCAATAGGAGTTTATATTCATCAGGGGACTTGCATGTTTGCATAACTATACAACAGATTACCTAAATAATCTGATAAATCCAGAAAACTATGTTTATATCCAATAATTGAAAAACCCTTAATCAAATTTATATCATGCTGAAAGAAATACTGTGTATTAGCCTTAATTTTTTAGTAGATTTTTGAAAGATAAGCCATTTATTATTAAAGTTCATTCATTCATTCATCCATCCATTCATTCATTTAAGACGCTTGTCCGATGTCCAATCCTTGCATGATTTTCCACACCTTGCGCGTGCAGCATTCAATGGCGACCGACAGATTTTAATTCTCGGGGAAAAAGACTTTGATGGACTCGCATACATGGCCTGTATGGTGTAGGGGGGATAATGATGGTATGAATGAACTACAAAATCATTTATCTTTCCAAATTAATCAAAGTTTAGTGGATTCGAGGTAAATATGCGAAGGTGCGGAAGTTTTTTTTTGACTCACTCCCAACCATATCTGTCCAAATATCTATCAAAGGCTAGGAATAGAGTCAGCAAGTTTCAAGTTTCGGACTTAAGTTAGCCTTGACAGTAGGATTCTAGGAAGGCTAGTGTCCTGGCAAATATCATCCATTGCACACTGTATGACCTGCAGCCTGAACAGGTGCAAACTTGGAATTGCTTTAAAATCCAAGTGATACGAATTGTGAACAATATTCCCGATGAGCTTTAAATTCCCGTATCTGAGACAGATATGGACGGTTGAAAAATGGTTATTATCATTTTGAATTTGAGGACCGGGTGAGTATATTCTATAGGCATAGTAAATTTCTAGTAATTACATGTATAATCTAATCTTGAAGGAGATTTGAAGTGTTGAACCCACGACACCTATCACCAACATGGCTACCGGCTGAAATTCGACTTTGTTCCCCCATTAATCATAATAGTTATTTTTTGGACAAAAAACATCATAGAAATTGTCAAAGGTCTGTAGGTCAAACGATTATTGGAGCCGAAGTACATACACGTTAGCTAACCAGTAATCTATATTATTGGTTTTTACTACAGACCACACAAAATTGTAATTATCCCCCTTTGACCACGAAAAAACAACATTCTTGATAGCCACTACACTTGTTGTAGGGCACGTGAAGATAAGTTTTGAAACTAGATAGTGTGTATTGAACGTCATTAAATAAAGATTAAAGGTAGGCAATTTGAAATATTTCAGTCATTCATTCATTCTTTTATTCATTATTTTATTTATTCATTCATGCATTGATTCTTTAATTCATTCTTAAGACGCTAATCTTATTTTTAAACCAACCGCAAATGAGCTCTTGTAGTATCATGTCAAGAACGCATTCCATTTTATCTATTTTTAATTTTATTGACTGTGACATGGATGTCGAATACCAAGAGAATTTTACTTATTAAAGAAATACTGTGCATTAGCCTTCAATTTTTCGAAAGGTAAGTCATTTGAAATTATGTTCCGTTTCATTCATTTATACATTCATTCACGCAAGCATGACTCGAGATTTCGACTGTTCATCCCTATTTCCCCTTGTTAGTGGTGAATGACCTGAGCCTCTGTCGTGGAAAAAGCAACTAGTCGCTCGGATGAGACAATACACCGAGGCTGCTTGTGCTACTTGCTCAAAAGGCCTTGAAAGCTGGAACCGAAAGCTGAATTTCCACCATTACACACTGTATGGCGTTCATCCTAAACAGATGCAGAAAAGGAAAGTTCTAGTTCCAAACATTTTAAATGATATACGTTTAATTTCATTATATACTAATGGCGAAAATTGAAAGTTGTCATGGATGTTCGAAGCACAGTTCGTTATAGTTTTGAACAGAATTTATGTTTATTAAAAAGTCTGAATTACAGATTTATGAAAGGTAAGCCATTAAAATAGCAATCAAATTGAGTTTCTCTTTCAATGATCAGCTCCAAGAGGCCGATGTGTATATCTGAAGTTTCGAATCTATCAATATGAACATTTAAGATATGATAATAGATAGAAATAGATGACTGGCGCAAATTCCTGCTATACATACTACATGGATTTACAACATTTTTTTTTACATTAAAACAAAATTAAAAACTCTATTTTTTTATATGCATGTACTTTAATGAAGGTAGTTGGACAAGAAGTTTAGTTTTGATAAAAGTTTGGTTTTGAATGATATTTGGTAAATTGAAGATACGAACAATCGTTTTTCCTTGTGATAGGTAAGCAAATTTAATAAATTTTTGAACCACTATTTTTATTTCAAAACTGTTTGATTATCTATTATTCTATATAACGATATAATAACCTTTGAAATACACTACATTAAGGCGTTCTGTACAAATCTGTACAGTTGTTTTTTAACAGTGTCCGGAAAGCATAACGATTTTGAAAAACCTTAGGTAAGGTTTTTAAATAATTCTGGCGTTTAAAAATTAACAGCTGGATATTTTTAGTTTAAACGACACATATCTCTAACGACAGGCAAATGCCATTCAGTGTACACTAAGTAAACTTTTGCTAGGACTGCGACATTGTCTTTATCTCATTTTTGGAGCTTTTTGCCCTTTTAAAGATTTCGTTTTCGATATTATATTCGACCAACGCTAAAAATATCGGGGAGCTTAACTTTTAGGAAAGGAAAAAAAATGTAACCACAAAATAAAGATAAAAGAAGGAATTTCTGTATTAGGTATATTTCAAGAGATTTTTAGATTTTCGATTAGTTTTAGCACTTCTAAAGACTGTTTATAAAAGTTCAAGACGAAGTCATTCCCGACAGTGCTGCACATAACCACTTAAGACACGTAACAATAATTGTTTAAAGTCCTCCAGTTGCAATAATGTTGAAATAAGCAATGCATATTTTGTCTAGTTATATTGTTCTATTCACTTTAAAAGTCATGGTAAAGAAGACTACATGTAGTTATATGTTCATGGTAAAGAAGACTAGTTATAGTTGATCATGGTATAATGGTAAAGAAGACTAGTTATTTAATGTTCATTGTAAAGAAGAATAGTTATAGATGTTCATGATCAAGAGGTCTAGTTATATCATTGTAAAGAAGACTAGTTATAGATGTTCATTGTAAAGAAGACTAGTTATATCATTGTAAAGAAGACTAGTTATAGATGTTCGTGGTAATGAAGACTAGTTATAGATGTTCATGGTAAAGAAGACAGACTAGTTAAAGATGTTCATGGTAAAGAAGACTAGTTATAAATGTTCATGGTAATGAAGACTAGTTATAGATGTTCATTGTAAAGAAGACTAGTTATAGATGTTCATTGTAAAGAAGACTAGTTATAGATATTCGTGTTAATGAAGACTAGTTACAGATGATCATGATGTAGTTAAACTGTGTAGATGTAAATGATAATGAAGACTAGATGTTCATTGTAAAGAAGACTAGTTATAGATATTCATGATGCAGTTAAACAGTATAGATGTAAATGGTATAATTGTAAAGAAGACTAGTTATAAATGTTCATTGTAAAGAAGACTAGTTATAGATGATCATAATAAAGTTAAACAGTATAGATGTAAATGCTTACCAACAATGGTTAATAAGTTAAGTAAATTAGTTAAGGATAGGAAAGCCTTGTGTCTGAACTCCCAGAACACGATAGATATCTTTTAAACACCGATACTGATCTCTCACGAAGTTAACTAAATCATGGATCATTCTCAGCCTTATATTTATTGAACCTTCAGGATCCACATCTTAAGCGTGATATGTTCAACAAAATAAAACTATGATGTAGTTGATGTGTTCAGAAATCCAGAACATACTTTTTCAGAAAGCCAGATGTCAGCATATATGCGGCATAAGTACACTGTTTTAGTTTAAGATGAGTTACACATATTATTGGTGAATAAGAATAGTTACTATTGGTATAAAAAGACATTGAAAATGAAATTCACATCCTAAAGGTAAGCCATTTATCTTTGAGACTAATGTAATGTTTTGTTAAATGCAGGTGGAAATGGAACAGTGAATGAATATTTTTTCATATAAAATCATTTAATACAAACAACTAATAATAACTTACCACCCCTTGAATATCAGTTTAAAAATATTTGGTGTATCGTTTTTGATTAGAAAATAAGTTGGTATACTTTGTGTAGTTTCATAGTACAATTAATTAGACAAAATTAATTAGACAAACTAATCAAGGCTTCGACTTTCGATCAGTAATATCATTACAAAACACTAGTTTCATTCCATTCCAATTTGACCACGTAATGTCTTGTTAAACGCAAAGTAAGTATAGCTCATCTGTGAATACTATTTCCATTTAGTATTTGTATTGGGGAGGTCGAAAACTCGGACTTCTCGGAATCCTAGGATTATCGAATCCTAGGAATTCGAAGTCCGAGTTTTCGACCTCTCGGTATACGGGAGGTCGAAAACTCGGAAAACACGGAAAAATAAATCCGAGAATTCCGAGTTTTGAATTCCTAGGATTCGATAATCCTAGGATTTCAAGAAGTCCGAGGAAAAATAAATCCGAGAATTCCGAGTTTTCGACCTCCCGTATATCGGGAGGTCGAAAACTCGGACTTTTGAATTCCTAGGATTCGATAATCCTAGGATTTCAAGAAGTCCGAGTTTTCGATATTGCTCTATATGAAAAACGAAAACTCGGAATTGTTTCCTAGGAATTAGAATTACCGAGTTTTCGATATTGCTCTATATGTAAATCGAAAACTCGGAATTATCGAAATCCTAGGAATTAAAATCACCGAGTTTTCGATATTGCTCTAAATAAAAATCGAAAACTCGGACTTCTCGAAATCCAGATGTATTGGGTATTATCCATTTTTTTAAAGGGACAAATCTGTTATACTCGTCCTATACGGTTAATATTTGTGTTTAATATTGACTATTGGTTAAATAAATATGCATCCCACACGTTTTATCTTCCTTCTAACACCTTTTATCCCTATTACATAGAAAATTAGCATGATAAAATCCCCTCATTTGTAGTTTTGTTTCCGATACTAAATTTACAGCTGATAAAGTGACTATCATGCTGAACCTATTGACGGAAAGTCACGTGGCTAGTGGAGCAAGATATGCTCACCACTCCGGAACACAGTCATGATGTCACTCTGAGACTGGGTTTGTCAAATCGGCTGGCCTTTCATAGAGACAACATAGCTAATTATTATTTTTTTCTTGGAACTCGTGTTGTCGGCATCCTACCTTTACCCCAATGCTTTAGCTAAAGAGGTTATTTTTATATATTTTCTATAATGCTCTATACGGAAATCGATAATGTAAGCCAATGCGGGGGCACCTGTCGAATGCTGTTGGCGGACGTTTGTCAGGACAGCCCGCTTCTAGCAAACTCCACGGTCCCGAACTTCTGAGTCAAGACATCCGTTCTACCATGAGATAAATCATAATAATACTTCAGCTTCTGGTATTCCTTAAACCATTCGCTACTCATTTAGCCTCAGCTAACCGTGCTCATGCGTCATCGATGCCTCGATCTTCGGTTTCTCTGTGTGATCTAAGATTGTCGAATTAGGTGCTTAGGTGTATATTCCTTGCCAAGGGACACCAAACCCACTTTCATTAGGGACAGTCTACAGAGCTTGAAGCAAAGATGAAGTGCCTTGAAGCATCCTCTAGCTTTGAAGGCCTCATAATGGTCTTCCTTTTTTAAAGTTGCGTTATCAAACTGACGTGAGTCTAGATGCCAGTAAGCTAGGTCTAACTTTTACGCGTTACAATGGATTATTACTAGTGTAGATTGTGATTAAATATTTCTGTCATCATCTCAGTCTTTATTCTTGAATCTTTCTATACCATTGGTGCTGCACTTGCTGTTCAAGTGTTGTTGTTATGTGTTCATAATCTTCAACGGTTGAACTGAGGTCTGCTTTGCTATTCAGCATATATTACAATAATTCTGAATCTATTCATGGTCAAGGAATTAAACAAATGTGACGGTACTCTGTAAGGCCTATGGGAACTCTCGCAATAATGAAAATAAACGCATTTGCAATGATTTTATGAGGACTTGAGGCTTCAACTTAGGCTATAATAATAATTTATTATGCGTATACACTGTATATACGCGCTCTGCATTTCCGCGTGAAAACCTTCTTCGAGAAAAAAAAAAACAACATGTACTAAACTTTTTTATCCTTTTTTCTTAATCTGCTTTAGATAAAACCCATATATCTAGAATTATGTTATTCGTACATTGAAAACAAAACAACTGAATTAGTGGATTTGTGATCTGTTTTCTGTGTTCAAATTTTGTAAAATGTTTTCGTAGCTTTTAGGGTGGTAGGCTACAATTACAGGGAGCGATATAGGCCTTTGGCTTTAGGACAAAGTCAAAAGTAGTATTTTATGATTGTTTTTTTCAAGCAAAAAGCACAAGTGTCACTGTACAAATTTGATAGACAAGAATAAATGAAAAAAGTATTTGAAGATTGAAACATAAATTGATCAAAACATTATTTGTGGTCATGAGTTCTGGTTTTTAAGAGTTGCTTCCCTTAAAGAAAACACAACAAACTATCATATCAGTAGCCTCACTATTTATCGCGGCTCGATTACAAATATTATAAATCAGTCTCAGTTGAAAAAATTAAAATAGACGTAATAAGCTTAATCAACCTTTGCATATTTAAATCGATATATTCAATTTACAATTATGCCCTATCCAAAAATCAAGAAATTATAGGCCTGAGCTAGTAGGCTAATTGTAGTGAGCCGAGGTGGCTCAGTGGGTTAGTTATTGCCCTTGACTTAGACTTAACAAAATTGCGTCAAAATTTTGTTGTAGACACAATAGAAGCTACAATTTTCAATGGATTTGAATGAAACTTGGTATGAGCATTGTAGTTGATAAGACGGCGGTCAAGTTTGAATATGACATATTTTCCATGAATGTTTTTTGACTTATTGCCCTTGACTTAACATAATTGCGTCAAAATAATGTTGTAGACACAATAGAAGCATCAATTTTCTATGGATTTTATTGAAACTTGGTATGAGCATTGGAATTGATAAGACGGCGGTTAAGTTCGAATTTGACATTTTTTCGATGAACGGTTTGTATTCACCAAAGGATGAATTTTATTGAAAATGAAGTACCGGTAATTTGAAAAATATTTGATACCGGTTATTGCCCTTGTTCTTCTATTTAGCTTGTAAACACAAGGCACAATACTTAACCGATTTTGACGAAACTTGGTGTGAGAGTGTGTGCTAAGATAAGGATGAACGCTATTGATAGTCAGCGAAATGAGAAACATTATAGGTATTGCCCTGATCTCCATAACTTTAACATTTTTTTAAGCAAAGCTGCCAGTGCGCGTATGTTACCTTGCCTAGCAAGCTATCTTATCTTTCAGAAGAGCCCACGTAGCAAATTTTGTTTATTTATAAGATCGTTAATTTCCATTGATCTAACGACAAAATAGAAAAATTAGTAACCTCTTTTTATCAGCTGTAAATTTAGTATCGGAAACAAAACTACAAATGAGGGGATTTTATCATGCTAATTTTCTATGTGATAGGGATAAAAGGTGTTAGAAGGAAGATAAAATGTGTGGGATGCATATTTATTTAACCAATAGTCAATATTAAACACAAATATTAACCGTATAGGACGAGTATAACAAGATTTCGAGAAGTCCGAGTTTTCGATTTTTATTTAGAGCAATATCGAAAACTCGGTGATTTTAATTCCTAGGATTTCGATAATTCCGAGTTTTCGATTTACATATAGAGCAATATCGAAAACTCGGTGATTTTAATTCCTAGGATTTCGATAATTCCGAGTTTTCGATTTACATATAGAGCAATATCGAAAACTCGGTAATTCTAATTCCTAGGAAACAATTCCGAGTTTTCGTTTTTCATATAGAGCAATATCGAAAACTCGGACTTCTTGAAATCCTAGGATTATCGAATCCTAGGAATTCAAAACTCGGAATTCTCGGATTTATTTTTCCGTGTTTTCCGAGTTTTCGACCTCCCGTATACCGAGAGGTCGAAAACTCGGACTTCGAATTCCTAGGATTCGATAATCCTAGGATTCCGAGAAGTCCGAGTTTTCGACCTCCCCATTTGTATTGGAATAAAAGGTATTTTACCTATTGCTATATTCTAAACCATATTCTAATTTTTACAACTCCGACTATGTTCAGAGAAATACACGGTTTGATGCTCATTTTTATGAAAATTAAAATTTCGAACATTCTCCTCGATTATTATCAAATTAATATCAAAATATCAACATTACGTTTTTCATTCGTCGGCATTTTAATCGTTCAGAATTTTAACTTAAACAAATTCGAAAACTATTCAAGACGTTATTATGCCATATTCAATTCATGAATGAAATGCAACCTGAAGTCGCCATGCAGTGTGGAATGAGGAAATTTTGCCCTGGTAGAGGCATGAATCTTAGCCATCGACGAATCTTAAACTTGCACAGTCTGTAGCACACGATTTATTGTACCATTCTTCCAGTAAGTCGTTTTGTTGAGAAATCCGAAGGAAATATTTCGACACTTTCCATGGACGTTTAGGTTAGAAAGTAAGCGTCTGACTAATTGAACCATCGCGGGTCCCTGCAAATTCGTATAAAATGATTTTTAAGATATGATTCTGAAGACATAGTTGACAGTACTTGTATATAGTTAATAATATTCACCTTTGCCAATTGGTAACTTTGGTCTAATTCTTCCAATTTTCTTAAAGACTGTTTTGCCCTATATATCTAAAACCATCTAAATCCGGTAGCCCCTCCCATTAATTTTACAATTGGTTATTACTTGTCTGAATATCCACACAGGAAACAATGCTTATCACTCGTGTTTTATGAAACGAACTTGTTGAGTATCATCATGTTATACATTGTAATAACATTGATCAACAGTGGCATACTGAAGTTTAAAGAGACGATAAATTGAATCCAGTCGCCATTTGACGTTAAAATAGCATTTTATCATTTTTCAGTATTAAGTTCATTCACAATTCTCAAAACTATTTCTATTTGAAGAACTGAACGTTATATTTAAGATAAGAAGACTTTCCGTAATTAACTAATAACTAATTGCCTATTGCCTTTTGCCTATTGCCTATTAAATCTTTGAATCATATCTTTAAATCATATAATTTGTAAATAAACTGTACAAAATCGTAACGTAACAAGACATCAATCAATGGTGTCAAGTATGACCTAGTTTGGTTTGCAAGTCAGTGAACTTATAAAACCGTCATTATTTATCCATTCCGCAGAAAAGCAAAAAAAAAATTTTATTTGAAAAAGTCGATTTTAAAATTTCTCTGACCAAAACGATAGAAATTTATCGATTTTTGGCCAAGTTTTGCGAAAAAACGGCATTTTCTTAAACTGCGATTGCGGGCGAACCGTAAGTCGGAGAGAGTTGCCCTTTGCAGGGTGGATAGGGGACGGGATTCTGCAATTTTCAAGACCAAGCAGAAGGTTTTATCTCATGTAGTTCCTGAGTTACAGGCACTCAAAGTTTGTGTCTTTTTCCAGAAAAATCCGAACATTTTCCAAAGTTTTTGGCCTCTAGTTTTTCCCCAAATTTCAGAAAACAAGTTTTAATCGAATTTCTGACATCTCTCGAACCTCAAAACTTTGATTCCACCAAAAAAAAGCAAAAAAAAAATTTTATTTGAAAAAGTCGATTTTAAAATTTCTCTGACCAAAACGATAGAAATTTATCGATTTTTGGCCAAGTTTTGCGAAAAAACGGCATTTTCTTAAACTGCGATTGCGGGCGAACCGTAAGTCGGAGAGAGTTGCCCTTTGCAGGGTGGATAGGGGACGGGATTCTGCAATTTTCAAGACCAAGCAGAAGGTTTTATCTCATGTAGTTCCTGAGTTACAGGCACTCAAAGTTTGTGTCTTTTTCCAGAAAAATCCGAACATTTTCCAAAGTTTTTGGCCTCTAGTTTTTCCCCAAATTTCAGAAAACAAGTTTTAATCGAATTTCTGACATCTCTCGAACCTCAAAACTTTGATTCCACCAAAAAAAAGCAAAAAAAAAATTTTATTTGAAAAAGTCGATTTTAAAATTTCTCTGACCAAAACGATAGAAATTTATCGATTTTTGGCCAAGTTTTGCGAAAAAACGGCATTTTCTTAAACTGCGATTGCGGGCGAACCGTAAGTCGGAGAGAGTTGCCCTTTGCAGGGTGGATAGGGGACGGGATTCTGCAATTTTCAAGACCAAGCAGAAGGTTTTATCTCATGTAGTTCCTGAGTTACAGGCACTCAAAGTTTGTGTCTTTTTCCAGAAAAATCCGAACATTTTCCAAAGTTTTTGGCCTCTAGTTTTTCCCCAAATTTCAGAAAACAAGTTTTAATCGAATTTCTGACATCTCTCGAACCTCAAAACTTTGATTCCACCAAAAAAAAGCAAAAAAAAAATTTTATTTGAAAAAGTCGATTTTAAAATTTCTCTGACCAAAACGATAGAAATTTATCGATTTTTGGCCAAGTTTTGCGAAAAAACGGCATTTTCTTAAACTGCGATTGCGGGCGAACCGTAAGTCGGAGAGAGTTGCCCTTTGCAGGGTGGATAGGGGACGGGATTCTGCAATTTTCAAGACCAAGCAGAAGGTTTTATCTCATGTAGTTCCTGAGTTACAGGCACTCAAAGTTTGTGTCTTTTTCCAGAAAAATCCGAACATTTTCCAAAGTTTTTGGCCTCTAGTTTTTCCCCAAATTTCAGAAAACAAGTTTTAATCGAATTTCTGACATCTCTCGAACCTCAAAACTTTGATTCCACCAAAAAAAAGCAAAAAAAAAATTTTATTTGAAAAAGTCGATTTTAAAATTTCTCTGACCAAAACGATAGAAATTTATCGATTTTTGGCCAAGTTTTGCGAAAAAACGGCATTTTCTTAAACTGCGATTGCGGGCGAACCGTAAGTCGGAGAGAGTTGCCCTTTGCAGGGTGGATAGGGGACGGGATTCTGCAATTTTCAAGACCAAGCAGAAGGTTTTATCTCATGTAGTTCCTGAGTTACAGGCACTCAAAGTTTGTGTCTTTTTCCAGAAAAATCCGAACATTTTCCAAAGTTTTTGGCCTCTAGTTTTTCCCCAAATTTCAGAAAACAAGTTTTAATCGAATTTCTGACATCTCTCGAACCTCAAAACTTTGATTCCACCAAAAAAAAGCAAAAAAAAAATTTTATTTGAAAAAGTCGATTTTAAAATTTCTCTGACCAAAACGATAGAAATTTATCGATTTTTGGCCAAGTTTTGCGAAAAAACGGCATTTTCTTAAACTGCGATTGCGGGCGAACCGTAAGTCGGAGAGAGTTGCCCTTTGCAGGGTGGATAGGGGACGGGATTCTGCAATTTTCAAGACCAAGCAGAAGGTTTTATCTCATGTAGTTCCTGAGTTACAGGCACTCAAAGTTTGTGTCTTTTTCCAGAAAAATCCGAACATTTTCCAAAGTTTTTGGCCTCTAGTTTTTCCCCAAATTTCAGAAAACAAGTTTTAATCGAATTTCTGACATCTCTCGAACCTCAAAACTTTGATTCCACCAAAAAAAAGCAAAAAAAAAATTTTATTTGAAAAAGTCGATTTTAAAATTTCTCTGACCAAAACGATAGAAATTTATCGATTTTTGGCCAAGTTTTGCGAAAAAACGGCATTTTCTTAAACTGCGATTGCGGGCGAACCGTAAGTCGGAGAGAGTTGCCCTTTGCAGGGTGGATAGGGGACGGGATTCTGCAATTTTCAAGACCAAGCAGAAGGTTTTATCTCATGTAGTTCCTGAGTTACAGGCACTCAAAGTTTGTGTCTTTTTCCAGAAAAATCCGAACATTTTCCAAAGTTTTTGGCCTCTAGTTTTTCCCCAAATTTCAGAAAACAAGTTTTAATCGAATTTCTGACATCTCTCGAACCTCAAAACTTTGATTCCACCAAAAAAAAGCAAAAAAAAAATTTTATTTGAAAAAGTCGATTTTAAAATTTCTCTGACCAAAACGATAGAAATTTATCGATTTTTGGCCAAGTTTTGCGAAAAAACGGCATTTTCTTAAACTGCGATTGCGGGCGAACCGTAAGTCGGAGAGAGTTGCCCTTTGCAGGGTGGATAGGGGACGGGATTCTGCAATTTTCAAGACCAAGCAGAAGGTTTTATCTCATGTAGTTCCTGAGTTACAGGCACTCAAAGTTTGTGTCTTTTTCCAGAAAAATCCGAACATTTTCCAAAGTTTTTGGCCTCTAGTTTTTCCCCAAATTTCAGAAAACAAGTTTTAATCGAATTTCTGACATCTCTCGAACCTCAAAACTTTGATTCCACCAAAAAAAAGCAAAAAAAAAATTTTATTTGAAAAAGTCGATTTTAAAATTTCTCTGACCAAAACGATAGAAATTTATCGATTTTTGGCCAAGTTTTGCGAAAAAACGGCATTTTCTTAAACTGCGATTGCGGGCGAACCGTAAGTCGGAGAGAGTTGCCCTTTGCAGGGTGGATAGGGGACGGGATTCTGCAATTTTCAAGACCAAGCAGAAGGTTTTATCTCATGTAGTTCCTGAGTTACAGGCACTCAAAGTTTGTGTCTTTTTCCAGAAAAATCCGAACATTTTCCAAAGTTTTTGGCCTCTAGTTTTTCCCCAAATTTCAGAAAACAAGTTTTAATCGAATTTCTGACATCTCTCGAACCTCAAAACTTTGATTCCACCAAAAAAAAGCAAAAAAAAAATTTTATTTGAAAAAGTCGATTTTAAAATTTCTCTGACCAAAACGATAGAAATTTATCGATTTTTGGCCAAGTTTTGCGAAAAAAACGGCATTTTCTTAAACTGCGATTGCGGGCGAACCGTAAGTCGGAGAGAGTTGCCCTTTGCAGGGTGGATAGGGGACGGGATTCTGCAATTTTCAAGACCAAGCAGAAGGTTTTATCTCATGTAGTTCCTGAGTTACAGGCACTCAAAGTTTGTGTCTTTTTCCAGAAAAATCCGAACATTTTCCAAAGTTTTTGGCCTCTAGTTTTTCCCCAAATTTCAGAAAACAAGTTTTAATCGAATTTCTGACATCTCTCGAACCTCAAAACTTTGATTCCACCAAAAAAAAGCAAAAAAAAAATTTTATTTGAAAAAGTCGATTTTAAAATTTCTCTGACCAAAACGATAGAAATTTATCGATTTTTGGCCAAGTTTTGCGAAAAAACGGCATTTTCTTAAACTGCGATTGCGGGCGAACCGTAAGTCGGAGAGAGTTGCCCTTTGCAGGGTGGATAGGGGACGGGATTCTGCAATTTTCAAGACCAAGCAGAAGGTTTTATCTCATGTAGTTCCTGAGTTACAGGCACTCAAAGTTTGTGTCTTTTTCCAGAAAAATCCGAACATTTTCCAAAGTTTTTGGCCTCTAGTTTTTCCCCAAATTTCAGAAAACAAGTTTTAATCGAATTTCTGACATCTCTCGAACCTCAAAACTTTGATTCCACCAAAAAAAAGCAAAAAAAAAATTTTATTTGAAAAAGTCGATTTTAAAATTTCTCTGACCAAAACGATAGAAATTTATCGATTTTTGGCCAAGTTTTGCGAAAAAACGGCATTTTCTTAAACTGCGATTGCGGGCGAACCGTAAGTCGGAGAGAGTTGCCCTTTGCAGGGTGGATAGGGGACGGGATTCTGCAATTTTCAAGACCAAGCAGAAGGTTTTATCTCATGTAGTTCCTGAGTTACAGGCACTCAAAGTTTGTGTCTTTTTCCAGAAAAATCCGAACATTTTCCAAAGTTTTTGGCCTCTAGTTTTTCCCCAAATTTCAGAAAACAAGTTTTAATCGAATTTCTGACATCTCTCGAACCTCAAAACTTTGATTCCACCAAAAAAAAGCAAAAAAAAAATTTTATTTGAAAAAGTCGATTTTAAAATTTCTCTGACCAAAACGATAGAAATTTATCGATTTTTGGCCAAGTTTTGCGAAAAAACGGCATTTTCTTAAACTGCGATTGCGGGCGAACCGTAAGTCGGAGAGAGTTGCCCTTTGCAGGGTGGATAGGGGACGGGATTCTGCAATTTTCAAGACCAAGCAGAAGGTTTTATCTCATGTAGTTCCTGAGTTACAGGCACTCAAAGTTTGTGTCTTTTTCCAGAAAAATCCGAACATTTTCCAAAGTTTTTGGCCTCTAGTTTTTCCCCAAATTTCAGAAAACAAGTTTTAATCGAATTTCTGACATCTCTCGAACCTCAAAACTTTGATTCCACCAAAAAAAAGCAAAAAAAAAATTTTATTTGAAAAAGTCGATTTTAAAATTTCTCTGACCAAAACGATAGAAATTTATCGATTTTTGGCCAAGTTTTGCGAAAAAACGGCATTTTCTTAAACTGCGATTGCGGGCGAACCGTAAGTCGGAGAGAGTTGCCCTTTGCAGGGTGGATAGGGGACGGGATTCTGCAATTTTCAAGACCAAGCAGAAGGTTTTATCTCATGTAGTTCCTGAGTTACAGGCACTCAAAGTTTGTGTCTTTTTCCAGAAAAATCCGAACATTTTCCAAAGTTTTTGGCCTCTAGTTTTTCCCCAAATTTCAGAAAACAAGTTTTAATCGAATTTCTGACATCTCTCGAACCTCAAAACTTTGATTCCACCAAAAAAAAGCAAAAAAAAAATTTTATTTGAAAAAGTCGATTTTAAAATTTCTCTGACCAAAACGATAGAAATTTATCGATTTTTGGCCAAGTTTTGCGAAAAAACGGCATTTTCTTAAACTGCGATTGCGGGCGAACCGTAAGTCGGAGAGAGTTGCCCTTTGCAGGGTGGATAGGGGACGGGATTCTGCAATTTTCAAGACCAAGCAGAAGGTTTTATCTCATGTAGTTCCTGAGTTACAGGCACTCAAAGTTTGTGTCTTTTTCCAGAAAAATCCGAACATTTTCCAAAGTTTTTGGCCTCTAGTTTTTCCCCAAATTTCAGAAAACAAGTTTTAATCGAATTTCTGACATCTCTCGAACCTCAAAACTTTGATTCCACCAAAAAAAAGCAAAAAAAAAATTTTATTTGAAAAAGTCGATTTTAAAATTTCTCTGACCAAAACGATAGAAATTTATCGATTTTTGGCCAAGTTTTGCGAAAAAACGGCATTTTCTTAAACTGCGATTGCGGGCGAACCGTAAGTCGGAGAGAGTTGCCCTTTGCAGGGTGGATAGGGGACGGGATTCTGCAATTTTCAAGACCAAGCAGAAGGTTTTATCTCATGTAGTTCCTGAGTTACAGGCACTCAAAGTTTGTGTCTTTTTCCAGAAAAATCCGAACATTTTCCAAAGTTTTTGGCCTCTAGTTTTTCCCCAAATTTCAGAAAACAAGTTTTAATCGAATTTCTGACATCTCTCGAACCTCAAAACTTTGATTCCACCAAAAAAAAGCAAAAAAAAAATTTTATTTGAAAAAGTCGATTTTAAAATTTCTCTGACCAAAACGATAGAAATTTATCGATTTTTGGCCAAGTTTTGCGAAAAAACGGCATTTTCTTAAACTGCGATTGCGGGCGAACCGTAAGTCGGAGAGAGTTGCCCTTTGCAGGGTGGATAGGGGACGGGATTCTGCAATTTTCAAGACCAAGCAGAAGGTTTTATCTCATGTAGTTCCTGAGTTACAGGCACTCAAAGTTTGTGTCTTTTTCCAGAAAAATCCGAACATTTTCCAAAGTTTTTGGCCTCTAGTTTTTCCCCAAATTTCAGAAAACAAGTTTTAATCGAATTTCTGACATCTCTCGAACCTCAAAACTTTGATTCCACCAAAAAAAAGCAAAAAAAAAATTTTATTTGAAAAAGTCGATTTTAAAATTTCTCTGACCAAAACGATAGAAATTTATCGATTTTTGGCCAAGTTTTGCGAAAAAACGGCATTTTCTTAAACTGCGATTGCGGGCGAACCGTAAGTCGGAGAGAGTTGCCCTTTGCAGGGTGGATAGGGGACGGGATTCTGCAATTTTCAAGACCAAGCAGAAGGTTTTATCTCATGTAGTTCCTGAGTTACAGGCACTCAAAGTTTGTGTCTTTTTCCAGAAAAATCCGAACATTTTCCAAAGTTTTTGGCCTCTAGTTTTTCCCCAAATTTCAGAAAACAAGTTTTAATCGAATTTCTGACATCTCTCGAACCTCAAAACTTTGATTCCACCAAAAAAAAGCAAAAAAAAAATTTTATTTGAAAAAGTCGATTTTAAAATTTCTCTGACCAAAACGATAGAAATTTATCGATTTTTGGCCAAGTTTTGCGAAAAAACGGCATTTTCTTAAACTGCGATTGCGGGCGAACCGTAAGTCGGAGAGAGTTGCCCTTTGCAGGGTGGATAGGGGACGGGATTCTGCAATTTTCAAGACCAAGCAGAAGGTTTTATCTCATGTAGTTCCTGAGTTACAGGCACTCAAAGTTTGTGTCTTTTTCCAGAAAAATCCGAACATTTTCCAAAGTTTTTGGCCTCTAGTTTTTCCCCAAATTTCAGAAAACAAGTTTTAATCGAATTTCTGACATCTCTCGAACCTCAAAACTTTGATTCCACCAAAAAAAAGCAAAAAAAAAATTTTATTTGAAAAAGTCGATTTTAAAATTTCTCTGACCAAAACGATAGAAATTTATCGATTTTTGGCCAAGTTTTGCGAAAAAACGGCATTTTCTTAAACTGCGATTGCGGGCGAACCGTAAGTCGGAGAGAGTTGCCCTTTGCAGGGTGGATAGGGGACGGGATTCTGCAATTTTCAAGACCAAGCAGAAGGTTTTATCTCATGTAGTTCCTGAGTTACAGGCACTCAAAGTTTGTGTCTTTTTCCAGAAAAATCCGAACATTTTCCAAAGTTTTTGGCCTCTAGTTTTTCCCCAAATTTCAGAAAACAAGTTTTAATCGAATTTCTGACATCTCTCGAACCTCAAAACTTTGATTCCACCAAAAAAAAGCAAAAAAAAAATTTTATTTGAAAAAGTCGATTTTAAAATTTCTCTGACCAAAACGATAGAAATTTATCGATTTTTGGCCAAGTTTTGCGAAAAAACGGCATTTTCTTAAACTGCGATTGCGGGCGAACCGTAAGTCGGAGAGAGTTGCCCTTTGCAGGGTGGATAGGGGACGGGATTCTGCAATTTTCAAGACCAAGCAGAAGGTTTTATCTCATGTAGTTCCTGAGTTACAGGCACTCAAAGTTTGTGTCTTTTTCCAGAAAAATCCGAACATTTTCCAAAGTTTTTGGCCTCTAGTTTTTCCCCAAATTTCAGAAAACAAGTTTTAATCGAATTTCTGACATCTCTCGAACCTCAAAACTTTGATTCCACCAAAAAAAAGCAAAAAAAAAATTTTATTTGAAAAAGTCGATTTTAAAATTTCTCTGACCAAAACGATAGAAATTTATCGATTTTTGGCCAAGTTTTGCGAAAAAACGGCATTTTCTTAAACTGCGATTGCGGGCGAACCGTAAGTCGGAGAGAGTTGCCCTTTGCAGGGTGGATAGGGGACGGGATTCTGCAATTTTCAAGACCAAGCAGAAGGTTTTATCTCATGTAGTTCCTGAGTTACAGGCACTCAAAGTTTGTGTCTTTTTCCAGAAAAATCCGAACATTTTCCAAAGTTTTTGGCCTCTAGTTTTTCCCCAAATTTCAGAAAACAAGTTTTAATCGAATTTCTGACATCTCTCGAACCTCAAAACTTTGATTCCACCAAAAAAAAGCAAAAAAAAAATTTTATTTGAAAAAGTCGATTTTAAAATTTCTCTGACCAAAACGATAGAAATTTATCGATTTTTGGCCAAGTTTTGCGAAAAAACGGCATTTTCTTAAACTGCGATTGCGGGCGAACCGTAAGTCGGAGAGAGTTGCCCTTTGCAGGGTGGATAGGGGACGGGATTCTGCAATTTTCAAGACCAAGCAGAAGGTTTTATCTCATGTAGTTCCTGAGTTACAGGCACTCAAAGTTTGTGTCTTTTTCCAGAAAAATCCGAACATTTTCCAAAGTTTTTGGCCTCTAGTTTTTCCCCAAATTTCAGAAAACAAGTTTTAATCGAATTTCTGACATCTCTCGAACCTCAAAACTTTGATTCCACCAAAAAAAAGCAAAAAAAAAATTTTATTTGAAAAAGTCGATTTTAAAATTTCTCTGACCAAAACGATAGAAATTTATCGATTTTTGGCCAAGTTTTGCGAAAAAACGGCATTTTCTTAAACTGCGATTGCGGGCGAACCGTAAGTCGGAGAGAGTTGCCCTTTGCAGGGTGGATAGGGGACGGGATTCTGCAATTTTCAAGACCAAGCAGAAGGTTTTATCTCATGTAGTTCCTGAGTTACAGGCACTCAAAGTTTGTGTCTTTTTCCAGAAAAATCCGAACATTTTCCAAAGTTTTTGGCCTCTAGTTTTTCCCCAAATTTCAGAAAACAAGTTTTAATCGAATTTCTGACATCTCTCGAACCTCAAAACTTTGATTCCACCAAAAAAAAGCAAAAAAAAAATTTTATTTGAAAAAGTCGATTTTAAAATTTCTCTGACCAAAACGATAGAAATTTATCGATTTTTGGCCAAGTTTTGCGAAAAAACGGCATTTTCTTAAACTGCGATTGCGGGCGAACCGTAAGTCGGAGAGAGTTGCCCTTTGCAGGGTGGATAGGGGACGGGATTCTGCAATTTTCAAGACCAAGCAGAAGGTTTTATCTCATGTAGTTCCTGAGTTACAGGCACTCAAAGTTTGTGTCTTTTTCCAGAAAAATCCGAACATTTTCCAAAGTTTTTGGCCTCTAGTTTTTCCCCAAATTTCAGAAAACAAGTTTTAATCGAATTTCTGACATCTCTCGAACCTCAAAACTTTGATTCCACCAAAAAAAAGCAAAAAAAAAATTTTATTTGAAAAAGTCGATTTTAAAATTTCTCTGACCAAAACGATAGAAATTTATCGATTTTTGGCCAAGTTTTGCGAAAAAACGGCATTTTCTTAAACTGCGATTGCGGGCGAACCGTAAGTCGGAGAGAGTTGCCCTTTGCAGGGTGGATAGGGGACGGGATTCTGCAATTTTCAAGACCAAGCAGAAGGTTTTATCTCATGTAGTTCCTGAGTTACAGGCACTCAAAGTTTGTGTCTTTTTCCAGAAAAATCCGAACATTTTCCAAAGTTTTTGGCCTCTAGTTTTTCCCCAAATTTCAGAAAACAAGTTTTAATCGAATTTCTGACATCTCTCGAACCTCAAAACTTTGATTCCACCAAAAAAAAGCAAAAAAAAAATTTTATTTGAAAAAGTCGATTTTAAAATTTCTCTGACCAAAACGATAGAAATTTATCGATTTTTGGCCAAGTTTTGCGAAAAAACGGCATTTTCTTAAACTGCGATTGCGGGCGAACCGTAAGTCGGAGAGAGTTGCCCTTTGCAGGGTGGATAGGGGACGGGATTCTGCAATTTTCAAGACCAAGCAGAAGGTTTTATCTCATGTAGTTCCTGAGTTACAGGCACTCAAAGTTTGTGTCTTTTTCCAGAAAAATCCGAACATTTTCCAAAGTTTTTGGCCTCTAGTTTTTCCCCAAATTTCAGAAAACAAGTTTTAATCGAATTTCTGACATCTCTCGAACCTCAAAACTTTGATTCCACCAAAAAAAAGCAAAAAAAAAATTTTATTTGAAAAAGTCGATTTTAAAATTTCTCTGACCAAAACGATAGAAATTTATCGATTTTTGGCCAAGTTTTGCGAAAAAACGGCATTTTCTTAAACTGCGATTGCGGGCGAACCGTAAGTCGGAGAGAGTTGCCCTTTGCAGGGTGGATAGGGGACGGGATTCTGCAATTTTCAAGACCAAGCAGAAGGTTTTATCTCATGTAGTTCCTGAGTTACAGGCACTCAAAGTTTGTGTCTTTTTCCAGAAAAATCCGAACATTTTCCAAAGTTTTTGGCCTCTAGTTTTTCCCCAAATTTCAGAAAACAAGTTTTAATCGAATTTCTGACATCTCTCGAACCTCAAAACTTTGATTCCACCAAAAAAAAGCAAAAAAAAAATTTTATTTGAAAAAGTCGATTTTAAAATTTCTCTGACCAAAACGATAGAAATTTATCGATTTTTGGCCAAGTTTTGCGAAAAAACGGCATTTTCTTAAACTGCGATTGCGGGCGAACCGTAAGTCGGAGAGAGTTGCCCTTTGCAGGGTGGATAGGGGACGGGATTCTGCAATTTTCAAGACCAAGCAGAAGGTTTTATCTCATGTAGTTCCTGAGTTACAGGCACTCAAAGTTTGTGTCTTTTTCCAGAAAAATCCGAACATTTTCCAAAGTTTTTGGCCTCTAGTTTTTCCCCAAATTTCAGAAAACAAGTTTTAATCGAATTTCTGACATCTCTCGAACCTCAAAACTTTGATTCCACCAAAAAAAAGCAAAAAAAAAATTTTATTTGAAAAAGTCGATTTTAAAATTTCTCTGACCAAAACGATAGAAATTTATCGATTTTTGGCCAAGTTTTGCGAAAAAACGGCATTTTCTTAAACTGCGATTGCGGGCGAACCGTAAGTCGGAGAGAGTTGCCCTTTGCAGGGTGGATAGGGGACGGGATTCTGCAATTTTCAAGACCAAGCAGAAGGTTTTATCTCATGTAGTTCCTGAGTTACAGGCACTCAAAGTTTGTGTCTTTTTCCAGAAAAATCCGAACATTTTCCAAAGTTTTTGGCCTCTAGTTTTTCCCCAAATTTCAGAAAACAAGTTTTAATCGAATTTCTGACATCTCTCGAACCTCAAAACTTTGATTCCACCAAAAAAAAGCAAAAAAAAAATTTTATTTGAAAAAGTCGATTTTAAAATTTCTCTGACCAAAACGATAGAAATTTATCGATTTTTGGCCAAGTTTTGCGAAAAAACGGCATTTTCTTAAACTGCGATTGCGGGCGAACCGTAAGTCGGAGAGAGTTGCCCTTTGCAGGGTGGATAGGGGACGGGATTCTGCAATTTTCAAGACCAAGCAGAAGGTTTTATCTCATGTAGTTCCTGAGTTACAGGCACTCAAAGTTTGTGTCTTTTTCCAGAAAAATCCGAACATTTTCCAAAGTTTTTGGCCTCTAGTTTTTCCCCAAATTTCAGAAAACAAGTTTTAATCGAATTTCTGACATCTCTCGAACCTCAAAACTTTGATTCCACCAA
Source organism: Lottia scabra (assembly GCA_029955415.1). Lineage (NCBI taxonomy): Eukaryota > Metazoa > Mollusca > Gastropoda > Lottiidae > Lottia > Lottia scabra. Next base: position 6,848 of record JARJEI010000011.1, on the reverse strand, counting down.
AAAAAAGCAAAAAAAAAATTTTATTTGAAAAAGTCGATTTTAAAATTTCTCTGACCAAAACGATAGAAATTTATCGATTTTTGGCCAAGTTTTGCGAAAAAACGGCATTTTCTTAAACTGCGATTGCGGGCGAACCGTAAGTCGGAGAGAGTTGCCCTTTGCAGGGTGGATAGGGGACGGGATTCTGCAATTTTCAAGACCAAGCAGAAGGTTTTATCTCATGTAGTTCCTGAGTTACAGGCACTCAAAGTTTGTGTCTTTTTCCAGAAAAATCCGAACATTTTCCAAAGTTTTTGGCCTCTAGTTTTTCCCCAAATTTCAGAAAACAAGTTTTAATCGAATTTCTGACATCTCTCGAACCTCAAAACTTTGATTCCACCAAAAAAAAGCAAAAAAAAAATTTTATTTGAAAAAGTCGATTTTAAAATTTCTCTGACCAAAACGATAGAAATTTATCGATTTTTGGCCAAGTTTTGCGAAAAAACGGCATTTTCTTAAACTGCGATTGCGGGCGAACCGTAAGTCGGAGAGAGTTGCCCTTTGCAGGGTGGATAGGGGACGGGATTCTGCAATTTTCAAGACCAAGCAGAAGGTTTTATCTCATGTAGTTCCTGAGTTACAGGCACTCAAAGTTTGTGTCTTTTTCCAGAAAAATCCGAACATTTTCCAAAGTTTTTGGCCTCTAGTTTTTCCCCAAATTTCAGAAAACAAGTTTTAATCGAATTTCTGACATCTCTCGAACCTCAAAACTTTGATTCCACCAAAAAAAAGCAAAAAAAAAATTTTATTTGAAAAAGTCGATTTTAAAATTTCTCTGACCAAAACGATAGAAATTTATCGATTTTTGGCCAAGTTTTGCGAAAAAACGGCATTTTCTTAAACTGCGATTGCGGGCGAACCGTAAGTCGGAGAGAGTTGCCCTTTGCAGGGTGGATAGGGGACGGGATTCTGCAATTTTCAAGACCAAGCAGAAGGTTTTATCTCATGTAGTTCCTGAGTTACAGGCACTCAAAGTTTGTGTCTTTTTCCAGAAAAATCCGAACATTTTCCAAAGTTTTTGGCCTCTAGTTTTTCCCCAAATTTCAGAAAACAAGTTTTAATCGAATTTCTGACATCTCTCGAACCTCAAAACTTTGATTCCACCAAAAAAAAGCAAAAAAAAAATTTTATTTGAAAAAGTCGATTTTAAAATTTCTCTGACCAAAACGATAGAAATTTATCGATTTTTGGCCAAGTTTTGCGAAAAAACGGCATTTTCTTAAACTGCGATTGCGGGCGAACCGTAAGTCGGAGAGAGTTGCCCTTTGCAGGGTGGATAGGGGACGGGATTCTGCAATTTTCAAGACCAAGCAGAAGGTTTTATCTCATGTAGTTCCTGAGTTACAGGCACTCAAAGTTTGTGTCTTTTTCCAGAAAAATCCGAACATTTTCCAAAGTTTTTGGCCTCTAGTTTTTCCCCAAATTTCAGAAAACAAGTTTTAATCGAATTTCTGACATCTCTCGAACCTCAAAACTTTGATTCCACCAAAAAAAAGCAAAAAAAAAATTTTATTTGAAAAAGTCGATTTTAAAATTTCTCTGACCAAAACGATAGAAATTTATCGATTTTTGGCCAAGTTTTGCGAAAAAACGGCATTTTCTTAAACTGCGATTGCGGGCGAACCGTAAGTCGGAGAGAGTTGCCCTTTGCAGGGTGGATAGGGGACGGGATTCTGCAATTTTCAAGACCAAGCAGAAGGTTTTATCTCATGTAGTTCCTGAGTTACAGGCACTCAAAGTTTGTGTCTTTTTCCAGAAAAATCCGAACATTTTCCAAAGTTTTTGGCCTCTAGTTTTTCCCCAAATTTCAGAAAACAAGTTTTAATCGAATTTCTGACATCTCTCGAACCTCAAAACTTTGATTCCACCAAAAAAAAGCAAAAAAAAAATTTTATTTGAAAAAGTCGATTTTAAAATTTCTCTGACCAAAACGATAGAAATTTATCGATTTTTGGCCAAGTTTTGCGAAAAAACGGCATTTTCTTAAACTGCGATTGCGGGCGAACCGTAAGTCGGAGAGAGTTGCCCTTTGCAGGGTGGATAGGGGACGGGATTCTGCAATTTTCAAGACCAAGCAGAAGGTTTTATCTCATGTAGTTCCTGAGTTACAGGCACTCAAAGTTTGTGTCTTTTTCCAGAAAAATCCGAACATTTTCCAAAGTTTTTGGCCTCTAGTTTTTCCCCAAATTTCAGAAAACAAGTTTTAATCGAATTTCTGACATCTCTCGAACCTCAAAACTTTGATTCCACCAAAAAAAAGCAAAAAAAAAATTTTATTTGAAAAAGTCGATTTTAAAATTTCTCTGACCAAAACGATAGAAATTTATCGATTTTTGGCCAAGTTTTGCGAAAAAACGGCATTTTCTTAAACTGCGATTGCGGGCGAACCGTAAGTCGGAGAGAGTTGCCCTTTGCAGGGTGGATAGGGGACGGGATTCTGCAATTTTCAAGACCAAGCAGAAGGTTTTATCTCATGTAGTTCCTGAGTTACAGGCACTCAAAGTTTGTGTCTTTTTCCAGAAAAATCCGAACATTTTCCAAAGTTTTTGGCCTCTAGTTTTTCCCCAAATTTCAGAAAACAAGTTTTAATCGAATTTCTGACATCTCTCGAACCTCAAAACTTTGATTCCACCAAAAAAAAGCAAAAAAAAAATTTTATTTGAAAAAGTCGATTTTAAAATTTCTCTGACCAAAACGATAGAAATTTATCGATTTTTGGCCAAGTTTTGCGAAAAAACGGCATTTTCTTAAACTGCGATTGCGGGCGAACCGTAAGTCGGAGAGAGTTGCCCTTTGCAGGGTGGATAGGGGACGGGATTCTGCAATTTTCAAGACCAAGCAGAAGGTTTTATCTCATGTAGTTCCTGAGTTACAGGCACTCAAAGTTTGTGTCTTTTTCCAGAAAAATCCGAACATTTTCCAAAGTTTTTTGGCCTCTAGTTTTTCCCCAAATTTCAGAAAACAAGTTTTAATCGAATTTCTGACATCTCTCGAACCTCAAAACTTTGATTCCACCAAAAAAAAGCAAAAAAAAAATTTTATTTGAAAAAGTCGATTTAAAATTCTCTGACCAAAACGATAGAAATTTATCGATTTTTGGCCAAGTTTGCGAAAAAACGGCATTTTCTTAAACTGCGATTGCGGGCGAACCGTAAGTCGGAGAGAGTTGCCCTTTGCAGGGTGGATAGGGGACGGGATTCTGCAATTTTCAAGACCAAGCAGAAGGTTTTATCTCATGTAGTTCCTGAGTTACAGGCACTCAAAGTTTGTGTCTTTTTCCAGAAAAATCCGAACATTTTCCAAAGTTTTTGGCCTCTAGTTTTTCCCCAAATTTCAGAAAACAAGTTTTAATCGAATTTCTGACATCTCTCGAACCTCAAAACTTTGATTCCACCAAAAAAAAAGCAAAAAAAAAATTTTATTTGAAAAAGTCGATTTTAAAATTTCTCTGACCAAAACGATAGAAATTTATCGATTTTTGGCCAAGTTTTGCGAAAAAACGGCATTTTCTTAAACTGCGATTGCGGGCGAACCGTAAGTCGGAGAGAGTTGCCCTTTGCAGGGTGGATAGGGGACGGGATTCTGCAATTTTCAAGACCAAGCAGAAGGTTTTATCTCATGTAGTTCCTGAGTTACAGGCACTCAAAGTTTGTGTCTTTTTCCAGAAAAATCCGAACATTTTCCAAAGTTTTTGGCCTCTAGTTTTTCCCCAAATTTCAGAAAACAAGTTTTAATCGAATTTCTGACATCTCTCGAACCTCAAAACTTTGATTCCACCAAAAAAAAGCAAAAAAAAATTTTATTTGAAAAAGTCGATTTTAAAATTTCTCTGACCAAAACGATAGAAATTTATCGATTTTTGGCCAAGTTTTGCGAAAAAACGGCATTTTCTTAAACTGCGATTGCGGGCGAACCGTAAGTCGGAGAGAGTTGCCCTTTGCAGGGTGGATAGGGGACGGGATTCTGCAATTTTCAAGACCAAGCAGAAGGTTTTATCTCATGTAGTTCCTGAGTTACAGGCACTCAAAGTTTGTGTCTTTTTTCCAGAAAAATCCGAACATTTTCCAAAGTTTTTGGCCTCTAGTTTTTCCCCAAATTTCAGAAAACAAGTTTTAATCGAATTTCTGACATCTCTCGAACCTCAAAACTTTGATTCCACCAAAAAAAAGCAAAAAAAAATTTTATTTGAAAAAGTCGATTTTAAAATTTCTCTGACCAAAACGATAGAAATTTATCGATTTTTGGCCAAGTTTTGCGAAAAAACGGCATTTTCTTAAACTGCGATTGCGGGCGAACCGTAAGTCGGAGAGAGTTGCCCTTTGCAGGGTGGATAGGGGACGGGATTCTGCAATTTTCAAGACCAAGCAGAAGGTTTTATCTCATGTAGTTCCTGAGTTACAGGCACTCAAAGTTTGTGTCTTTTTCCAGAAAAATCCGAACATTTTCCAAAGTTTTTGGCCTCTAGTTTTTCCCCCAAATTTCAGAAAACAAGTTTTAATCGAATTTCTGACATCTCTCGAACCTCAAAACTTTGATTCCACCAAAAAAAAGCAAAAAAAAAATTTTATTTGAAAAAGTCGATTTTAAAATTTCTCTGACCAAAACGATAGAAATTTATCGATTTTTGGCCAAGTTTTGCGAAAAAACGGCATTTTCTTAAACTGCGATTGCGGGCGAACCGTAAGTCGGAGAGAGTTGCCCTTTGCAGGGTGGATAGGGGACGGGATTCTGCAATTTCAAGACCAAGCAGAAGGTTTTATCTCATGTAGTTCCTGAGTTACAGGCACTCAAAGTTTGTGTCTTTTTCCAGAAAAATCCGAACATTTTCCAAAGTTTTTGGCCTCTAGTTTTTCCCCAAATTTCAGAAAACAAGTTTTAATCGAATTTCTGACATCTCTCGAACCTCAAAACTTTGATTCCACCAAAAAAAGCAAAAAAAAAATTTTATTTGAAAAAGTCGATTTTAAAATTTCTCTGACCAAAACGATAGAAATTTATCGATTTTTGGCCAAGTTTTGCGAAAAAACGGCATTTTCTTAAACTGCGATTGCGGGCGAACCGTAAGTCGGAGAGAGTTGCCCTTTGCAGGGTGGATAGGGGACGGGATTCTGCAATTTTCAAGACCAAGCAGAAGGTTTTATCTCATGTAGTTCCTGAGTTACAGGCACTCAAAGTTTGTGTCTTTTTCCAGAAAAATCCGAACATTTTCCAAAGTTTTTGGCCTCTAGTTTTTCCCCAAATTTCAGAAAACAAGTTTTAATCGAATTTCTGACATCTCTCGAACCTCAAAACTTTGATTCCACCAAAAAAAAGCAAAAAAAAAATTTTATTTGAAAAAGTCGATTTTAAAATTTCTCTGACCAAAACGATAGAAATTTATCGATTTTTGGCCAAGTTTTGCGAAAAAACGGCATTTTCTTAAACTGCGATTGCGGGCGAACCGTAAGTCGGAGAGAGTTGCCCTTTGCAGGGTGGATAGGGGACGGGATTCTGCAATTTTCAAGACCAAGCAGAAGGTTTTATCTCATGTAGTTCCTGAGTTACAGGCACTCAAAGTTTGTGTCTTTTTCCAGAAAAATCCGAACATTTTCCAAAGTTTTTGGCCTCTAGTTTTCCCCAAATTTCAGAAAACAAGTTTTAATCGAATTTCTGACATCTCTCGAACCTCAAAACTTTGATTCCACCAAAAAAAAAGCAAAAAAAAAATTTTATTTGAAAAAGTCGATTTTAAAATTTCTCTGACCAAAACGATAGAAATTTATCGATTTTTGGCCAAGTTTTGCGAAAAAAACGGCATTTTCTTAAACTGCGATTGCGGGCGAAACCGTAAGTCGGAGAGAGTTGCCCTTTGCAGGGTGGATAGGGGACGGGATTCTGCAATTTTCAAGACCAAGCAGAAGGTTTTATCTCATGTAGTTCCTGAGTTACAGGCACTCAAAGTTTGTGTCTTTTTCCAGAAAAATCCGAACATTTTCCAAAGTTTTTGGCCTCTAGTTTTTCCCCAAATTTCAGAAAACAAGTTTTAATCGAATTTCTGACATCTCTCGAACCTCAAAACTTTGATTCCACCAAAAAAAAGCAAAAAAAAAAATTTTATTTGAAAAAGTCGATTTTTAAAATTTCTCTGACCAAAACGATAGAAATTTATCGATTTTTGGCCAAGTTTTGCGAAAAAACGGCATTTTCTTAAACTGCGATTGCGGGCGAACCGTAAGTCGGAGAGAGTTGCCCTTTGCAGGGTGGATAGGGGACGGGATTCTGCAATTTTCAAGACCAAGCAGAAGGTTTTATCTCATGTAGTTCCTGAGTTACAGGCACTCAAAGTTTGTGTCTTTTTCCAGAAAAATCCGAACATTTTCCAAAGTTTTTGGCCTCTAGTTTTTCCCCAAATTTCAGAAAACAAGTTTTAATCGAATTTCTGACATCTCTCGAACCTCAAAACTTTGATTCCACCAAAAAAAAGCAAAAAAAAAATTTTATTTGAAAAAGTCGATTTTAAAATTTCTCTGACCAAAACGATAGAAATTTATCGATTTTTGGCCAAGTTTTGCGAAAAAACGGCATTTTCTTAAACTGCGATTGCGGGCGAACCGTAAGTCGGAGAGAGTTGCCCTTTGCAGGGTGGATAGGGGACGGGATTCTGCAATTTCAAGACCAAGCAGAAGGTTTTATCTCATGTAGTTCCTGAGTTACAGGCACTCAAAGTTTGTGTCTTTTTCCAGAAAATTCCGAACATTTTCCAAAGCTTTTGGCCTCTAGTTTTTCCCCAAATTTCAGAAAACAAGTTTTAATCGAATTTCTGAGCATTC